>CM065706.1:20484353-20486853 GCA_017654935.2 Phymorhynchus buccinoides | reverse complement strand
AGTCTACTCGACCTCCACGCCCCTGTCATCCGTCGCAAGATCTCCAGTAGGCCTCTATCACCGTGGTATGCTTCTGTGGCACCTGAGGTGACTCAGGCTAAACAAGAACGCCGCCGTGCAGAGCGCCAGTGGGTTAAGACTGGACTTCAAATTCACAAACAGATTTTTCGAGTCATGAACAAAATTGTGTCTGATATTATAGATAAGGCCAAATGCTCTTGTTTGAATGCCCAAATTCTCGCTTGTAGTACTTCACGTCAATTGTTTAGTTTAGCCAACTCCCTCCTTGGTAAACCAAAGTCCACACCTCTACCTTCTTCTATCCCTGTGTCTGAACTCCCTCAACGTTTCTCTGACTTCTTTCACAGCAAGATAGCCACCATCCGCCACAATCTTGATTCTCAATCTGCTCCACCATCAACTGACTCTGTCCCTGATCCCTCCTTTTCTGGCAGTATGTGGTCTGAGTTCCGTTCTGTTTCCACTGATGAGGTTAAGAAGATTTTGACCCGAACTCAGACTAAAACCTGTGAACTAGACCCTCTACCTTTATCTCTCTTCTCCCAGTGTCTTGATGATCTCCTTCCTTACTTTACATCCATCATCAATGAATCTCTATGTTCAGGCCGCTTTCCAACTCATTTCAAATCTGCAGTTGTCAAACCTCTCTTAAAGAAGCCTAGTCTCGATCCTGAAAATCTAAAGAACTATCGGCCTGTCTCTAATCTTTCATTCCTCTCTAAGCTTACGGAAAAGGTGGTTCTTAAACAGCTGTCTGACCATCTTCAGGTAAACGATCTTTTCTATCCAAACCAGTCTGCTTATCGAGCAGGTCACAGTACTGAGACAGCCCTCTTAAAGATAACGAACGACCTGCTCACTGCCTTGGATGAAAACAAGGTTTCTCTTCTCTCTCTCCTTGATCTTTCTGCAGCGTTTGACACTATCGACCACTCCATCCTCATTTCTAGACTTCACACCTCCTTTGGTCTATCTGGGGCTGTTCTTTCCTGGTTTTCTTCCTACCTCTCTGATCGCACACAGACAGTTGTTGTCAATTGTGCTTCATCTCTTCCAAAAGGTCTTCAGTTCGGTGTGCCCCAAGGTTCAGTCTTAGGCCCTATCCTTTTTGTTCTTTATACCCAACCTCTCTCCGCCATCATCAACCAGCATTCTATTCTACATCATAGCTTTTCGGATGACAATCAACTGTACATTTCTGCCCACCTGAGTCAATTAGATCAAATGATTTCTTCTTCTAAGTTGTGCATCTCTGCTGTTAAAACATGGATGTTTTACAACAAACTGCAACTAAATGCTGAAAAGACAGAGATGATTCTTGTAGCCTCTAACCACACAATTAAAACTCAGGTTCTCCCAGGTTCTGTCGACATTGATGGCACTGAGATCAAGCTATCGGCATCCGTCCGCAATCTAGGTGTTACTTTGGACCAAACCCTTTCTTTCAAACAGCATGTTTCCAATGTTTGCAAGGCTTGCTATCTAGAACTTCGAAGAATTAGTTCAATCCGCCGTTTCCTCTCTCAAGATGCCCTGAAGACTCTAGTATGTGCTTTTGTCCTGTCTCGCCTTGACTACTGTAACTCACTTCTTGCTGGCTGTCCATCAACTCTCATCTCTAAGCTCCAACGGGTCCAGAATAATGCTGCTCGTCTCATTTCTCGCTCCCCTAGGTACGATCACATCACTCCGGTTCTTCGTTCCCTACATTGGCTCCCAGTTCAATCACGTATTGACTACAAACTTCTCCTCCTTGCCTTCAAGTCACTGAATGATCAAGCTCCCCTGTATCTCTCTGATCTTCTTCATCTCTATGTCCCAGCTCGCCAACTACGTTCGTCTTCTGATTCTCGTCTCCTTTCCATTCCCTCCATCCGTCTCAAATCTGCTGGCCAACGTTCTTTTTCTTGTCAAGCACCATCTCTGTGGAATTCTCTGCCTTCTCCTCTCCGACACTCCAACTCAGTCTCCTCATTCAAAACCTCTCTTAAAACCCATCTTTTTCCTGCTGCGCCCTAAATATTTGATCAGTTGTCTATCGTTGTGTGCACGTGAGGGAAGATTGAATAAGAGGTTTGTGCTGTGCTTTGTGGTGCGTGTGTGTGAGTAGTGTGTGTGTGTGTGTGTGTGTGTGTGTGTGTGTGTGTGTGTGTGTGTGTGTGTGTGTGTGTGTGTGTGTGTGTGTGTGTGTGTGTGTGTGTGTGTGTGTGTGTGTGTGCGTGTGTGTGTGTGTGTGCGCGTGTGTGTGCGTGCGTGTGTGTGTGTGTGTCTGTGTTGTGTGTGTGTGTGTGTGCATGCATGTGTGCATACATGTGTGCTTGTGTGTGTTTTGGTTTTGCGGGTTGTGTGTGCACGCATGTGTGTGTGTGTCTATGTTTGTGTGCGTGTCTGTGGGTGTCTGTCTGCGTGCGTACGTTTTTGTGTGTGTGAGGGTGTTTGTGTATGTGTGTTGGTGTATGTGGTCAGTCCATGCGGCTCG
>CM065706.1:20474353-20479353 GCA_017654935.2 Phymorhynchus buccinoides | reverse complement strand
TAATTATATCTAATTCTAACTAAAAGTATTTACTAAGTTGAGTGAGGGGACACTCCGCCAGAGGCCACTAATAATGTTAAATGTTATTACTTGGGTATTTTTTATTTAATTTCTTGCTGGTTAGTTGTTTTAAGGTTATGGTTAAGGATTCCTTTCGATTAGGGGCGTTGCCTCGGGTGCGTCGCCAATAGGAGCGACCACCCTGAGATGTCTTAGGCTGGCAAGAGATACCCATCTGTCACCATCCTGAGAGACCCAGCCAAAGTCTTTCCTCCTCTTCCAAAAAGAAAACGAGAGACAGACGATGCTCCACAACTACCAAGGTTCGGCGCCTGGGTCGCACCGACATCCACCTCCGGGGGAGGGACTAAAAGAAGAATTGTCATGGGGAGGTGTGAGTCTGCGTTTGAGGGAAAATGTGGTCTGTTTGCTTTGGTAAAAAAGGGCAAGATGGGGCGGAGCGGGGGAGGGACTAAAAGAAGAATTGTCATGGGGAGGTGTGAGTCTGTATTTGAGGGTAAATGTGATCTGTTTGCTTTGGTAAAAACGGGCAAGATGGGACGGGGCTGGGGAGGGGGAGGATGCCGATCCGACCCATGCACAGAGTCCCCACTAAACTTAATTGTATCTTTAGATCAAACTTTACATTAACTATATTAAATGGTTAAATGACGCCTGGCCAAATGTCTCGGCAAGCCAAGTAATAGGAGACCAACCTAAATTGTGGTGTTTTGTTAAAATGTTCTTTTCGTTATATGTCAAATTATTTTGTTTAAAGTTTTGAAGGGTGGGTTGTAGTTCTGTTTTTAATTGGTCACAGGGATTGAAAATATGTTTAAGACTAAGAATTTCCCCACAACGGCAGGGAGTGTTCTTAAATTTGCAGTAGATTGAGTCTGTGTAAAATCTGAGGATTCTGTTTTGAATTTTATATGGGACAGATAGGAAAAGTCCTTCTTTGATGAATTTCATATGCCAGGAATGGGATGCTGAGTAGGCGTCCAACTCCAATGTGGAATGGGATATTTAGGGTGGGTTTCTATGTCATCTATTTCCAGGCCTGCCATGGAAAGCATTTCCCGGGAATAGTCTAGTGGGTTGCAGACTAGTTTTAATTTTATTGGCTTTTGTTGATAATAAGTTGGATGATTGTAAAAAGGGTCTTCAAATTCTGCTGAAAAGCTTTCAAGCGTGAACTGATTTGTTGCATAAAGTCTAGTGAGAAATGCTGTTGTATTTAATTTCATTAGGTAGTCGAGGGGGAGCCACCCCACTGAACCATAAACAAGTTTGGAGTTTGCAAATCATGGTAATCTAAGGGCTGATTTAAGGGCTTTAAGTTCTGTAGTTTGTAATTTTTGTAGTGTATTTGTTGGAGTACTATGGAACACTTCCATGCCATAAGTTAGGCGACTGCGAACTAATGCTTGTATTAAGTAAACAAGAAACTTAGTATTTTGTGCCCATGCCTGGGAGGAAATAATTTTAATAAAATTTACTGCTTTTGTTGCCTTTTTACAAAGATGCTCAATATGTGGGGACCAATTTAGACGAGAGGTAAGCAGAACCCCTAGAAATTTCGCTTTATTTGCCATGGATCTTTTTTGGCCTAAAATATTAATAAAGGTGTCTTTTTGCTTTAAATTATAGCGAAAACAAATGAACTCGCACTTGTCTGGGGACAAAGCGAATCCGTTATTCTGCAAATAATCTACAATCAAATTTGAATTAGTTTGATGGGATTCTAAATATATTGCAAGTGCTTTTGCTCCTTTTGTAAATGCTGACGACCAAATGGCTATGTCGTCAGCATACATGGAAATTTGACAGTTTTTTAATTTTAGTTTGGCAATGTCATGGATCATAATATTAAAGAGAGTCGGGGCAATGATGCTGCCTTGTGGGACCCCCATGTCCACCTGGTGTTTTTCGGACATGGATGATCCCACTTTGACTTTCAGTGTGCGGTTTGTAATGAAACTTTGTATAAAATTAAACATGTTGCCCTGAATACCGAGCCTGCTGATCTTATCAAACAACCTCCCATGCCAGACGGAGTCGTACGCCCCTTTTAAATAAAAAAAGGTGGTAAGGACTTTCCTGCATCTTGCAAAAGCTTTTTTGACATAGGAGGTTAGTCTTATTACCTGTTCCATGCAGCATCTATGTTTCCGAAAACCTGCCTGGAACTTTGGGAGTACGTTATTTTTTTCTAGGAAATATTCCAGTCTGCGTTTTACGATACGTTCGTAAATTTTACCCAGATGAGGGGTGACGGAAATGGGGCGGTAGCTTGCGGGGTCCCTAGCCGGTTTTCCAGGCTTAAGGATCCCCACTACTTCGGCCTCCTTCCAAGCTTGTGGGACTTCGCCTTCTTCCCAACATCTGCAGTAAAAATTATGCAAAACTGTAAGAAAAGATGGGGGCAATTTCTATATGAGAGTGTAGGAGATGATATCTTCTCCTGTTGCTTTATTAGTTTTTACAATAGAATTAATGGCTGCAGCAAGCTCGGTAGTCTTCAGCGGTGCATTAATGGTGTCTGAATTATCCATGGATTTTTCAAATGTATAATTTATTTTACGTTTATCACGTTGATAAACGGGTAGATGTTTGGTTTGGCTTGCCATAGCAAATTGGTTGGCCAGGACGTCAGCTGTGCTAGAGTCAGATGAAGTTAGTTGGTCACCATCCAAAACACGAGTGTTCTGGTGGCGACGTTTGTTTTTAATTAACTTTAAACGTTTCCAGGCTTTACCTAAATCCTTAAAGTCAACTATTTCTTCTTTTTTAAAGTAATTTATTTTAGAATCATTTATTAAATCATCACATTCTTTTTCTGCTTTCATTTTTGCTTCGTAATTTGGTCTAGTTGGGTGTAAGTCAAAAGTGTGATATTTTCTTTTTTTCTTTTTAATAGCTTTTTTGATGTCGTCACTCCACCATGATTTACTGTTGGGTTTTGTAGGAGGAACAGTGAGGGGGATAGCTGTTTTAGCTGCAATCAGGATTTTTTGTCTGATGTTTTCATAATATGTTTCTTTATTTATATCACTTATATTGTTAATTTTATGTTTGGAAAGTAGGGATTGAAATAATGGCCAGTTGGCTTTTTCAAAGTTAAACTTAGGTTCAAGCGGGAGGTTAGTATTATCTAAATTTGTTTTAAAATGAATAAAAATAGGTTTATGGTCTGAATGAAGGGGATCTGAAAGAGTGTACAATTCGTGGTTTACTACTAAATTTGGACTAACAAGGGATAGGTCAATTGCAGTTGGGTGACGATTTGGGACATCTTGATAGTGGGTGGATGAGCCATCATTTAATAAAATTAAGTCTGATTCATTTATTTGATCGTTCAGAAGTGTGTCTGAATGTTTTTTGGTACAGAACGGTTCCCAGCTGCTGTGGCGTGCGTTGAAGTCGCCTACAACCAGCCAGGAATAGTCTGAGGAAAGGTTTAAAAGCCAGTTTGAAGAGGGAGCTTTGGAGTATCCTTTGGGATAGTAAATATTTAGAACGTTTGTAAAAGTATTATTGTCCGTCACCGAAGGTGAACGGACTTTGCGATGGGCTGGTTTGTCTGGGGTTTTTTTTTTTCTTCTGAGGAGGGTCATTTTTTTCTCCTTCTGTCTGTCCCAAGGATATCTTTCGAACGGGTTGACAGAATCACGTCAATTTTTGTGTGCTGGTGTGTCTCTATGAGAGGAAGGCATCCGCGCAAACCATTTTGCCGTCGTGACCTTGACCTTGACGTACGACCTTGAAAACCGAAAATCTTTCAGCGGCCATAACTCCCACACCGTTAGTGTTAGAGTCTTCAAATTTGGCATGTAGGTACTTTGGCTTATGCCCGTTCTGATAGTGGCATACCGATCAAGGTCAAGGTCACGGTCCGGGAGATAGGTAAGCCTTGTTTTTGTGGGGTTTTTTCTGTCTGTCCCAAGGATATCTCTCGAACCGCTTGACCGAATCGCGTCCAATTTTCCGTGAAGGTGTGCCACCTTAATAGGAAGAGATCCGCGCAAACCATTTTGCCGTCGTGACCTTGACCTTGACGTACGACCTTAAAAACCGAAAATCTATTTTTAGCCATATCTCGGGCACCGATCAACATAGGATGTTGAAACTTGGCATGAAGGTGGTTTGGCTTATGCCCGTTCTGATGATGTCATACCGATCAAGGTCAAGGTCAAGGTAAAAAAGATCGCTGCGGCCTGAAAATCGGAGGGGCATTTTTTCTCCTTCTATCTTTCCCAAGGATATCTTTCGAATAGGTTGGCAGAATCGCTTCACATTTTGTGTGGAGGTGTGCCACCTTAATAGGAAGAGATCCGCGCAAACCATTTTGCCGTGGTGACCTTGACGTACGACCTTGAAAACCGAAAATCTATTTTTAGCCATATCTCGGGCACCGATCGACATAGGATGTTGAAACTTGGCATGAAGGTGGTTTGGCTTATGCCCGTTCTGATGATGTCATACCGATCAAGGTCAAGGTCAAGGTAAAAAAGATCGCTGCGGCCTGAAAATCGGAGGGTCATTTTTTTCTCCTTCTGTCTTTCCCAAGGATATCTTTCGAATAGGTTGGCAGAATCGCTTCACATTTTGTGTGGAGGTGTGCCACCTTAATAGGAAGAGATCCGCGAAACCATTTTGCCGTCGTGACCTTGACCTTGACGTATGACCTTGAAAACCGAAAATCTATTTTTAGCCATATCTCCTATACGAACATAGAATACAAACATGGCAAGGCATGATATTACACATACAGATTTGAACATAAAGGTAGCACCTTTGTACATATACGAACATAGAATACAAACATGGCAAGGCATAACAATTACACATACATAATTGAACATAAAGGTAGCAAAGCAGGTATTATGATAAAGACAGGTTGAAATACGAATTTATAGAATGACATACGCACAGGTATAATTGTTAATATTTGTGCGGGCATACATGCGTGTAACCATACACGCACACACCTGCACGTG
>CM065706.1:20470798-20473853 GCA_017654935.2 Phymorhynchus buccinoides | reverse complement strand
TCCGATGCCCAAGGTGGTCGCACAAGGGGGGCGAGGAGGGGGAATCATAAACTTCATGTCACAATGTTCCAATAGCAAGGGAATGCTAGAGGAGACTAAACATTCAGGATGTAAATGCCACCATCCCAAACAACATTGGTCCCACATAGGGGGAAGGTGAAGGTGGGGAAGGTCCACCATCCCAAACAACATCCATCCCACATGAGGGAAAGGGGGAGGTGGGGAAGGTCCACCATCCCAAACAACCTTCATCCCACATGAGGGAGAGGGGAAGGTGGGGAAGGTCCACCATCCCAAACAACATTCATCCCACATGAGGGAGAGGGGGAGGTGGGGAAGGTCCACCATCCCAAGCAACATTCATCCCACATGAGGGAAAGGGGGAGGTGGGGGAGGTACACCATCCCAAACAACATTCATCCCACATGAGGGAAAGGGGAAGGTGGGGAAGGTCCGCCATCCCAAACACCACTCATCCCACATGAGGGAAAGGGGAAAGCTGGGGGAGGGGGGGGGGGGGGGGGGGGGGGGGGTTCACCGTCCCAAACAACATTCATCCCACATGAGGGAATGGGGAAGGTAGGGAAGTTGCACCAACACAATTCAAAGTCATCCCACTATATATATATAGTATGAAAGGAAAATCTCAGTGAATAGCCAGCTCCCTACCCCTACTCTGAAGGACTGAAAAGTTAGTGCATTTGAAATGCAGAATAGTTTGCTTTAATAAAACTTTTCTGTGTCCAATGTCTTTATTTGTGAACCTCAGAAACAAAACCAGTTAACGTTAACTTTGAGTAATGTTCGTGCTCAAAACAAAACAAAACAACACAAAAAAGAAAGAAAGAAAGAAATAAGCACAATTTATATAAACTTTCTTTCTTTCTTTTCTTTTTTTTTGTTTTGTTTTTGAGCACGAACATTACTCAAAGTTAACGTTAACTGTGGTTTTGTTTCTGAGGTTCACAAATAAAGACATTGGACACAGAAAAGTTTTCTTAAAGCAAACTATATATATATATATATATATATATATATATATATATATATATATATATATATATATATATATATATATATATATATATATATATATATATATACTGTCCACTGGACAGTCAATTTGCAGGCCAATCATGCAAACTGATGAGATCTTCTCAAGATTGAAACAGCTGTCTTTGCATAAGGCACTGTCCCTCCCCCATTGGGAGAAAAGGTAAATCAGCACAATTTATATATTTTTTTTTTTTTTTTTTTAACACGAACATTACTCAAAGTTAACGTTAACTGGTTTTTTTTCTGAGGTTCACAAATAAAGACATTGGACACAGAAACGTTTTACAAAGAGGACACCATTCTCTTGTAGAATGTCTTTTTTGCTCAGGTTGGCATCCACTGGACAGTCAAATTGCAGGCCAATCATGCAAACTGATGAGATCTTCTCAAGATCGAAACAGCTGTCTTTGCATAAGGCATTGTCCCTCCCCCATTGGGAGAAAAAGTAAATCAGCACAATTTATATAACCTTTTTTTTTTTTTTTAACACGAACATTACTCAAAGTTAACGTTAACTGGTTTTGTTTCTGAGGTTCACAAATAAAGACATTGGACACAGAAAAGTTTTATTCAAAGAGGACACCATTCTCTTGTAGAATGTCTTTTTTGCTCAGGTTGGCATCCACTGGACAGTCAATTTGCAGGCCAATCATGCAAACTGATGAGATCTTCTCAAGATCGAAACAGCTGTCTTTGCATAAGGCACTGTCCCTCCCCAATTGGGACACGCACACACGTTCGCACACATCAACGCACGCACGCATGCACAATATCAATGTATAATGAACCAGATTAGCAGTACAAAAGAGTACCATCAAACGAAATCACATTCTCAAGGAATCGTATTGTTCAAATTTCCTCCAGAGTCCGTGCATCACACTTTTCAAGCTTTCTTTTTTCTCTCGCATATTTATATTGGTTGGGAAACAGTAAGAGAAGATGGTTATCATTTGATGAACACAGCCAATCCAACCTCAAAGCGGCGTACTTTACTTTTAAACACCGCATATCAATAGGTTTATATAACAAAATATAATACAAACAAGAATAAGCGAAGCCTTTTTCAAAAAGCCACTCAAAAGATACAGCGAGCATAAAAATACAAAGAGCACGCGTCTTAACTCTTAACTTACTCTGAACTGCTTTAAACATTTTACATTATGACTTATATTCACTTATATTTATATTGAAGGCTTAAATGGTTGGAGGGGATGGCTGGGTAAAGCAAGACATACACACCACACAATATATGTTGCCCTTCATCTAACATAAGTATTGAATACTAGTATTTCTTATAGCAAATGCTTTAGACAAATATATTAAGTTTGAAACACATTCTTGTGTCAGAGAGTATCAAGGTAAGTTTGAAGGCATTTGGGTGGGCATAATATTTGTTGGGAATGTACATTTCTCTTAATTGCTTATATCGTGGACACACTAAAATAAAAAAAGTAATTCTGATTCAGGGGTGTTGTGACAAAATGGGCAGTCAGTTTTTCTTTCTGTCTTGAAGTATATTGACCTGTGGGTTTTT
Source organism: Phymorhynchus buccinoides (assembly GCA_017654935.2). Classification (NCBI taxonomy): domain Eukaryota; kingdom Metazoa; phylum Mollusca; class Gastropoda; order Neogastropoda; family Raphitomidae; genus Phymorhynchus; species Phymorhynchus buccinoides. Next base: position 20,471,263 of record CM065706.1, on the reverse strand, counting down.
AGTTGAGAAACTCCTAGTCTGACTCGTGTTAGGTGCTTTCTTAATATGGGATTTTTAATCACACATAGATAATGAGGAGGGCCCTGCAAGGTTCGGAATGTTGAATACAACTGAAATCGTTCTTTTGAAACAATAATGGAGTCAAGATCGTGAATATGGCAATCGATCAATCTTTGTTTAAAGGTGGATACAAACATCCTAATGTTTTCTACACCTTGATTCTCCCACACAAATCCAAAACCATATTTATATAATGTATACACAATCTTAGTTACCCAATTCGTCTTACCATTACAATGAAGTGTGTACAACATGTTACATGATTTCTTTGGAATGCGGTTTTCGTCCATCTGAGTAAGTTTCAGCAAATATTAGTGTAAGTTTGAACATAAAGAGGGTATCGATTAGATTCACAGTATACTAAAGCACTGGGTGTTTTGATGCTGATATTTAATAGACGTTTAA
>CM065706.1:20445798-20465798 GCA_017654935.2 Phymorhynchus buccinoides | reverse complement strand
AGAACTAAAAGGTTAAGTGCTATATAACTTTTCTTAAATAAATAAATAAATAATTAAATCAATATGCTTTAAACATGTTTGAGGTCGATTACTTACCACCATGTATGCCATTTCGAGCTAGTTCACTCGTTTTAGACGTGTCATGGTTTGCTTGCTAAGTTTGTGATTGATTAATATTGTTTTAACAAAAGTTTTTGGGTTTTTTAAACTTTGATTTTGCTTTTTTACCTTGTGTTTTTATCCCTTTTTAATACGTGGTAAGATTTAACGTGGTGACACATGTGTTCTTGGAGACCACGTGATGGAATCGTATCGTACAGTCGTACGATTTTAGTTGACGTATGGCTGGGCCTTTAGCCGAGGTTTAATAGGCATGCTCCTTTTCTTCAGCGGTCCATTCCATTGGCAAGGCGTCAGTCTGAAACGAAGTTGGCAGTCGTCTTCAGGTCATGGCGGATGCCCCAGAGCTGCACCTGCAGCTTCACTCCCCCCTGGCCAGGTCTGGCGTCGTAGAGCATCGTGGGCAGAAGAACAGCGTTGGAGAATATATTCTGGGGTCCAGTCACACATGGACATTCGTCAGTGTGGGCGATTTTCAGTCAGTTGAGGTGGCTCTGTAGTCTGCAGTGGCCAGTCCTCAGCCAGAAGAGGGTTGTCTGCTGGGGTCTGTTGAGCTGGTGGATTGGGTCAACACCGCTGTCTTCACCCTGCCTTCTCTTCCACTGGGACCGGTAGTGGTTGAGGATGATGGTGTTTGCTTCTGTGGAAGTCACCGGATGGCGAAACTGTTCCATTTTGCTGCCTGCTTTTGGAGAAAGCATCAGCTTTCTCATTTCCTGTGAATGAATGCATGAATGGATCTGTAATTTAATGTCTTTTCACATCCTATGTGATATTAGACAGAAAACATTCTAAGACTATAACACAACATGCAAAACCAAACTGCTACTGCAGATTTCCAATAGGAGTAGATAGCATGACTTGCAATTAGATTAATATTAGTATCTGTATCGTCCTTGATATTATTGTACTTCTAAAAGAAAGTCCATATTAAACATTTTGTATTTAGAGAGCAATGCTGGACGCTCGGATAGTAGATGGTGAAGTGATAAGTTATGAGAGTAAAGGCGAGTTATTTCCGTGAATTTAGGTTTCCGCGAATGTAAGCGTAGCGTGTATGTTATCCTAAATCCTAACTATAGGTGCACTATGTAATGAAATATTAGGCCTAAAGCCAAATGAACTGACACAAATGAATTTTTCTAACAAAGAGTATAGACCTATTTCATGTATCGACAACGTTACTTTCTCATTAAACATCTTTTATTTCCTGTGATTCCACAGTACAAACTCATTAATGGCATTCAAGAAAAGAAAACTTGCTTAATCTCCTTGTGATTGCTGACTTCCTTCCTTTCATTTGCTTCACGAGGTGACAGCCTCAAAGAGGCCTTGAAACCTATGGTATGTAAACTGAAGTAACATGGACATATAATAGTTTCTGCCCCCCTCCCTTCTTTTTTCTCTTCGAGGTTAGCATTATGCTTTTCTCTTGTTTTTCGTTCTTTCTTTCTTTGTTTGTCCTTTCTCCTCTTTTGTTTCTTTGTTTGTCCTTTCTCTTCTTTTCTTTCTTTCTTTGTCCTTTCTCTTCTTTTCTTTCTTTGTTTGTCCTTTCTCCTCTTTTCTTTCTTTGTTTGTCCTTTCTCCTCTTTTCTTTCTTTGTTTGTCCTTTCTCTTCTTTTCTTTCTTTGTTTGTCCTTTCTCCTCTTTTCTTTCTTTGTTTGTCCTTTCTCCTCTTTTCTTTCTTTGTTTGTCCTTTCTCCTCTTTTCTTTCTTTGTTTGTCCTTTCTCCTCTTTTCTTTCTTTGTTTGTCCTTTCTCTTCTTTTCTTTCTTTGTTTGTCCTTTCTCCTCTTTTCTTTCTTTGTTTGTCCTTTCTCCTCTTTTCTTTCTTTGTTTGTCCTTTCTCCTCTTTTCTTTCTTTGTTTGTCCTTTCTCTTCTTTTCTTTCTTTGTTTGTCCTTTCTCCTCTTTTCTTTCTTTGTTTGTCCTTTCTCTTCTTTTCTTTCTTTGTTTGTCCTTTCTCCTCTTTTCTTTCTTTGTTTGTCCTTTCTCCTCTTTTCTTTCTTTGTTTGTCCTTTCTCTTCTTTTCTTTCTTTGTTTGTCCTTTCTCCTCTTTTCTTTCTTTGTTTGTCCTTTCTCCTCTTTTCTTTCTTTGTTTGTCCTTTCTCTTCTTTTCTTTCTTTGTTTGTCCTTTCTCTTCTTTTCTTTCTTTGTTTGTCCTTTCTCCTCTTTTCTTTCTTTGTTTGTCCTTTCTCTTCTTTTCTTTCTTTGTTTGTCCTTTCTCTTCTTTTCTTTCCTTGTTTGTCCTTTCTCTTCTTTTCTTTCCTTGTTTTCCCATTCTGTTTCGCTCCTCTTGGTTTTTGTTTCTTGCTTGCGTGCTTTCAGTCTTTCTTTCCCCTGTGCCCAGAACTAATTTATTCATGAGCTCTCTAACTTACTCAGGTACAATATTATGGAATGTCATGCCCGTACATCTTGAAACGAAACCTATCTTATCTTCCTTTAGAAAGGCCTACCATAAATATTTAATTCGTCAACTACAATTCTATCTATCTTTGTTTTATTATATTCAATAATACATATACCAACTTGTATTTTTCAGTACTCCTCATTAAATATTATATCCATGTTATTCCATGATGAAGCTATAGTCAAATTTGGGACAGCTTCCATCTTGTACAAAATGTGTGTGTGTGCGTGTGCGTGTGCGTGTGTGTGTGCGCGCGCGCGTGCGCGCGTGCGCGCGTGTGTGTGAGTGTGTGCGTGCGCGCGCATATGTGTGTGTGTTATCATTTTGTTTTGTTTGTTTTGTTTTCCATTTGCATGATGTTATGTATATTCTGAATTATTATCATATATTGTTTTAAAAAAAATAATTATGCATGTGGATCCATTGTTTGCATTTCTTTTTCTTTTTCCTTATAGTTAATTTTTCTACGTTTCAGTCTTTTTTTCTCTTATTTTTGCTTGAGGGCATAGTGTAAAAAAAAGCTGATTCAGCATATCTATTTTCCCTCAGTAAAAAAGTTCGTATTCGTATTCTTATTCGTATTCCTTCGTCTCCATGTTTCCTTAGGGACTGTCACGGACCAGAAGGGTGTGAACAATGAAAATAAAACAAACCCACTCTAGCTAACACCCCAACAACACAGACACAGTGATTTCAAGTAGGCGTAAAAGCAACAAAGCAATTTATTTAAAACCAAATCAATAATATCTCTTTCACACAATCAAACCGCCAAGTAAGCAAACCCCAGGCAATTTAACACACTAAATAAACAATGTCCCGTTACAAATATTACACACCAATAATAATGTCCCAATAAAAATATAATACAACCTCCACTCTTGAATCTTGTTTTTTGTTATCTGTTGATGAATAATTGATTGTAAAGCGCTTTGGGCTCATCTGAGGTAAAGCGCTATATAAATGTACTGTTATTATTATTATTATTATTAATAACCCATTCCCCCAAACAAATTTGAATAAAAAAAAAAAAAAAAAGGGAAACGACAGCTAAAGGCTTACTAAATTATTACTTTTAAAAACCCTGACTTCTCTCCATTTAACTTACTTTGTCAATGATCAAAACAAAATAGATGACCCAGGAATAGCTCAAGGCCAGATCGCATGCAATGGTGCCAAACAAATCACCAAACTAATGCAGTGACCCACCTACCCAGCTAAACCCCTGTCAACTATTAATTATAATTAAATATATTTAGAAAGAACAGATGGTTGAAGTATAGTTAAAGACCAGATCACACACAAAGGTGTTGAAACTAATGATCTGTCTTTCCAACTAAAACTTCCACCAACTATTATAATTACAACCAAATATATTTAGAAAGAACAGATGGTTGAAGTATAGTTAAAGATCAGATCACACACAAAGGTGTTAAACACTAATGATCTGTCTTTCCAACTAAAACTCCCACCAACTGTTATAATTTATAATTAAATCCTAACTGAAAAAAAAGAATCTCCCTTCGCCCAAAGTAAATAAACCTAATATAACTAAACAAAGAGGAGTGCTTAACACTAGTAATCACTCATCCACCCCACAAGAGTGAACAAGTACCAAACGCCCAAAATATCCCTAAAAGTACACCAAAATGTGTGCACTAAAAACCAACACTGCAAATGGCTGACCCCAACTTCAGCACCAAAACAACAACCTCACTGGTAAACGACCACAACAAAATGGGGCTTGTTCAAGCAAACGTCAAATCCAGCTGGTTATAGTCCTTGCAGTGAACAAGCTACTTTGCCTGTCACTACACAAGGGCAATAACTCACTAACAGAACACCCCCATCCCAATTAAACTATTACTATCTCTCTTCACTCAAAGTCAAATGTAGGGAAACACCCCACACTTTTATCAAATCCCTCACACGAGTTATTGCTGTGGCGACAACTTAAAGTTAGTCTGGTTTAATAACTAGCACAACTGCACTTTGCCTTAAGTTAATTAAAGAAAAGAAACAGGTCTGCAGTGCGACGACTTCTTCACACTCCTCGCAGTGTAGTTCTTCCACGAACTAAGGACAGCACCAACGGCGTCACTCCACCTCAGACTCGCGGCCCTTTACATACTAAGCAGCTGGCGTCCCACAACTGAGAGCCTGTTTAAAACAAAAATAAAACTATTTTAACCCTATGTCCCTATTAAACTAATCTTCGAAACTCCCCCTTTATTTCCGCATAGTCGTACACCACTGTATCATTTCAAATAAACACATCCCAATTACTGTTCACTTAACTACACGTAAATGCACTAACGCACAGACGTGACCTAAAAATAAATAGCCTAACAGCTTCCAGCTTGTCCCTTCCCAATCACAGAAACACAGTCTGTCTCCAAATGACACGAACCCACAATTCTCGTGCAGCACAAGTTACGAGCTAACAACTCAAATCCTATCTCTGCCCTCCGGTAACATATAACGGAGCAAAACCAATTGCATTAAAACAACACCAACTAAAATTTACCATTTAAAATCTCTAGGCCTATCTCTCTCTGGTTACACATTAACACTTCATTCAATTATTTAAACCTGTGCCGACAATGACTCAGCAGCTCTGCTTATTCCTAACAGGTTTAATTTGTTTTAGGTGTGTAGCCCGGTGTGTACCAACCTCTGGCCTAACTTGGAACAGTTGCTACAATACCCAATTAGTAACGAACAACACAACATGAAATCTTTACTTGGCCTACAACACATCCCCCGCCAAACACTAGGACATATGGAAACCTACAATGAAGACTCGGCTACTGTCTTTTTAATCGAGTCGACTTATTCCACCCCACAAAAATCTGTCCCCTGCCTATTGTGGCGTTGTTGTGGTGTCATGTGTTTACACATCCATTCATTTAATTTAGAAATATTTAAAATAATATATTTACACATTCACACCTTAAACTTAACTATGCACATATCACAGCATCAACCTGAAAATTCGGTTCGGCAAACCGACTACATTTACACATTTTCTCCCCTAAACTGACAATTTCCCTAAGCACAACTAGTAAGTTTTTTTAACCAACCTTTGTCCCTAGGAAATGACTCCTGTCATTGTTGTTGTTTTTCTATGCCTACTCTGACACACCTTACTCCTATCACACCCTATCACCAAGAAAAACTCATTACCGCCTCTGCTCTTCCTGTGACAATTACACTTAACCCCAAATCCTAACCGAGTGCCGAAATTAACTACCAAGACACACCTAGCCGCCTCCCGACCAATGGCGCACGTCACAGCTTCCTGGAAAATGGTCTGCCAGACAGCTAGGCCTCCGTTCAGGAACACAGCAATGGCCCCTTCTTGCCGGCCCTCAGTTAGGTGGACATCAAGGCTTTTCCTTCTTGTCGCCGGTTAACGATACAGCGTTTCACCCCACAAATATCGAGTTTGGGGTGAAAGCTACTTCTGCCTTCTTGACCGGTTAGCGGAACGAAATATAACCATGTATATAGCACAGAGGGAGAAAGATTCAAAAGTTTCCCTCTGCGCAACGGACAAATTAAGCAGACGACAATTTAGAGAAAAATAGAGATTTAACGCCTTCTGGGCCAAAGGGCCATTTGGGGCACTTGAAATTATAAAGATCCTGAAAAAAAAGAAGATTTTGATCAAGAATACAGATAGTTTTAGTTTTGTTTTTTAAATTGTAAAGATTTGGTAGAGAAAAATTCAAAGTAAAAATTGTTTTTATTTTTATAGTTTTTTGAGAAACTTTATTAGAAACAAGTTGAGTTTTTGTGTAAAATCTAAATTTATAGTGATAAAAGTGTTTATTTAAAAGATATTTAGCAGTTTGCTATTTACATGTCTGGCAGGGAGAGGAATCTATGATTAAAACCCCCCAGGGCCACAGTTAAAAAAATTTATATTGTGCTCAAGGAGCTTTATTTATAAACAAGCGCGAAATCGCAATAGTTTGTGGCACGCGGTCTATTTTTACCACTCCAATCATGAGTTACCTCCCCTGGATTTTCAATAATTTTAATCTGTAAACCAGAATGTTATCTCTGCACCATTTCGTAACTTTTTATATCTTTTGGAAAACATTTAAAACTATGTATCCTACTTATACTCGTCAAAAGAAGCACTGCATACTCGTCGTGTCTGTTGTAGTGTCTGTATTACGTATGTTTATTATTTTGTACGCTTTTAAAATACATCATTTTAAAGAGCGGCCTCAATTAATTTGAAGTGTAGCCTCGATTTGAAGTGCGACAATTTTGTCAAAATGTGCGACAATTTTGGAACGACAGACCGACCGACAGACCGACCGACAGACCGACAGACCGACCGACCGACAAAGTGAGTTATAGGTTTGTGGCTTGAGCCACAAACAAAAAATTAAAAAGGGGCAAAGGCCTTCGTAACTTTTTATACAATATTTACATTTAAGTTAATGGTTAAGGTCCTCTATACAAGTTAAGTGACCAGAGGGTCACGGGACCTAATGTATAAGAACAGTTTGTTTATTGTTAAAAACCTTTAACTTAATACAGCGCAGCACTAGACTGCTATAGGGTTACTCTAAGCATTACATGATCAAATGATCACGGAGTGCCCTAGTTTAAAAGAACTATTAAAAAGTTTGCATGTGCAAAAATATATACATCGGAGTTTTGTACATATGTTCATGACTTTCAGGTTCAATTAGGGTTTTATTTTTAGTGACAAGTAAAAATGGTTTCTTTTGGTTAGATTTAAGATCCCGATTGTTATAGGATATGTTTAGCTTATTAAACTTTTGTTTTAAAAATATGGACATTGCTAAAATATATTTAAACCAAAGTCTTCTGCTTTAGTTGTTAAAACGTATGTTAAAAGGATTTTATCTGGTGCATTATAGGTAGTTTTATATTTATAAAGATTAAAAATGGTTTTAAGAGTTACAATTAAAATTTAGTTTGTTATGTTTTACTATTTAGTAGTGAGGCCTTTTTCCTCTTTCCTTTATTCATCAGTAGGGGCTCTAGCTCCTCCAATGTGTATCATTAAATCAAGTAGTACTTCCGTGTGCTACTCACATACACCCAATAGGTGTACAAAGTAGCATCACAAAAATAGACTTATAAAAGGCTGTATCGGTTTCACCTTTATATATATAGTTATATCTAATTCTAACTAAAAGTATTTACTAAGTTGAGTGAGGGGACACTCCGCCAGAGGCCACTAATAATATTAAATGTTATTACTTGGGTATTTTTTATTTACTTTCTTGCTGGTTAGTTGTTTAAATGTTATGGTTAAGGATTCCCTTCGGTTAGGGGCGTTGCCTCGGGTGCGTCGCCAATAGGGGCGACCACCCGGAGGTGTCTCAGGCTGGCAAGAGATACCCATCTGTCACCATCCTGAGAGACCCAGCCAAAGTCTCTCTTCCTCTTCCAAAAAGAAAAAAGAGAGAAAGATGATGCTCCACAACTACCAGGGTTCAGCACATGGGTCGCACCCAACATCCACCTCCGGGGGAGGGACTAAAAGAAAAAATGTCATGGGGAAGTGTGAGTATGCATTTGAGGGTAAATGTGGTCTGTTTGCTTTGCTAAAAACGGGCAAGATGGGACGGGGCTGGAGAGGGGGAGGATGCCGATCCGACCCATGCACAGAGTCCCCACTAGACTTAATTGTATCTTTAAATCAAAATTTACATTAACTATATTAAATGGTTAAATGACGCCTGGCCAACTGTCTCGGCAAGCCAAGTAATAGGAGACCAACCTAAGTTGTGGTGTTTTGTTAAAATGTTCTTTTCGTTATATGTCAAATTGTTTTGTTTAAATTTTTGAAGGGTGGGTTGTATTTATGTTTTTAATTGGTCACAGGGATTTAAAATATGTTTGAGACTAAGAATTTCCCCACAACGGCAGGGAGTGTTCTTAAATTTGCAGTAGATTGAGTCTGTGTAAAATCTGAGGATTCTGTTTTGAATTTTATATGGGACAGGTAGGAAAAGTCCTTCTTTGATGAATTTCATATGCCAGGAATGGGATGCGGAGTAGGCGTCCAACTCCTCAGCCCACCTCTGGAATGAGCTTCATTTCAAGTGGTTTTTTTATTTCAGAAAGAGATAGTTTTAAATTAACAGTTTGACCTATATTTTGTTCTGCTGAAATTTTGGCTGCTTTGTCTGCGAGGTCATTTCCTTTTAACCCAAGATGGGAGGGGATCCATGTTATAGTTAGGTCTGTGCCTTTTATTATTATTTGATTTATTAGGTTTTTTATTTCCTGAATAATCTTAGTTCTATTCTTAGTGTTTCCTTGCAGGGCTTGCATAGAAGACAAGGAGTCTGTAAGGAGTGTGGCTTTAAAGGGAGGTTTTGGAAAGTCATTCAGGAAAGAGCAGGCTTCGAGAATGGCCCAAAGTTCGGCACTAAAAATTGAAATTTTAGAATTTAGACAGAAAGATTTAGTTATATTGAGGGCTGGAATAGTAAAGGCACAGCCTATCTGCGATTCGGAAATCTTTGATCCATCTGTATAAATTAGGAGTTGATGTTGAATATTATAGATTTTTTCTTTGGCAGCAACTGAAAGTAAATTTGGTTGATCTGTTTTTGAGTAGGACTGATGTAGTGAAGTATCAAAATTTGCAGATTCCCATTCCCAATGTGGAATGGGGTATTTAGGGTGGGTTTCTATGTCATCTATTTCCAGGCCTGCCATGGAAAGCATTTCCCGGGAATAGTCTAGTGGGTTGCAGACTTGTTTTGATTTTATTGGCTTTTGTTGATAATAAGTTGGATGATTGTAAAAGGGGTCTTCAAATTCTGCTGAGAAGCTTTCAAGCGTGAACTGATTTGTTGCATAAAGTCTAGTGAGAAATGCTGTTGTATTTAATTTCATTAGGTAGTCAAGGGGGAGCCACCCCACTGAACCATAAACAAGTTTGGAGTTTGCAAATCGTGGTAATCTAAGGGCTGATTTAAGGGCTTTAAGTTCTGTAGTTTGTAGTTTTTGTAGTGTATTTTTTGGAGTACTATGGAACACTTCCATGCCATAAGTTAGGCGACTGCGAACTAATGCTTGTGTTAAGTAAACAAGAAACTTAGTATTTTGTGCCCATGCCTGGGAGGAAATAATTTTAATAAAATTTACTGCTTTTGTTGCCTTTTTGCAAAGATGCTCAATATGTGGGGGACCAATTTAGACGAGAGGTAAGCAGAACCCCTAGAAATTTCACTTTATTTGCCATGAATCTTTTTTGGCCTAAAATATTAATAAAGGTGTCTTTTTGCTTTAAATTATAGCGAAAACACATGAACTCGCACTTGTCCGGGGACAAGGCGAATCCGTTATTCTGCAAATAATCTACAATCAAATTTGTGTTAGTTTGATGGGATTCTAAATATATTGCAAGTGCTTTTGCTCCTTTTGTAAATGCTGATGACCAAATGGCTATGTCGTCAGCATACATGGAAATTTGACAGTTTTTTAATTTTAATTTGGCAATGTCATGGATCATAATATTAAAGAGAGTCGGGGCAATGATGCTGCCTTGTGGGACCCCCATGTCCACCTGGTGTTTTTTGGACATGGATGATCCCACTTTGACTTTCAGTGTGCGGTTTGTAATGAAACTTTGTATAAAATTAAACATGTTGCCCTGAATACCGAGCCTGCTGATCTTATCTAACAACCTCCCATGCCAGACGGAGTCGTACGCCCCTTTGATAGAAAAAAAGGTGGCGAGGACTTTCCTGCGTCTTGCAAAAGCTTTTTTGACATAGGAGGTTAGTCTTATTACCTGTTCCATGCAGCATCTATGTTTCCGAAAACCTGCCTGGAACTTTGGGAGTACGTTATTTTTTTCTAGAAAATATTCCAGTCTGCGTTTTACGATACGTTCGTAAATTTTACCCAGATGAGGGGTGAGGGAAATGGGGCGGTAGCTTGCGGGGTCCCTAGCCGGTTTTCCAGGCTTAAGGATCCCCACTACTTCGGCCTCCTTCCAAGCTTGTGGGACTTCGCCCTCTTCCCAGCATCTGTAGTAAAAATTATGCAAAACTGTAAGAAAAGATGGGGGCAATTTCTTTATGAGAGTGTAGGAGATGATATCTTCTCCTGTTGCTTTATTAGTTTTAACAATAGAATTAATGGCTGCAGCAAGCTCGGTAGTCTTCAGCGGTGCATTAATGGTGTCTGAATTATCCATGGATTTTTCAAATGCATAATTTATTTTACGTTTATCACGTTGATAAACGGGTAGATGTTTGGTTTGGCTTGCCATAGCAAATTGGTTGGCCAGGACATCAGCTGTACTAGAGTCAGATAAGGTTAGTTGGTCACCATCCAAAACACGAGTGTTCTGGTGGCGACCTTTGTTTTTAATTAACTTTAAGCGTTTCCAGGCTTTACCTAAATCCTTAAAGTCAACTATTTCTTCTTTGTTAAAGTAATCTTTTTTAGAATCATTTATTAAATCATCACATTCTTTTTCTGCTTCCATTTTTGCTTCATAATTTGGTCTAGTTGGGTGTAAGTCAAAAGTGTGATATTTTCTTTTTTTCTTTTTAATAGCTTTTTTGATGTCATCACTCCACCATGGTTTACTGTTGGGTTTTGTAGGAGGAACAGTGAGGGGGATAGCTGTTTTTGCTGCAATCAGGATTCTTTGTCTGATGTTTTCATAATATGTTTCTTTATTTATATTACTTATATTGTCGATTTTATGTTTGGAAAGTAGGGATTGAAATAATGGCCAGTTGGCTTTTTCAAAATTAAACTTAGGTTCAGGCGGGAGGTTAGTATTATCTAAATTTGTTTTAAAATTAATAAAAATAGGTTTATGGTCTGAATGAAGGGGATCTGAAAGAGCGTACCATTCGTGGTTTATTACTAAATTTGGACTAACAAGGGATAGGTCAATTGCAGTTGGGTAACGATTTGGGACATTCTGATAGTGGGTGGATGAGCCATCATTTAATAAAATTAAGTCTGATTCATTTATTTGATCGTTCAGTAGAGTGTCTGAATGTTTTTTGGTACAGAAAGGTTCCCAGCTGCTGTGGCGTGCGTTGAAATCGCCTACAACCAGCCAGGAATAGTCTGAGGAAAGGTTTAAAAGCCAGTTTGAAGAGGGAGCTTTGGAGTATCCTCTGGGATAGTAAATATTTAGGACGTTTGTAAAAGTATTATCAACTTTAATTTGGACCATGGTGGAGTAACGTAGGTCAATTATGTTATCTTCCGGGGAAGAAACTTCTGTATAATTTATGGATTTGTGTATATATGTGGCTGTGGATACCTTGTCCTCTTTATTACTAACTGAAGGAGGGTAGTAATAACCTGCAATCCGAGGAAGGTTTTCAAACTTTAAACGAACCGATTGCAAACATAATACATCATATTGAATTTCAGAGGTTGCCAAAAAGTGGATGAGATAGTCTTGAGTTGTATTTAAAGATCTACAATTCCACTGAAACACATTCAGACTCTCGTGGGTGGCAGTGAGGGAAGGATTTTTTAAATTTTATTATAATATTTAAATCATAACTTTAGATTTCCCCCGTTGTGAAATCAACCTGGGTCTTGATCCCTGGAAATCCGGGGATGTGCCACAGGCAATTTCTGCAAGGTGCAAAATGCTAAAAGCACTTTTGGGGTCAATTGAGGTATTGTCGCTCTCTTCTGACACTAGAGAGGCCAAATCCTTAATCAGGGCCTTGGGTTGATTTGTGGTCCTGGCCTGTGCCAGACTACGAAGGATTCGAGTGACAAAAAGTTCTTTCAAAGGTTTCTTTCCTTCTTTTTGAATATTTAACTTTATATTCTGGAAGGTTGTAGATGAGGGGTTTGTGGTATTAGTATCTGAGGGAGTTGTTTTATTAGCTGTCATTAAATTGTCAATGTGTTTAGCTATTGTTGTCATTATAGTCTCAGTCTGTCTCTGAAAATGTTTGGCGATCATTTCCTCAACTTTTTCTTCTGTTATTTGTTCTTGTTTTTCTTTTCTTTCTGAGTGTTTTCTGTGGGATCTTTTTCTGCCCCTCCTTTTCTTTCTTCTTTCCTTTGATGTGTGGGACGAGGTTTGTTCCATGGTTTGTTCTTCTGAGATTGGAAGCTCAGAATTTGTAATATTTTCCTGATGATCTTTTACAGGGTCTGTCACTTGTTTTCGTTCTTTAAGTTTGCTGGCATAGGAAACAAATGGTCTTTGATTTGAGGTTGTTTGGATTCGCCAGGAGTGGTCTACAATGGGTGGGTCTGGCTTTGGTTTATTTTCTCTTTGTTCTTTTTCAGTTTGGATGTTGTTTTTTGCTCTTCTGATTCGCTGTAGGGAAGGAAAGCCTCTCCCCTTATTTTGTTAGCCCTCAATCTCAGCTGGTATTGAGGGCAACCTTGGTAGGCCGCGGAATGTCCGCCACCACAGTTAATACAATTTGGAAGTTTAGTACAGTCTTTTGATGAGTGTCCAGGTGCGGAGCACCTGGTGCAAATTTCAAGTTTTGCTTTGCACTGGCTTGGACCGTGCCCATATCGTGCACACCTGCGGCACCGTCGCACTGGGGCGACGTATGGGGCCACGGGGAACTCCTGGGCGTCAATCTTGACCAGTGCAGGCAAAATAGGTTTTCGGAAAGTAATTTTGATGGCTCGGGATTCCGTGCCATCTCTGTTCTTTAGTCTGAGTATTGTTTTGGCCTCTGGTATGTATTTGAGGAGATCATCCAGGTCTTCCTCAAAGGGGATTGGCTTCACTACTCCCTCACTACTTCAGTGATCTGAAGGTGGCTGTGCCAGTGCACATATCCTCCAGGATCACTGGGTACTCAAGATACACTGGGGGAACTTTGTTTGTGAGATGAGAGGGGGGGCGTCTTCGTTGATTTGTGACTTGGACGAACACCCCCTCATCATCTGTTTCCTCTGAGTTCTGTTGTCTCTTGCGAGACAGTCTTTTCATGGTTAGTTTGTTGTTTTTCTGAAGGGCCCCAGATGGATTGGACCTCTGTGTTTTCAGTTACGGGGGTATTTTCTTGTTGTTTGGGGGAGGGTCCCGTAGAGGTCTCCTTCCCCTGGTCTACAGAGTCCAGAATGATGATGTTCGGGGTTGGGGAACTGAGTCCCCCACTCCTTCCATCGTACTAAGTTCTTCTTTGTTTTTCTTTTCTAGAGGTAGATTCTCCTCTGAACTGAAACTTTCGTTTTCTTCCTCTTTTGATTTTCTGGATTTTCGCTTTTTTCTTCTTTTGTTTGGGGTGTCAGAGACGCTCACATTTACGTCCTCTTTTGGTGTTGGTGCAGTGTGAAACACTTTGCTCACACAAAAGATGGAGTCTTCGGAGCTTGTGTCTGACAAGTTTAATAGTTTCTCCGGGTTCATCATGATGAACGCCCTGGTGGGGCTTTATCTTAGTCCTTTCAAATAAATGAAAAACTCGGGTCTAATGCTTCTTGGCCGTAACACAAAAGCAGTTCTTCTGGCTGTATAGAAGCAAAATTTTTTTTATAAAATAGTCTTATGTCTTTTCGTCTCTCGAGGGAACCAATCAGAACACTGTGGTTCCCGCGGGACCAATCAAATGATAGCAGGTGTTTTGTATGCTAGTGTCACAATATTACACAAACTAGTCAGAAAATGCTCTGGGGCACCATCTAAAGAGGGAGCCCCAGAACAAAAAGACTACCAGTACAATACATACTCTATCTGTCAAATTATCTCTCAAATTATACTTTATGTAAGGAAAATATCATTACCTATTATTAACTTTATTATTATTTCAACAAATAGAGCACCCAAGGGCTCAATATTATATGAACATTTACAGGATTAATCTCGATTTAAAATGTGACAAAATTTTATTCAACTACATCTTTATCTCAAAAAGTTTAAATGTTTTAACTTTGCAATTTAATTTTAGTTGTATTATCTATCAAGTCTTTATTTTAATAAAATTTTACATTGTCTCTGATGAGGAAAAGGTTTCACCTATGTGCCAGTGTGCCGTATTCCATAAGGCCTACCTGTCACGCAACACTATTTAGCATACGACAAGTGTGCCTAACCACTTTTCCAAGTCATGCGCGCCTCGCTATATGACATCAAATCTATTTTTAGACATGTCAAAATTCAAATCAGATCACGCGACCCGGTTTTTCAAATTTCAAACGGGCCTCCCAACTCAAATCTCAGGCCAAATAGTAGTAGTAATAATAAACTTATAATTTAGCCATTTTCTTCTATTTGATTGTCATTCCAATAATAAAATCTTATTGTAGTTATGCCAATCACTTTATTAGTTTGTTAATTAAGACATTGCATGGCTGATATATCCTAAAATCTGGCAATCTAACCGGCCAAGTTATGTCACCTCTTATTTTTATAAAACCTATTTTATCAAAGCCATCCTTTCATAATGTTGTTACTAAACAACTCTTTCAATGTCCTACAAACAAATTAGCTACTTTATTTGACGTCAAAAACAGAACATTGACGAAAGCTACACTGACGCTGTGTCAACGTCACAATTTGTCTGACGACAGGTGTCGACTCAGTCCGAAAACCGGGTTTTCGGCTGGCTTGTTTTTGTTACTGGACATTGAATGCTAATTATATTTTAACTGTGTCATCTAACATAGTGACATAGTATATGTATAGAAAGGTATTACTTTAGTGTATTAATCCATTATGAAAGATCGGTGTAATGTGGTATGAGTTTAGATAAATTAATTATTTAGTAGCTTGAACCTGTTTCAGTGGGCTCTAAAATACATGGTTTTTCATAATTATTATATTATATAGTTAGATTTCCTTATTATATTAGTAGTCAGAATAGAGCTTAGTTCATCCTCTTTCTTCTCATATGCAACATGCCAGGGTTTAGTGATTAGTGGCATAGATATCTGTGTTGGACTAAACCAAACAAAGACAGATCTGGTCACTCTCGCCACCCACAGAGCCATTCTGGCTGAGTCCAGTGACTGCTGTCCTTGCGGTCCGGCTCTCGAGCATATATATAAAAAGTGCCCAAAATCTGGGTTCACACTTTTTCAATCAGCAAATTAATAATTTAACACTAGGTTTATAGATTATCGCCTGCTCGATCTCGGCTTGCCTTCTCATTCATGCTGTTGATGTGAATCTACAGTGACTACTGATGTATTTTGCTGCACTGTCTTCCTATGTCTTCCTATGTCTTCCTATGTCTTCCTATGTCTTCCTTAGTATTTCCTAGTACCCAAATAAACAAAAGCTAAACAACTGTCTGGTTTCCTCTATATGTTCCTGGTCTGTGCGGAGTGTGCCTATCTTCACCCTCCAATCCTTATCCCTCATCAACTCTTCCCTATCCTTATCCTTTACCCCCTTACCACCCCATTACAACTGGCGCTGCGAGCAGGATTTCAGGAACAAGGGGAAACTCAGACAGTTAGCTAGGAAGACAGTGCAGCAGATCTACCTCCGCCCATCCCAACGTCGACACCATGGCTAACCCCAACGTGTACATGCCCCGTCTCCCGGAATTCTTCGGTGAGGAGGGCAGCACAACACCCGTCGACGACTTCATCCAGGGAGCGAAGCTAGCGCTTCACCTTCAGCCCCTGGATGACAGAGCAGCTGCCCTCTGGCTGATCGCCGCCCTACAAGGCCAGGCTCGCCAGCAGATCATCAGGCGGCGCGCGACGGAGGTGGACTCCCCAGCGAAAATCTTCGCCATCCTCGAAGAACGCTGGGGAGAGCAGCGCGACGCGGTGAGTCTGGCCGCGGCTTTCTTCACCAGGAGACGGGGGCACGGCGAAGACATTGGGGCCTATGCGTGCGACCTCCAGCAGCTCTGGGAGAAGGTCAACACAGCCAAGGCTAACCTTCTCCCGGCGGACATCCTGCGTGACGTGTTCGCCAGCGGCCTGCAGCCAGTGTCCCTCCGGTGTGAGGTCCGACGCCACATCCGCAGGCATCCAGACACCACGTTTGAGTTGGCCCGCAAGGAAGCTCTCTGGTGTGTGCGGGAAGGCGGTGCTGATGACCACTATGTGCGCTCCCAGCACAGCACCGCCCCTGCCGACCATGTGCAGTCTCAGCTGGCCACCTTATCAGCTGAGGTGGCCACCCTGAGACAGGAGCTGCGCCAACCGCCATCATCGGAGCAGCTCCAGCACACACCAGAGGCGCCACTGTGGGTCTGCCAATGTGCGGCAGGCTCTCCAGACTCCAAACGGCGGCGCAGACGACGACGGCGGAAGGCTGGCGGTAGCTCTCCGCGGGCTGAGGACAGGTCTCAGTCCCCAGCCACTGTCCGCCATCAGCAGGGTGGATCACCGCAGCCGCAGATCAACGCTGTGGCCACATCACACCCTGCTGACGCCATCATCCCCCAGTTGACGCCGAAGGAGCTCCGGCGTCTGCAGTGGGAGGACCCCTCCATTGGTCCTCTCGTTGCCTCCTGGCCGTCGGCACCTGCTCCCACCGAAGACTGGCAGATGCAGCTGCTAGTCAAGCAGCATGATCGCCTTGTGTGCCGGAAAGGTGTTGTGCACCGGCGGGTGATGGATCCGCAACGCGGGCCGTGTGAGCAGCTCCTGCTGCCCAACAAGCTGCGGCCCCGCGTCCTCTCCTCACTGCACCACCACACCGGTCACCAGGGACACCAGCACGCTAAGGAGACTCTCCGGCCTCTAGTTTACTGGCCGGGGATGTACCAGGACCTGGAGCGGTTCCTGGCTGACTGCGACCGGTGCAGTAGGGTCCACCACCCCGCCAACACCTCCACGCCTGCTCATCATGCCGGGGTTTCCACTGCAGCTGTGCGGGGCGAGCAACAGCAGCTTCCCGTTAAATACACTGACGCTCAGGCTACCCCCTCACCCACCTTCCAAATTAGGGTGCCGCATCGGCTGAGACGTGTGGGAGAGTCAGACAGTGAGTCAGATGATGACTACCTTGTTCTCCCGCAGCCATAAAATGTTATTGTGCCTCCGGCTCCAGCCATACCGGGACCTTCTGGTCTTCAGGCTCAGACAGCACCACCGCCACTTCGACGGTCCCAGCGTGTGGTCCTCCAATAACTATCTATAGACTGTTCAATAGTGACATTAGTGTTTAAACATAGTCAGTTGTGTGTATAAAATGCTAAGGAAATTTTTTCATAAGTAGTAAGTACAGATATTTTTTTTAACCCAGTTTAGAGTTTCTTGTTGTTGGAAAGCTTCCTTCACAAGAAATACTTTTCTTAATGTCCATCGCGGACGATGGATTCTTCTTGACGGGGGGAGATGTGACAGTGTGCCGTATTTCATAAGGCCTACCTGTCACGCAACACTATTTAGCATACGACAAGTGTGCCTAACCACTTTTCCAAGTCATGCGCGCCTCGCTATATGACATCAAATCTATTTTTAGACATGTCAAAATTCAAATCGGATCACGCGACCCGGTTTTTCAAATCTCCAACGGGCCTCCCAACTCAAATCTCAGGCCAACTAGTAGTAATAATAAACTTATAATTTAGCCATTTTCTTCTATTTGATTGTCATTCCAATAATAAAATCTTATTGTAGTTATGTCAATCACTTTATTAGTTTGTTAATTAAGACATTGCATGGCTGATATATCCTAAAATCTGGCAATCTAACCGGCCAAGTTATGTCACCTCTTATCTTTATAAAACCTATTTTATCAAAGCCATCCTTTCATAATGTTGTTACTAAACAACTCTTTCAATGTCCTACAAACAAATTAGCTACTTTATTTGACGTCAAAAACAGAACATTGACGAAAGCTACACTGACACTGTGTCAACGTCACAATTTGTCTGACCACCGGTGTGGACTCAGTCCGAAAACCGGGTTTTCGGCTGGCTTGTTTTTGTTACTGGACATTGAATGCTAATTATATTTTAACTGTGTCATCTAACATAGTGACATAGTATATGTATAGAAAGGTATTACTTTAGTGTATTAATCCATTAGGAAAGATCGGTGTAATGTGGTATGAGTTTAGATAAATTAATTATTTAGTAGCTTGAACCTGTTTCAGTGGGCTCTAAAATACATGGTTTTTCATAATTATTATATTATATAGTTAGATTTCCTTATTATATTAGTAGTCAGAATAGAGCTTAGTTCATCCTCTTTCTTCTCATATGCAACATGCCAGGGTTTAGTGATTAGTGGCATAGATATCTGTGTTGGACTAAACCAAACAAACACAGATCTGGTCACTCTCGCCACCCACAGAGCCATTCTGGCTGAGTCCAGTGACTGCTGTCCTTGCGGTCCGGCTCTCGAGCATATATATAAAAAGTGCCCAAAATCTGGGTTCACACTTTTTCAATCAGCAAATTAATAATTTAACACTAGGTTTATAGATTATCGTCTGCTCGATCTCGGCTTGCCTTCTCATTCATGCTGTTGATGTGAATCTACAGTGACTACTGATGTATTTTGCTGCACTGTCTTCCTATGTCTTCCTATGTCTTCCTATGTCTTCCTTAGTATTTCCTAGTACCCAAATAAACAAAAGCTAAACAACTGTCTGGTTTCCTCTATATGTTCCTGGTCTGTGCGGAGTGTGCCTATCTTCACCCTCCAATCCTTATCCCTCATCAACTCTTCCCTATCCTTATCCTTTACCCCCTTACCACCCCATTACACCTATATGATAGAAGTTCCTAATATCCTAAATGTTTAGAGTCTTAAACTAGGCTAGTTTAGTTGTTAGGCTTGCGCACAATTCCCCCAACAATTTAGGGGGCTGGCAAGAACAAAACAACCCTAAAGAAGAAAGAACTACCCTACAGAACCTATACTTTGATGACCGAGCCCACCAGCAAAAAGCCTACGAATGGGGGGTTTGGACAGACCGATGAGAATGACATGTATAAGTCGAAAAGAAAAGGTAGTGAGGAAAGATTCAAAAAGTGAAAAAAACAGTGAAAGCTAACTTACTAAGGTCCTAGTCCCTAACCCCGGGAGTTCTGCTGTGCAAGGGCTCGGGTGGCCAGCGCAGTCCTCCCAGGGATACCACTTTTGTGGTATGTCCTAACACCCTAGCAACTAGGCAGCCGAATAAAACATCGTACTGCTGAAAATAAATGAAAAAAACAAAACCTTAGTGCCCTATTGATGCTTACAGAGAAAGTTCCAACGACGTGAAGTGAGGAGCAGAAGGAGACGTTGTTGATGGAGGCAGAGGTAGAAGATAGTCGTGAGGGAAGGTGGTCCTAGGTCCTCCTCAGATTCCAACGTAGGACAACAACCATGGAATGAGCGTCATGGGATGTCTTATTCTCGTACGGCGGCGCTGGCAGAAGGGGTCCAAGGTAGATGTGTCCACGCCTCTGTCAGGAAGCCGCCGTACTGTGGTGTGGTATTGCTGTCAAATCAAAAGGCCAGCGTAGCAAGCATCAGGTCGCACCCTCTCTGTTTGGCTTGAATGATGAATCTGTATGGAATGATGAACGCGACAATTTTTGAC
>CM065706.1:20423298-20440798 GCA_017654935.2 Phymorhynchus buccinoides | reverse complement strand
TGAAACACCAGCTTTCAGGAAATGGGTCTTCGTAGAATTGAAATAAATTCTGCAGCACGCGTTTGTCACAACTCGAGGGGAGAGAGGGAAGGATTTAGTAGAAAATGAAGGCTGATGGAGAGCTTGGGACTGAGACATAAAAGTGAGAGCAGAATTTGAATTAGGGGAGGTTTAAACTGTCAGCGGGAGCAAAGAGTGGAAGTGACGTCAATCTTTAATTGACTTTGCAGTGCTCTCCCTTTCTGCTTAACTTCCGTTTCCTGTTTATTCAAATTGCATAGCTTTATCTGTAACTGTTGTGTGAATAAAAACAGCAACCCAACATTCAGCACTGGGTGAATCTAAGTAAAAGATGTGCTGCGGATTCCTGAAACAAAATGTTTGTTTGTAGAACTAGAAGCAATTTAACACTATTTTGTATTGATCAACTGTAGATCACCATTGCTTGAATGCGGCTCAAGTGTGTGTTAAGTCAGATTTGAAGTAAATGGAGTCGACATGGCTAAATAATAAATTTTAAAAAAGCATCCCGATGAGGAACAATGAGGCTTGAAGAGGATAAGACAAATCGATAAACAACGATAGAGAACACTCCATCCCCTAAAGACACACAACTACTGTCAAGGCCCTTACAGAATCTATTCACCTAGCTAAGTGTAAGAAAGAGGTACAGAGAAGCAGATCCAGGTACTTCCTCAACATGTTGCATTGACTACCGCAAAGAAATCAAGAAGCGTAAATATTTTCAATCACTATTAGGCCGTGTACACACATAAGCGGATATTCCATGCGGAAACCCGTACGCAATCCATAAATAAGTGAAGCAAAGAAGGGAACAAGATTTGCGCACGTGTCCGAATTTCCCCTATATGCGTAAACATTTATCCTTCTTTCTTCCACTTATTTAGGGTTTTCCGTCGGAACATGCGCGTCTACTGTGAACCCGGCCTTAAGGTACATTCACCATCCCCATTTCATTACTGCTCACTGAGTCTTACCCATTCTACCCCAAACCATCTTCATCTTTGAGATGAATTTGAAATTATTTCGAAGACTACCAAGAATCCAAGAGGATTTTCTGCAAAGGGCAAAACGACTCACCGGCGTATTAGATCAAAACATGTGCAACGTAGAGATTTCACACAACCCTTAATCCTTAGAAATTCACACACACACACACACACACACACCACACACACACACACACACACACACACACACACACACACACATACACACACACACACACACACACACACACACACACACGCTCAGATTCCTGCTTTCCATCGAATCCCCAAGCCACCCTAACTTTGCTTATCCTCTGTAAAGTGTTGCATTTATCACTCCCTAAGCATTGTCTTAACTATTCTGAAACTGGACCGTGAAACACAAGTTCTTGAAATGGAACGAGTCTCGGTGGAATAGAACTAAACTCTATGACTGTGCAAGACAGAAATCTGAGAGTGAGTGGGTCAAAAACGTAGCTTTGTGAAGGGAATGACTCGATTTCACTCTAATGTGAAAGTAAGCCAGGTGTTTGCAACAGGACAGACGTTTTTGTCCTCGAAAATTGCTATAGTGTGATTTACAGCACAGTTATTCCTGGACCTTACGAACACTATTGTATAATGTCATACTTATATTTTGATAAATCAGAAATAAATTAAAGCCTTTCTGGCAGAACTGACTGCTGCTTCTTTTATGGGTGTGTGAACAACTCAACATGACATACAGACAGTGTCTTATGTGGTTTCGCATTACGTATATGACTCCGTGTTACGTCTCCTGATCTCCTGACCTGACCCCTCAAACATGCTCGCTAGTTGTCCCTGTCTGTCTGTCGGTGCCTTTCTGTCTGTGTTTGTCTGTCTCTCTGTGTCGTGTATGTCCGTTTCTATAGGTCTGTCAATGCATGTCTGTCTGTCTGTCTTTTTTCTCTCTTTTTCTCTCTGTCTGTATCTATGTCTCTGTCTCTGTGTCTCTCTCAGTGTCTGTGTCTGTGTATGTCTGTCTCTCTGTTTCTCTCTCTCTCTCTCTCTCTCTCTCTCTCTCTCTCTCTCTCTCTCTCTCTCTCTCTCTCTCTCTCTCTCTCTCTCTCTCTTTCTGATAATTATGGCCTATTCTCTATTGAATGTAAATAATGAAATGTATTTGTTGCCACTTTTTTTGCATGTTTATGAATTTTTTTATTTATTATTTTTTTCATTCTCATGTTTTTGCCTGAGGGCATGGTGTAAAAAAGCTGTCTCAGCTTATCCAATTTCCCTCATTAAAAAAGTTCGTATTCGTAATCGTATTCGTATTCTCTCTCTCTCTCTCTCTCTCTCTCTCTCTCTCTCTCTCTCTCTCTCTCTCTCTCTCTCTCTCTCTCTCTCTCTCACACTCTCACTCTCTCTCTCTCTCTCTCTCTCTCTCTCTCTCTCTCCCCTCTCTCTCTCTCTCAAACCAAAGCTACCAATACTGAAAGATTGCCCCAATTCCAACGCAAAGGAAGTGAGGAATTCTTATAATGCTCTTAAGCCTTTTGTCTATCCTTGGAAGCCTATTCTTATGTCACCACCTCTACTTCCTCCATTTTGTCCCTGTCCCCATCATCACCCCCATACCACTCACCACCCTCCTCCACGAACCACGTTGGCACGAAATTTCCACAACACGAGCCTTTTTTATTTACATTGTATACAGTTTACTACAAGGAGTTTCGCTCACAACAAAGGAAATAGCTCCAATGTTGTTTTTTACTGCACTATAAAGAAGAAAAAGCTTCAACCACAATGAGTCAGTGGCCTCCACCCACCCCATCCAAAATGGCTTCTCTCTCCGGCAACTCCGGCAAGGAGGAATCGTCGTTTTGACTGTTTGATTTCTAGGAACCCAGAGCAAAGTGAGCGTTCCGATCCTTGAAAAGGCTGTCTTTCTGGTGACTGGACGTGTTTTTTTGCAAAAACTCACCCGTCAGGGTGCCCTTTTAAATCATGACAGAGAAAATCGTGCAATGGGGGAAGCTGTTGTTTGTTCGTACTTTTCAAACGAAAACAGTTGTGTGGATTGATTCATAGGTTTTAAGTTTGTTTGTTTGTTTATTAAGAACATAGAGAGTAAGAGGGAGAGAGAAAGGCAGACAGACAAAGACAGAGACAGAGAGAGAGAACAAAAAAAACAGAGACAGAAAGACGGAGAGTAAATAAGCCTAATTTGGACACAAAGAAGAACATGTGGCGAAGGGTGGAGAGAGCAGAGGGCGTGGTGGTAGAAATAGAGAACAATACACATAGAGAAAGAGATAGACATCCAGTGGCACATTCGAATGAAGGATACATGGTACAAGCTCGGATCTAGGGTGGGTGGGGTGTTGTTCCTGGTTTCCGGAACCCCGCCCCCCTCTGCCATGTACCGTAATAAAGGTTAAAACGTCTAGTAAGAAAATGTCTCGATTTGTTTTATCCTTCATAATCACTTAAATTGGAAACATTTCCGGAGGTTTCGCCCCCCTGGACGCCCACAAGAGCACTGTCCCTTAACCAGGGGCCTGTGCACCCTCCTGGACCCCGGGTGGAAACCCCCTCTTAGGATTCATTAGTCCGGCCCTGTCAGGTTCAAAGATGAAATGTTTCTAAGGCAACAGCTTTGCTCGGTAAAGAATACCAAAACAACTGTTTGTGGCGTGATCGACCCTTTAAACTGAATAATATACGGTCTGTCGAGGTGTGTGTGTGTGTGTGTGTGTGTGTGTGTGTGTGTGTGTGTGTGTGTATGTGTGTGTGTGTGTGTGTGTGTGTGTATATATATATATATATGTGTGTGTGTGTGTGTGTGTGTGTGTGTGTGTGTGTGTGTGTGTGTGTGTGTGTGTGTGTGTGTGTGTGTGTGTTTGCCTGCATTTTTTTTAAGCTAAGCCTATCTATGCTGATTTTGCGTGCAGTTGTCTGATATGTATTCTTAGTCTTCAGGAGATGAATTGTGTGGTGTTTATCATGCTCGTCTTGTTTCCTTGAATACATATGTTGAGATGTGTGTGCGTGTGTGTGCAGGTGTGTGTGTGTGTGTGCATGCGCGCGCATGCTTGCATGTGTGTGTGTATGTGTGCGCGCGCGTGCTTGCACGCTTGCATGCGTGTGTGTGTCTGTGTGTGTGTGTGTGCGCACGTGCTTGCATGTCTGTGTCTGTGTCTGTGTCTGTGTGATTCCCAGTCTCTATGTCTCCGTCTGTCTTTCTCCAAGTCTGTCCACGCAGCTATAATATATTACCGCACGCAAACGCAACGACAATACCAAAAAGCAGAGCAGCAAAAAAAGGACGTTCGCAATATTACAACAGAGATGGAACTGTCAGAAGGATGGGGAAAAAGCCGAGTTGACACCGAGGCATTCAACATTGACAGGCCTGAAACATGTGCCACAAATTATGGAGATTTGTTTGAAGAGCTTGACAGAGAGAGAACGAACGAACGAAACCTTTTTTTTTTTTTTTTTGGAACTTTAATTTTACAGTTTACAATTTTGCAGAAAAAACAAACAAACAACATCACTAAATATATTAAAGAAGAAAAACAATCCCAAACAATCAAACACACAACCCCCCAACAACCAAATAAACAAATTAGAATCATCAACAATGTTTTCCTCTGTGTGTTGTTGAGAGAGAGAGAGAGAGAGAGGAAAGAGATGAGAGATGAGAGAGAGAGAGAGAGAGAGAGAGAGGAGAGAGAGAGAGAGAGAGAGAGAGAGGAGAGAGAGAGAGAGAGAGAGAGAGAGAGAGTGGCGGTTGGATGTAGGTGTTCATCTACTTCCTTTTCTTTCATCATTATGTACAATATGATGGCCTCAACTTCAAATATCACATTGAATATGGCCTACAATGATCCACATTTTTGCTATGAACATGGCGAAACTTTTGTTTTATTGAGGGAAAAAGAGTAAGCACACAGTGGGTTGTTTTTGCACCTTGTCTTGAAACAAACCATGCAACAACAACAAAATCAACACAAAAGTAATGAAGCATACACAGATAAGATCAGATAAGTAAGAGAGAGAGAGAGAGAGAGAGAGAGAGAGAGAGAGAGAGAGAGAGAGAGAGAGAGAGAGAGAGAGAGAGATGCAGACAGACAAAGAGAAAGAGATAGGCGCACAGACAAATAGACAGATACATAGACAGAGAAATATATACAGAGATATAGAGACAGAAGATAGAGAGATACAGAGAAAGACAGAGAGAGAGAGAGAGAGAGAGAGAGAGAGAGAGAGAGAGAGAGAGAGAGAGAGAGAGAGAGAGAGAGAGAGAGAGAGAGAGAGAGTCAGATGGCTTAACATGTATTGGCGTAGGCATACATGAACACAGAGATTCCCAGTGAATTATTGAAAATATATGCGTGATAAAAACTGACAGTAAATCAATAAGAAAACTAATTAATTGCTCAACAATACGAGAATAAATCAATTTCGCAACAACAGTTTTAAATAGTCAAATAAAAAGTAGAGAGAGAGAGAGAGAGAGAGAGAGAGAGAGAGAGAGAGAGAGAGAGAGAGAGAGAGAGAGAGAGAGAGAGAGAGAGAGAGAGAGAGAGAGAGAGGCAGACACATAGTCAGACAGACAGAAATGGACACACACACACACACAGACAGATTGTCAGACAGAGTTTCAAACAGACAAATTTCTATTCACTTTTCAGTAAGTAGCGCACACATTAACGCACATACATAATGTTTTACATAATTAATTTTAAGCTTTTCTGACATAGAAAATAAGAACTGTTATCTTGATCATGCTGGAACGTGGCTGATTTGGAAGCATATTTCATTGTCTCTGCCTGACAGAAGCTTCAGCAACTGCGACAACACCTTTGTCGGCAGTTTTCTTAAAGGCTGCCTGCTTCCTCCTAAAGATCATACCCTTCAGAGTCTCACGATATCTGGAGCCCATTTTCAAATAAATGAAGATGTTACAAGAAGAGTTAATGTAGGACGTAAACTCTGAAAACCAGAGCATGGCAAAATGCGTGTTGTGGTAGATATTCCCCGCGGCCAACTCCGGCACAAAGATCAACACGGTGCGGAACATAGAAATGGGAGCGATGCAGATCAGGAACAAGATGGAGGTGTAGATCAACATCCGGGTCAGAGCGATCTCGCGTGCAGACAGTGCCCCGGATGAGGACGACTCCGCCCTCCAGGCCGCCATCTGGCGGAGTCTGAGGGCGGTGAGCAGAGTGCTGACGACGACCACGATGGTGACGGTGCCGGGGATGATGACGCCGAACACCACAGAGTCCATGAAGTCCCACACCGCCTGGTTGGCGTAGTAGAACTCACTGCTTGTCCACACCTGGAACAACGACACAGTGACGTCTTCTTTATAATTATGCTATAGGGAACAGAAATAAAGCCACAGTGAAGTGTTAGGGAACAGAAATAAAGCCACAGTGAAGTGTTCCTGATTATCGTAGTAGAACTAACTGCTTTTCCACACCTGGAACAACGACACAGTGAAGTCTGCTTTATAATCACGCTATAGGGAACAGAAATAAAGCCACAGTGAAGTGTTCCTGATGAACAATGACACAGTGAAGTCTGCTTTATAATCATGCTATAGGGAACAGAAATAAAGCCACAGTGAAGTGTTCCTGATTATCGTAGTAGAACTCACTGCCCGTCCATATATACAACAAGGAACACATAGTAAAGTCTCAAAATCGTACAGGATTTGTAATAATGATTATATAATGTTCACGAACGTGGTTGTCTGATACAAGGAACGTAATCCATCGCTATGACGGGCTGATTGGAGAGGAAACAAAACAATTAACTCTAACACGTTTGCATGTCATTAGAACGCAGTCTGGCTTAAACAATAGTTCATTCTTTACCTCGATACCCCATTCCTTAAGTTCATCCATCTGACTTGTTATATATTTTCGAATGATAAGAGCATGACATCAAACAACAAAGACAGTTGACAGTTCGGCTTAAAGACGAGGCAGAATTTTGCATTTTATAGGCAATGGATCAAGGCAATGGATAAGGCAATGGATCAAGGCAATGGATAAGGCAATGGATCAAGGCAATGGATAAGGCAATGGATCAAACAATGGATCAAGGCAATGGATAAGGCAATGGATCAAGGCAATGGATAAGGCAATGGATCAAGGCAATGGATAAGGCAATGGATCAAACAATGGATCAAGGCAATGGATAAGGCAATGGATCAAACCAATTAAGGTTCAGAGCTTTTATATTTTCTGAGACCAGTGACATCAGCTTCCAGGGAGTATATAATCTGTGGAAACTCATGCCACTGATCTACTCCACTAGATGTTATATTCACAAGAGACAAAGCCTCCTTTTGGTGGTTTAGAACAGTCTAAGCTAGGAACGGATTTCCAGGGCACATGACGCCTTGACACTCATTTTAGCTCTGATAGTTCATTACACTATCATGTCTCACCTGTCTTGTGAGACAGTCAGTTGTTTCCGACAATGACTTTCAGATAGCAGAGGAGGCGACTACTATTCTGAAGGACTGCATTGGAGTTGTTTTCTTTTTAGTGGAGGACAGCTAGCTGTCTTTAGGGAAGGTTCCCCAAATGCCAACTTATTTGTATTTGGTACTTGGTACTTTACCGTCACAGAGGCGTCTCTGTGAAATTCGGGTTGCTCCCACCTGGAGAGCGCGTCGCATGGGGGGAGCGCGTCCATGGCTGTCAGTGCAAATGCCTCCTAGTTTTCGAGTCATATACTCGAGCCATAGTCACAAAGGACTAAACTGTTTACCTTTGGGTAATTGTCACCTACCTTGATGGCTTGATTGCTGCTGAGATCCACAGCGCAGCCATTATGGTATTTGGTGGCCTTGGGTAATTGTCACCTACCTTGATGGCTTGATTGCTGTTGAGATCCACAGCGCAGCCATTATGGTATTTGGTGGCCTTGGGTAATTGTCACCTACCTTGATGGTTTGATTGCTGCTGAGATCCATAGCGCAGCCATTATGGTATTTGGTGGCCTTGGGTAATTGTCACCTACCTTGATGGTTTGATTGCTGCTGAGATCCACAGCGCAGCCATTATGGTATTTGGTGGCCTTGGGTAATTGTCACCTACCTTGATGGTTTGATTGCTGCTGAGATCCATAGCGCAGCCATTATGGTATTTGGTGGCCTTGGGTAATTGTCACCTACCTTGATGGTTTGATTGCTGCTGAGATCCACAGCGCAGCCATTATGGTATTTGGTGGCCTTGGGTAATTGTCACCTACCTTGATGGTTTGATTGCTGCTGAGATCCACAGCGCAGCCATTATGGTATTTGGTGGCCTTGGGTAATTGTCACCTACCTTGATGGTTTGATTGCTGCTGAGATCCACAGCGCAGCCATTATGGTATTTGGTGGCCTTGGGTAATTGTCACCTACCTTGATGGTTTGATTGCTGCTGAGATCCATAGCGCAGCCAATGCGGTATTTGGTGGCCTTCGGCAACTGTCACCTACCTTGATGGTTTGATTGCTGTTGAGATCCACAGCGCAGCCATTATGGTATTTGGTGGCCTTGGGTAATTGTCACCTACCTTGATGGTTTGATTGCTGCTGAGATCCATAGCGCAGCCATTATGGTATTTGGTGGCCTTGGGTAATTGTCACCTACCTTGATGGTTTGATTGCTGCTGAGATCCACAGCGCAGCCATTATGGTATTTGGTGGCCTTGGGTAATTGTCACCTACCTTGATGGTTTGATTGCTGCTGAGATCCATAGCGCAGCCAATGCGGTATTTGGTGGCCTTCGGCAACTGTCACCTACCTTGATGGTTTGATTGCTGTTGAGATCCACAGCGCAGCCATTATGGTATTTGGTGGCCTTGGGTAATTGTCACCTACCTTGATGGTTTGATTGCTGCTGAGATCCACAGCGCAGCCAATGCGGTATTTGGTGGCCTTCGGCAACTGTCACCTACCTTGATGGTTTGATTGCTGTTGAGATCCACAGCTCAACCAATGCGGTATTTTGTGGCCTTCGGCAACTGTCACCTACCTTGATGGTTTGATTGCTGTTGAGATCCACAGCTCAGCCAATGCGGTATTTGGTGGCCTTCGGCAACTGTCACCTACCTTGATGGTTTGATTGCTGCTGAGATCCACAGCGCAGCCAATGCGGTATTTGGTGGCCTTCGGCAACTGTCACCTACCTTGATGGTTTGATTGCTGCTGAGATCCACAGCGCAGCCAATGCGGTATTTGGTGGCCACGAACACAGAGTACAGAGTGACGATGGTCACACACGAACACAGCATGAAGATAGCCATTGTCTTGGTGCGGAGAATGGTCTGAAACTAAGCAACCAAAGTACTACTATAGATTAATAAATACACGTTATACTTTACTGCGCGTTTATGCACGTTATGTTTTGTTAACAAGACACGTAACTATTTTCTAAATAATCAAATTGAATAGAATTAGCTACACAACATGCTTTGAAAGTAGTATAAAGTCACAGTAACTTTCCGTATTTTTAACGATAATTATGTTCGAGTGCCTCCCTCTTCTTTGTTCAGAGCTATACATATTTCATATGATTTTTATTACAATCCTTTATGTATGTAATACGAGTACCTTCGCCTTTACCCACACGTTTGTATTTACTTCATTCATGTCACATTTCTTTCAGATTATGTGTTTGCTGAAGAATTAGCAGATGTTTGTTTTAGTTTTATTGTTGTTGTTGCTTCTGCTGCTGATGTATTAAGCGACGATCTGCTTGTCATCTCTGAATATCTGAGATTCAGATCGTCAGCACTGCGTGTATGACGTATATAGGGACTTGGTGTTCGCTCTTCTTGTTCGAATGGCTCGCTATTTGAAATGTCCACTAACTTGGGTGAGCGGATGCTCTGCCTGCTTGGAGAGCAGAACCAAAGGAGTCAGAACATATACTGACACTGTCGTCATCACCATCATAATTATCATCATAATAATCACCATCAAACGTGTAGGACATACATGATATACCATGATTACCATGTCAGTCGTCATCACCATCATAATTATCATCATAATAATCACCATCAAACGTGTAGGACATACATGATACACCATGATTACCATGTCAGTCGTCATCACCATCATAATTATCATCATAATAATCACCATCAAACGTGTAGGACATACATGATACACCATGATTACCATCATCATCATCTTCTTCTTCTTCTTCTTCTTCTTCTTCTTCTTCTTCTTCACCATCATCATCATCATCACCACCACTACCATCATCATCATCATCATCATCATCATCACCATCATCATCATCGTCATCTTCATCATCATCATCATCTTCTTCTTCTTCATTTTCTTCTTTTTCTTTACCATCATCATCATCATCATAATCCTCATAACCATCATACCTTGAGTGGCCAGAGCACACACAAACATCTCTCAGTGGCGATGATGGCTGACATGAACTGAGAGATCCACGTGAGGCTGAAGAGACTGACCATGTTGTGGTTGATCAGGGCACTGAACACTGGACCGTAC
Organism: Phymorhynchus buccinoides; assembly: GCA_017654935.2. Classification (NCBI taxonomy): domain Eukaryota; kingdom Metazoa; phylum Mollusca; class Gastropoda; order Neogastropoda; family Raphitomidae; genus Phymorhynchus; species Phymorhynchus buccinoides. The sequence goes on along the minus strand of CM065706.1, from coordinate 20,430,277 downwards.
CTGGTGATCATTAACATTAGCACAATTAACATAGTAAAATATCACAAGTCAGACTGAAGAGACTGACCATGTTGTGGTTGATCAGGGCACTGAACACTGGACCGTACCTGGTGATCATTAACATTAGCACAATTAACATAGTAAAATATCACAGGTCAGACTGAGAGACTGACCACGTTGTGGTTGATCAGAGCACTGAACACTGGACCATGCCTTGTGACATTAGTGAATAAGTCAATATCAACGATCAAGAATTGAAGAAGAAAAAACAAACAAACACACCATTAAACTTTCCTCTTACGTATATTATATATATATTAGTTTGCTTTAATAAAACCTTTTTTGTGTCCAATGTATGTGTTTGTGAACCTAAGAAACAAACTCAATTACTATAACTTTAACTTTACGATTTGTTCTGTGTTCAGAAAAGAAGAAAATAAAATAATGTGCTGATTTACTTTTTCTCCCAATGGGGGATATAGACAATGCCTATGCAAAGACAGCTGTTTCGTCTTGTGAAAGACTCTTCAGTCTGCATGTCGGCCTGCAAAGAATGTCCACAGTGAATGTTCAAGCTGAGCTAGAAGACTTTCTACAAGAGAATGGTTGTCCTCTTTGCACCAGATTGAATGTCCACAATAAAAGCAAACCAGCACTTAATTCAAAAGAAATGGTAAAAATCTTATGTAAAATAACAAAAATAATAATTTTCTAAAATTACAATCCCTCGAAGAGACTAGAAGAGATGGGATGCCATGTTGGTGGATCCAGTGAAGGATTCAAAAAAGGGGAGGTCACAGAAATCGTAGTAAACACCAACAGACACCCTGTGAGGAGGAATGTAGAGAGGTGTGCTTGGATCAGGTTAATATCAAGATTAAGTTAATATCATTGATATTAATATCACTAACACAATGAAACATGCCACAAGTGAGACTGAAGAGACTGACCATTAATATTTTTTTGTAATGGATTAGAGTGCAGTGCAAGGACCATACCTTGTAACACAACACACACACACACACACACACACACACACACACACACACACACACACACACACACACACATACACACACAGATATACAATTAGTCGACCTGGAACGTAAAAATTGGGCCGTGATGTCGACAGCATCCACAACCACAGCAATACTCCCCAGGTGTCTGATCCACAGTACCATTTCACTTTATTTGTATATCTCAAAATCAAGCTAATTTGAATGAATGTTCAAGAACTGGCAAAACGCTTTAATTTCCAAACATCTCACAGCCTTAACCTTGCAATAGGTTGATGTAAAGCGTGCATGAGAGCTGGTACAAAGGTACAAAGGCTCTATCACACCGTTCAGCTGGGTTGTGGGAAAATAGAGTTGGTGTTGGTGAAATGGGTCTTGGTGAAATGGGTGTTGGTGAAATGTTCCTTTGGCCTGTGTTCCCATGCCATGGCCATGGGAAAAGGTATGTGTGTGTGTCCAATCTTGGTTTCTGATCACAGTCAACAAAAGTTGCAATCGGATAAGCTCAGAGCTAAAACAAAATGTTCTGAAGAGTTTCTAGATAGAAGACAGGAGATTAAGGGCAACAACACACTGGGATGACAGCACACTGTAACAGAAAATTGTCTTTGCCTATCTGGGAAAAGAGAACACCATCCCAGCCTTCCAAAATATTTCAACAACCGCCGCATTCAAAGCCATTCTATGATAAACATATGAATAGGTCACATAGATGTCACGAAACTAAGCACCTGGCCTAAAGAAAAAGATGATGGACATGCATGGCGTCTTCTTCTGTATGTCCATTTGTCTGTCTGTCTAAACTCTTTATCCCTAAAACAATAAGTTTCCTAAGACTAAATGTCAGTCTGTATGTGACTGTCTGTCTGTCATGTGAGTGTAACTCTGATTATGCACAAGCATCTGCATACACATGCGCGCGTAGGCCTGTACACACAGGCACACACGCGCGCATATACATGATCATGTGACAGTGCAATCGTTCCTTTTCCCTTTAGAGAAAGAGAGGAAATAGGTTCACAAAAGACTAGTCTGTGAATATCGTTTGAACGTAGTGGAAGGTCTCATTGGCAACTACGCATACCTATGTGGTAAGTACGTGCACACATGCATGCGCGTGCAATTGTTTTCTTTTACAAGCACACACGTGTGAACTTACTTACAAAGCATGTGGGAGCAAGGTAATATTTTGACACAAAACCCTTTTAAAAACTAAACAACGCACAAGCCTAAAGGGCAATGCAAATTTACATCATGAAATATAATATGTTTTAATTAATAGCCACTTACTTTTGAAGAGTATTTACAGGCACGAGAAATAATAGTGTATATTCTTACCTTTCTTTTTCCGTCAGTTGAAAGAGCCTCTCCCCACTGAAGATCATGCACTGGATCATGTACAGCTCGTCAGCCAGGGACAGGGCAAACAGGCAAAAGTTGGTTCTGTCCTTCAACCCTTGCCTGTAAAACACCGCCATGTTGATCAGATTGGCCGGTCCGCCAATGAAAAAGAAGATGGGGAGAACAATGGCGGATTTCACGCGCTCAATTCTCGCTTCAGTCTCGGCGCTGATGAGATTGTGAGGGTTGTCCCAAGGGACGAAACCCGCGAAACGAAGAATGAAACAATCGCTGGAGCTGTTGTTACCTGCCATGTTGAACTTGTGTCACCTGGCTTCAAGGTCCTCATGCCTTGTTCTTTCTACACTTGTGGAAGACCTAGTTCTGTAGGAAGCTAAAAGAAATAAATCATGAAGCAATAAGCAATAGTAGAACTGTGTATATGCCAAAGAAGATCTATTCCTCAAGTTATTTTATTCGTCTGTACTTACACGCATACTATATGTTTATTTATCTATTTATTAAGAATTTTTTTATATAGTGCATACCTTTAAGCTGTAGGCCTAACTGTTTTAGAAACTAGTATTCATAAAATGTAAATAAAACATATGCATTCAGTGTTGCTGATTTTTTGTTCTTTGAACGGCAAGTATACAATGACAAACATTAACATGGTTATCCTACAGACTTTCCCCTAAACCCTTTTATATTAAACAAAATATTCTTGGAATTTAGCTAAAGAAAACCTTTGTTTTCTACGCCTTCTAAAACAAATCTAGTGGATGACAATGAAAGGCCTATGACCAGATTTTGATGAAAGTTCATGTAGCGTTAGGATATTGCCCAACAAACACTTATTTGCATTTGAATCCGGTTTGTCATTAGGAACGACATTCTTAGACCCTATACACTTGTATCTAGAACCATTGTTGTTCTGATTGTTATTATGTTATTCTCCTTGATGTTATCTGTGCTGTTCTTATTCGTTGTACTTTGTCTGGAAGCCAGTGCCATGTAACGCTTTATCTAAGTGGAGTACCATGTAGGTTATAAATATTACTTATTGTACTCTAATTCAAGTTTAAGTTGATGCTAATGTATTGCGTATTTAAAAATAAATAAAAACATATATACATTTTTGTTTAAATCTAGAACTGGTGTGTCAAATTGGTTTTAATAGATAAAAAACAACGAACTGTGTCTTCATGAAGATATGCAAAGTATCAATGCTTCTAGTTAACATGACTTTCTTAAACATGAAACCTCAAATGTATGTGCCATTGGGACATTTTGTTTTCGAATTGGAAATAAAAGCAGAGTGCGCGCGAGAAAAACACCAAGCCAGGCCGAGAAATCCCAAGATCATTTTCACACAAAAAGGCGATTAATCAAGTACAATAAACGCTGTGATGTGTCCACAGAATCTAGTATTAATGGCAAAAAAGCAAGGCTAAAAATGATTTCATTTCAATTTGTTTTGTTGTTGTTGTTTTTTGCATATCAGACAGAGAAACAGACAGACCGCTTCATAGTACAAGCATCAGGTAGCGTAGGCACATAGTACACACACGTCGCAAATTTGAGCCAATTTTTCAGCCCATGGTATGCCTTAACCCACGAATGACAGCCTCAGGGCTGCTGCTAAGCTTCCCGCTCTAGGGACTTGATTTCAACCCATCGACTGACCATCTATGGACCCGTTTTTGTCCTTTGCCGGATCATCAAATCCGCAAAGGAGTTTGAAAGCGTTCCCCTTGTTGGTAACTCCAATTAATATGCATAATCATTATTTTCTTGTTCACAACACAAAAGTTTACCTTTCTCACTGACTGTTTCGTCCACTTCTGTGGACTTCCTCGGAGTGAATGGGGTGATACCGTCTCACTCGCTGCTATACAACCCTCTTTTCGCTGATCTTCGGAAGATCGGCGAAAAATCCCGAGAATCAGACCAGCGAGTGAGACGTTCTCGCCTCATTCACTCCGAGGAAGTCCACAGAAGTGGACGAAACAGTGAATGAGAAAGGTAAACTTCTGTGTTGTGAAAAAGAAAATATGCATATTAAAAGGAGTTTGAGTTTGTCTCCGTTTGTTTGTCTGTTGTTGTTGTATATTTTGCTGTCCCATCTTCTGGGCCATACAGTGGCGTTGCTCCCACGCCGCTCATTCCGAGTCCCAATTCGCAGTCACACCCTGGTTTGTTCAAGTCCCCAATTATGTTCACTCCAAATGACAAAGAAATGTCTTGTTCTGTTCTACCTGCCAACCAGACACACTCAGTGTCGATAGCCTACGCGTGGACTACTGACAGACAGGCCTATCATTGTAACGGACATGTTCTAATACCATGTACTAACGTTTCAATGGGTTGGTTCTAACAGTGACAATAACAACCAAAAAAAACCAAATCCTGCGTCGATATTGGTTTCGAAACAAAGAAATGTCGGTGAACAGTTGTAGTTGTTTTTTTCATACAGTGTGTATGTCAATTACGCCTCCCTTCCCCTCGCTATTTGTCAGTTTCCCTCCCAACAAATATACGCGTAAGTACGCGCAGAGACATACACGCGCGCACATACACGCACACACATTCACACGTACGTACATGCACACACAAACAAACAAAATACAGGTACAAACGCGCGCACATGCATATATACACTCATACACATACAAATGCGCGCACAAGTGCACGCACGCACGCACAAGTGCACGCACGCACGCACACGTGCACGCACGCACGCACACACGCACACACTGCACACACACCGCGTGCACGCACGCACACACGCACACACACGCGCGCGCGTGTGCGCGCGCGCACATACACGCAACACACACAACGCACACGCCGCTCCGATCGAACAAACGTAATACTTCGGAGAAAACTGGTACTGACAGGAATATTGATTGCCATGTTAGTCGTTGTATTTAAATTAACAAACTGTTGTGTTTTTTAATTAGTTTAGTTTTCCCCCTTAAACTTGCGCACGCGCTCGTTCAGATAGATTATATATATATATATATATATTGTGTGGTGTGTGTTGTGTGTGTGTGGTGTGTGTGTGTGTGTATGTGTGTATTTGTTGTGTGTGTGTGTTTTATGTGTGTGTTGTGTGTGTGTGTGTGTTTGTGTGTGTGTGTGTGTGTTGTGAGGTGTGTGTGTGTGTGTGTGAGAGAGAGAGAGAGAGTGAGAGAGAGAGACGGAGAGAGAGAGAGGAGGAGAGAGAGAGAGAGAGAGAGAGAGAGAGAGAGAGAGAGAGAGAGAGAGAGAGATAACAACAACAATACCGCAACACACAAAAAATACCATAATAATATATATCCAAGTTAATATAATTGGTTTTTTGTTTTAATGTTCGTTTCAAAGAACAGGGACAAAAATCGTTTTAAAACTATTTTACTATTATTGCATTTCAAATGCTCTAACTGTTGAGTCCTGTAGGCTGGAGGAACGGTGCGCAGCAGTATACTGTATGTTTTTCATACATAAATATATATTCTGCCATTGCCTCCCTAATAAGGAGGAGAAATTAATCTAGCACTCTTTATGTTTTTTAGAACATAGATCAAAAGATACCAAGTTAACATATAACTGGGCTTTGTTCGGTTCAAAGACATAGTACAAAAACGTTTTAAACCATTTTTCTCAGTGTGGTGGTGTGTTTCTTTGGTGGCTGTCAAAGCTGTGACCAAGCCTGCGATTAAGACAAAACAATTCAGAAAAATAATAAAAAGAAAGAAGGTATCCCGGTGTTGATTTTCAAGTTTGTTTTTTACTTTACATTATATATATTATACTCCTCACAAAAAGTCAAGCAACAAAACTTCTCACTGCAAATCCACTTTAATCATAAATCGTTTGTAATTTTTTACTATTGCGATTTCATCTTCAACATTTCATTAAGTGAAACTGAGTAAATCACATAAAAGATTCATCTCAATCTCAGTATACTGAGCAACAAAAGAAATGGGTGCCAAAAACAGGGGTGAAATAAAGCCAACTGCCAATTTCAAATTCAAAGATAGCAGTGCGCAAACAGTTCATAACGTCATTAATAGCTAGTGTGACCTCCGTGGGCATGAATACAGGCTTGGAAGTGGCGTGGCAGTGAGGCAATGAGTCCGTCCAGCTGGATCTGTGGGATGGCTCCTCACTCCCTAACCAGGTCTGCTTCCAAGGCATCCAGTGTCTGGGGATGGGCGGGCATGCCGTAATCAGCTCACCTAAGCATGTCCCATGCCATGTTCAATCGGGTTGAGGTCAGGGAACTGGGGTGGCCAGTCAAGATGGGCGATGTTGTGGGTGTTCAACTCGTTGCTGATGACATGAGCCTTGTGACATGGCGCGTTGTCGTCCACAAAAACAAAGCTAGCACCATGCTATTTCATCAGGGGGATCACTTGAGGTCTGATGACGTCATTCAAGTAGTGTATAACGTTCACGGTGCCCCTCCGGATGACCCCTACATGGGTACGTCCTCCAGTCCAAATGCCACCCAGACCATCAGACTGCCACCTCCATAACGGGCATGCTCAGCAACAGCAAAGGCCAAACACCTCCCACCAGGCCGTCAGCAAGTGTGAAGAGTATGAATAGCTGAGCTCCGTACCCCTACGCTG
>CM065706.1:20391705-20422798 GCA_017654935.2 Phymorhynchus buccinoides | reverse complement strand
GATTGAAAATCCTGGACACGGCCCCTTTTTGGACCAGGGAGTCCACCTCTTTCCGGAGGATACCGAGCCGTTCTGGGTCCACCGGGGGCGGGAAGGAGATGGGGACATCCGCAAGCGGAGGCTCCCTCTCGAACGGGAACCTGTACCCGTCCCGCACAACCCCGAGTATCCAGGCGTTTTCGACCTGAGCAAGCCAAGCGGGAAGAGCCTGAAACAGGGAGTCCACGCTTGACACCGGCCCGCCTGAAAGATCCCCGGGCCGTGCGGGATCTAGTGAAAAGGCTGGCGCCTTCCAAAAGCGGGCTTGCGAAAGCCCCTGGAAGGCCCCGGCCTAGACTTCCTTGGCGCAAAGTCAATGGCCTGCGTGGGAAGTCGGCCCTTCTGAGGAGGGACTTTCCTGACCTGAACAGCGGCTCTTCTGGCCCGCTGAGACTGGAAAGGAGCCGAGTGAGAAACGGAAGAGGGGGTCTTGAGGAGATGAGACATCAAGGCCTCATGACCCGCCTCTTTCTGACGCTTGGAGACCGACTTCAGAATGGGCCTGATTTCGGATTCGCCGAACAGGCCCAAGTCAGGAAGTGGAAGGGCACGGAGAAGCTCCTTCTCTCTCAAGGAGAGGGACTTCGAAGTGCCCAGAAACGCGTCCTTGGCCATGGCCGCAGACTGCACCTTCAAGGCAGAAATAACATCCGTTAAACTGCGAAGGGAGTCTCCCAGAGCGGCAAGGGCGACCCCAACAGCCGGTTCATCGATCTCGGCAAACAGCCTGAAATCCACCGGCGAGGAAGTGGGGTGAGACTTTCCAAGCGCCTCCGAAATGGAGGAAAGCAAGGAAGTCGAGAACCCACAGCCTTTGAGAGCCTCAGACAGTGACACCTCCAACTGTTTGAAGTTGGAAGGCTTGAAACTGACGGAGGTCAAAAACCTGTCACAACGCAATTTCTCCGCCTCAGCCTTGGTAGGCTTAGAAAACGGAGAAAAAGGGAGGTAATCACCATGGACACCGAGAACCGACCTAAAAGGTGGGATCACGAAGTTGCCCGGCGAAAAATCGTCCTTGGTCCTCGCTGACCTTCCCGACGGGAGACGGGAAGGCTCAGAGGTTCTGCCCGTGGGAAGGGAGGACTCCGCTCTTCCAATAGCCCGGAGCAAAAGCTCAGGGGCTTGCATGAAGAGGAACTCCTTCCCACGGCTAAAGGAGCCCACCGAGCCATCTGTGGCCGAGGGGGCTGCCTTCTGGGTGGTTGTTGCCACATCAGGGCAAGAGGGCTTCAAAAAGCGCAACAGGTTCTGAGCAGAGAAGTCTGGGGCCACATCGGGCAAACTTCGCTGGGGGGAAACGGAGAGGGCAGAGCCCGAGTCCGAACCCACGGCAGAATGATGCCGCTTAGAACCCCTCGGGCGGACCGACTGATAGGAATCAGAAGAGTCCCCCCGGTCCTTGGAAGAGGACGAGACGCCAACGGCGGAGCCCGAACGGGAAGCCCGTGAGGACGGGGACCGCCCGTGCCGGCGGGCAGAAGCCGCCCGGCCGGGGGACCGTTGCCTCTGAACGGACCGAAACGGCCGACCCGGGGAGCCAACCCGGGTTGGGGACCGTGGACGGTTGACCGTACGGTACACCGGGGCTACCGGTGACCGACGGGCACCGTGCGGTGAGTCACCGTACCGGCGGCCAACGGCAGGCCGGACGGGAGACCGCTGGATGCGGACGGACCGTGATTGGCGGACGGGTGAACCGCCGTCACGGGGTCCGAGTGATGCATCACCGTGCCGCGGACCGACAGGCCGGCGGCCGGGAGATCGCAGTTCTTTGGACGCACGGTCTACCGGTGCCACCGGAGACCGTCGTTCACCACGGCGGGCCGCCGCTGAATGGTGAGTCCAAAGAACTGGAGCGTCCTCATCGACTCGGTCCGGCTCCAGCCGGACTCGAGGAAAATAGGAGTGTGAGGACGCTCGGGGCCCGCTTACTGAACAAACTTCCTTAGAAGATGTGCCAGCGCGGGAAGAGATAGCCTCCTGGCCTGTAGAATCTCTCGGCCACTCAGTGGGCCGCCAAGTGGTGCCGTCCCTCCAGGGATCAACGGACTTATGGCACAGGGCCTCGGACAAAGGTCCGGATGGACCAAAATCCCCCTCCCCCTGGGAATGGGTGGAGGAAGGGGACCCCCGACCCCCCAGAGACAGTCCGTCAGAGGGGGTTGCCACGCCTTGGCAAGCGGGGTCAACCAGGGGGATCCTGCGTCCCTGGGGGTCCATGCGCTTTCCAAGCGACTTAAAAGGAAAATCCGTCGGGGAGGACCACCGTCCGGAGGTCCGAGTGACGGCCCTGGTAGAGAGGGGCCTCCTGGAACAAATACGATGGACATGTTCCGGGGACATCATAGACACATGAGGAGACATAACGGGCCAGACCGAAGGCCGAGTTGAAGGCGAACGGGGTGAAGGCCCAATAGCAAGGCCTGATTGGCTCAACTTGTGAACAAAGGCGTCAAAGAGGCTATCAACCTGAGGGTGTGAGAGGTCTGAAAAATCCCGCTCGGGGACAGACGAGTGCTCGGGAACAGGACGAGCCGAAGCAGGCGAGACTGCTGACTGAACCGTAGCCGACTTTTTCTTAGACGACCTATCACGCACAGATTTCTCCTTCCTTGGTTTTTCTGTGGAGGAAATCTTCTCCCTACTGACCGAAGGGGTAGAAGGTGCCGACACGAAACGACCTTGCCCATCACGAGGGAGGGAAGGAACCGAGGAAGAGACTGAAGAGACAACAGTCTGAGAGACGGGTGTCACTAGAGAAGGAGACGCCATTTTGATGGTTGTTTACAAGGACAAACGAAGTGGGCCTAGCCCACTAAAATTCCAACAACCACACAATGAGAAAAGCTAGAGGAGGCTAAATCAACCGAATCGACGAAGGAAAGGAACGAACAAACCCCCTTTTCTCAGAAAGAAACAGCAAAGTTGCGTAGAGGAGAAACCCAAGTCATATCATGGCGCCTGGGAAATCAGGAATGAGGGGAAGTCACCCCGGATGACTAGGCTACGGTGCGCCATCATGGGAACCTACCCAGGCGGTGTTACCAAGGCTAGTAGGCCTAGCTCCGTGGCTGACTTCGCTTCTTTATGTGTTAAGGTTTAACCCAGGTCGGTTGGTGTGCATGCAATTGTTTTTAGGTGTTGGTAGTGTATGGCTAGAATAGATTGGGCCTCTTATGTGCCTGCCTTTGAAATCTCAGGCTAAATCAACTGTTTGTATCTGTGTGTCTCCCCCCCCCCATCCCCCCTCTCTTATTTGCTACAATTTTGTGTGCTTATCATGAATTTAAATAGACCCAGTGTAAATGTGTATTTTGGTTAAATTATTAATTTGGTTGACAGCTTGTCTTTTGATTCGCATCTCACTTCCGTTTTCATGCCCTCATGATATATCTCTTGTTCAATGTGCGCACGCGCGCGCGTGTACGTGTAAGTAATTTTCTTCATCTTCCTGATTAATGTGAATTTGCTTGACTTGTATATTTTTATGTTGATTTTGTGTATCTGTGAATTTTCGCTCGCTGTCACATACACCAGAAGATGTTCTTATCTTTAGTTTTAGTTTTGTTTTTTGTTTGTCATGTGCTTGTCCTTTATTTTGTTTATGCGTGTCTATTTTGTCTTGTCAGCTACGGGTTTTTGTTTTGTTTTTTGTTCCTTCTTTCCTTTTCACTCTCTTTTTTTTCTCAGTCTTTCGTTCCCTCATTTTATTATTACAACAACAAAAAGCAATACATTAATGCATGTAAGAAATTGATTATATATATGTGTGTACAATATGTATTGTAAAAAAAAGAAGTCAATAAAAAAAAAAAATTAAAAGCAGAAGAGAAAAAAGAGTTATTGATAAAAGAAAAAATACACACATCAGACATTTGATAACGTTCCTGGCTCTGAAAACGTAAATGACATATTTTAAGCTTCCTTCCTTTAGTCCCTTAATTGATCTCCGTGGTCTTTGGGGGGGGGGGGGGGGGGGGGGGGGGGGGGGGGGGGGGGGGACTGATAGGCAGCAACCGCTTATGTTCGGCCAATTTTAGAAACGATAGTAAAAGAATAAAGGGAGACTATTCATTAAAACTTTCACGCAAATGCAAACAAAATGGCGCCAAGCTGAGTGAAGAAAAACTCACGAAGTGAGAGTTGAGTTAACACAGATCTTGGCCCGACTCCTCTTCATTTAATTTATGTCACAATCACTGAAGGCGTTTTCGGACAAAAGTATTAAACAGTAAGTATAAATATTGCATCATTTTGGTGCTGTAGTGAAACTGAAAGGAACACACACACACGCACACACAGGTCATATCTTGCCGCATCATCTTGGTCAGGTCAGATCTTCAGGGCAGCCAGACCTCGTGGCCTCTTGACGTGCCCTTTATTTTGATTGTTCGTTTTAGTGATTTTGTTTAGCAATTAGACTGGCATAGCTTTGACGCTTTTTGAGCAACACACTGTTGACACACACACATACACACTCAGTGAGTGACACACATACTGACACAGCACAGTAACCAGGTTTGTGACTTTCTACATGTATTCTTTCTATTAGTCAAGAAGCAATCTTCCAAAAAGTGAAACCACCTAAACGTTGCTGGTTAGAAGCAATCATCCATATGGGATAGAATGTATGGATGTAGAGTAATGCATTCCACATGGATGTTGCTTCTGTATGGCTGCCATGACAGTTTTGAAAATGGGGCAGCTAAAATGGACTAACCACTTTATATCTTGCATATTTATTGGAATAAAAGCCATCCTGAGCTGGCCGAACGGTTGCTCTGTTCGGCAAACTGAAATGTTTTCCCATTAAAAAAACCTCGCCGAACAGCAGTTCGGCCCGAATCTTGTTCACATCTCGTGTTCTGGGAACAAGCTGTTCGCCGAGTGAAATGAGAACTCTTCATACGTGTAGGAAGAAAGTTGTCAAGCTAAATGGAACTCTTCATACTTGAAGGGAAAAAAATTGTCGCTGATCTTTATTTTTAGATCAGTGATCCAAAACATGCCTTTGTTTTTTCTTCCGATTTTATTTTTCTTTCTTGCCGTCAGATGTTACTGTTAGCCTTGAGCATAATACCAAGATGTAGTTTTGTCACCCTCGTCATGTTTACGAACCTCAATCTCAAAGTCTGCTTCTTTCAGCTTTGTGAACAAGAGAGTTGGATCAGCACGAACAGATCAAACTCAAAGGCCTATGGCCTGATCATCGATCTGTCATCATATCACATCATTTATTATATAAAAATAATTCATTGCTATGACTACCTCTTTTGAAAAAATATTTTTTACTTCTCGGTTATTTTCTTTCTATAGACGAGATGCAGAAATTTAAGGGGGTGGGGGGATTTAATCTAGGCTTAGTCATACATGTCTAACCGAAGTAGGCCACTTCCGCACAGTTCGTTTCAGGTCAGATTAAGGAACAAACCCACTGTTCAGCGATCGATTGATTCGTTGTTTGTTCGGGCGAAAAGGAAAAGAGCACTAATTGGCTTCGCTCGTTTCGGCCGAGCACCCGTTCGCCTGAAAGATATTCAGCCAGCTAAGGTTGGGCTTAACTTTGCCATCTCAGTGGCTAAATATATGTTTTTAGGGTGCTGATTCATAATATATAGGCCAAAAATTAATATACATATGACTCTGTGCCAAAAGGTGAGCACGGGGAGGGTCAGGTACTTACATGCTCAATAAATTGTCACATAACCTTCTGACTGTTGTGCTTATGCTATAAACATGTAGACAAATGTCAGATAATATACTAGAGACAATATCAGCTTTGTAAGATCAGTAGTTGTATAGTTATGTGAACATGAATGTCAAATCGGCCCCAAAATGTTGTTCTCAGAAATGGACATAGAAAATAGTCATGATTTCAACAAGTACTAGAACACACAAACTCTAGTAAAATTACCTGAAATTTGGACAAGTTGTGGAAAAGTACCTCATTAGTAAGCACTTCAGATTGTAACATGCAAAAATGAAAGTTCTGTTTAAACCAATTTTGATGACGAACATCATTTTTCATGTATTAAATCATTCAACCAAAATCAAACTTCCCAACCATTTTCACTTATATAAATCCAAAATACATGAAAATGCCATGCTTTGCTGGAGCAGACCTGTATCTAACCTCCCTTTTCTCTCCAAACTCCTTGAGAAGACTGTTCTGAAACAACTTAACGATCCGCATCTATCCTCAAACAATCTTCATCATCCTTATCAGTCTGCCTATAGAGCCAACCACAGTACTGAAACAGCCCTTGTTCAAATCGTCAATGACCTCCTACGTGCTTCTGATGCTGGTCAAATCTCTCTTTTGACACTTCTTGATCTCTCTGCTGCCTTTGATACCATAGACCACTCCATCCTTCTGTCTCGTCTTGAACATATTTTTGGAATTAAGGGCCCTCATCTTTCTGGGTTTTCCTCTTACCTTTCTGATCGTTTTCAATCGGTTATGGTCAATGGTCGTCAGTCTGAACAAGTTAGGCTTTCTTGTGGAGTTCCCCAGGGGTCTGTGCTTGGTCCTGTCTTGTTTACATTGTATACGTCACCTCTTGCCAATATTATCGACCAGCACAACATGAAACATCACTTCTATGCAGATGACTCACAACTCCAAAACAGTACAACCCCTGAAGATCTAGATTCCATTATTACAGAAAGTAACAACTGCTATATTGATATTCAAAATTGGATGGTTCAAAATAAACTTCAATTAAATGGTGAAAAAAACGAAGCAATGCTTGTAGGGACAAAACACAAACTAGCCTCTGTTTCCATAGAGTCAATCCAACTGGGTAACACTATCATTCCCCTCTCAGACTCTGTCAAAAACGTAGGTGTCACTTAGGAAGAAAAAGTTCGATCACGTTAGCCCTCTTCTCCGTTCTTTGCACTGGTTTCCTGTTGCAGACAGAATTGAGTATACATTAAACACACTTTGCTATAAATCTATCCTTAAAGCTGCTCCATCTTACCTCATTCAGAGGTTGGCCGCCGAAGCGACAACAGCTCAAGCGAGTACGAGAAAAAAAGAGAAGATAAGAAAGCCACAGCGCAAAGCAGTCACGCTACACTGCTCAGCTTGCCTGCCTACTACTGCAAGCAAAGAAAAAAGAGGAGCCGCGTTGCCCCACCACCACCCACCCGTCAATATCAATGCTCGCCACTGCCTAAAGAGGACTTCGCTCCATACCACGCTCCCGCTACACTACGGGACCACGGGGGACTCCGTCTCCAGGCCCTTTCCTCCCAGCCTACAAAAATTTAGAAAAGAAAAGGTTGGCCGCCGAAGCGACAACAGCTCAGATCAGCTCAAGCGAGAACGTGAAAAAGAAGAGAAGAGAAGAAAGCCACAGCGCAACGCAGTCACGCTACTCTGCTCAGCTTGCCTGCCTACCACCGCAGGCGAAGAAAAGAAGAGGAGCCGCGTTGCCCCACCACCACCCCCCCGTCAATATCAACGCTCGCCACTGCCTAAACAGGACTTCACTCCATACGACGCCCCTTCTACTGTACGGGGCCACGGGGGGGTCCGGGCCCTTTCCTCCCAGCCTACAAAGATTTAAAAAGTCGGTACATTAAAATCTCGAGCTTCCTCGAGTCCTGAGTTTCGCTCGGGTCGAAAATTAGCAAGTAAAGTGTAGTTCCTCTTGGCTCGGCAGGCCGCATTGATAAATATTTTGTGTGTATATATATATTTTTTCTAACCCAATATTTTACCCACTTTCCCTTTATGATTTTTCCCATGTCTTTTGTTTCTTGGATGTGTACATAGAAAAATTTTCATAGAGTTAAAATGAGTGAAAGCCAGACCAAGCGGGGGGGAGCAGACCCCCCCCCAGAACAAATAGTACAGGAATCGCCAAATAACTCGCCAGACGACGCAGTCTTTAGCGACAACAACACCACGCCAAGAGCGTCAACAACAGAGGGGGTCTTTGTCCTTTTCACTCCCTCCCGTAAAAGACTGAGAAAACCAGGGTCAGGGTCCAGTCCCAGTCCCACAAAAGAAAAAGACCCAAAAAAAACGAAAGAAGAGCTCAGAAACATGGAGGGAGAGAGCGCTCGCTCTCAAACCCATTCTGACCCCGAAACTCACGCAGATCACGAGGAGGAACACGACAGAGAGGTCACGACCCCTGTTCGCGCCTCCAACAGCATGGACACAATTGCCAGCATAAACAATCAAACAAACGAAGTAGAGATGGCCATGTCCACAAATTCAAAATCCCCCGAGCTAAGTCAGATCCAACAACAAAAACAGAACCCCCAGAAAAATGTACCACCACGCCCATACAAACCATCTCATTCCAACCAGCCCCTACCACCACCCACATTTGTCAGGTTTCCTGTCATTGTACAGGATCTATGTACGGGGCCAGCCACCATCAGTGGTATTGGCCCCGTGTCCGCCATGAAAATGTGGAAGGGCTCCATTGGAATCATAAACAGTCAGAGACCCCTGGCCAACAACCGCTGGCTGATCGGGTGTCAGTCCGCCGATCAGCAAACCCGACTGGCTCGGTTGCAGCAAATATCAAATATCCCAATTAAATGTTACATACCAACCGCCACCACTGAGGGGGTGATCAAACCTATACCCCTCGGTGAGGACGCCCAAGACCTACTTCCTTATATTGAAAACGCCAAATCCATCATGCGTCTGAGAAACAGGGACGGGTCGGACTCCAGGGCCCTTAAAGTCACTTTTAATAATCCAACCTTGCCATCATACATCCAGATCTCTGCTACCGAATATAGTGTTTATCCCTTTGTTGCCCCTGTCAGGAGATGTAGACAGTGTGCACGGTACGGCCACAATGCCGAACAGTGCCGTGCAAAGAAGCTCATATGCACAAAATGCACAGGGTCCGGTCATGTGGCCAAGGACTGTGAGGCCACCACAGCTAAATGCATCAACTGTGGGGGCCCGCATTCCGCCGCATACAATGGCTGCCCAGAATACCAGCTTCGCCTCAAAGCCAATAAAATCAGGGCCGAGGTGTTTATCCCCTACTCAGAAGCAATCCGCCGGGCCAAACAGGCACTGGAAACAGAAAAACAATCAAAAGTACTACCCCCCTCCCCCCCCCCCATTACAACTTGACCCCTGGTGGAACACAGAGCCCAAGCCCACATCAGCAAACAACACATACGCTAGTGTGTTGACAAAACCACATACCCCACCCAAAAAACAACCTGCCCCCAACGTAAACACAACCAATAACAAGGGAAATAATTCAACAATGAAAGGAACGCCCGCCCCCACGTTCCCCTCATCACCCCCCCCCACCCCCCCCCCCCCCCCACTCAAACAGACCCCCCAGAGTCAGATACCCAACTAGACCCAGACTAACTAGCACACAAACTCGTGCCCTTCGACTTAAGGCACTTGAGAGAAAACAACAACTGACAAAAAAAGCAACCTTACATCAGATTGAGACGTTGGTGACTGAACAGATAAACCGACACATGACAACAGCCATTGAAAAACTGACAACACACATGGACAGACTCTTCAAAGCACTCACACCTACAGACACACAAACTGATATCAGACAACCACACTCCTCTACGACAACGACCACTCGACCCCAATGCCCTCCCCCTTCTGAATTTAATCGCGATCAACAATCGGGAAAACACACAGCCGAAACCCTTATGACAGACATTCTCACACACATGGCGAAAGCTAGAACAACGAACAAGCCAGAATCATTACTCGAGGGACTAGTCTCCCTCTTCCCTCCATCTAGTAACCCAACAACCATCTCTATGGGACCGAACAGCAACTTGATGCGCTTAGCCACACTGGCTTGTGGCCCCACGGGGGGTGATACACAAAGGCCAAAAAACCGGCTTACCTCCCATTCTTCCAAGAGAATGGCAACTCATATCCCTTAGTCATAGCTATAAATAGCATATGTACCGACAGTAGCCTCCCTTGTCTTGGTCAAGTTCAGTTCCCAAAAATTTAGTATTTTACAATGGAACTGCCGTTCCATCAAACGAACGGCAGACCACTTAATACATTTTCTAGCCACTACTAAATTATCCTATCATATATTATGTCTCCAATCATTAAATGTAAAATTTTCAGAACTCCCTCGTTTATGGGGTTATCAATATCCACCGAACACTAGTAACGAGGAAGGTAAGATATATACGGCAACATATGTTTGTCTAAATATTCAATACAAAACAATTTTACCGCCGATTGCCACTAATAATGACACGTTATATTCTGACGCAATACAAGTTAAAATTAATGGCAAAACAACTAACTTTTTAAATTTATATTATCCGAAAGGTTATCAGACTAGGACCAACCAAAACTGGCTAACCTCCCTTCCCAACACAACCTCGTGGGTGGTGGTGGGGGACTTTAACGCCCACCACCCCTCATGGGAATCCTTTGGTATAAAGCCGGATTCTGGAGGTACCAAACTTTTTCACGAAATCAACGACTCAGATTTAGTATTATTAAATGACGGTTCTTCAACTCGCTTTCCAGACAGTACTAAACAGAAACCCACAGCCATTGATTTAACCCTAGTTTCTCCCGATCTGGTGTTGAACCATGAATGGTATCCATTTTCAGATACTCTTTTTTCTGATCACAAACCAATTTCC
Organism: Phymorhynchus buccinoides; assembly: GCA_017654935.2. Lineage (NCBI taxonomy): Eukaryota > Metazoa > Mollusca > Gastropoda > Neogastropoda > Raphitomidae > Phymorhynchus > Phymorhynchus buccinoides. The sequence continues at coordinate 20,412,115 of CM065706.1, read as the reverse complement.
ATAGAACTGAATGTTAATTATGACACTAAAGAACCCCCACCAACACACCCAAAGTATAATTTTGACAAAGCTAATTGGCCCCTTTTTCAAACCATTCTTAATAAAAATGTTATCGAAAAGATTTCTGATCCTGATATAGAAACCTATTATGGCAATATACGGACAACTGTTTTGCACGCCTGTAATATAGCTATTCCCCTTTTGCCTCAAATAAATACAAATAAACCTAAAAGTAAACCATGGTGGAACGAAGCGGTCAAAAGGGCAGTACAAGCAAAGAAAAAAGCTTGCAATCGCTTTGACATACACTCCACCCCCCCTAATCATATTTTAAAGTTAGAGGCGGAAGAATACTGTAATGATATTATTAATCAAGCTAAACGAGACTACTTTAATAAAGAGGAAATCCTCGATTACAGAGACCTCAGTAAGGCTTGGAAAAAGCTTAGAGGCATGAATAATCGGAATAAAGTAAGGGAGCCCAGAGTGATTAAAAACAATAAATTTACCACAACTAACTTAGAAACGGCAAATGTTATGGCAGAGACATTTGCCGAAGCTAGTCAAATTAAATTCCTTCCCACTAAAGAAAAAATAAAACGCCAAAGTAACCCCCATCATGTAAAATCACAAGATAACTCCCACTATATTAATTCCCCACTCAAATTTGCCGAGCTTGCTGCATCCATAAATCAAATTAAGAAAGTCAGTAAAGCAACAGGAGATGATCCTATCTCCTATCAAATTATAAAACAACTCCCCTTAGTGTTTCGTAAAATAATTCACGATTTTTACTCCAGATGTTGGGGTGAGGGAACCGTGCCGCAAGCCTGGAAGGAAGCACAGGTGGTTGGGATCCTTAAGCCCTGGAAAACCGGCTAGGGATCCCAAAAGTTACCGCCCCATCTCCCTCACCCCCCACCTTGGAAAGATCTACGAACGTATCGTAAAAAACAGACTCGAGTACTATCTCGATAAAAACAATATTATCCCCAAGTTCCAAGCAGGTTTTAGAAGACACAGAAATTGTATGGAACAAGTTGTAAGGTTAACCTCCCACGTCAGACGATCTTTTGCACGTCGCAGAAAAGTCTTTGCCACCTTTTTTGACATAAAAGGGGCATACGACTCCGTCTGGCATGGGAGGCTCTTAGATAAACTCAGCAACCTCGGCATTGAGGGTAATATGTTTAACTTTATAATGTCCTTTTTACATAACAGAAGTATGCGAGTCAGGGTAGGCCAATCAGTCTCCTCTGCTCGTCAGCTTGACATGGGGGTGCCCCAGGGTAGCATAATAGCCCCCACCCTTTTCAATATTATGATATATGATATTTCAAATCTAAAACTTAAAAATTGTAAAATATCCATGTACGCGGATGACATCGCCATCTGGTCTATTAGCACCCCCCGCGGCCATAAAACCAATCTTGATCCTGAACTATTAATCCACCAAATTAACACTAACAGAATCATTGAATATTTACATAATAACGGCTTTACCTTATCCCCTAATAAATGTGACTTTATGTTTTTTTCCACATACGGTGACTGTGACTACAGTCTCAGAATTCTTGACGAAGTAAAAAACCCAGTCAAGTCTGTTAAATTTTTGGGTGTTATCCTGACTAAAAGTTTGTCATGGACTCAACATATTGAACATCTGACTAGTAAAGCTTTTAAAGCATTAAATTTTATTAAAGTAATAGCCAGACAATCATGGGCTAAAGACCCTAAATTTTTGACTTACTTAGTCCGTACGCTCGTCAGATCTAGACTAACGTATGGAATGGAAGCATACTATTCTCTTACCAAAACTAATTTAACCACTTTACAAAGAGCGGAAACTAAAGCGCTTAAAACTGCCCTACGTCTCCCAAGATACGCTGTAACCCAACTATTATACAGAGATATTGACTGGTTGCCACTGACCCACCTTTTAAAATTAAATTGTGCTACATTTCTAACTAGAGTACACGCATCCAATAACTTTTCGGAGGGAGAATTTCTTTCTTCCTTTTCGGATCCTTGGTTTGCAACTGGAAAACACATTAATATTTACGACTTTTCGGAAAAACTTTTTGAAAGTTCAGATCTCCTTTTGGAAAATATTGCACCCTTTCCACAACACAGACCCCCCGAATGGGACTGGGATCCCCCTGACATTGACATATCCCTTCACCATTTATATGACAAACAGAATGACCTGAACCGTTTAACCGTTGCAGCCAAGGAGAAAATCTATAACTTAAGACACTACTTATCCATATTTACTGATGGATCCCTATTAAGTAACCATCAAATAGGATGTGCCTTTAGTATCCCCGACCTGAAAATTTCAAAAGCATTTCAATTAAATAATAATATTTCCATTTTTTCCGCTGAGCTCTGGGCCATTTTGGAAGCCCTGGCATTTATTGATAATTTACCCAACTCCCCCACACAAATAGTTATATTTTCAGATTCCCTTTCTTCAATCCACTCTTTACAGGGAAATAATCAAAATCGGTCCGAAATAAAAAACGAAATAAGAAATATAGTGCAACAATTACATCTCAAAGGAACAACAGTTTTACTTGTATGGATTCCCTCCCATTGTGCCCTGGCAGGTAACAACGCGGCCGACAGAGAGGCCAAAAGGGCCGCTTCGGGTCAAGCCGGCAGCGTCGTTAACATCAAGCTGTCGGTTAGGGAAATTAAAACTTTACTCAAAACCTCAGTTGCCCAGGAGTGGGCCAAAGAATTGGAAATATATGCCAAAGCTCACTCCTGGGATCATAAAATATTCCAGGGAGGGCTATTTCTCTCCGTAACACCTAAAATTCAATCCCTAATATTTCGACTCAGAACCAGTTCCCATTACTGTAAGTTTAAAAACCTTACTTGTGAATGCGAAAAAACCCTAAATTTAGATCACTTATTTAACCCATGTAATTATATTCAATTTCAATTTACAAACTTTTTTCAACAACTAAAAACAGCCAATATTACATTTACCCAAAACTCCATTTTTGCTTTTGGCCCAAGGGAGTGGTCCCCACTCGTTTGGTTTGCCGAGGCAATTTTGAAATCATCTTTTGGCCACAATTTCTAAAAAAGCTAAAATGACCCGATTATGTGTACATGTTTCGCATTGAGGGGTGGGGCCCCCCCTCGGGTCGGCCGGCGCTAGTGTCCACGCCCTATCCCTTGGATTTTGAGGCATGGGCCCGCGCGTGAAACGCCACCCGGGGGGGACGCTTTCGTAGTCGTGGCACCTTTTCAGCCTAGCAGAGTCCCCCCGCTCACCTAGCACGGACTCTTTACGACGACTTTCCTCTGCTAGAGCCGGGGGGGAGGGGTCTCGGTCCCTTCCTCCCTCCCTCCCCCCCGCTCTCCCATGATCGAATCGTTAACCATCCCCTCAATTTGTTTATCTTTTTTATCATGTCATGTATAATCAATTAATGTAATAGTTGGGATGCCTCCGTAGTCGTGGCGCCTTTTTAGCCTAGCCAGGTCCCCCCGCTATTGAAGCATGGACCTAATATACGACGCCTTTCCACTGCTTGGGCGTGGGGGGGGGGGGGGAATTCCCGTCCCTCTTTTTTCCCCCCCCCCCCCCCCCCCTCGCCCTCCCATGAAAGAATCGGCGGCCTCTCCCTACACATAAATGATATAATATTAAGTTAAAAATAATAAAAACCACAAATGGGCTCCCTTGCTAAACTAATATATAATATTAGCGTGACCAAGACAGGGGGGCTACAAATTGGGTGGCCCTGGAGTCCGTCCCGACCATACTTAAAATAATAATAAAATATAAATTTGATAGTTTTCAATTTCATTGGCCGCCGAACGGCGGCCAGTTTATTTTAGTATAGAATATATATATAGGTAACTTTAAATTTTGAAGGCCGGAACTTTCGGCGTCATTTTGACATTATTTAAATGGTGGGGGTGGGGTACCTCCGGTCCGTGGGCCGGACACCTGTCTACACTCCAGCTCCCCTTCCCCCCCCCTTTTTTCTTCCTTTTTAATTAAGAGTGTGCCCGAGGGGCTGAAGTGGCTTTTTTGAGCCCACTTTCTTTTAATTCCCTCTCACCCCAGTAGACACGTGTCCGGCGTGCGCACCGGAGGCCACTTTCGTAGTCGTCTCGCTATTGCATTGGTGCTCCCCCCCCCCCTTTTTGGGACTACTTAAGCGACGCCTTTCCACTGCTCGGGGCGGGGAGGAGGGGCCCCTCTCCCTCCCTCCCTCCGCCTCGAGTATGTAAGAATCGTTAGCTACCCCCACCATATTACACCATATTATATCATATTATACCATAATAATTATAACAGATTATCATAACAGATTATATCATATTATATCATAATTTTCATTATATTATATTATTTTACAGATTACAACCTATTTAATTTATGCTCCCAAATTACAAACAATTGTTTGTCAAATAAAAGTTTGTGGGAATAGTTTAAATCTAATTAATAATTACCTGACCGGTTTGCTAGAACGCTGGCCGGGGGTCTATTAGTGCGTTTTTGTCGCACTCTGTATACACTGCAAAGGATAGTTTTTCTCTTATTTACCTTTTTAATCACAAGACTTTTACAAATTACATATTTCTAAGTGCATCAAAAAACAAAGAAATTTTATTGCTGCAAATGTTGACTAATAATTATACAAAAAATTCCAATACTCTTATTTTTCCACATGACTAAATGTGAGGGTTCTTCCCCCTTAAATTAAAGATCCGTGAGTTGGACCCCTGCATCGGGTGGCCCGCCCCCCGGGGAGGTGACGTAAGGATGTCTTGCGTGTCCTTCCCCGGGAGGTGCGCCCCCCGCCATGTCGCTGATACACTCCGGGTCCCCCCCCCCCCCACTCCCCCCCCCCCCCCCCCCCAACCCTCTTCTAAATAAAAGAAATTATAAAAAGGACCCTTCCATAAATTAAAAATACCCCCCAAATATTATCACTCCTAAATAAGAAAAGAAATCTGTACATATTTTGTCCTTGATGTAAATATTTCCCCTGTCACTTTAGACAGGGAAGTCCCGGTGGAGAAGTTTGCCCCCCCCCCCCCCCCCCCCCCCCCCCCCCCTGCTGAACATAAACTTTTTTTCTCAATCTTTTGTAAATAAAAGAAATGTATATTTTTGTTAATAAAAGTAAATATTTGTATAAAACGTTTGTTTTAACATAATATAAGGGCCATATTTGGTTTTTAATAATAAAATAAAAACTTGAATTTTAACTCATAGCCCTGAAGCTTTAATCAACTTGGGAGGGTTGGTTTCTTTCACCTCAGGCCAAAATACCAAAGTAATATTTAACGCAACACTTTTATACCTCCATAGCTATTTTATCAAACATTAATAATAAATTAAACTTTTTATAAATTTTACATATTTTCAAAATAACTTGACTTGTGCTTTTTTAATTCTCCCACTACCCCATTTTCATGTTTACTGTTTGTCCACGTTTTGCATCGTCCACCTTTGTTGTGTTTGTTTTATTTTATTTTCAAACAACTAATCAATTACAAATGTCCCATATGTGCCCTGCCGGGCCGAGAGGACGTAAAACACTATATTTCATTCATTCTCCATCTTACCTCTGCGACAATATTTCCATCCGTACGCCAGCTCGCTCTTTACGTTCAGTTTCTGACCCTCTTTCTCTCCAGATCCCTAGGTATAAGCTTTCAACTGTTGATCAGCGCTCTTTTGCTGTCTCAGGACCGACCTCCTGGAACAAACTTCCTCTCTCCCTCCGTCAGCGAACCAACCCTCTTTGCATATGGTAACGAACGTCCACCAAAAAGGGAAGAATTTTTGCCCTCCTTGCTTGGGCAATAAAACCAGGGGGTGCTTCCTGATTACAGAGATAAACAGATTTGACTGCTGCTAGTGAGGGAAATGTCGACTTTCAGTTTCATGACCTTTGAACAGAGAGGAAGTTAAGTATGGCGGGCCAAATGGGGTTTTATTATCTACTCTATTTTAGCCTATTCAATACGAAAAAGAGCTATTGAATACACAAAAACCTATTTAATAGTGTCAATGTAAATATTAAATAGAAATAGTAAATAATCCAAAATATAGAACAACTTATTTCATTACTGCGCTTTTCTATTCAATACTGTTCTTGTTCTATTGAATAGAAAAGTGAAAAGTATTGAATAGAAAAGTGGAGTAATGAATTACTTTGTAAAAATATTCCATACTTTGTAAAACATATTCCATACTTTGTAAAACATATTCCATACTTTGTAGAAATATTCCATAATGTGCTTGTTCTATTGAATAGATTCAAACTCAGTAGAGTAGAAAATGAAACGCTAAAGTATAAAAGGAATTCCAAACCATTCTTTATTCAATATCCCCAAAATCTATTAAATACTTCCAATATATATTTAATACATCTTGTGGATATAGAGTAGATAATGCTCTTTTCATACCACCATCTCTTTCTATTCAATATTATCCGTAAAGTATTATTAAATAGTTTAAATAGTAAAGAATTGGTTTCGAATGCAAAACTCATTCTCTACTCTCTCGGCTAGCCAGCTGACTGTTATTGTCAGAGACGCCAAGACTACGTGAGGGCTTTATGTAAATCTTGAAGGTCAACACTGAGTCCAACCATCGTTCCGAGCTTGGCCTCCCCTGCCACTTCATTTGACTCGCTTCAAGTTCAACGCCACAATTAATGAGGTTGCATGTAAGTCTTTCAGTGTCACTCAATCGTTTTGTTTCGTTTGCTTTGTTTTTAAAGCATAATTATCTTCTTCTTCAATCCGCCTGAAGCTACTTCACCTATTCTACTAGCTTTTTGAGCTAGGCCTACTAGTAGTCTATTATTAGGCAATCCTTTAGCAATGCGTTACATCCAAACGTGAACACCAAGACACGCGCACGCTCGGTGGGCCCAGTGCGCGTGTAATAAACTCTTGCAGCCACATACCCCCCCTCCAACCCCCACCCCAACCACCCAATCAAGCGTCGTGTAGTGGGCGGGGCTTCTTCACAAAAGCACAGACGGGGGGGTGGTGGGGGGTGAGTGGGGTGAGAGGGAGGCTGAGGAGGGGGAGGTTAGAGAGGGGTATACGGGGTGGCAGGGGGGGGGGGGGAGGTAGGTTTGGGGTATAATAAAAATCGGATCCTGTTTTAGAGAGAGAGAGAGAGTTTAATTGAATTAATTTTAACCGAGGCGAGGCTCTTGTTGGCACTTGTCCAACTCAATCCCTAAGGATGCATCTCCCTCTTCTGCCATTTTGATGTTGTGTGGGCTTCCAGTGTCTGCCTACCGCTGGCTGTCTGCTTCTCAATTTCGCGCGCCTTTATTTTGACCCTTACAATTTGCATAAAGCCCTCACGTAGTCTTGGCGTCTCTGACAATAACCGTCAGCTGGCTAGCCGAGAGAGTAGAGAATGAGTTTTGCATTCGAAACCAATTCTTTACTATTTAAACTATTTAATAATACTTTACGGATAATATTGAATAGAAAGAGATGGTGGTATGAAAAGAGCATTATCTACTCTATATCCACAAGATGTATTGAATAGATATTGGAAGTATTTAATAGATTTTGGGGATATTGAATAAAGAATGGTTTGGAATTCATTTTATACTTTAGCGTTTCATTTTCTACTCTACTGAGTTTGAATCTATTCAATAGAACAAGCACATTATGGAATATTTTTTACAAAGTATGGAATATTTCTACAAAGTATGGAATATTTTTACAAAGTATGGAATATTTTTTACAAAGTATGAAATATTTTTACAAAGTATGGAATAGATACAAGCTCTTAATTCACTACTCCACTTTTCTATTCAATACTTTTCACTTTTCTATTCAATAGAACAAGAACAGTATTGAATAGAAAAGCGCAGTAATGAAATAAGTTGTTCTATATTTTGGATTATTTACTATTTCTATTTAATATTTACATTGACACTATTAAATAGGTTTTTGTGTATTCAATAGCTCTTTTTCGTATTGAATAGGCTTAAATAGAGTAGATAATAAAACCCCGTTTGGCTTGCCATAGTTAAGCTCATTTTGTACAAATACAGTAGTCCCTCTCTTGAGAGACCATGGAAAATGCACCACCAAAGTGGTCTTAATAGGGAGGTGGTCTTAAATGGGAGATGGGTGAGAAAATGTCATTCAAACATAACACGTAACAAAAAATGTAAACACATAAACAAACACACAGCAAGCAAGCTTGTACATTTTAATGCAGGATTTTACTGACAATTTGAAATTTCAATAAACGTATGATGTATGTATTGTATACGAATGCATCAATTTGAAATTCAAACAAAAGTTAAGAAAAGAAATAATGCTGATAGTGCTGCAAAGCACAATGTACATGCCCAAATGAAGGGGGGGGGGGGGAAGCTGCTCGTTCAAGTCCGAGTAATTAGTAAAGACATCAGTCTTGATCTTCTGCAAGCTGTCTGCTAGGCCTACACACATGCGCATTGAGCTACTTCTCACTAGGGGAGATATCTACGGCCATAATTGATGGAAACAGCACAAGCAAGTTCACTGCTGAGCGAAGTTTCAGCAACAAATCGGGCTGACTTTCTTCATTTTCAGTTGTTTTTCACGATTTTTGCGGGTTCGATTTTTGTGACATGGTCTCATATTACTCACATTAAGCGCCATTATTGCAGAACTTGAGAAAGCCGTTGGAGACCCGTCTGCCGCAACATACACACAAGCAACGATTTCAGCCGCTGATCTTCTCCGTTTAGAAGTGAAACTAAGATCAGCTGTAGGCCTAGTCACTGCCTGTGCGCACACACTGTGACCGACAGAGATAAAGAGATAAATATAGAATAGACGCGATACACAGAGAGAGAGAGAGAGAGAGAGAGAGAGAGAGAGAGAGAGAGAGAGAGAGAGAGAGAGAGAGAGAGAGAAAGAGAGAGAGAGAGAAGTACAGGCTTAGCCAACGAGCTGCATGCGAGATTATACGGGGACCGCATGTTTCAACATTACTAACACAAACAAGATAAATATGTCTTAGACTATTTGCCAAGCGTTCATAGAATACTTTTATTTTCCTTTTTTGAAATCTGATGGATGACAAAGATATGTTGTTCACAAAGGGGGGAAAATCTATTTGTTAACAAAAGCATTACTAGATTTGTTTAAAATTTTGGTTTACAGACTAGATTAAGATTATGTGATCTTATTTCTTGTCTAAATTTAGAGACATCCAAAACACTGTTATAACCTATACATTTTGTACAACTGCAGGTCTACTCTTTCTTCTTTGCTTTCAGCGCTGTATAAGTGTCCAGTGGGACAGAGCAGCGTAGCCAAATTCAGATTCAGATTCGAGGTTCAAGTGTCAGGTTGGGGCCTTGCCCGGAATGATCTAATTGCCACTATTGAGGCGATGACCAGTCCAGATAAGAAGCAATGGGGGGGGAGGAAATCAAAGGGATATCTATCCCGAGCAGCCAAGGAAAGCTTTGGAAAGATTTCAACCCTCTGAGGTTCACTTTTATGAAGAGACCATCACCATATGGCTTTCAACGCTAACCTCAAAACCCACCTGTTCCCCCGTCATTAAAGCTCCACTCTCTTTCTCTTCTCTCTTTTACCATTAGGTCTGTTTCTGCTGTATTCCATTTATGTCATCCGTGTGTGTTCGCTTTGTATTGCGTTTTTGTTTGAATGCGCTATGAATGCTAACGTGTGTGTGCGCTTTGATTTGATTTCTATCAAGATTCAGCGCCGTATAAATACAGTATGTTGTTATCATAGGACTAGGAATATAAAAGTTTCTTACAAAATATATGATTTTAAATAATATTGCACTTTCTCTTTAAGATTCTGACTTTAATGTAACACTTGACATCCGTCATACCTACGTTATAATGCTCAATAAAATCTTCAAGATATATACTTTTTACTTGATTTCTTTTATTTTACAATTAAACTGTCATAAGTGTCCCCTTACCCTTATTTAACACCAGCATGTTCATTTATATCTTCTGCACTAATCCAAATGTTTAATGTAATCATTTTACTGGACTTGATATTCATCATCAAGAAAATGTTTATTATCAAATGTAGCTGGTTTTATTGGTCTAACCATCTAATAAACAAACGAGTTTGGGGGAAAACACAATATGTATCAAGTGATTATTTTGTTTAGAGCATTCTTCTTACTGTAGTTAATAAAAAATACAATTACTCATAGACATTTTGTCCAGAAACTGGAAAATAAATTATTTAGGTAACTTTGATGTTTGTCATACATTTTTCACACATTGTGTAATAAAACAAAAACAATGACATGAATCAATTAATAGTTTGGTAGAAAATATTCAGTTCACTTGTAATTGTTTTTTATAGCATTTTAAGTACTTAAAGACAGAAGTAGTGTATTTGATATAACTTTCAAATCTAAAGTGATGACAAAGGTCAAGGATTACCCAACAGACCCATAATAATAATCATACTAACGACAAATTTCAACAGGAAATGTCACAGACTAGTAGCAAACAATGAAAACAACTTAACACAACATGATTTGCTGGAGCTATGAGAAAATAATGTGACATAACACCATGGTTGTGATGTAATCATTGATGTACGTCATCAGGTGGGGGACACCACATCATTGCTATTTTCTCACAAATCGGTGGAAAACTTGTCCTGACACTTTGCACATGTTTTCCTTATTTATATCCTTTTTAAATGTGCATGTATTTAAATGGTATTATAATAATAGTTTCATTTTGTATCCTCAATGTCCACTTTTCATGCCCACCTTTTGGCATAGAGTCATATATATTTTATTCATTTTCGGTCCGATTGCAAAACAAAACACACAAAACAGGCTGAAAATTTAAAGCGATACAACAAATCTTTTGTTAGCTTCAACAAAGCAACAAGATGGATATTTATGTCTGTAGATCTTTTATCTAGAGGTAAAAATACTAAAGGAAATGTATTTGATGCATTAAATATTTTGTAAATTGCTTGTTTAAAACCATATTTATAATGTAAGTGAGGGTTATTTGAAATATTTTGAGATTGTTTAAGAAGGCAATCCTCATGTATTCGAGTACACAATGTCTTGCAAAGCCCATAATAATGTGTTGAACCGACCATGGAGTCTGGGCGCCTGGAGTCTTAAACCATGGAGTCAACAGCTGCCTTGGCTTGATGCTTTTGACTATTTCCATCACACTTGATGGAGGTGGAGGGGGGCAATTTTCTTGGCTGGAAGGAAGATGCTCCCAGTGACAGCCCCAGGGGTGCATTACGGATTTGCAGAACAAGGTGATTTGTCACAAAACGACCAAGCAGTTGTTCAATAAAATTCTAGGTTATTAGGCTATTGAATTGGCAAACAAAACAGGGAAGGTTGCTAGAGGTCTTATTGGAATCATCAGAAATGGTACAGCTAAAGACAGGGCGTGCATTCATTTCATTGAAATGGTACAACTCACAAGAGATACTGGAACAAATTGCAGTCTGATTGATGATCGATGACGAATGAAAACGGATCCTCACACAAGGATTTTGGTGGAAATAAAAGAGACTGGAAAGAGACCAATAAACTGGCCAGTTCGTTCCAAACTTTCAAACCCTTCACTTGCACAAGTCAGGGAGTTTTAGCACTTACCATGAGCGAAGCAGCAAGAGGTGGTCTAGCAAGTGATTTACTGACAACTGAAGAAACTGGGTATTAACTCATCACTGACTTGGTCCAAAACAGACTTGTGCATAGAAACACCAGCTTTCATAACTGTGTAAAAGTAAGAAAACTCCAAATATTTGACAGCATGCACACACTTCAACTTTCAAGTCAATGTATGGAAGGCAAAATATTACCATGACAGGTGATTTTTCTGTTGTCACATTTACCATTTAGTCAAGCAGGCATGTCAATCCCTTCTTTTTAAGCAACTAATCTACACTTAAAGCAGAGATAAATCCTTGGAAGCTGACATCGGAAAAAGTATGGTATACCGGTATATTTGTCCCATATCAGTATGTACCACAAGCAGATAAGGGAGATTTAACGTTGTGAACAATGTATCAAAAGTGATGGAATGTTTTCAATACATTCCCAACGATGCTGTCTGTGTCATACCTTGCAAATACTAACGGCCGCGCGTGCACTTGTGTGTGTGTGTGTGTGTGTGTGTGTGTGTGTGTGTGTGTGTGTGTGTGTGTGTGTGTGTGTGTGCGTGTGCGTGCATTGGGGGGCATATATATGCCAGCGTATGTAGAGCTTTATGATTTTGCGCTTCATGAGTTTCATAAACAAGCATACTGTATAAATAATTAAATATGGTCGTGGGTGTTCCTGTGCGGTGCCCCAGTGTGTATGGGTGTTTGTGTGCATGTAAGCACATGTAGGCTATGTAGATACTGGTAATAACTCAGACAGACAGATGGACAGAAAGAGAGATCTGAATGTACGTTTATTTCATTTAAGACTCATGAAGCAAACAATCAGAGAGAGATGTTTGCTATGAAAATCCAATTAACGTCCTCCGGCCTGGAACAGGCACATTTGGGAATAGATATCAAAGAGGATTGGATGATCCTGGAGGTAATGCAATACCAGGAAAGTCCAGCGTTTTCAAACGCAGCTACTATGTACAAAGTATAAATGTTTGCCAGCCAATCACATCCGTTAATAATCTCAAGATAGTAAAGGAGGCAACCAATATTCTGGAAGGCTGGGATCGATATATGTTTAGTGGAGATAACTTGTTCAGGTGACACCCCCATACTATCGGCCAGGAGGTCTTCAGCACAGTAGGCGTTAGAGAGGCTGCAGAGAAAAGAACCCGTTCTACACGTCTAGTTTCGCCACATTTTTTCACTTAAATCGTCTGCTTTCACCACACGTCAAGTCGGGGGGACTGTGTTTATATATTTTGTGTACACGGCCGGGTATCTAATTTGGGGACACAACAGAGTATACGCTGCACAAAGATTTCTGACATAGAACATGATTATTTTGCGCTTTGGCGCTAGCTCCATTCTTCACGTGTCCGTTCGTTATGTGTCAGTTCTATACATATCCATTCTTCATGTGCACCATAATTTCATGTCATGGTCTAGGTCGCTGACGAGGCATTCCTAATCTTAATATTAATCTTAATTGGTTCATCTATTTTAGGAGAATATTAGTAGTTTTTATATGAGTGTACGCTTTCAAGTTTTTCACATAATTCTAATCAAATTCTCTCCCTCTTTTAATTCCTTGATGTTGTATGCATCTTATTGTCTTAACTGTGGTGTTTCAATTTATGTAATCTGAATGTTTTTAGTATTGTTTATCGAGCCTGTGATTGCACAATTTAATTTCCACAAGGATGAATAAAGTTGTATTGAATTGAATAGCCACACATACCCATTGGACTTTCTGGGACAGCTCATTTTGTGTGTTATAAAACTTTCAATGGATCACCAGAAACCTAACCGGTATATAGAGAGGCCACGCCTTGCAGGCAGCATGGTCACTCTCTCTCTCAGTTTTTTGTGATAGTGTTGTTCATAGACTGTGTAGTGTGGTGAAAGTTGTACGAGTGCAGCATGATGGAGTGGAGTATGCATTGGTGTGTGTTTTGTGCCATACTGCCACCAGCTGTACTGGTTATTTGGATTTCTTTTTTTGGCACAGTTTTCTAGTATTCTCGCCGGTCAAGAAACGCCATTTCCCCAACCCCACCTTTCCCAACATCTGGATTCCATTTCTTCCATCCCTACAACCTACCACCATCCCTCCCCTACAGCGTCTCTTTCTTCAGACGAGGGATTCGTTCCCTCCATCTCCACCCCCACTACCCACCACCACCCCTCCCTCCTTGTTCCTTCTGCCTGCGTCTCTTACTCCAGGCAACAGCTTTTATCTGTAGCCCCATCAACACTGGACCCCTCTATAGTGGATGCTATTAGAGGGGCAGAAATTGGCTACCACCTCCCTCGCGTTCGAACACATAGAGGAGGACGTCGAAGGCAGAAGAAAATTGGCATTGTGTGTGGAAACAGGCCTGACCCTGCCACTACTACTCAAGCCCCGCCAGCTGACAACAGTAAATTCTCAGAGCAACAACATGGCATGTCATCCTCGTGTTCCCGTCTTCCAGACAGCGCTAGGCCTAGTAATAGGCTTAGCAACAGTACAACGGCTACAACTAAGCGTTTGGCTGCTAACACGGACAACTTGATTCAAATTCCTCTTTCCTCCTCTGTTCGCAAGAACACTAAACTTACAGTTGCCCCTTTCAACGCCCAATCTGTTGGCCCAAATTGTAGACAGAAAAGAGCTGGCATCACTTCCTTCATCACCGACAATGACATTGACCTACTGTTTGTGGTAGAAACATGGCTCAAACCGCAGGGGGATGAAGCCGTTTGTGCAGATTTGACCCCTGAGGGTTATGCCATCAAGTCTCTGCCACGCCCCTCTCGTCGTGGTGGCGGTATCGCTGTTATCTACAGAGACACCCTTACCCCCCACCTCACCTTCAACTCTACCTTCCCTTTCGACCATTCTTCCTTCGAACTGTTCCAAGTCTCGCTGACCTCACAGCATAGTGGGTTGCATTTTATGTGTGTGTATCGTCCTTGGCCCACGTCTGTAAATAAACTGACTGAAACTTTGTTTTTTGAACAATTCCCTTGTCTGCTTGATCATTGTAACACGCTTCATGGAAACCTGTGTCTGTTAGGGGATTTTAATTTTCATATTGACTCTCCCACTGATCGTAGCTCTATTAAGTTTTTAGAAGTGTTAGATATGTACAATCTTCATCAATCTGTGTCCGGACCCACTCACAAACATGGCCACACTCTGGACTTGGTGATTGAAAGGCCCAGTTATGGAGTTCACCGATCCTCAGAGGTCAATCATGACCTCGAGTCTGACCATGTTTGTGTTGTGAGTTTGTTTGACATAGAGCTCCCTGTCCACAAACACGTGTACCGCAGCGTCAGAAATATCCGTGCAATCGACAGAACTGTTTAAGGAAAAGATATCAAAGTAGAATTATCTAAGTACACATCTAGTTCTTGTACTGCCGCTGAGTATGATAGTGCCCTTCGGTCAGTATTGGACAAACATGCTCCTGTTTCTTCACGCAAAGTTTCTTCTAGCAGAGACTCAAGTCCTTGGTTTAGTGTGATGCCTAACGAAATAAAAGAAGCAAAGAAAAAACGAAGAAAGGCCCATGCACAATCAGATTCTTCAGGGCTCACTGTACATAAACAAATATATAATAAAGCTAAAAATTTTGTGACTTTCTTGACAGATCAGGCAAAAACGATGTACTACAGTACCAAAATTGCAGCGGCAAGATCTAGTAAAGAACTGTATTCTATTACATACAAACTGTGTACAAGGGTTAAACCTACCAAACGTCCGACTGTTTACCCCCCACCATCATTGCCATGGGTTTTTTTTTATTTCTTTCATTCCAAAATTGAGAACATTAGGAAAGAGCTTGACTTGCAGCCCACTGTCTCCCACCCCCTAGGCAAAGATTCTGTAGGCTCCCCTCTTGTTGCTTTTTCTCCTGTGTCTGAGAAAGATGTCTTTGATGTTTTGAAAAGATCTGACCCCAAGACGTGTGACCTTGACCCTTTACCAACCCCTTTGTTGTAT
The DNA here is from genome assembly GCA_017654935.2 of Phymorhynchus buccinoides. Classification (NCBI taxonomy): domain Eukaryota; kingdom Metazoa; phylum Mollusca; class Gastropoda; order Neogastropoda; family Raphitomidae; genus Phymorhynchus; species Phymorhynchus buccinoides. The sequence continues at coordinate 20,396,466 of CM065706.1, read as the reverse complement.
GAATGTCTTTATGTTGTTGTGCCTGTCATGACTCAGATCATAAACGACTCTTTACTGAGTGGTGTTTTCCCGGACCTGCACAAAACTGCTCTTGTTAAACCCTTGATAAAGAAGCCTACCATGGATCATAATGACTTGAAAAGTTATCGTCCTGTGTCCAACTTAGCGTTTGTCTCCAAAATAATCGAGAAAATTGTCCTTGCACAATTGTCTAACCATCTGTCAGCAAACAATTTGTTCAACCCCCTCCAGTCTGCCTATCGGCCTGCTCACAGCACTGAAACGGCTCTGACTAAAGTTCTTAACGATCTCCTCTTAGCTCTTGACAATGGAAAAGTGTCAGTCTTGACTCTCCTAGATCTGTCGGCAGCATTTGATACAATAGATCACACCATTCTTCTATCCCGGCTGGAACGTGTTTTTGGAATCCATTGTACAGTTCTACAGTGGTTCTCCTCATATCTAACAAATCGCTTTCAGACTGTCTTGATCAACAACTGCAGTTCAGATCCGAAGTTAGTTTCTTGTGGTGTACCTCAGGGATCTGTATTGGGGCCAGTTCTCTGTGTCCTGTACACTGCTCCTCTCTCTGATGTTTTTGCTAGTCACTCTGTTATTGACCATTCCTTTGCTGATGATACCCAGCTTCAAAAATCGGCAGAACCTACCCAACTTCACAGCGCTATTCAGTCTATGGAATCCTGCCTTCATGATGTCAAATCCTGGATGACATGCAACAAATTAAAACTTAATGATGACAAAAAGGAAGCTCTGGTTGTTTCCTCTCAGCGTATGTCTGCAAATATCTCTCTTCCAGAAACTCTTACAGTTGTTAATGCTTGTGTTCAGTTTTCTAAGTCAGCAAAGAATCTCGGAGTTACCCTCGATTCAAATCTTACAATGCATAAACAGGTTATTAATCTCATACTTTCCATCAATTATGAGCTCAGACGAATCAGTGCTGTTCGACACTTTCTGTCTGTTGCAGCCACGAAAACTCTTATTTCTGCCTTTATTCTTTCCCGCATTGACTATTGCAACTCTCTTCTCTGTGGCTGTCCTCAGTATCTCCTGCAACGGGTTCAAAAACTGCAAAAAAGTGCAGCACGCCTCACTCTCAAGATTCTACGTTCTGATCATATAACACCTCATTTTCGTAACTTGCACTGGCTTCTAGTAGAGGCTAGAATCAAGTATAAAGTAGCTTGCCTTTGTTTCGGTGCTGTTCACTCCTCTGGTCCCGTCTATCTCTCCGAATTAGTAACTGTCTACACACCTGCTCGCTCCCTACGTTCTTCCTCTGACTGCTGCACACTCAAGGTTCCTCGGGTCCACACGAAATCGCTTGGTGAACGATCCTTCTACTATTTAGCACCTCACTTATGGAATTCCCTCCCACAACATGTCCGCTCATCTGACTCTATCTCCGCCTTTCGCTCTGCCCTTAAAACTCACTTGTTTCGGACATATTATGATTGATTAGTGTTTGTGTGTGAGGTGTGTGTGTGGGGGGGGGCGTTTTATTGCAGAAATCTTGTAAAACATGTATTTACAATTATTTTATAATTCGTATTTTGTATGTAGAATATCTACATCTTGTAAACTTTAAATGCTTGTAAATGATGTAGAAGGGTATTTTTGTTTTTGCAAAATTTGTCTATTATAATTAGTCATGTAATTGGTATGTCGATGGCAGTATGATTTTATTTCAAGTTGCAGTATTGTATTCGAACTTGATTGAGAATGTGAATGTGGTCTCTATGTTTCTTCTTAGAATGTTCATATTGTAACTATTTTACTCTTGTATAATTAATTGTGTGCGAGTGTGTGTGTGTGCATGCATGTGTGTGTGTATGTGTGTGTGTGTGTGTGTGTGTGTGTGTGTGCGTGTGCGTGTGCGTGTGCGTGTGCGTGTGCGTGTGTGTGTGTGTGTGTAAGGAAGTAAGTGAACGTTGCGTGCAAGCGTCGTGCTTATTTTACTTTCTAATGATTAATTATTTGTTTGCCTTTAATGTTTTTGTTATCTATGTAAAGCGCAGTGAGCTCATGTGAGAAAGAGCGCTATATAAACTCCCATTATTATACCGGTACAAAATACTGGTACATCGAAAACAATACCAGGTATTATACTGTGGTGCTATCGTGGCTACGGTAACTTGATAGACCTTTTTTATATTTCAGTTGTTGATTAATTACACAACCAGTGTGGAATTGTTAAGACAGCAAGCACAACATGGGTGACCCTCTGATGTGTGTGTGAATGATTTTCAATGTCCAGAAGTGTATCAAAATGTTAGTTCATAGGATGTAAGGCTAAAGGTATCGGTGCACGTTAACATTATTCACAAAATATCTATCTATTTCCAGTGTTATGCTATTAATAAAGGTCTGTGTCCACGTTAACATTATTCACGAGATATTTCTATTTCCCCATGACAACACAGTGATAGCCCACTCTTAATATGACTTACAGCTCAGTTATCTTGTGAATAGTGTTAACGTGTACAGATACCTAAATATGACTTTCAGCTCACTGTGTTGCCATGGGGGAATAGAAATATCTTGTGAATAGTGTTTAACGTATACACAGATCTTAATATGACATACAACTCACTGTTTTGCCATGGAGAAATAGAGGCAGTTTGTGAATAGTGTTAACGTGTGCCTTCTGTGTTCTCTGTTGTAGAGTCATTGTTCATACTCGTAATTACTTCATACACTACTCTTCTTTCACAGAGCACTACATTCGAACAGCTTTACACAATACGCTGGTCAAGGTCTGTGTACACGTGAACACTATTCACGAGATATTTATATTTCCCCACGGAAACATAATGTTCACTCTCTCATAGTATGACTTGAAGCTCACTGTGTTGCCATGGGGAAATATAAATATCTTGTGAATAGTGTTAACGTGTACACAGATCTTAAACATGTCAATACGTTTGTCTGCAAATTATCGTTAGATTGACACAGAACAAGATTGAGGATCTTTGTGGATATGTTACAATTCTACGTAGAAACGTTAGTTGTTGTTTTCTTTAAAAATGAGTATTAAGCTGGTGAGAACAGGATGTGCACAAAATAAGATCTGCTGTTCGTATCAGCCCAATACCTGACGCGTTCGTTTTTATTTTTTTAATTTAAAAGAGCTGATTTATTAATTAATAGTACCGTTTGTAAATTTGGACTTTCCTCCAAACATTAGCATGCTTTAGTAAGGTTGGGAATATTGATGTGTTCAAAATAATAATGGTAGGTTGTGGCTATAATTCTTGGGGATGATGCTCATCAACCAGTTAATTAATAAATATGTGTATTCATCCCTAAATGATGCTATTTCTTCGTTTTCATTCGTTCGTTTTGTTTACTTATTTTGTTGTTGTTTTTGTGTAGTGAGAGACCTTATTTTGTTTTAAGTTAAATCGTTCCTATAATATCGTTATACAGGGTGTCTGTGGTTAACAAAAAGGAATGCTTATTGCTCAATTTTATCTTACGAGTTGGCTGATAATCTTCCTTTTTGTGTGTTGTTGTTCCTAGATTTTGTCTTTCTTTCTTTTATCGTTCAGACAGTTTCCTGTCATATGAGCACTGACGCGTCATGCTGCCGTTAGGCGCCTAACAAAGAAAGAGTTAGGCCCAGCAAGTCCGTCTTCGGCTTTTTTTATTTAATAATTTCTAGAACAAAGGCAGGAGAATGGACCAGTAAGGCAGAGAGACAGTAGATGACATCAAGCAAAGGGAAAAGGAAAAGTCAAAGAGAGCGACAGATTAGAGGAAGATACGAGCACAGAACTTCCAAAGGGGGGGGGGGACTTTTTGTACTGAAAGACACCCCCACCCCCACCCCCAGTATCCCCACGGGGAGAGATTCGTGGAGGGGGCAGGGTCGTCCAGCTCCCATATGGAGGCACGAGACATCCATTCACTGCCCCAATATAGTTCGCCTCGTATACAATAAACCCGAGTTCGAACCTGGGTACTGGGGATTTTTTCCTCTCATTCTGCACTAGGCCTTACGGTCTGATCATGGAGTCTTTCGGATGAGACTATAATCCGAGGCCCTGTGTGCCTATGCACTTAGCACACGTTTGAATTTGATGAAATTGATGTTGTTTATAGCCCCGTCAACTGCTACGGCCATTTCAGGGCTGTCACCACGTCAAAATTTGAGCACATAAGATCAGTTTAAAATCCGACCACGTGATATCACAGTTAAAAATATACAATTAAAAACAAAGATTTGAAACAAAAGTTAAAAAAAGTATTAAAATTTAGTCGTGTATAAAAACCTTACACAGTTAAAAGCTTACAATTGATGTTTTAAAACTTAACACGACTTTTTATACCATATTAAAAATATTCACTTCTTTTAAAAAACTAAAAATCATGTCTGGCGGCACATCACGGAACAGCACCTTCATTGATTCTGCCGTGTAGTATTTTCTTCTGGTGTCATAGAGGTCCCAACAATCAAGGAGAATGTGTTCGATTGAGACACCAGCGTCGCACGGCACACAGTAGGGAGGGTCTTCTCCCTTCAACAGAAACGCATGCGTAAAGTGTGAGTGTCCCGTGTGTAACCGACACAAGACAGTTTCTTCCTTCCGGCCGCCAGCAGCCGGAGGAAGACGTTCCTTCAAGTTTGGACATACAGAGTGGAGTTTATTATCTTCCAGCAGGTTCCACCCCTCCTGCCACAGACTGAAAACGTGAGTTGCGACCTTTGATTTCATGTCGGAAGATGGAATGAGACAT
>CM065706.1:20364130-20391205 GCA_017654935.2 Phymorhynchus buccinoides | reverse complement strand
TGTGTGCACAATAGTGTCTGTGAATATGTGGAAGGGGTGTGTGTGTGTATGTGTGTGCGTGCGCGCGTGTGTGTGTGTGCGTGTGCGCGCGCGCGTGTGTGGTGTGTGCACAATAGTGTCTGTGAATATGTGGAAGGGGTGTGTGTTCATGCGTGGTGTGTGCACAATAGTGTGTGAATATGTGGAAGGGTGTGCGTGTGCGTGTGTGTGTGTGTGTTCATGCGTGGTGTGTGCACAATAGTGTCTGTGAATATGTGGAAGTGTGTGTGTGTGTGTGTGTGTGTGTGTGTGTGTGTGTGTGTGTGTGTGTGTGTGTGTGTGTTCATGCGTGGTGTGTGCACAATAGTGTCTGTGAATATGTGGAAGGGTGTGTGTGTGTGAAGTTTACATCACAATTCTGTGTACTTTCGCTCTTTGTTGTTGTTCTTGTGTGGGGTGGGGGGGGGGGTGAGTGTGTGTGTGTGGGGGGGGGGGGGGAGGTATGTGTCTGTGTGTGTGTGTCAAGTCAAAAGTCAAGTCAAAATGATCAAAAATGTCAAAACGTATCAAAATGTCTCTCTCTCTCTCTCTCTCTCTCTCTCTCTCTCTCTCTCTCTCTCTCTCTCTCTCTCTCTCTCTCTCTCTCTCTCTCTCTCTGTCTGAGAGAGTGTGTGCGTGTGTGTGCGCGTGCACGCATGCGTTCATCTATTGAATTTGCTTAGTTTTGTCTTTTCAAGCTGCTGCACATTTGAGTGAAATACATTTTTCGTTGGCAATAATCTGAACTGAACTGAACTTAGAAGGGAGGGGGGGGGGGGGGGGGGGGGGGGGGGGATGGCTCCAAAGAAAACAAAAAAGTACAAGCTAAAATTTCCTTGGATGGGAAAAAAACGCTACTTTGAGCTACGTCTTGGCCTACAGGTGAAAGCGAAAGTAGACCAATGCATGCTTAATTTTTCATTAAATCAAATTTGTTTTCTTCTCTAAATCATATTTGGTTTGATTCTTTTAATCAGAAAGCAGCAAGAACTTGTTTTTCTGCTCTATATACCTAAAATCACGATAGAAAGTACAAATTATTAATTGAACAAATAAATATAGGCCTTGGGCGAAAGCTGAAGTAGGAAATTGAGTTAAGAGTTATCTGCCCCCGCTTCTGCTTTTAGACATGACACTCGCGAAATACACCTACAGAAGCTCTTGATTTGCGCTTTACTACTGTTTATTTGGAAAAGCTCAGTCATCTGGCAGTGTTCTTGGATACTTCGTCTATATAAATGTTGGTAAATATATATTTTGGGCTGCGAAATTCGTCCTCCAAAAAATTATTAATTTGAGCACTCAAAACTATGACTCACGCGAATCGCCGCGAGGCGATCTTCTTCTTCTTCTTCTTCCAATATAGTTGACAGAGTCAGTTCTGACCATTATTTCAACTGAAAAGGGCGAAGAGGTCGAAGAGAGAGAAAACAAAGAAAAAAACCCCCCAAAAATCAACAACAGAGAGAGACAGAGACAGAGACAGAGAGAGAGAGCTATGGTGGGTAGACAGCCAGACAACCGGCCAGACTGTGACCGTTCAGCGGAACCCAGCCGTGATGCCGGCCCAACAACTGCCTACCCTTGGGTCTGGAGCTTTTAGTGCTCTGCCAACAGCCTCCTGAAGAAGGCTTTGGCAGAGGGGGCCTGGACAGTTTCTGGAAGCAGGGCGTTCCACTCTCTGATTGCGCGGGGGAAGAAGGAGGAGCTGCGCTGCTGGGTGCGGCAGGGGATCCTGCTGAACTGCTCGTTGTGCCCTCTTCTCGCTCTTGCAGCTAAGGGCTGCAGATGTTCGCACTTGACCTGGAGCTGCCCTTTGAGGATCTTGAAGAAGGTTGTGAGTCTTGTGGCGGCTCTTCGTTTTTGCAGCGTGGGCCACTCCAGTTTGTTGAGCATGGCAGTCACGCTGGACTTTGGATGGTAGTCATTCATGACGAAGCGTGCTGCTCTACGTTGGACTGCCTCAATGTCGTTGATGTTTCTCTGCGCGGTGGGATCCCACACTCTTGAGACATACTCAAGATGATGACGGACAAGTGCTTTGTAGGCCAGTTCTTTCATGTCCTTCTGGTTCGTCTTGAGGGTCCTTCTGATGAAGCCAAGGGTGTTGTTGGCTTTGGCCACAATGTTGTTTATGTGGATGTCCCACTTGCCGTCATCCTGCAGTGTTATTCCCAAGTACTTTGTGGAGGCCACTCTCTGCAGTTCTTGATCGTGGAGGGAGTACTTGGGGGAGGTGGTGGTAGTCCTCCGTGTGACATGCATGACACTGCATTTGTCAGGGTGGAATTTCATGTCCCACTCATGTTCCCATTGTTCCAGTGCCTTCAGGTCTGGTCTTGTTGGTCTGCCTGCTCTCGATACAAGATGGTGTCATCAGCAAAGAGGCGGGTAGGAGAAGCCACTCTGTCTGGGAGGTCATTTATGTAGACCAGGAAGAGACAGGGGCCGAGGACGCTACCCTGGGGGACTCCCGATTTCACGGCGACGGGATCGAACCGGCTGCCCTCCACAACCACAGTCTGAGTTCTGGCCATCAGGAAGTTAGAGATCCATTTCTTGATAGATCCTCTGATGCCGTAATGCTCCAATTTGTGGGTCAGCAGACTGTGGTTGACTTTGTCGAACGCCTTTGCAAAATCCATCACTATGACGTCGGTAGGGGATCCTTTTTCCATGTTGCTGGAGAGTTCTTCTATGAATTCCAGTAGCTGGGACTCACAGGATCGACCGGAACGGAATCCATGTTGCTGAGGACAAAGAATGTTGTTGTTTTCCAGGTGAGTCATGATGGAGCTGACCAAAATGTGCTCCAATATCTTGCAGGAAATGCTTGTTAAGGATATTGGGCGGTAGTTTTCAGGCTCATAATGTTGGCCTTTTTTGAAGACCGGTGTGACGAAGGCCGTTCGCCAGTCGGCAGGGACTTCACCTGACTCGAGCGATGTCGTGTAGACAGCTGTCAGGATTGGGGCGATCTCTGAGGCCAGTTCTTTCAGGACCCTTGGGGAGATCTCGTCGGGTCCAGGTGCTTTGTACGGGTCGAGTGATCTCAACAGCTTCTCGACGCCAGGGGAGGTGATGTTGATGGTGTCCAGTGTTGGATGTTGTTCTGCTGGGGTTGGCATGGTGCATTTCTGGCAGAATTCTTCCTCGGTGTATGCCTTGCCGTCACTGAAAGCCTCAAAGAACTTGGTGTTGAGAAGGTCAGCCTTTTCCTTGGGGTCTGTGATGAGAGCTCCGCTTTTCTTCAGTGGAGGGATGCCGGCTGCTGAAGCTCGCTGGTGCTTTATGTAGGTCCAGAATCGCTTGGTTGAGGGCGCTTTGGTTTCCTCGTCTTCTTGCTGGACGAAAAGCTTTGCAACATATCTCCAGTGCGCTCTCCTCAATTCTCTCTGGACGTTGCAACGCAGGTATTTCAGTTCAGTAAGGAGCTCCTCAAGGCCTGTTTTTCTCCATTGCCTATACTTCCTGTCCCTCTTACGAATCAGACGCCGCAATTCAGGCGTAACCCAGGGTTGACCTGCTCGGCGGCGTGTGATTTTACGGGGGATGTGCTTGCCGATGCTTTCAAGGAGGCTTCTCTTTAAGAACGTCCACAGTTCATCGCTTGTTGCGGTTGGCTTCATCTCGTCCACTTTATCTTTCATGGCTGTCATGTCTTCCTTCAATGCATCCCAGTTGGCCTTGTTGTACAGAGGGAGTGAGCGGGGAGGGCTGTTCCTTATCAGCACTCTTGTCTTCACCTCAAAGTACACAATGTCATGGTCGGATAGACCGGGCACTGGCTCCACTCGAGGTACTAGGTGGGGGCTGTTTGTGACGACGATGTCAAGAGTGGTGTTGTCTCTTGTTGGAAACGTCACAATCTGTTCCAGACCGTTGTCATTTAGCAGGTCTATGAAGACTCTGTGGAGACCAGGGGAGGGGCATGGGGATTTGATGGTTGCTGTATTCCAATCAAAACCAGGAAAGTTGAAATCACCCGCTAGGTATACATTTGCGGAGGTGATCTCTCTAGTTGCTTTCTGTATGGACTCTTTCATGTTGGGTCAGGCTAGTGGCATCGGCACAATCGGGTCTGTAGTAGGCGCCGATCAGGGTGGGGCGTGAGCTCCATGGTGGTGGGTAGGAGTTTGATCCATAAGAGTTCGCAGTCAGTGTTCAGGTGTTCCATTGTGATACACTGGATGCCTTCCTTTACAGCGATGAGTACTCCGCCTCCCTGTCTATTTCTGTCTTTGCGAAAAATCTGAAAAGTATCCGGTATCTTCGACCCAATACCATTGAATTCTTGTAAAATAAAACCTTTATAAATGCTGGATCAGCTCTCATAGCGCATGTAAATGAGCCTATATACATTGTAAGTTTCGAAACACAATTTTTTTTTTTCAATTTGCCAATTTCTAATGCTTTCACGGGATCAGAAACAGCTTTGATCGAATGAAGTCAGATCTCGGCGTGTCGCTGCTACCAATGGCGCACCCAGTCTAGGCCTTGAATCTTCAGATCAAAATGGCTTTACACAAATAGTTTAGATCAAAACGACAATCATATCGTTGAACAGCGGATAGATTCAGCTTTCTCTTTCTTTCACTTTCAAGATTTTTAGTGAAACGGAAGGTGTTCAAACTTGCTGAACAATACAACGTATTGTTTTCGAAAGGAATTTTAACGGCCTTAACGGTTAAATTTTCGCTTTAGAAGTTTGACCGAAGAGAAGTCCGGAGCTTCTTCTTTCGTTTGACGTATGCGTCTAGATCTAGATCATCCATTGTGTAAAGCCATTTGCAGTCGAAACTAGTCAGTGAAATACGTCTTGCAACCACGACAAAAAAAACATCGCAAAATAGCAAATTTTACGTTCTGTTCACTCGCTTTCTCTTTCACTCGAAAAAATACATTTTACACACCAAAGTAAACAATCACATTCAGAAAAAGGCGAAAGATTTATCTTTCTTTTGATACAACTTTAAGTCAGGTAAATGGAGACAAAGCACTATAAATCTGTTATTGAAAATGAGCAAAATTTGGGCCATTTTGCAAAAATCCAACAGTAACATGGGCTTCTTGGACCTAGTAGTCTACTGTAATGAATAGTAGTGTGTTGATTATTTTGCTGTTTTGGAGGCTTGAATAGATAAGTGCAACAAATGGGGAAATGGTCGCAAATACTTTTATTTAGAGTTCTAACGTTTGATACCAAGCGTGTATTATCTGTAAGAATATGGTCAAGGAGGGCGGAGGAGGTGGGGGTGACTTGGGTGGAGAGGTTACAAATTGGTGCAAACCAAATAGAGAAGTGGTGGATTGCCATGATGGCTGTGATTTCATGAGGTCGAAATTGAAATCCCCAAGCAGAATAACATTATTATTGTGGCAGGTCACCTTGCCATCATGGCAACAAAATCGTCTAGCCAGCTGAACGTTGAGGAGGGATTCCTGTAAACAAAACCAATTAAAGTAGATGGTGATCTTGAATAATTAACATCTAGCCAAATACATTCTATTAACAATTCTAGATCTACTCTCCTTTTAGCAAAATTAGCTAAACTATCATGTATGTATGTAGCTGTGACGTAAGATGGAACGCACGCCCCACTTTCTCACTTTAATTTTATACACACCCCTCAACACCCCCCCCCCCCCCCCCCCCCCCCCTACTATTATGGCACGTCACTCTAATTACAATCCGGCGACTTCACAGAGTCTCCGATACCAATGATACCAATCTCTTTCATCCCTGTATTTCCCTTCCGATCACGAGAGAGTGACACTGCCCTTTGAAGTGTTCTTGACACGTGCCATTCGTGGTTGTAGCAATGTTAGGTATGTGATGATGATGTAATACTCAGCGCGTGATGATAGCGTCGTCTCGTGACTTGTCGACTGCTACTAACCAGTCATAAACCCTTATCGATTTAAAATTAAAGGGGGAGATGGGTAGTGGGAGAGAAACCGCCTAAGTAGGGGAAGACGGGGTAAAAAGCGCATGGGCGGGTAAGAAGCCCACCCCAATTATCTCATGAAATAAAGAAAATTTCAGTCAAATTTGCCCATGAGACGAATGCTAGACATTAACGCTCGTCTCATGGGCAAAATGAGACTGAAATTTGCTTCATTTCATGAGATAATTGGGGTGGGCTTCTTACCCGCCCATGCGCTTTTTACCCCGTCTTCCCCTATTCTCTTGCTCACAAGACTACCAAAACCTGGCTGAGCAACACTGTAGAATAACCTCTCTACCTGCCAGTCATTTTAGCCCAACTCGTGAGTACTAGTAAATAAGGCAGTTGTGTAAAATACGTGATTGAGATTTGTTTTTGTTTGATTCTATTTTTGATCTAGATCCTATGTTCCATGATGAATAAGGAGTAGATGTGTCCGTGAAAAGAATTGGTAAACATGCTGTTCTAATAATGTGCACTTATTCTGTACAAATAATTCTGAACCCTTTGGTCAGACTGATGAGAGTGGAAGTTTTGTAATTTTCATGTAAAAATCTACTTCTCTCTTTTATTCTCACTTGTATTTCATTCAATCATACGAGCCAGAACCCGGGCACAAATATAGATTTATTAGATGAAAAGGAGCCGGGAAAGTTGCTCACCTCCCACACCCTAGAGAAGTGGGCTAAAGGAAAATTTTCTAATTGACAATTTAACACACTAAAAGTCTTCCTAGAGACTTCGCCTTTTAGCCCATTCTCTCGTCACAGTAGCTATGCTGGTTTCACCTTTGCGTTGGGCATCACAGCGAAGAATGGTGTAGTGGAGGATGTGAAGGAGTTCATCAGATAATCATGCCTGAGTGCAGGCGTGTTTCTGAGAGTCTGGACAGACCTTGGTAATGAGTCCCTTCGCTGCTGTGAGATCCTCTTTCTTTTTCTCCTCAGCAGCCTGCTGATAACTTTAATGTTAACCAAAATGATGTTTTCCTGTCTTTTTTTCTTTTCTTTTCTTTCATCCAGTGCTTCAGCTAATTTTTCTTCAACTACTTGTTCGATTTTCTTGTGCAGTCTCACCTGTGAACCGTTTTCCAGATGTAAGAGTCTTACAGTCATTGTTTCAACCAGCTTCGTCAGTTTATCAATTTTAGCTTCTGGTTTCCCTTTCAAATTCAAATTCAAATTTATTATATCGCGTGGAGAAATTTCGTTCAGGTGCCGCATGCATAAATATCAGCTCATTTTTGGATGACAAGTCACACATATGGTGATGGTCTCTTCATAAAAGTGAACCTCAGAGAGTGGAAATCTTTCCAAAGCTTTGCTTGGCTGCTCTGGATAGATATCCCTTTGATTTCCCCCCCCCCCCCCCCCCTCAATACTGGCAATTAGATCATTCCGGGCAAGGCCCCAACCTGACACTTGAACCACGAATCTGAATCTGAATTTGGCTACGCTGCTCTGTCCCACTGGACACTTATACAGTGCTGAAAGCAAAGAAGAAAGAGTAGGCCTGCAGTTGTACAAAATGTATAGGTTATAAAAGTGTTTTGGATGTCTCGAAATTTAGACGAGAAATAAGATCACATAATCTTAATCTAGTCTGTAAACCAAAATTTAATTTTTTTTTATTAATGCTTTTGTTAACAAATAGATTTTCCCCCCTTTGTGAACAACATATCTTTGTTTTCCTTCAGATTAAAAAAAGAAAGAAAAGCATTCTATGAACGCTTGGCAAATAGGCTAAGACATATTTATCTTGTTTGTGTTCGTAATGTTGAAATACGCGGTCCCGTATAATCTCGCATGCAGCTCGTTGGCTAAGCCTGTACCCTTCTCTCTCTCTCTCTCTCTCTCTCTGTCTCTCTCTATGTGTATCGCGTCTATTCTATTTTTATCTCTTTATTTCTGTGGTCACAGTGTGTGCGCACAGGCAGTGACTAAGCCTACAGCTGATCTTAGTTTCACTTCTAAACGGAGAAGATCAGCGTCTGAAATCGTTGCTTGTGTGTATGTTGCGGCAGACGGATCTCCAACGGCTTTCTCAAGTTCTGCAATAATGGCGCTTAATGTGAGCAATGTGAGACCATGTCACAAAAATCGAACCCGCAAAAATCGTGAAAAACAACTGAAAACGAAGAAAGTCGGCCCGATTTGTTGCTGAAACTTCGCTCAGCAGTGAACTTGCTTGTGCTGTTTCCATCAATTATGGCCGTAGATATCTCCCCTAGTGAGAAGTAGCTCAATGCGCATGCGTGTAGGCCTAGCAGACAGCTTGCAGAAGATCAAGACTGATGTCTTTACTAATTACTCGGACTTGAACGAGCAACTCCCCCCACCCACCCCCCCCCCCACCCACCCCAATTCATTTGGACATGTACATTGTGCTTTGCAGCATTATCAGCATTATTTCTTTTCTTAACTTTTGTTTGAATTTCAAATTGATGCATTTGTATACAATGCATACATCATGCGTTTATTGAAATTTCAAATTGTCAGTAAAATCTTGCATTAAAATGTACAAGCTTGCTTGTTGTGTGTTTGATTATGTGTTTACATTTTTTGTTACGTGTTATGTTTGAATGACATTTTCTCACCCATCTCCCATTTAAGACCACCTCCCTTTTAAGACCACTTTGGTGGTGCATTTTCCATGGTCTCTCAAGAGAGGGACTACTGTATTTGTACAAAATGAGCTCTTACTGTTCAAAGGTCATGAAACTGAAAGTCGACATTTCCCCCACTGGCAGCAGTCAAATCTGACGCTCGTTTTGAAATAGATCTTTTTTTCGTATAATGAAACGGAAAGAAGACTGATGCTGATCCTAACCCTAAACCTAAACTGAAAAAGCAGTTTATCAGTGTCCTCCTATAGTTCATGCTTGCCAGATGGCCGGGAATGACTCTGTCAGTGTCAGGGGCCTCACTGGCTAGAGGGGAGAAGGAAAAGGAGGGCAAACGGGCTAATTGGTCTAACAGCGAGCGTGCTCTTCCTATCAAGGACTTAGTCTTAGCCTATCTGTTTATTTCTGTAATCAGGAAGCACCCCCTGGGTTTTATTGCCCAAGCAAGGAGGGCAAAAATTCTTTCCTTTTTGGTGGACGTTCGTTACCATATGATGAGTATTACAAAGATGAATTAGTATAACAAATTAAAGATAAACAAAAAGCATAAGGACATTGACACTTGGCATGCATTGGTGTAAAGTACATATTTTAAGATTATACAGGTCACATGGATACATACTACAACATAAGGATTAAAGTAGAATCTTTCATCACGAGGAGGCATTCATTTAAGGATCATGAGTTTAAGAGGTGGATGGATCTGGTGATGAAAGATTTTTGTGTCCTGGGGTTAACTTTGAAAGTCTTGTAGTGGCGTCCCGAAGGTAAGAGTTCATAATGACTACAAAACATGGGAGGTGTCATTCGCAATCTTTCTGGCTTTTCGCTTGGTTCGTCTTTCATACAGCTCATTCAAACCTGTCTCTCTCTTTCCAACAACTTTGCTTTTCTTTTCTTCCTCACCCTCCAGACATCTTGCACACACCCACAATGCATCATCCTCATCAGCCAGAAGGGCGTATGCCCTCTCAGTAAGTTTGGTGCAGTGTTTGTGATAAAACCTTTTACAGTTAAAACACTCTACCTTTTGATCATCTTCCTCTTATTACAGTTTTCTTGTCTGAGAGATTGGGAATATCATCTGGGCATGGTGTTTTTACTACGAACAATCTGCAGCCCAGCTCTCTGGAATTGAGGTTTCTTGCGATCTTTCATCGTACAAAACATGAAATAGCAAGAAATATTCTAATAAGAATCTTAACGAGGCATGGTGATAACACACACACACACACATGCGCGTGCATGTGGGCACATACACACGCACAACAACACACACATGTATGCACGTATGCATGCACGCACGCACAAACACTCTCTCTCTCTCTCTCTCTCTCTCTGTCTCTCTCTCTCTCTCTCTCTCTCTCTCTCTCTCTCTCTCTCTCTCTCTCTCTCTCTCTCTCTCTCTCTCTCTCTCTCTCTCTCTCTCTCTCTCTTTCAGACAGAAAGCACACATTTGGAATGGTCTTCCAGCATAACTCGTCACGAAAACACACCACTTATGCACACACAATACTGTTCCAAAGCTTCCAAGTCCGCTACTGTGATAATGACTACACCATCATTGGGGTACGTTACAGTAAAAGAAAATGGAACAACTAACCAATCAAATCCTCACAAGGTTACTATCTACGTGCCTGTAGGACATGTTCTCATGATCAGTTTCATGCCCCTTGTCCTATACGATATAAATATACAAATGAATGCTGGTAGTGTCATAAATTGGTATTCCAAATACATTTACACTGTTTTTCCCCAAATCTTTCAGGTCAGTGACAACAAAGTCACTGTGCATGTCACAGGAGACTATTGCTTTCAACCGACTAACACACAATGTTTCCGGTTGTTCTTTTCTTTTTTCCCCGAAAACAGCAGACCGCAGAAGTTATCATCAAGATTATGGAATTGTTCAGGGGGCCTCTATCCCAGCTTCCAGCATCACCTGGAGTGTGACCTGAGGACAGAGTGTGAGGATGGACGAGATGAACACCAACACTGTCCTTTCAGCAGTGAGCAATGTCATGGAATGGTGGCACTGTGTGGTAGATGTTACACGTTCCTTGATCATCTGTTTAAGCATAACTACAGACGGATTAGCAAGAAAAACTTAATTAAAAAGACTCGTCAATTTTGCGATAACTGTGGGGGTCGATTGGGATTTCCTACATGTACATATGATCCAATTAATGTCATTGCTTGTAAATCAGAAAGACATTGGAGCTATATAAGCTATTCACTGTTGTTTGGTTTGTTAGCAAAAGATTTGTCATTGTGCAACATGTATAGGCAAGCTTTATTAGGTGACGATAGAACAGTTTATCATCATTTATATGATGAAGATCATAGTCTTCAAAGGGAACAAATGGCTAAATCTGGCGGTTATTCTGTATTGCTTTACCCTAAGTCAATGTCGGTTGGTTATCGAGGCTATCTCAGTCTTAAAGCAAAAGCAGTAACTGTATGCGAAATCAAAATTAACCAGACTGAAGAGGGCGCTTTCCATCCAAAGGGAATCGATGCCATCACACCAAAATGGCTGCTGTCCCAAACACAGCCCTTTCTAGTGGTTTGTCACGACGATGGTGTTACACAGAAGCGGCTGCTCTGTGGGCCTGACCGGGATGACGGTTGCAGACATCAGTCTTCCTCTCTGTGCATTGTTTCTGACCCGGCATCGTCCACCAACATGTTAAAACCTGCAACGCATGACATCACTCTGTCCTCCACATTCATGTGCGGTGTTGATGACAGCACTACCCTGTCATACAGCCTGCTGTGTGACTTCATCCAGGACTGTCCAGACTCCAGCGATGAATCCTTCTGTCAGCATCCTCCTTGTAACAGCTCCTCGTTTGAGTGTGACAATGGTCAGTGTGTGTCCTACGACAAAGTGTGTGATCAAATATCACAATGTCAGGATGAGTCAGATGAACAGAAATGTGAAAAGTACAAAGCAATGTATAATAAAATGGCGCGTATGCCTTCTCCTGTTCTGGTCAATTTCAATGGAATTGCACATTTCATCTCTGTGGCAATGAACTCCTCTGAGCCCTGTCCGGACAGTCACTACCGCTGCCCTGGTCAGTACAACGACTGTCTGCCCATCTACACACGATGTAACGGTATGTACGACTGCATGGACCACCAGGATGAAGTAGGATGTGATCAACTCCAGTGTTCAGGACTTTTGCAGTGCAGGTTTTCAACAATCTGTGTTCACAGTGACCATGTGTGTGACGGATGGCCTCACTGCCTGATGTGGGATGATGAACTGTGGTGCCACGTCAGTTGTCCAGTGGGTTGTCTCTGTCAGATGCACTCTCTCTTCTGTCCCCAGTCTTTCCATGCATCCCATTTCCCTCAGATACGTTTTGTGGATGCCACAGGATCCAACATGACTGTGTCTGATTTCAGTTGGAATAAATATCTGATTCAGCTGATTCTTGTCAAATGCTCTCTGACCGTCTTAACCGCTGTTAATCTGTTGAATTTAAAATTTCTTGATCTGAGTGACAACAGCCTGCAACATGTCAACATGACTTATTTTCTTGGTCTTAAAAACCTGCAATCATTGTCCATGTCTCACAACCCCATCACAACTATATCCACTGACTCCTCCGCTGATGTTCAAGAGACCATGCTGAGGACAGTGGATCTATCACACACAGCACTGACAGTGTTTCACTCCAAAGTCTTAGCACATTTTTCTAGACTGCAGAAACTTAATTTATCTTTTACTCACATCCACACAGTGGGTCCTGATGGTTTTCAGTTCACACCACGGTTGACTGAATTGTACACACAAGGAAATCCAATGAAAATGTTTCCACCCAACATCTTTGCAGGTCTTTCCCATCTACACACCATTTACTCACAGAACTACAAACTGTGCTGCAGTGAAGTTCTACCTCCGAACTTTGACATATCATCCTGTTCCTCTCCCAGAGATGAAATCTCCTCGTGTGAAGATCTGTTAGAGTCGTGGACATACCGCGGGTTTCTGTGGCTGGTGGCCTGTCTGTCTGTGTCCGGCAATGTCTTCTGTTTCTGTGCTCGTTTGTTGAAGAAAGGTGGAACTTCTTCCAGTGGTTTCATTGTGTTCGTGACCCACCTGACCATGGCTGACTTTCTGATGGGGATCTACTTGGCTGTCGTCGGTGCGGCTGATGACCATTACCATGGCAGATACCTGCATCATGACGACACCTGGAAGACCAGTGTTGCCTGTAAGGTGGCAGGCTTTCTGTCTCTGTTGTCCAGTGAGGTGTCAGCACTGGTGATCTGTCTGATCACTCTGGATCGTTTCATTGTCCTCTGCTTTCCATTCAGTGCCTTGAGGTTTGAGAGAACTTCAGCAGTGATGGTTTGTGTGTTAGTCTGGTTGACTGGATTCTTTCTGGCCTTGGTGCCTTTACTTCCAGTGACATCCCACTGGGAGTTCTACAGCCAGACAGGCATATGTATTCCACTGCCAGTTACCAGAAAACATTTCCAAGGAAAACACTATTCCTTTGGCGTACTGATTGTTCTTAACTTTGCTCTGTTCTCACTCATTTCCGTTGGCCAGGCTTTCATCTACTGGTCCATCCAGAGAAACAGTCTGAAGACCAACTCTACCAAATCGTCCCAAGACATGACCATAGCTCAAAGACTGATCACTATTGCAGTGACAGATTTCCTGTGCTGGTTTCCCATTGGACTGTGTGGGATGCTAGCATTGTGTGGAACACCCATACCAGGAGAAGTCAACGTGGCCCTGGCAATATTCATATTACCTTTGAACTCCGCAATTAACCCCTTTCTCTACACGTTCAACACTTTAGCAGAAAAATGGAGGAAATCCCAAGAAACTAAACTGCTAAAATGGATAGAAACCAATTATGTAAAAATGGGATAAAACTGTTGGCAGTTGTTTTCTTTGCAAGCATTATACGCGCAATCCACAAAGGCAATGCACAAATCATGCATGTATTTCCTTGTGTGGATGACTCAGAACTTGCTTAAGCATATTTCGTTATTTTTTAACTTATATTTTATTTTTTTCATTTTCTTTAATGTAGCATATAGTCTAAAGCTATAAACTACATTTCTACCTCTTTCTTTTCTTTCTTTCCCTTTTTATTATTTTTTTCTGAGATAGCAAAGGGGGCAATTACTATTTTGGAGGACTAGGCATAATGTTAAAAGTAAAGAAGTCTTGCCCAAAGTATCCCCACTCTCCTGGCCCAAGAAAGTTTAGACAGCTGGTGCTGGGGAAGGTCCCCAAAGGCCAAATAATCCCCTTTGCTGCAGTATAGAGGTGGGGGAAAAAACCGGTTTGAACCGAAAAACCGGTGCTAACCTTTCGCGGTTCGAAAAACCGGTTCGAGTTGCTGTTAACCGTTTTTTAAACTGCAAACTGAAAGTAAGTTTTTCTTAGAATAACGCATTCTTTTAGAAGAACAACACTGATTCTCTGCGCAGATTGGGTGTTTGTGAACCAAGAGTAGCTGTTGCTAGTTTGTGTTGGTGTATGGCTTTGACTTTGACCGAGTGTTGAGTTGAGTGTGTGTGTGTGTCATAAGTCATAAGTTTCTTTAGTGTGTGTGTGTGTGTGTGTGTGTGTGTGTGTGTGTGTGTGTGTGTGGGCGCGTGCGTGCGTGCGTGTGTGAATATTCTGACAAATAAATATGTGTTTGCATAGGTGAAACTAGTGATGCGAGTACTGGTTAAAAAAACCCAGTTCATTAAAACCGGTTCAAAGTGGGAAAACCGGTTTAAAACCGGTTCAGATTTTTTAACCGGTTCTCAACTCTACTGCAGTACTAGTAAAAGCCAGTGCAAATGCCTCCAAGTTTGGGATTCACTGTCATTCACAAAAGAGTTACAATTTACTACGATTTTTCGTTTCAAAATTCAAAATGTGAATATGGATCAAAGGTAAATCTACTTTTGAGAACAAAGTATGGACCAGTGAAACCGGGCTGAACCATGCAGCTCTAATGACATTAACGAGGGCTTCCAATTTCAATCAAATGGAATTCACATCAAGAACGGACATAATTTTAGCATCAGGATTTTAAAGAAATCGATGTAAATCATTGCATGAAAAATGGAGCCTTTGAACCCCCCCCCCGACCCTCTCTCTCTCTCTTTTAGGGGGGGGGGGTGCATGTGTACCCCCACCCCCCTCCTCTGAGCCAGGGAAGGGGGGCAACTGCCACTGATAAACTAGAATGAATAGATTTTCCTCAACGGTTCACGTTATATTTGTGAGAGCAGAAGCAAAGCAACAGCAAAGAAAATACAAACATCACAAAGTCTCACCATTCTGGAATGAAGTAGAGGGCCCATAAAGCAATCTATGTATACAACTATGTCCCTATAATACAAACTTGTAAGTTGTAAATTAACTCTCTCTATCTCTCATTTTTGCTTGCTGGCTTGTTCGAATTTTGGGGGGTCAGGAAGACATGTTTGCCCCCCCCCCCCTCCTCTGATTGAGCCGGGGGGGATTGCCCCCCCCTATTCCTACGCCACTGATATAGTATATTGAGATATCTCAAATAAATTTTCTACAAGAATGGAAACCTTGTGCTACAGCTTAATCTTTTGTGGAAGACTATGCCTCTCAAACTAGGGGGCGTTTGCATTGGTTCTTAATGCTGCAGCAAAGGGGATTGGTTGGCCTTTTGGGACCTTCCCCAATGCCAGTTAAATCATCCAAACACTTCGGCCAAGAGAATGTGAATGTACCCTGGGCAAGGCATCTCCATTACAAATCTTAGCCCAGCCTATCGGAATAGCAGCTGTTCCCTTTGCTATCTGGCAGTCAAAGTATAAAATAAAAAACATAAAAAACGACAGACTGACATAAATACACAGGCTACATTATATCTTTCTGAGGCCATTTACACTTGCCTTTTTTACCGGTCTCAGAGCGGTTTGAAAGCAGTTCTGTGCATTTACATTACACTTGAAACCGCTTTATCGAAAGCAATCTCGGACCTGCTAGCAAGGAGGCCCGAGACCGGTTTCGGTCTGTTTGGATGCCAGACATCTCTGGAATGTGCCCCATCCCTTACCGCTTCGCTGGAAATTTCTCGGAACAGAGCAGGCCTATATTCTTTTTTTTCCCCCTTTTCTTTTCTCTCATGAAAATGGACGACGAAGCTTCAAGAGGGTGTGTTTGGAGTTCTGATGAAACAAGTTTGTTGATTGATGTGTGGTCGGATGACCAAATACAAGCCGAATTGAATAGAGGGAAAAGAAACATTTTAGTTTTTGAGCGCATTGCAACAAAAAAAAGAAGATCACGGCATTGACCGCACCAGCTTCCAATGTTGTAACAAAATCATGCGCGATTGATGCTGAAAGTCTAGTGCCTGAATGTTGCACAGAAAATATGAAGCAAACAATGACAGAAAAAATGAAATCAATTGCTTTCTCTGTGCACTCTTGTCCATCAGAAATCTCAATCTCTGAGCTCTTTGCCTTCTCCTCCTGGTCAACAAGGAACAGAGTGAAACCACGTGCTGCTTCTTATCGGCCACCATAATGCATTCCAGGCATTCATGTCAGGCTGCCTTTAGGGTCAGTCGGGGTTGAGTATGAGGTCAGAGCGGTTCTGTATTTCCTAGTGTAAATGCAGCGAAACCGAACGCGCCGAATACGGATTGAATCCACGTTTTCTGTTTTTACGTCCTCTTTGACTTAAAAAGCCCATATGGGACATTATTTCAAGATTTTTGTGTAAAAAAGAGAGAACCTATAAGTAAAATTTAAAGTTAAAAGTTAATGGGACGAGACTTAGAGAAATTTCTTATCGAGATGTTATTTTTATTTCGTCAATAAGTCTTAATTTTATGCTATGCCTCCGATGATAAAGTCAGTTAAGCGCTTGCTCCCTCCGGGTTAAAATTTCCAGGGCCACGGTTAAAAAATAACATTTAGATAAAAATCGAAAATAGGCCTTTAGTTTGATAAAATATTTACATAGTCTTTTTATTAATAAAATGATCCGATTTTGGAAGCCTACGTAACCTGGTTCCGTATCAAGATCCCTATTTACATTGTTTTAAAAGAAAAAGGACCTGAGTCGGTCCTAAATTTACATTTTTAAAATACTTATCTGTAAAACGGAGATAAAAGTTTTAAAAGAAATGTCCTAACTCGGATTGATGTAGGGTTTTTACAAATAAGATGAGGGTGGACCAATCTCTAGGTCCTTTATTTATTATGGTATTTTCGTTAAATGGGATATTATCCAACTCGAGAATACTCTTAATGGTACCGAACTGATTTTGATGTTTATCACAGTGAATTAGGTGTTTTAGGGAGAGATCTTCTCCACAGGTACAGAGAATAGTGGTATATTTACAAAGGTATGATTGGGTTCGAAGTCGAAAAATTAAAGCTGATAGATAGTGTGGGACTTGTAAAAACAAGCCCCCTTTAACTACCTCGTTATCCCAAGAGTAATTTTGGGTGTACTTATGGAGTTCTGAAATCCATACTTGTTTAATTGTTCTTTTAAGTACGTTTTTGATTTCGGAGATGGATAGTCCAATGTCTTGTTTAAGACCTAGCTGACCGTTAGCCGCTTTTTTGGCCGCCCAGTCGGCTCTGTCATTTCCTGAGATATCACTATGGGAAGGAATCCATAATAAAGTGACGTCAGTACCTTTCAGTTTTATTTGATGGATTATATGTAGAATTTCTTGTATTATAGATTGGCGATTATTAGTTTTATTCTGGATGGCTTGAATTGAGGACAGGGAATCAGTTAGTATGTAAGCGCTAATTAGTGATCTTGGTAACTCATTTAAAAATATACAGGCTTGTAAAATAGCCCAGAGTTCAGCGCTAAAAATGGAAATTTCCTTATTAAGTTGAAAGCTTTTAGTTATTTTTAATGATGGAATATAAAAAGCACAGCCTATTTGGTCGTTGGATAGTTTAGATCCATCTGTGTACACCAACAAGTGTTGTTGTAAGCCATGTATCTTTTCTTTGGCTTTTAAGGTTAACAGATGAGGGGCCTTGGCCTTACAATGGATGCCATGTAGGTCCTTATCATAGTTTGGTTCTTCTAGTTCCCATTGTGGGACTTTCCATTTGGGGTTAATGTTAACCTGGTTTATTGATACTTCAGCTTTTTGGAATAAGGATTTAGTGAATTCATCAATGTGTTTAGTTCTATCATAAGTTCTTGGGGCTTTGTTTTTTAAAGACTCCCATTGCATACCCCATTCAGAGGTACCAAACAGTTTGTTAAATTCATTCTTAGAGTAGATATTAGATGCAGTAATTCTAGTTAATAGGTTTGCACATCTTAGTTTTATGATATGACGGAGTGGAATCCAGTCAATATCCCGATAGACCAAGTTATTTACTGCCGATTTTGGTATGTCCAGAGCTGTTTTTAGGGCACTAGTTTCAATCTTTTCGAGTATGTTTAGTTGTGTTTTTGTGGCTGTATAAAATGATTCACATCCATAAAGTAGTCTGCTCCTTACTAATGCTTGTACCAAATAAGTAAGCAGTTTAGGGTCCTGCGCCCATTTCTGAGTAGTTAGTTTTTTAATGATATGTAGAGCAAAATAGGATTTTTTTGCTAAATGTTGTATGTGTTCGTTCCAGGATAAGTTTTCATTAAAAATAACTCCTAAAAATTTTACAGTTCTTGATTGTTTGAGTTCATCGTCATATATAAAAACCGATAGTTTAGTATTTCTTGTTCTTGAGAACACTACAAATACACATTTGTTGGGGGCCAAGTAAAAGCCGTTTATAAACATGTAAAATGTAACAAGGTCAGTGTTTCTTTGATGTTTTTTAAGAGATTCTTTATAGTTTGTTTTCTTTTCTCTGTTATTAACTTTAGTCCAGATTGCGACGTCATCTGCATACATTGATTGATCGCAATCTTTGAATGGAAGTTTATCTATATCATGAACCATAATGTTAAACAGGGCTGGCGCGATTATGCTGCCTTGTGGCACGCCCATATTTAAAAGGTGGGTAGCAGAAGTGGCTTGTCCCACTTTTACTTGAATAACCCTATCTGTTAAAAATTCTTTGATAAAATTGTACATATTGCCATGAATGCCTATTTTGTCTATTTTACATAATAATTTGTCGTGCCATACTGTGTCGTAGGCACCTTTGATGTCAAAGAATGTAGCAAATAGTTTTTGTTTTTTAATCAAGGCTTTACGTACGTGAGAGCTTAGTTTTGCAGTTTGTTCTGCACAGCTACGATTTTTACGAAATCCAGCTTGGAATCTAGGAATGATATCGTTCTTCTCCAAGAAGTATTGTAGTCGATTGTTGGTGATTTTTTCAAAAAGTTTACCTATATGGGGGGTTAAAGATATAGGCCTATAACTTTTGGGATCTTTGGGTGATTTACTGGGTTTAAGAATTGGGACTATTTGTGCCTGTTTCCAGGCTTTAGGGATAATACCCTCTTCCCAGCATTTGGAGTAAAACTGATGAAGTGCTTGTAGGAAAGATTTAGGTAGTTGTCTCAGAATTCTATATGAGATTAAATCTGGTCCTGTGGCTTTGTTAACATTACGGATAGAGTTTAAGGCGTTTATTAATTCAGAAATTGTGATAGGTGCATTTATGAAATCAGTATTGTCCATTGATTTATTAGGGGCAGTAGCTTTTTCTTTTCTACGTTTTTGTTCTGCCTTGGGGAGGTGTTGGGTTTGACCTACCCGAGCAAAAACGTGGCCTAGCATATCTGCTTTTTCTTTATTGTTTTTTGTTGTATGTCCATTTAATGTTAATGGGGTTTCCGGACGTTGATAATCATTATTGATTTGTTTGATCTTTTTCCACACTTTGCTGGTGTCTTTAAAGTTTATTTGTTCTGTTTCACTAGTAAAATAGTCTCTTTTAGCTTTTTGAATTGTGTGATCACATTCTTTTTCAGATTGTTGTTTCTGTAATAAGTTAGGTTCTGATGGGCATTTGTAGCACTGAAAGCAGGCTTTATTTTTACGTTTCACGTATTCTCTGCAGTCATCGTTCCACCATGGCTTATTGTGTGTGTCTCCTTTTGAATTTGATGGGAATATAATTGGGATGGCTATTTCGCTAGCTTTGTATATAGCAGTATGTATGTTATTATAATAAGTTTCTATGTCATTATTTTGTAGTTTTTCAGTGTCTGTATTTAATAAAGTGGTTTGGAACATGGTCCAGTTAGCTTTGTCATAGTTAAATTTAGGTTGTTTATTAGCTTCTATTGTGTCTGGTCTTTGATTTATTTTTACTGTGATGGGGCAGTGATCGGAACCCAGAGGGTCCGTATTCACCGTCCAACTATAGTTATTAAGCATTTCGGGGCTTACTAGAGTTAAGTCTATTGCTGTGGATCTTTCTTTGATATGAGTTAGTAGGCGAGTTGTGCTGCCATCATTTAGTATTGAGAGTCTAGAGTTTAGTATTTCGTTATATAAGATGTTTCCTTCTGTACTGTTTCTAATTTGAGTAGGGTCCCATGTTGGGTGATGAGTGTTGAAGTCGCCTACAATTATCCAAGATTCTTTATGGTTTAGAGAAGAAAGCCAATCTTTGTTAGCATTAGAGATGTCTGATGTGTAGCCCTTAGGGAGATACACATTAACTATGTTTGTTTGTTTTTGATGTAATTTAATTTGAATCGAGTTACTATATTGAATATGGGGAATATTTGGAACAGGGGATGAAATTTTAGTATATTTAATAGTTTGGTTAACATAAGTAAGTGTTTGAATTTTCCCATCGTGATTACTAGTCTCTGGGGGAAAGTAAAATCCTTCTATTTTGGGGATATCACGATTTTTAACGTTGGGAGATTGAATCAATATTACGTGGTATTGAAAAGTAGAAGTGGCTAGGAAATCAATTAGATAATCTAGATTTTTCTTAAGTGAACGTGCATTCCATTGTAATAGGTTAAGTCCTTCCATTGTATTGTCTTGTGGAGAGAGTTATATACAAATATGAGGTTAAAATATGGTTAAAAGTTTGTTTAAGAATGGAGTGATCCCCCTCCAGCCGGAGGGGGAACACCCGACAGTGACTTCGATTTCCTAGCTGAGTTGCTCGAAATGCCACACATTTTTTCTACCATGTTCCATAGTGTTCCGCCTCTATTAATTGGAATTGGAGTCTTTTGCCCTACTAGTGGGAACAGTAGTGTCAGACTTTCAATAATGAGTTGGGGTTTAGCTGTTTCTCTAGCTTTTTCAAAGCCTATCAGGAAATTTGTCAGCTGCTTTTCGTCTAAGGACTGAGCCTTTGAACTGGGGCTACTCTGAGTGGATTTTGAGCTTTGAATTAGTGATCCTGTGTCATTTGGTTTGTTTGTTGTCATTGTCATTCGTTCCATATGTTTTGTCAAGTTATCTGATAAGTCCTGGATTTGTTTTTGAATTTGTGTTTGGATTCCATTTAGTTGTCTTGCAACTTCTTCCGCTACACTTTTTTCAAATTTCTTATCTTGTTCTTTTTTCTGGAAGACAGATTGGGCTTTTAGGAGTGATTGTTTGACGTCACGAATGGTTTCTTTTTGGATTGAATTTGAGGGGATGATGACAGTCTCCTCTGAGTTTGTTTGTTCTTTTCTAGAGATTTGACTTGGGTTGTTTTTGTTTTCTATGGGTCTTTGGTTATTTCGTTTGAGGGCTGAGGCATAGGTTTTTGGGTTTTCAGTTACTTTAGGATGGGAATCTTGTCTCCAAAATGTATCAAGAACGATGGGGGGGGATGGGAGAGGTTGTTTTTTCTCAGCTTGTTGTTTTTCTTGTTCTATTTTAGCTCTTCGAATAGCTTCGGCATAGGTGATATATGTTTCTCCACGGATTCTGTTAGCTTTGAGGCGGATTTGAAACTGGGGGCAGCCCTGGTAGGCGGCAGAGTGGGCTCCCCCACAATTGATACATTTGAATGTTTCACTTGTGCAGTCTTTAGCTAGGTGGTCTGTTTGTGAGCATCTTGGACATGTAATTTTTTTAGCGTGGCACTGACTTGCCAGGTGTCCGAAACGTGAGCACTTATGGCATCTGCGAACTGGTGCCACATATGGGTGCACCATGAAGTCTTCAGTGTCTATTGTGACAAATTTTGGCAGAGTAGTTGAGTGAAAAGTTATTTTGATGGCTTTGGATGGAGTGCCGTCTTTGTTATTGAGACGACTGATTTTGTGAGCCTTATCTACATAGGAAAGTAGTTCTTGTGGGTCTACCATTGTGTCAATGCCTTTTATGACTCCCTCTGTTGTAGCTATTGGTTTAGTGCACTTGATGTTTATGCCAACCAGAGTTGTTTTCTTTAGTAGTTGATCCTGTTGTTTGGCTGAGGAGCAGCCTATTAGCCATTTGTGATTGCCTAATGATCGTTGTGAGATGATCGGCCCTAGTGTCTGTCTCCAAACTTTGACATTTGTGGCAGGGCCCAAGCCCCCGTATGTACAGGAGCCGGTCCCTAGATCTTCCATGATAACTGGAAATTTGAGGAACAATGGTGGTGGTTGTTCTTGGTTTGTTTTTCTTGATTGTTTTTTCCAGATTGGAACTGACTTTGGGGAGGTTCTGTCATTAGACTTTGTTTGTTGTAGTTTTTCTTCTGTGTTTTGGTTTATGACGCTATCTTCTAGAGTTATTTCTTCACGAAGAGTGTTATCTAGAGAGTGCATTTCAGCATCTACTGTGTTTTTGTTTGGTGATTTAGCCTTTACTTGATCCAAAGGAATTTGTCTGGGAGTCGAGCTCAATGGGCTTTTGCCTTCCATAGAGTTTTTAGGCTTTTTGTTTTCTCCTTCGTTAAGAGGAGAAGATGGGTCTGAGGGGGTTCGTTGACCTCTACTTCTTTTTCTAGGAGTGTTCCGTTCGGATTCTGAGGGTAGTGTAAAGAACACCCCTTCACTATTTGAGTCTTCGTCACATGATGATTCTGAGATCCATTCTTCATTTTCTGTACTATCTGATTTAGGACCCCACTTTGGGGTGGTCTGTTTACTCATTGTCAAATTTTCCGTTATGTCAAGAGCTTATCAGTTATTTTATTGTTTTTTAGAGGTTAATTTATTTATAACTTCTTTTAGTATTACGTTTTTAAGAATACTGTAAGAAAGGGAGCTATCTTTACTTTATGTAATCCCAAAAAAACGGTAGTCACAAGTCCTAAGATTCTTAAAACTAATAGAATAAACCGGAGGCCAAAGACCTTTGCACGGTTAAAATCCTATTTTGTAAGTAAAACCTAGTTAAAAGACGGAAGAAAGAATCAAAGATGGCGGAAAAAAGGGGAGGTCGAATGAGCCGACCCCCAATGAACACTTAACTCGAGTAGGAGTGACGCGAAGTCTGAAAGAGGTCAGACTTTCCGGCCCTAAATGAGGACTAAATTACGGGAAGAAAATGAACCTTTTTAATCGTTAGTCTGATAAAGCAGCCTAGCAACGAGTTAGGTAACGAGGGAAATTTATATTTTATGTAAAAGAAAGGCCTAGCGGTTTTATCCTACCAAATTATACCTAGTAGTTTTTAGGATATGAATTTAAGTAGAGTTAAAGAAGGAAGGTGTAAAGTTAGGTTTTCTAATAGAGAGAAAGACGTAGCAAAGAGGACGATTCCTATTGTTTAAAGGCCTACATAATCTAGTTTTAGTTTGCTCGCACACAAACTCCTCCAACAAATTAGGAGGCTGGCGAGAACCCTATCAGAGTGAGAAAAGCTACCTATCAAGAACCTATTCTATGTAGTCCGTACCCACCGGCACAAAAGGCCTACGAGTGGGGGGATGACAGAGTGTGGAACGACGAGAGTCGGAAAAAAAAAGATAGTGGAGGAAGGAAAAAATGAAAAACCAGAGAAAACTAGCTAGCTAGAGGTCCTAGGCCCTAAGAATACTACTTTTGTAGTATGTCCTACAACCCTAGCTGGATAGTCGAATAAAACATCGAACTATCAAAATAAATTAAAAAAACAAAAACCTAGTGCCCTATTTATGCTCACGGAATGAAAGTCCCTGAAGGATGAACGGTTGGCGAAGAGTAGAGTTGAGTAGTGGCAGTTAGCAGACTTGAGGGAGGAACATGGAGTGGGACAGAATCCACACTCCACTTCGGCGGCAGCTCATCCGCTGTGCCCGCTCCCGAAATGTAGAGATGTTCAGATGAGATCTCAGCAAGGCAGAGGCAGCAACCGTAGGCCGGAAGCGCAGTCGTTCAATCGAAGATGAAGGTAGTAGTAGTTGGTCGTTGCTCCCTTTCTTTCTCTCAAGTACACCAGCAGCGTAGGTGTGTCGGTCCGCAGATGATGAGATGGATTGAATCCGCATCCAGAAAGCGGTTTATATGTAAACGGCCTCTCTGTTTCAGGGTTCATCCATTTTACCACTGCATCCCTGTGGCTGAAGGGCTGAACTCCACTGAAGTGACTCAGCTGCAGCGCAGTGTCTCCTCAATTCAATTCAATTCAATTCAATTCAAGAACTTTATTGTCCATTAAAACATGGTTTAAATGGAAAATTATCTTCCACGGCATGTGCAAGCAGACTAAAAACAAACTAATAAAAGATATGATTACACACACATACACACACACACACACACACGCGTGCGCGCACGAGAAATTGCACATTACAACAAATAATAGCATAACATTGACATAATTGCACCCCCCAAAAATATATAAAATATTGCATTATAAATTATTCCTCGGTTGGTTGCCTCCTGACAGCCTAACAAAGATTCGCCTCCCTTGGACTGTTGGTCTAGGATTCTGCGACCTGAACAAGCCGGGGTGTGACTGCGAGTTGGGATCCGGAATGAGCGGTGTGGGAGCAACGCCACACTGTACGGCCCAGAGGATGGGACAGCAAAAAAAAAGTTTTTATAAATTGCCTGAAGGGATGGGTTTCATTGAATTACCATTTCAGATGTGAGCTTGTTGCCATACATTATGACATATTATGGCATCTTTGTTAAAGGGGCACCCTGACGGATGAGTTTTTTGCAAGAAACACGTCGAGATCATCAGGAAAACACCCTTTACAGAGATTGCAACACTCACTTTGCTCTGGTTTCCCAGAAATCAAACCGTCAAATCGGCGATTCCTCCTTGGCGGAGGTGCTGGAAGTCAAATTATTTCAAATGGCCGCCTGAGTTAGACCAAATCGTTTGCACGAAATTTCCACAATGCAAGCCTTTTTTTTTTTTTTTTTATTTTTTTATTTATACAGTTTACCAAAAAGGAGTTTCGCTCACAACAAAGGAAATAGCTCCATTTTTTTTTTTACTGCACTACAAAGAAGAAAAAGCTTCAACCACTCTGAGTGTCCTCCACCCACCCCATCCAAAATGTCTTCTCTCTCTGGCATCTCCTCCAAGGAGGAATCGCCGTTTTAACGGTTTTTGATTTCTAGGAAACCAGAGCAAAGTGAGTGTTCTGATCCTTCAAAAGGCTGTCTTTCTGGTGACCTCGGCGTGTTTCTTGCAAAAACTCATCCGTCAGGGTCCACCTTTAACAAATTAATCCTCCCTTTGTTACACATTAACTGCTGCAAAACATCCTTGATGCCCGTGGTCTGATATGGAGGTACTGACGATGAAGCACGCACACAAGCATGCATGCACATACACACAGAGATATGTTGAAGCACGTATAAAAGAAATATACATTATAGAACAGGGCAAACAAATGCAGCGTAGGGTATGAAACTGGAAACAATTTGCTATAAAATGAGGACAAATTTAAACATTAATTTTAGCATATATCAGGCACATTGTTGGAGAGCTGTAAAACTAATGCCATAGAGTGAATGCATAGCCTACTGACATCATCACAAGCAATACAGCGCATCAGGAGATATGACCAAGGGGGGGGGGAATGAAATTATGGAGGGTCGAATGTTAGTGTCTCTCAGAGAGAGAGAGAGAGAGAGAGAGAGAGAGAGGGGGGGGGGGGGCAAAAAAACAGAAAGAGAGACAGGCACAGACATACAGAGACAGAAAGAAGTCACACTCCCCAGATTTACACTCTCCCATCTTCTCACACCATCCATCCCAAGTATGTACAGATACAAGAGAGAGAGAGAGAGAGAGAGAGAGAGAGAGAGAGAGAGAGAGAGAGAGAGAGAGAGAGAGAGAGAGAGAGAGAGGGCAAAGAAAAACAGAAAGAGAGACATGCACAGACATACAGAGACAGAAAAAAACCACTCGCCAGTTTTACACTCTCCCATCTTCTCACACCATCCATCCCAAGTATGTACAGATACAAGAGAGAGAGAGAGAGAGAGAGAGAGAGAGAGAGAGAGAGAGAGAGAGAGAGAGAGAGAGAGAGAGAGAGAGAGAGAGAGAGAGGAGAGAGAGAGAGAGAGAGAGAGAGAGAGAGAGAGAGAGAGAGAGAGAGAGAGAGAGAGAGTACTTTTCATAAGCAGAGGTCAAAGGTGAACATCATACAGCAAACATACAATGTGCCTGCAGGCCAGTTGATAATATATGGTTGTTTATTGATATCACATAACATCCATTATCATCATGGATGTATAACATACATAGTTGGTAAGAAAGCGTGTGTGTGCGTTCGTGCGTGCGTGCGTGCGTATGTGTGTGTGTGTGTGTGTGTGTGTGTGTGTGTGTGTGTGTGTGTGTGTGTGTGTGTGTGTGTGTGTGTGAGATGCAACGGACAACCAAGAATGGAAGAAAAAAAACATGGCGCTAGAAGAGTTAAATCTTCTCCTCTCAGAAATAGGAGGAACAGGAGGAGAAATTCATGTCCATGTAATCCCTGCTTTGTACAGTGTGTGTGTGTGTGGGGGGGGGGGGGGGGGGGGGGGGGTTAGTGTGCGTACGTGCGCATGCGCGCGCGCGCGCGCCATTCAATTGAAATAGAAACTTAAATTAACTCTTTCTGTCTGCTTCCCCAACCACCACCACCCCCTTTCTCTCTCTATCCTCTCTCTCTTTTTTTCCCTCTCTCTCTCTCTCTCTCTCTCTCTCTCTCTCTCTCTCTCTCTCTCTCTCTCTCTCTCTCTCTCTCTCTCTCTCTGATTTAACAATTTTCCCTTCCCACTGTTTCCTTTGACATGGGCAGATGGTCCGGTTCATTCTAAACAGCGATTTGAATTTTTTTCTTCATTTAAATCATCACATAGCCTTTCTCCATATTTATCTGAAATGAAAAACATAAATTTACGCAAATCAATAATTAGATTCAGACTAGGTGTGTCATGTCTAAAACCACACCGTTTTCGCTTTTCAAAAGCCCAAACAGATCACAGTTGTCCCTTTTGTTCCAACACTAACGAATCTGAATACCATTTTCTACTTATTTGTCCCAAATATAATGCTCTACGAAAGATGTTCTTGCCCAATAAATTTTTCACTAATCCCACGAAATTTAAAATGTCGATGCTCTTAGCAAGCCCTAAACACACGTTTAGTCTTGCAAATTTTATTTCCAAAGCATTTGAGCTTAGAAATTCATCTAATACTTGAATGTCCA
>CM065706.1:20355880-20363630 GCA_017654935.2 Phymorhynchus buccinoides | reverse complement strand
AGAAATAAACTAGTACGCAACCTATTCTTTCTCAAACGATTTCAATCCAATCTGGACCTAGACGCACGTAAAATGTTTTTCTATGGCCACTGTCTCTCGCACATCAACTATGCATCCACTGTATGGTCCGGTGCTGCTAAAAAAAACCCACACCCAAACACCTTGGAAAACTAGCATCGCTCCACAGAAGAGCGATCAACCTAATCCTGCCAGATCCGTCTCTGTCAACTTCAGAAAAGCTTCATAATCTTGAAATTTTACCACTTGAACACCAGTTACATTAATGTATAAAGTCCACAGTAACTTGACACACCAATACCTAGAAAATCTCATCACTCCTTCCACATGCAGATACCGTTCTGATAAATATGTTTCTTCCATGCACCCGCATTGACCTTTACAAAATAAGCTTTTGCTTTTCAGGGCCATATGTTTGGAACTCACTGCCTTCAGATGTAAAGGCAATTTCGTCAGTATCAAATTTCAAATCTAACTTGCGGGGGCATCTCCTTAATCCCCTCCAATAAAACGTTATGATCACTTAGGGATGCACCACACAAGAGCAGTATTTGTCTGTTTAGACTAATGATGTCATTGTGTTTTTTTCCTACTTTCTTTGATTAACATTACGCTACTTGTGTCATTATGCTTTTTATGATTACTCTTGCTTTTTATTTGATTGACATTGAGCTACTTGTGTTATTATGATGCTATGATTATTAACAGTAGTGACAGTAGTAGTAGTAGTAGTAGTAGTAGTAGTAGTAGTAGTAGTAGTAGTAGTAGCAGTAGTAGTAGTAGTAGTAGTAGTAGTAGTAGTAGTAGTAGTAGTAGTAGTAGTAGCAGCAGCAGTAGTTGTAGTTGTAGTAGTAGTAGTAGTAGTAGTAGTAGTAGTAGTAGTAGTAGTAGTAGTAGTAGTAGTAGTAGTAGTAGTAGTAGCAGTAGCAGTAGTAGTAGTAGTAGTAGATGAAGTTAAACAAAATCTTCATTTATTTCTTAGTTTGGTCGGTTGGTTTCTGTTTTGCTTGTTCTTATTACTGATGGTGATGTTCTGCGTACCATGTCATTGTTATATTTGGATTATCTGCCCTTGAGATAGAGATCTCTATCCTTAGGAGGTACTATGTCAATAAGTGCCCCATAATCTTCTTTACACAAATATACAATTTTGCGTAGTTTGTGTACTGAGAGAGAGAGAGAGAGAGAGAGAGAGAGAGAGAGAGAGAGAGAGAGAGAGAGAGAGAGAGGAGAGAGAGAGAGAGAGAGAGAGAGAGAGAGAGAGAGAGAGAGAGAGATCAATCATCAAACTGTTTGCTGATGACACCAGTTTATCTCTTGCTCTTAATGACCCAATTGTCAGAGTAGAACTCCTCAATTCAGATCTTCGTAAAATTGCACAATGGACCAAACTATGGAAAATCAAATTCAATGAAAAGAAAACAAAACTGCTCAACACTACTCGCGAACACAATTAACTCACACCTCTAACTTTTGGACAGCAGACTTTAGAACCATCAACATCTCACAAACATTTGGGAGTAGTTTTTCAGGATAACTGTAGATGGGATGAGCATATTCGAACTTTAGCTAATAAAGTAAACATGTTGATTGCTTGTCTCAGAAACTACAAATATAGACTAAGCCGTAAAGCTCTAGAAACTATGTATAAATCTTTTGTTCTACCAAATTTTGACTATGCAGATATTTTATGGGACAACTGTACAGACACACAAGCAAATTCACTAGAAACTTTACATTTGGAAGCGCTCCGTATCAATACAGGAGGAGTAAGGGGAACTAGTCATGCAAAACTGTATAAAGAATCAGGCTTTTGCTCACTAAAAGAAAGACGAAGAAGACACAAATTAATTCAGTTTCACAAAATAGTCAATGGCAAATGCCCTCAATATTTACAAGATCTTCTCCCTTCCTTAGTATCCGAGGAAAACCCCTACCATAGACGCCGACCATTAGATAGAATAGTACCACGATCCAAAACCGAACTACATAAAAATTCCTTTCTCCCTAGCACTACAAACTTATGGAATAATCTTCCAGATACTATTAAAACACTCGATTCTATTAGTCAGTTCAAACGTTATTTATCTCTTACAGATGTCACAGTCCCCCCCTTACTATTATGTAGGATCCAGACAGAATCAAGTTAACTATTGTAGACTACGTTTAGGAATGAGCAATATTAACGGTGACTTGTACAACAGACACTTATTAAATAACCCCAAATGTGCATGTGGCCACAATACAGAAGATGCTGAACATTATCTGATGCAGTGTAGACATTATGCTGCTGAAAGAATAAACACGATCTCAACTCTTAACCCATGCATCACTAACACCTACACCCTACTCTTTGGCGATCAAAGTTTATCAGTGTCAGAAAACAAACAAATATTCAAAACCGTGCTGTAGCATCGTCCACCCCCATACATTCATCCACATCACACCAGGCATTTGGTTTTCGGGAGGTTAAGCGGCACTCAGCGCACATGGCGTATAATCTTCAAGAAGTCTCCCACAACAACGGACTAGGTCACGTGACATGCAACTAAATCTATTAAAGACCCACTAGGTCTTACCACAATATATCCCTTGTTTCAAATAATGTGTTACATCGTGACATGCAGCCAAAGTCTATTAAAGACCCACTAGGTCTTACCACAATCTCTCCCTTGTTTCAAATGTGTTACGCGTCAAGAGCTGCAATTGCGTCATCGTATGACTCTGTAGTCGGTTGCAATGTTTCGAAAAATGTTTGTACTTCGATTCCTGCACAATGCAGCAGTAACGGCTTTTTCTGTGCGTTGCCAACGTCCCCCCTTGCCGCAATATACAGCTCGAAGCCCTTTTTCCACCGGACCCACCGTGTGGACACATTCGTTGGTTCCCCTGAAGGATCAAAGGTGGAGACACAAGGCAAGTTGCCCGCCATTTGTAAACGTTCCAGTTTTCACACCCGTTTTCGCTTTTGCCGTAGTCACCGATCAGTTCACCCCCCGTTTCGCACCCGTTTCACCTCGTCGCCAATTTGTAGCATCGTCCACCCCCATACATTCATCCACATCACACCAGGTATTTGGTTTTCGGGAGGTTAAGCGGCACCCAGCGCACATGGCGTATAATCTTCAAGAAGTCTCCCACAACAACGGACTAGGTCACGTGACATGCAGCTAAATCTATTAAAGACCCACTAGGTCTTACCACACGTGCAGCAGTTTATAGAGCTAAGTAAAAGGCTATGAAATTCAAACCCCTGCTTCCTTTCCAGCTCTTGCATCCTTACCAGTTCATGTTCTCACCTAATATTTTAACTCAGTTTTTTTTGGTGTATCTCTGTTTTCATCTTGGCGTCACTTCATGTAATCCTAATGTCATCATCGTGTCCTATTTCGTTTTATTGCGACATGGGGTTGGAGTTCTGGTCTGCAGAGTGGTGTGAGGTGGAACTCTCTCTCTCTCTCTCTCTCTCTCTCTCTCTCTCTCTCTCTCTCTCTCTCTCTCTCTCTCTCTCTCTCTCTCTCTCTCTCGCTCTCTCTCTCTCTCTCTCTCTCTCTCTCTCTCCCTCTATCTCTCTCTCCCCCCTCTCTCTCTTATCATTTTTTTGTCGATTTTACTTCTTTTGTCTATTGCTATGTCCATTGTTCGTTTGGTTTGTTGTGACTTTCTTTTCAAAAATGTATTGCTTGTATTTCCTGATAACATTCCGCCAATGTTTATACTGTGTAATTCGTTTTCAACTGAGCACGCCATAAGCTCTGCTTGTTGTTGCTTCAGTTATGTCATAGTTGTTGTTCATGTTGATTTGGAAAATAAAACATTTAAACAGAGAGAGAGAGAGAGAGAGAGAGAGAGAGAGAGAGAGAGAGAGAGAGAGAGAGAGAGAGAGAGAGAGAGAGAGAGAGAGAGAGAGAGAGAGAGAGAGAGAGAGAGA
Source organism: Phymorhynchus buccinoides (assembly GCA_017654935.2). Taxonomy (NCBI): domain Eukaryota; kingdom Metazoa; phylum Mollusca; class Gastropoda; order Neogastropoda; family Raphitomidae; genus Phymorhynchus; species Phymorhynchus buccinoides. Next base: position 20,359,681 of record CM065706.1, on the reverse strand, counting down.
GAGAGAGAGAGAGAGAGAGAGAGAGAGAGAGAGAGAGAGAGAGAGAGAGAGAGAGAGAGAGAGAGAGCAAAAAAAGTGATTTCAGGTTAAACTAAACTGCGTGCAGACCGTAAATTACCTCTGAGGTGAAACAAATGAATCACCTTCAAATCGATCAAACAAGCAGTACTCCTTGATTTACGATAATGACTTTGACTCTCTGTGTGTGTGTGTGTGTGTGTGTGTGTGTGTGTGTGTGTGTGTGTGTGTGCGTGTGTGCGCGTGTGCGTGTGCGTGCGTGCGTGCGTGTGCGTGCGTGTGCGTGTGTGCGTGTGCGCGCGCGCGTTTGTGTGTGTGCGTGCGTTCGTACGTGCGTGCGTGTATGTGCGTGTGTGTGTGTGTGTGTGTGTGTGTGTGTGTGTGTGTGTGTGTGTGTGTGCAGATCAACATCTTTTCAAACGTATTTGCTCATCTGCTTAGCATACAAATGTATAGAAATTAAATAAACTTAAAAGACATTGTTTGATATTTGTTATATCCACAGTTATCTTTGTGATTAGTCATGCTTAGTGTCCTACCACCCCGATTGATCGCAATGCCACATTGCAAGCACAAAGCAATATTTTCTACAATCATTCCATCACTCTTTCGTTTCTTCAGGAGAAAATGCCTCCAAATGTCTGGCTTGTCCTTTGGGTTTGGTAGGCCTACCGTATCGTAACCATCAGCCATACTTGCACCATACAAAATCAAAGTCAAAGTCATACACCACCACAAACTAGAAACAGATACTCTTGATTTACAAACACCCATTTAGTCTGCGCTCAGATTCAGTGTTGTTCTTAAAAAAGAATGCGTTATATTCTAAGAAAAAAATTACTTTCAGTTTGCAGTTAAAACACCGATTCACAGCAACTCGAACCGGTTTTTCGAACCGCGACATTTTAGCACCGGTTTTTCGGTTCAAACCGGTTTTCCCCCCACCTCTAGTGTTAATTAGCTACATGGATAGATGAAGACGGGGTAAAAAGCCCATGGGCGGGTAAGAAGCCCATGCCAATTATCTCATGAAATACAGAAAATTTGAGTCACATTTTGCCCATGAGGCGAGTGTTAATGAACACGAACATAAACTCAAAGTTAACTTTAACTGGTTTTGTTTCTGAGGTTCACAAATAAAGACATTGGACACAGAAAAGAATCTCCTATTCACTGAGATTTTTCTTTCATACTATATATATATATATATATTCGAATAAATACCCGGACACTAGAGAGTTTGGTTTTGGTTTTGTGGAAAAAATTTTTAGCCGGAACAAGAGACCTTCCGATAACCAGAGGGGCGCTCTAACCACTGAGCTATCCATTGGACACAAACAATGTTTTATTAAAGCAAACTATATATATAAGAGGAAAGTTTAATGGTGTGGTTGTTTTTTCTTCTTCAATTCTTGTACGTTTATATGTTAATAAAACTTTGTTTGTGTCCAATATATCAGTTTGTGAACCTAAGAAAGAAACTCAATAACTTTAATTTTAACTTTACGATTTGTTCTGTGTTCTGAAAAGAATAAAAGAAAATAATGTGCTGATTTACTTTTTCTCTCAATGGGGGAGATAGACAATGCCTATGCAAAGACAGCTGTTTCGTCTTTGGGAAAGACTCTTCAGTCTGCATATCGGCCTGCAAAGAATGTCCACAGTGAACATTCAAACTGAGCTAGAAAACTTTCTCCAAGAGAAAGGTTGTCCTCTTTGTACCAGATTGAAAGTCCACTATAAAAGCAAACCAGCACTTAATTCGAAGGAAATGGTAAACATCTTGTGTAAAATAACCAAAATAATAATGTTCTAAAATTAAAATCCCTCGAAGAGAGTATAAGAGATGGGATGCCATGTTGGTGGATACAGTGAAGGATTCAATAGGGGAGTTTATAGAAATCGTAGTAAACACCAACATACCCCCAGTGATGAGGAATGCAGAGAGGTGTGCCTGGATCAGGTAGACTGATGCGCTTTCCTTCTTCGAAGTATGATATAAACGTACAAGAATTGAAGAAGAAAAAACAACCACACCATTAAACTTTCCTCTTATATATATATTTTGCTTTAATAAAACTTTGTTTGTGTCCAATGTATCAGTTTGTGAACCTAAGAAAGAAACTCAAAAACTTTAATTTTAACTTTAAGTTCTGTGTTCTGAAAAGAATAAAAGAAAAAAGAATATTCCGTCTAAATAAACAGTGGTGTCATCTGCAAATTGTGCGAGTAAGTGTTCTTTCCCTTGTATAGTCAAGCCACGGATTCTGTCATTCTTACGCATCAACAGTAATACAATTTCAGCACACAAGAGATACAAATATGGAGATAACGGATCTCCTTGGCGTACCCCTCTGCAAATTTGAAATGAAGAAGTGTATCTACCATTCAAAGCAACACATGAAGAAACATCACAATAAAATGCCTTAATCTAATTTTTTTAATCTGGTCCAAAATTTAAAAAAAGTCCAAAACTTTTTGTATGAAAACCCAAGATACACTGTTGAAAGCTTTCTCAAAATCTACAGTAAGGATTTGACCGGGCATATTTTCTTTATCATAAACAAAAGCACATCATACAATAAACGAATGTTTTCACCAATATATCTGCCTTTTAAGAAACCAGTCTGATTTTTGTGAATTAATTTATCTAGAACTGCCGTAAGTCTATCAGCAATACAAGATGATGCTATTTGATAGGCTGTATTAAGCAGGGATATAGGGCGCCATTTTTTGTTTGTGGCTCAAGCCACAAACCTATAACTCACTTTGTCGGTCGGTCGGTCTGTCGGTCGGTCTGTCGGTCGGTCTGTCGGTCTGTCGTTCCAAAATTGTCGCACTTCAAATCGAGGCTACACTTCTGGCCGCTCTTTAAAATGATGTATTTTAAAAGCGTACAAAATAATAAACATATGTAATACAGACACTACAACAGACACGACGAGTATGCGGTGCTTCTTTTGATGAGTATAAGTAGGATACATAGTTTTAAATGTTTTCCAAAAGATATAAAAAGTTACGAAATGGTGCAGAGATAACATTCTGGTTTACAGATTAAAATGATTGAAAATCCAGGGGAGGTAACTCATGATTGGAGTGGTAAAAATAGACCGCGTGCCACAAACTATTGCGATTTCGCGCTTGTTTTAACCGTTGCTTTGGCTTATTTTCTTTGTGAATGAGCGTTATTGTCCCAAAACGTTGTGTAACCGACATCTGTCCTACTTGAAAGCCAAAGTTCAAGGAATGCACTAGAAAAGTGCCAATATCGCAAAAGAAATTTTTATAAAATTCACAGGTAAATCCATCACTTCCAGGACTTTTGTTATTTTTCATTGTTTTTAAAGCAGAAAGTGCTTCTTCGTAACTAATAGGACCTTCTAACATCTCTTTTTCTTCTTCGTCAAGTGTTGGGGCATCTGAAATAATATCGTTCAAATCAATATCCATTACTTCTTTTTCTTCATATAGATTTTCATAAAACATTTGCGTTTCTCTCAAAATTTCATCATAGTAAAAAATAACCTCATCATTATCTAATTGCAGAAAGTGTATCGATTTATCTAGAAAGTTTCTTTTCTCTAAATTACAAAAGTATCTACTCATCTTTTTGCCATCTTGCAACCAGTGAGCCCTTGATCTAATCAAAATTCCTTCAAGTTTTCTACTTCTTAATTCTTCTAACTGGGCTTTTTTCACCTCAATATCCTATAGAATGACCTGACAAACTAGCTTCTAACTTGTTAATATCATCTACTAGTTGCTGTTCTAGTCTACAGTCTT
>CM065706.1:20340880-20348380 GCA_017654935.2 Phymorhynchus buccinoides | reverse complement strand
AAAAAATATCTTGGCACAACTGAACACTCCATGATTTCATAGATCAAAAATATAGAAGTCAATTACCCCGAAACATGTGGGTAAGTCCTTTAAGCAAAATTAAACAGAACATGTACCTCAGGGAGAGTCCTCTCACATCAAGACATCATGGCTCAGTTCCGTCTACCCACGTTCGGGCGCTCCAAAGCTAAGAAAAAAAATGTACATTGGTGTCAGCAACTCCACACCTAAATCATACTGTCAAAGACAAAGGAAGGGAAATAACTTGGGTTTGGTCTTAAAACTTTCTTTTACCTTGTTGCTTCCCTTGTCACAACTGTGGAGGCATTGAACCTAGGCCTATTCTTATGTACAGGAGCGTCACCTGTACTTCCTTGTCACACTGTTTTCTTCTTAAAAATGTACTAAGTTATATAAAATATTAAACATCACCACTATAATCTTACATTAATAAAAATAAAAATACGTTCAGTGAGTCAAAAAATTCAAACAAAACCTAAATTACAAAACAAAATACTGGAGGCATTATAGCCTTCTCACAAATGTCCTCTCTGGGGACAAACTGACAAAAATAGCATAAAACATAAAACGTGTGCACTGAATAGATACAAAAAGAGTGCACACTCCAGTCAAAGCCTGTGCTTACATTGGCAGAAGTAATGGCTCCTGTCCCCCAACAAATATCAAGTATCAAACAGTGGCCCAAATCCACAAAATGCATACTCTTTTTCTGAGCAGACAATAAACTGCTTAAACACACACACACACACACAAAATTGGTACATACCAGCACACATCAGGGCCATGCATCTGATGCAAACAGGTCACATTTCAATTTCTTTGTGACAAAACTCAATTACAAACTGCAACACAGATCCTGCATGCACAAGACCAGCAGTGCAAAAGAGTGGGAAAAGTCGGTTATGCTTTACGTCCTCCCGCTCTTAAAAAGAACATATGGGACATTACTTATATATAAAGTTGTGGGGATGGGGGGGGGAGAGAGAAAAAATACCTAAGTATTTTCTTTTAATAAAGGTTTTGTTTGTTTTTAGAATAAAGTTTAAGTGCCATGGCTCGTATTAATTTGACCCGTTAGCTAGCTAGCTAAAAGTTATAATTTTTATTTTGGTAAAATTTGTAATAAAATTGTGTTTGAGCATCTTCAGATTAAAATTTCCAGGACCACCTTTTTTTTAAATGAAGTCAAAAAGTTTAAAAATCAGTTAAGGTCTGCCCTACGAAGAGGGCGCATTTATTTACACAAAATACTTTATTTCCAAAAAAAAGGTTAAAAGAACTATACATCTAATCTTTGACTACGTGACAGCAAGTGTCACGAGCCAAAGACTATTTTTTGTCTTTTAAAATAAGCCGGAGCCATCGCATTGGTTTTTACTGAAACCAATACAGTATTAAAAAGTTTTAATGGGTCCCTGTTGGATTTACTTAAATTTTTTACAAGTTTTCCATACCTAGGATTCAAAAAAGCGCAAACCAATGAGGCCGAATCCTGGTAAACCTAGTTAAGAGATGGGGCTTTTTTTTACAGGGGAAAAAAAGGTTAAACGGGGGGGGGGGGAAGGGAGAAAACAGACTCCAGTCTCTCCCTCACCCCGCCCGCCAAACCCAAGGTCCAACAGGGATTAAATGTTCAATAATGTTTGGTTCACTATTTACATTTATAAAATAAGTTATTAAGAGGCTGCGATTCCTACGTGTTTGGCCGGGGGGAGGGAGGGAGAGGGACCCCTCCTCCCCAGAACAAACAGAGGCAGGTCGTCGCGAGCAGAGTCCTTATGCAGGGAGGACTATGAAGCTTATATACATTTAAGCTAGACGCGACTACGGAGCGGTTAAAACAATTTACATTTATTTGTCTTTATTAAAAAGTTAGTTTTTAAGAGATGGGCCTTTTATGATTTACTATAGCCTATCAGAAGTGACGGCCGAGGGGTGTCTGCCTGAGGGTCTCTGCCAGCCATATGGCTGGGGACCATCCTTCCGACCCCTTAGTGAGGATGTCTTTTTTAGTGTATTGAATATTGTGTAATTTCAGTTTATCTAGTAGTTCTTTAAGTTCTGTTTTAATTTGTACGCATGGGTTAAAGAGATGATTTACGTTTAGTGCTTCATTGTATTCACATGTTATTGTTACAAATTTACATCGTTCTGATTCTGTTCTTAATCATATTGTTGATTATAAAGATCGTTGTATGTTAAGGAATAGGCCTTGAAAAACTATCTTATGATCTTGTGGATGAGTTTTGGTGATTCTTTTAGCTCTTCTGTCCATTCCTGAAAAGCAGATGTTTTTAGTTTTGCCTTTGCTTCTTTGATAGATAGCTTTATATTTATTTTGGTCCCAGCATGGCCCAGGGCTGCTTGTTTAGCAGCCCTGTCTGCTTGGTCATTACATTTTATACCTGTGTGGGACGGAATCCATATTATTTGTAAATTTGTTCCTTTTCTTTTAATACAATGTAACAGTAAGTTGATTTCACTTATCACTTCAGATCTGTTTGCTGTTTCATTTTGAATAGCTTGGATTGAAGATAGTGAATCTGTAAAGATAGTCACGTTAATTGGTGGGTTTGGTAAACTATTTATGTAGCTGCAGGCCTCCAACAGGGCCCATAGTTCAGCACTAAAGATTGACAGATCATCATTCAATTGAAATGATTTAACTATATCAAGTGAGGGGATGGCAGTGGGAAAAGTTGGAGGCAAAAGCCTTATACATCAACCTACTGACACCTTTCCTCCTCCACTAAATATAGTCCCACACCCCTGGAGACGACCTGGGGTCTATTATAATTATGCTTAACATTAAAGTATCCCATTTAATCAATAATAACACACACTAACCTTCCAAAAAATAAAAAGTATCCAAAGAAATAAAACTATATTATAAAAAAAACAAAAGTATATTCTTGTGCCTCTACTTCCTGTTCCAGAAAGTCTGGCACTATGGTAAATCCCCTTCTACATAAACTACCTTAATTGATGTTGCCAAAATCACACTGTCTGCCTTGACTACCTTTACCAGCCAAGTCATAAACAACAAAAAATACTTGTTGTACAGTCACAAATCTTCCCTGCTGAAAGTTATGGTCCCCATAACTCATCCATAACATAATATGACCTCACGACCAAAAACATAACACCTGAGTAAACAACACTGAAAATCATAACCCAGGATTTTCTCCAAATCGGGTCTCGGGTAACTTCAGGGCCAACAAATTCAAGAAACAATGGCATCAACCAGTCACCCAACAAAAAAACATTTCCAGAGCATACACCGAAAAATTGAGTAAAATCATAGAAAAGAAACAACAAAAATCCACAGACCTAGTAGCCTGTTATTTCATGTCCACACGACATGATTCTAAGATCATCAAAACCAAATGACCTACAATCATCTTAGTTACCAAGCAAGGCATGTATTTTTAATTCCATACCCTAGGCAACACTCTGTGACATCTCATCACACCACAGACAAAACAAGACATCATGACCACATGATGATGCCTGGGCATGACAGGTAATCATTTAAGATTAACACTTCATAGCCCATGAACACACAAATACACACCAAGTTTATCAACAGAACAGCGCCTTATTCTTTGATAAACAATATCTGGGAATGACAGGTAATCATTTAAGATTAACACTTCATACCCCACAACCACATGAACTTACATCAAGTTCATCAAAACAAAAAGAAAACCTTGAACATTCATCAACAAGGTTAGCAATAGCACAACAAAATCCAGAATCTGTATGCATAAACAAGCACACCCACAATTGATGCCATATCAATCCAAAGCAAATCATTAAAAAAAATTACACACACAATGCACATCAAGCACAAAAAAACCCATCCTCATTACTGTACTGGCGAGGGGCGTTTCGCATCTGTCAAAACATAGTAATCCTCTATCCCAATTACTGGAGTCTCTATGAAAACCTTTCAAGTCTGCCTCCATCTGGGAGGGACTCCTTTGTTTGTTCGGGAGGACCTGCGGACAGTCAGATCACTGTGACCCATCTCCGGCTGAACAGGGCCTTCCATGACAGCAGACGGTCCAGCAGGCTCCTCTGCAGGCCTTGCACGACTGTGCTTTTCTGTGGCTGGTTGGACGATGTGCCACTCCAAATAAGTTGTCGACACAGGTGGCTCAGGTGCATTTTCAAGCACTTCCTCTTCGGTGGGCTCAAGAAGTGATGGATTGAACAGCCTGATCTCATGCCTAGTGACCATTTTTGGACTGCCCACACCGTCCAGTGGGGCGATGGTGAAGGGTCCACCAGCTGGGCCAGGTACCTGGACCACAAAGAATATGCGGTCCCCCCAAATGTCCTGGATCTTGTTCCGGCCTGGCAGGTGTCTCTTGGCCAGAACAAGATCCCCTGGCTGTAGATCCGACACGCAGTTCCCTTGTTCTTGCCTGACTTTTCGCTTGGCGGCACGAGATTGGAGGAGCTCCCCTGCTTTTTGGTGGGCCACCCTCAGCCGTTCAACATGTCCCTCCAGCCACTGTGTGGGCATAACGGCCTTCCATTCATTTTGCTTCTCTCCGAGGAAGATGTCAATGGGCAGACGGGGCTTCCTCCCAAACAGCAGATAGTATGGGGATACTCCGGTTGACCCATGGGGTGTACAGTTGTACATCCATGTAACCTCACCCAGGTGCTGGGGCCACCGACGTTTCTGCTGTTCGGGAAGGGTCCTCAGGAGGTTGTGCATCGTACGATTGTACCGTTCGCACTGCCCATTCCCAGCAGGATTGTACGAATTTGTACGGGACTTGATGATGTCATAGTGTCGGCAGAGCTCATGGATGATTGCCAACTCGAAACAGCGCCCCTTGTCGGAATGGATCCTCTGCGGAATACCGTATTTCTGGAACCATTCTTGAATGAGAACCTTGGCCACTGTGGCGGACGTTTGATCTCGGGTTGGCACAGCAATGGTGTACTTGGTGAAAATGTCGGTTATCACCAGGACATTCTCCGTACCATCACTGGCTGGCTCCAACACCGTGAAGTCGATGGCAATGACTTCCAGGGACTTGGTGGCCATGAGGTGTCCCATTGGCGTATGGACCACTTTGCTTGGGGTCTTAGCTGTCTGGCACCGCTGACAGCGCCTGCACCACTCGTCTGCATCCAAGTGCATGTTTGGCCAGAACACCCGCTGACGCAGCAAGTTGAGGGTTCGCTCTGGCCCTTGGTGTCCACAGTCTTGATGTGCTAACCGCAGCAGGCTAACACGCAAGTTCTCCGGGCCACAAGCTGGGACACAGGACCCTCGACTGGGTCATCTACCACTCGGTAGAGAACCTCATCCATTAGGACCAGTCGCTCAAAATGCCTCAAAAGTGCCCTTTGGTCTGCATCCATCCTCTTTATGAGCTTCCCAGATGGTCGATTGTGTGTACGTACCCATGGGATGAAAGGTGCCACTGTTTTGTCCGTTTGCTGAGCTTCCTTTACTTCCTCTGCTGACAGTGAAGGGAAGACCATGGCTGGTGGGGGTTCCGGTTCTGGTACCGAAGGAGTACCGGCCTTCATGGGTATTTGGCCCAAGGGTTCAACGGTCGCAGAGTGATGGACTTCATGCACCTCCTCTATCTGTCTCTTTGCTTGGCATGAGACAGCTCTCACCTCTTCCTCTCCTGGGCCTTCTGGCGCAGAGGCAGGATTCCGAGACAGTGCATCAGCATTCCTGTTCTCTCTCCCCGAGCGGTACCTGATGGTGAAATCAAAACAGGCTAATTCAGCAGCCCACCTCTGCTCCACCGCTCCTAGCTTGGCTGTTTTGATGTGACTGAGCAGATTGTTGTCAGAAAGTACTATGATGTGCGCGCCAAGTAGGTATGGTCGGAACTTCTCACACATAGCCCATTTGAGTGCAAGGAGTTCAAGCTTCATGCTGCTATAGTTGAGCATATTCCTCTCTGTGGGGCAGAGGGATCGACTGGCGTATGCAATAACTCGCTGTCCTCCTTCCAACTTCTGGGACAGAACTGCCCCCAGGCCATCCAAGCTGGCATCGGTCTCTAGGATGAAGGGTGAGTTGAAATCGGCATACCCTAGTACAGGTGCGGTTGTCAGGGCTTTCTTCAGGTCTTCAAAGGCCTTTTGGCATTCCGGACTCCAAGCTTCCACCACTGAGACCGACTGCTTTTGCGCTTCTTCCCCTTTTCTTGCTGATAGCTAGATGAAACCAACTGGTTCAGCGGCTTGGAGATTTTAGCGAAACCCTTGACAAACCGCCTGTAGTAACTTGCAAAACCCAGAAAAGACCGTAACTCCCTCAATGTCTGCGGTTCTGGCCAATCCACGACAGCCTAGATTTTTGAAGTGGAGGTGGAAATACCTTCGCCTGAAACAGTATAGCCCAGATACTCGACCTGCTTACAGACAAGGTGACACTTTTGAGGGTTGAGCTTGAGGCCCACCTCTCTCAGGCGCTGGAAGACCATACGCAGCCGCTCCAAGTGCTCCTCAAACGTCTGGCTATAGATCAGGAGATCATCCAGGTATACCAGTAGGATTTGGAAAGCCAGATCATTCATAGTTGTCTGCATCAACCGTTGGAATGTTGCTGGGGCAGTTGATAACCCCATTGGCATTCGTAGATATTCGAACAATCCAAACGGTGTGATGAAGGCTGTCTTGTGCCTATCATCCTCCGCCATGGCAACCTGATGATATCCACTAGCCAGATCTAAGGTAGAAAACAACCTGGCTCCCCCTAAAGCGTCAAGTGAATCATCTATTCTTGGTAGAGGGAATGCGTCCAGAATTGTCTTCTCATTCAGACGGCGATAATCAACGCATAGACGAATGGAATTGTCTTTCTTCCGAACGACGACGACAGGCGCTAGAGCTCTTTTGCACTATGTTTCTCTCCATCAATGTCTGAATATGCTCCTTCACCTCTTGGTATTGGGTCGGCGGGATCCGACGAAAAGTTGATGCCACTGGGACGTCATCCTTTAAATGGATCTTGTGGGTCACCCTGTCTGTGTAGCCTAGATCGCAGTCGTCGTTGAAGAACAGGTCTGTGTTAGCAGACAACAACTCCTCCAGCTGCTGACGCTGACTCTCTGTGCAGTCGACTCCCTGTAGGTCAATTGGGCATTTCTGGTTCTTTGTCTCAGGGCTAATGTCAGCTGAGTTTACAGACACATGAATTTCCCTGCAGCTGACCTCAACTGAGACCTGACCAGGAGGCGCCTCATGTTGGAATGACTGCACAGTGCCTAACCTTGTGCCTGGTCTCAACATGATCCCCTCATCACTGATGTTGATGACCTGGACATAGCAACTTTTGCCTTCTACTTTGGACACTGTGGGCGGGACTAACAAACCCTTTTTGCAGGACTCTGGAAGCGGTTCTATCAACACCTCTCCACCTATTGGGTTGCTTGATTGCACCCCAGAAGCTCGAACACTGGCTGCCGATCTTGGTGGAATATAAACCGACTC
>CM065706.1:20293176-20340380 GCA_017654935.2 Phymorhynchus buccinoides | reverse complement strand
AAGAAGGCATGAGTTCTAATAATAGAATACTCACATGTACAGGCGTAAAGAAGGCATGAGTTCTAATAATAGAATACTCACATGTACAGGCGTAAAGAAGGCATGAGTTCTAATAATAGAATACTCACATGTACAGGCGTAAAGAAAGCATGAGTTCTAATAATAGAATACTCACATGTACAGGCGTAAAGAAAGCATGAGTTCTAATAATAGAATACTCACATGTACAGGCGTAAAGAAGGCATGAGTTCTAATAATAGAATACTCACATGTACAGGCGTAAAGAAAGCATGAGTTCTAATAATAGAATACTCACATGTACAGGCGTAAAGAAGGCATGAGTTCTAATAATAACACAACAAATACTCACATGTACAGGCGTAAAGAAGGCATGAGTTCTAATAATAACACAACAAATACTCACATGTACAGGCGTAAAGAAGGCATGAATTCTAAGGTGAGGAAGGGGAATGTGATGTACATGTTAATCAAGCGAGCGAAGATGAATGTGATGACGTCGTAGACGACTTTCTTTCCCTCGCTCGTCTGGAACCATGGGCGCACGTTCTTCCGAACCTGTTCAACGTCACAACAGCGTTGCCTTAGAAACCAGAAGGCAGGGCCATATAAAATGTACTCCGAGTCAACGGCAAAGAGCAAATGCTGCCAGATAACATTGCCAGATCTGGAGACTACAGAGCTGATTCTAGGATTTTCAAAAAGGGGGGCAGGTCCAATGGATACGAGAGGAAGGGGGGGGGGGGGGGGAGGCGGCCGATTCAATCTTCGCTAGCCATGGCCACTTCTTCAGCCACTCGTCTTGGAACCAGTGTTCCCTCGCACTAGTGCCGTTATCTTCGGGCTGCTTCTCCGAGACTTGATGCAGTAGCTGTTTCTGCAACATCTTCTGCACATTCGTTTGGCAGAGGATTTCTTTTTTTTTTACTTTGCCGCAACAAAAATCAAAGTCGAAGAGCGTCGTTGTCCGCTTCATTTTGAAGAAAATTCAACATGGCGGGTAGGACTCTCGCAACTTCTTGTCGGTAAAACGAGATGAACGCGATTGGTTGATTTACACTAACATTGTAAAAGAACCAATGAAATGTCGAGAAATCATTCATTCCTACTCGATGCTTTCGGTTTGTGCAGACGACGGATTTAGCAGACGACGAAGGAATTCCCGCAGCGATCGGTAAAAAATGCGGACAGTTCTAAAAATATGCGGGCGTCGGCCCGCGTTTAGACCCGATTATTGTGGGAAGGAACAGATTTTGGGGGGATTGTACCAATCCTGCGCCCCAGAATCAGCTCTGAGACTATGGTCTCGTAAAGAACGGCTTCTCCTTCCTTGCTCACAGTATTTTTCGGACTATAAAGCGATACTTTTTATCCCTGAGGGAGACCCCTGCGCCTTATAATCTGACTACTAATATTAAAGTAAGAAAGTATAACATTTGAATTTTGTGTAAAAAAATTTGGGGTGCGCCATATAGTCCGGAAAATATGGTAAGTTTTCTGGTCTAGAAAATGCATTTCAGTTAGATTATCCTTCACATCAAAACTATTTCAACGCAGCAAAAGTTCTATTAAATCTCGTCTCTTTCACATCGTCACTAAGGGTAAAACAACATAATAGGCATCATGGTCATGAATCGATATCTGCTACGATTCTACCAATAGTCATCAACATTGGTGAAACAGCTTAGTCTCTTCAATGCATTTGCCCGGCATATGAAGAATATATATTCTTCATGTATATATGGTAAATATTCTGTCACACACAGACACAGGAAAACGCACAGACAGGAAGAGATCCACACAATTCTCATTACTTTTTTACTTCTAAACAACTGGCATACAAAAAGAGATATCATTATCTATGATATACTGATACAGAAAAAACTCCAGCCACAAAACAAAACATGGAGGTTTCTTACGATCAAGCACTTTGATTCAAAGTTTGAAACCATTCAGTTGCGTAAACATTCTTCTGCTAGGACAAAAACTAGTTTCCATATTTTCAAATCAATCATGGATCTGAGGATGACTACCGTAATTTTCGGAATATAAGGCGATCTTTTTTTCTCCAATTTCGACCTATGCGCCTAATAAACGAGGGCGCCCTATTAGTCAACAAAATGATGAGAAGAGAGGCAACGATTGCCTTGCTAAGTACAGTCTACTGTGAGTCACAACATCGAAAGTGATGACGAGTCGCTGATACGACGAATACTCACGTTAAAATGCTTTAAAATCTCTATTATCATCCGAGATACCGTCCAACAGATGCCATAACCCTTCATTGGATGTAAAAAGCATCGCTGTAGAGCTTAAAATGCCATGATTCTACCAGTTTTCGCGAAGAAAAGTCCAAACACAACAACCGGAAGTCGCATAAACAGAAGTTCGATTATTTGAGAAGGGAGCCAACTCTCATTTATGACAGCAGTAATGGCGTCTCCATTTCTCACGCTAAGTTACACATGGGTTTTCGAGTGGCTTTGACCCCCAATAGCGAACAAACAAACACACAAACTACATGGGTGCTCCTGGGAAATTTCAAAAATCCTGCAAGGCAGGGGTCCAGGGGCCGACCCGGCCCGGGCGGAGTGCAGGGACAGTGCCCCTCCTGGGGGTTCTGGGGGGCAATGCCCCCTGGAAGCTGAAGGGAAACAAGTTTCCAACGTAATTGACAGGCTCTCGTTGTACTTTCACTTCTGGTTAAACTTCATGACCTCTTTAACCAGCAAAATGCATCCTTTTCAAATTCTCATAATCTGGCGATGCCAGCTCCAGGCAATAAAAATATCCTGAATACAATTTAACACAATGACTATTCTTAAAGGTTCCATTCCTGTTGTACTGACCCATATTAACTTTCAGGTATTCTCTTCTCCAAATGTTTATATGATGTAATTTATTGTTTTTGTTTATGTTAGCATGGTACGTGTAGGTGCATGTGTGTGCGTGTTTGTGTGTGCATGTTTTTTTTATGTGTGTTGTGTTAATCTATAATAATTGCTAGCCAGGTATAATATAATCAGTGTTAATCTCTATCTAATTTCCATCTTTACACTTGTCATACTTCCCTATTTTTGTTAAACCTTAAACTTATTCCTGGCTTATATTAGTTATAATGCTTCTGTATATTCAATGTTCTGTGTGTTTGTTGAATTCTGTAAAATGGAAAAAAAATGTTCATTCAAAAAAATTAAAAAAAATCCTGAACTTGAGGACATCCTGAAAGCAGGAGCATCCCTGAAACTATCAACAGCGTGTTCCCACTCTCCTACCATTCTAGCACAGATGGTGAAGAGGGCGGCTGACCCAAAGGTGAGGTAGTACCCTGGGTAGAAGCCGTGCCAGAGGGCGCTGACGGCAAACACGGCCACGGTGCGGTGCCGGGGCACCCGGTCGTATACCACCCGCCGCAGCCACACCAGGGTGCGCTTGTTCCAGCCGTCGATGATCAGCTTGAAACTGGGCGCAAACTGACAACACCAGCGTCACTATCGGTTACCAGGGGTCCTCGTCATTAAAGACCCCCCGCGTCACGGGTCACATTCCCTCTTATGCTTGGAAGATTTCTTAAGATTTCTTACCAGCTCTAAGAGGGAAAACACGTGAAAACCGTGATTTTGATATGTGACGTGGTGGGTCTTTAAAAAAAGGAATAAAACAACAAACAACTTTTCACATTAGCAAATTAGGGATCAAAATATATAAGAAATGTCTAGAAACCATTGGAATATTCTTCTTTGCATTGAAATGGTATTGGTATTGGTATTACTTTTCTCATCACATTCGGGCTGCTGCCACCTGGACAGTGCGTCGCAGGTAGCGCTGTCACACTTTTTTTTCTCTCGAAATAATCAAAGATGTGTGACACTGGGAGCCCTGCCTAACAGAGCCCAACTCAACATTGCCTTATGGTAAGTGTGCCAATGAGAATCAAATACAACCCTTACCAATTCATCCATATAAACCTGTCCAAAAGCATCAACAAAGTTTTTCAGGAGCAGAGCTCTGCAACTGTCAAAAGAGTGACAATGGATGACACAAGATGCAGACTCACAACCGTCATTACCAATAATATCCTACTTAACTCATTCGCATCGCAACGGTTTTGAATTATTAAAAAAAAATCACAAATCATTCTAGCCATACACACAAACAAAATATACATAAACAAAAGGAGAAATTAAAGAAGATTACGGGTTTTTACTTCAGGTTTAGACATAGGGAAGTGGTAGATCAGACTTTTTTATATAATAGACTTTATATAGAAAAACTCTCTACACCGATTGGTTACCCCACAACCACTTCAAAAGCAAAGTCAGAGGCAAAATTGTGGTCTAAGGGAGCGATGCGGGTTTAGAAGTAACAAAGGTATGGTTTGCACACAGATTTACTTCCCTTGAAGCAAATGCATCAAATTGACAGCTATCTATTAATTCCGGACATTGTCACGAGTTTGTGACATTGTTCTTCTGAACAGACAGAGAAAGGCACAGTCTACCACTCGATCACAAAGGACCCCGAGATCTTTCTCCTTCTTTGAACCTAATCGAGACAACCTACTTGTGAAATCCGTGCAACCCGTGTTAGCTCTGACCTCTCGCGAGACTCCACATTCAACTGGCGACTTCATGAGTTTCGACCGGTCAAACGTCACTCCATATTTTTCCTTCAGTTAAGCAACATCGCTTCATCGCTTCATCCTTTCTCCCTTTCATTGTTCTGTCCACCTACGGCCGCCCAGTGCTGAGGTGTGGTGAGGGCCACGTCCCTGAAGGATCCTGTTATCAATTGTTTATCCTGCACGAGTCCTAGACGTGGGGATAGCGAAGCTGTAGAGCTTCGGCTGACATCGTTTCTCCTCTTCATCCTCATCGCCATCTTCACCCCTTTTTTATTTGGTTCCTCATTGTCCTCCCTTCCCCGTCATCGTCCCTGGCGTTCACTGGAGTCCTGGAAGAAAGCTGTGGCCGGTCCAGAACCCCTTCCACCTGCTCGCGCTTACCCCGAGCCCTTGGCGAGACCAGAGCTGCGACTGTCTTGTGGGGAGGATTCTTCTTCTTCATTCCGCCACTTGGAAGTTTGGTCAGTAGCTGCATAAAATTAGTATTAATCCCGTTAAAACTCGTACAACAACGCGCGCGTAACAATGTAGAATAGCTAGTTATAGGTTTGCTAACATGTATATTTGTGTGCGTTTTCTTTGGTTCATTTTTCTTATTATTTTCTTGATTTTTGCATAAGGGGCTAAGGAACTGACTGGCTGGGTCATGACTTGTCAGTTGGATAGGTTTTTGCCGGTCGTAGAATTTGGTACTTGAACTCGGCACATATTTTTGAATCAATGTTTTGGCTCGCCATTGTGTGTTTAGGCCGTGCAAATCGTTTTTCGGTGCAAAGCGTATTTGAGTTCACAGAGATTCAGAATCCTAAATGCGTGCACGCGCGCGCATTATTCCTTGTTGCGGTATATGTTTAGCCTCGCGGCCTATGTTTAGCCTCGCGGCCTATGTTTAGCCTTGCGGTATATGTTTAGCCTCGCGACCTATGTTTAGCCTCGCGGTCATCGTCCTAGCTTAATTAGGTATTAAGAGACTCTGCGGAGAGCTGGATAACAGAGGGTTATTCCAGTTGCGCTTCTAGCTATGCTGATAGGGGCTTTGTAAAGCGTTCATCCCCGTTTCTGTTTTTATTTTTGAGAGAAAGTGTAATTAGTGTTTTCAAGGCTTTTTGACCTTTTGAAGTACATTGTGAATGCCATTTTGGGGAAATACATTCTTTGCCTGTAGTTCGTCCGCCTTCTGGAAGAAATGATAATGGAAAGGACATATTTTTGGTGGTGAAATTCTATGTGATATTTTCAGAAGAATTTAAGTGTCCATTCTTGTACCTGAAAAGCTGTGAAATTTTCAGAAGAATGTAATTGTTAATTTTTGTATTTGAAAGGCTAGAATTTTCTAAATGTATGAAAGCCTTGTTGTTCCAGAAAAAGTGAAACCTTTTAGTTAATCCTTTTTGATGAAATATTACCCCTAGACTGAGTCGTGTGAAAAGGATTGTAAAGAAAGTGTTTTTCAGCGTTTTGGGGTTCTTGGAGAGAACCAAGTTTAAAGAGGGTGGGTTTTTACATCCCTGAAGAGGACTGTTGGGGAATTAGTTTTTGGGTAAACACAAAACTGTTGTTACTCTGGGAGTTCAAAACTAGGTTTTTGTTTTGGTTTTTCATACAGTCCTGATCCTGATCCTGATCCTGATCCTGATCCTGATCCTGAGCCTGAACCTGACCTGACCTGTTGCTGCCTGGTTGACCGCCCGGTCAACCGCTCTTTTCTCCGTTTCCGGCTGTGGGAGGCCGCCCGCCTTTCTGTCTGGCCCCGGGTTAGGCCCGATCTGTCGGCCTGTCTGTGCGTTCGGGCCAGGCTTCGACGTTCCTGTTGAGGAGTCTGGGGGCGACCTCTGCCGTCTCTCTTCTTTTGTTTCTGCTGCTGTAGCCTGCCCCAGGAGGGGGAGCAGTTTTTCTACTGACTTTTGTTTTCCCCTTTTGTCTTCTTCTTCGGACGCTCTGCTGTTTTTGTTGGACTTCTTTTCTTCGTCTGCCCTTTCGTCGTTTTTCCCTTCAATTTTGTGTTTCTGCTTACAAACTCTCTTTTAGTTATTCAGTTAAGTTGCCGGCTTTAGTTTATTCTTTGGACAAACTTTTGAATGCCATGTATATTGTGTAGATAATTTGTTAAACATTGAGTATTGAATCGTGTAAGTGTGTGTGTGTGCTTGCTTATAATAAATAGTCTTGTTTTGTATTGTACTTCTGGTGTGCGCGTGTGCCTTCTCCTGCGAGTTTGTCTGTCTGGGCGTGCGAGACTCTCCTCGGGGTTCGCGATTTCCCTCTCCCGATCTCTGATCAGGATCGAGCGGGGGATTTCGTGACAGACATACATGGCTGGAACGACTTGAATGAGTTAAACACGCAGCCCTCTTGACTTACCTCCACGTCATAAATACTGACGTTTTCATTCAGGTCCCATTTGGGCTCACCGCTACTGTCGAAGCCGTTGAACCCGAACCCTGCCGCCACATTCACTGCCTCTCCTGGAAATCAATCAATCAATCAATTGGTCAATCAATCAATCCTTCAGTCAATCAATCAATCAATCAACCAGACAGTCAGTCAATATTTTTCTCTCTCTCTTTCTCTTAACCCCTTCACTGCCTGCCCCGTGTCTACTACAGGGTGTGTGATGTCATTAACCCTTTCACCGCCAATGTCACATTTTTGTACCACAATGGTTTAACACCCATGTGGCATCAAAAGGCATCAAATCAGGACCTGTTATCTGAAGACCCTATTTTCTTAATTTTGGGAGGTAAGGATAAGCCTAATGTTATACATGTTACAGAGGAAATTGCAATATTGCAGATCTTTTTGTTTGTGGCTCAAGCCACAAACCTATAACTCACTTTGTCGGTCGGTCGGTCTGTCTGTCTGTCTGTCTGTCCAAAATTGTCGCACTTCAAATCGAGGCTACACTTCTGGCCGCTCTTTAAAATGATGTATTTTAAAAGCGTACAAAATAATAAACATATGTAATACAGACACTACAACAGACACGACGAGTATGTAAGTAGGATACATAGTTTTAAATGTTTTCCAAAAGATATAAAAAGTTACGAAATGGTGCAGAGATAACATTCTGGTTTACAGATTAAAATTATTGAAAAGCCAGGGGAGGTAACTCATGATTGGAGTGGTAAAAATAGACCGCGTGCCACAAACTATTGCGATTTCGCGCTTGTTTTTTCTATTCAGGTAAGTTTAATGGTATTTTTTAAAATGAAAAATGGCTGGCGGCGAAAGGGTTAATGATGCCATAACTTTTCATGTCATAGCCCTGGAATGATGTTTTTTTGTTCAGACAAGTCAGGAAAGATATACAGTGGAGTCCAACTATAACGAACTCGCTTTTAACGAAATTTCGCGATTAACGAACTGACTTCAATTTCCCGGCAAATGCCCTTCTATTTGTCACTTGCAAAGCCATGGGTATAACGAACAAAAAATCCTTTTGAAATAACGAACATCCGCTTTTTACGAACACATGTTCTACGCCCCAGGATAATTTTGTTTATTTGGAAAAATAGCCTATAATGAACTCAGCCTGTGCGATGCGCTGCAAAAACCTAGGCCTTCAAACTCCAAGCTAGAACGTGTTGTCAAGAGAAAGGAAGTTGGAAAATATGAACTGCGCATGCGTGAACTCATTTAGATTCACACTGGGTCGTCTGCTAGGCCTAGGCTTCCTACAGATCATTCGGTTTCTCAAGGTCGCTTTACAATTCGCGCTCAAAATAAAGATCGAAAAGTTCGTGAAAGCCTATAACAAACTAAATTTGTGTGATGTGTTGTCACTTAATGGACAAACTTGTTGAAAAGTGTGCCAAAACAGATCAGCGTCAGACAACACTGCTGAACTTCTTCAAGCCTTGTACATCCCGTGATTAAGACAGACGATCCAAACTGGTCAAGTTTATGTCTTCGGTTATCATTGGCGAGTGTTTGAACTGTTTTTGTCTTCAACATACATTGTACATGTACATGTATAACGAAATCCTGAAACAACGAACTGAGTCTGTGTTCCGTTAAAATTCGTTTTACCCGGACTCCACTGTATATCTCTAGACAGTTTTCTCAGATTGAGCCTAACAGGTCTCTTTCAAATTTCATAAGAAAATCTATAGTTTATCAATTTTCCTCTGGCAGTGAAGGGTTAACTGATAAAGCCCACAAACCCAAGGCCTAGTGCAAAGTGAGAGGAAAAATCCCCTGTACCTAGGTTCGAACTCGGATTTACTTGACACGAGGCGAACGCGCTACCACTGTGCCACTCTACACCATTCGATTGGGCCTCAAGCCTTAAAAGCTTTAATCATTAAAAGAATGTTTATCGGTTTTCAGTGCACTCTCCCCCCCCTCTCCCCCCCCCCCCCCCCCCCCCCCCCCCCCCCCCACACACCCCCCCCCCCACACACAGAGTTATGCAGGGAAGTAGCAGCACACTGACCCAGAATCCAGGCGAAGTAGTACTTTACTCTGGTCACGTGCATGCACACCAGCAGGTATAGAGTCTTCTCCAGGAACGACCTCTCGAAGAACTCGTCCTCTGAGGAACACACAGCACACAGAAAACAGTCTACAATTTAAAAAATATATGAATTAACAAGAGCGAAGCGCCACAAAGACTCGCTCAGCTCATCCGTGTGAGCCACATCATTCTTCACAATGTGGTCAGTCTAAGGGTACATACACATACATGTGGAGATTCCGTGCGGAAACCCGTGCGCAATCCGTAAATAAGTAAAAGAAAGAAGGGAAAAGATTTGCGCGCATGTCCGTATTTCCCCATATCCGTAGATTTTTTACTCTTCTTTCTTTCGCTTATTTACAGATTGCGCATGGGATTTCCGCATGAACTGTGTACGAGGCCTAATGCTCTTCACTAGAGCCTAGAGTAAAACTTGACGTCATTTTTTTTATTTTATTTTTTTACATCACAAAGATGACATGATTTCTTTACGACGACATAACCAGGACCTGCAAGGCTTATAACTTACCTAGCGGAATTGAAACAGCACACCATAATTTTCGGAATATAAGGCGCACCTGATTACAAGGCGCACCCCCCAAATCTTACACAAAATCCAGATTTTGTTATTACACTTTTTTAGTATTTTAGTAGTCAGATTAAAAGGCGCTGGAAAAACAATATATTACCTAAGTCCGAAAAATATGGTAACCTTTTGTACTCAGGAATTTAAATAAATCACTGAAAAAAAAAAAATAACTGATTTCCACCCGACTTGTTCTAGTGACTTTTAAATAAAAGCAGTCACTGCAGACATAATGTGATTTTTATCATCGTGCAAAAATTTGGTTGTGCTGTATTATTTGTAGTTTCTGAGAAAATTGCTGTATTTAATGAGAAGGCGACCACACACACCAGAAGACGAAATTCGTTTTTTAGATAATTGTACAAAACATACGGAAACAAGAATACAATTTATAAAACTTGTCGAAGAAAAATACAATACACATAATGTTACACCTAGCAAAATCAATTACAAATGACGCCCTTGTAAGTGAGCTTGCAAAATATATACAGTTGCCTCAATCAATGGCCTCAAGCAGTAGCCCAACCAGTACAAAGAAAGAAAAGAAAAAAAGAAGTATTTAACGAAAGTGTTACGAAATTGAACTTTACAAACTGTTATTATTATCGTTATTGTTATTATTTTATTAGTGTCATACAAAACCTTGTATCGGCTTTAAAGGGCAATAAAAATTGATTCCGATTCACCAATTATCAGCACAAAGA
Source organism: Phymorhynchus buccinoides (assembly GCA_017654935.2). NCBI lineage: Eukaryota > Metazoa > Mollusca > Gastropoda > Neogastropoda > Raphitomidae > Phymorhynchus > Phymorhynchus buccinoides. Next base: position 20,329,992 of record CM065706.1, on the reverse strand, counting down.
CGAGACTTCGCTCGTCAAAACCCCACCATGCAATAACTTACAAGTGAATAACAGTCATCCCTACGTTATGTCCACCCCTATCAATTTCTGTCTTTCTTTTTATTTTAAATCTTGTGTTTCACACTTTACCATAACAGTGCAAACATGTGTGCGAGCACACACACACACACACTGGAACAAATTTATTGTCAGATTAACACTTTGGGTACATACACATACATGCAGAGATTCCATGCACAATCCATAAATGAGTAAAAGAAAGAAGGGAAAAGACTTGCGCATGTGTCCGAATTTCTACCGAAATTCCGTCCAAAATGTTTATCCTTTTTTCTTTCACTTATTTAAGGATTGCGCATGGGATTTCCGCATGAACTGTGTACGAGGCCTAAAGGTTGTACTCACACATACACACACAAACCATGCTGCAAGTAATCATTTTGACCCTTAACATACTTATTTCATCATTAAGCTGTACAATGGAAAGTTTAAAGTGTACAATGTTATGCAACGCAAGGTCACAGCCTGTTTCACAGTGGCTCTTTAGTTTTCCCTGAGGCCTTACCCCGTACTAACCGATAAACCCCGCCCTTCACTTCAGTCAACAATCAATCACCAGCAGCTGATAAGATAACAACAGCCCGCCTACTGTTAATTGAACTGTGCTCCGCGCTTAACTTCCCTGTTTGTAAAACCCGTGGGAAACAGGCGATTGACAAGTCACATGAGGGGCTACAGATCACGCTAACCTCGCCTGTTTGCAAAACCCGTGGGAAACAGGCGATTGACAAGTCACATGAGGGGCTACAGATCACGGGATGGTTGCATCATACTCCTTTGTCTTTTGACTTGATCCTAAGCACGTAAGACTGGTTATACCCACTTTCAAATCACAGTCATCTTGTATCCGCTTTACGTCATCAAAGAAACTATTTAACACATTGCTTTTTCATCGGCGTGACAGACAGCTACATGCTGATTACGTCAATATCTTTTTGGTTGAAATCCTCCCAGCGGAACGCTCTCTAATACTGGTTGTTTCTCACCACCCCCCGTCTGTCATTTTCTCTTTGGCTCTGTTTGTATGTGTGTGTGTGTGCATGTGCGTGTGCATGCTTGTGTGTGTGAGAGAACATACATGTATGTGTGTGCCGGGTATGTTGTGCGTGCCTGCATATAGATACATATTTTTGCATCACAATTTGGTGTGGTGGTGTGTGTGCGCGCGTTCATGTGCATCCAAGCACGCGCTATCATATGTCTGCATATCCCCAATATACATATAGATTATATATATATTTTTAGACTATATTTGACTCCTAGGGCGAGGCCAAAACGACCAAAAAAAGTGGGGCCGAAATGACACAAGGTTGATCTGACCGGTCACCATATAATTTATCTTGTTGATATAATAAAGTAATTTTAACTTTGACCTTGACTTTGAACCAAGAATTAAAAAAAAGGGCCTTTAGATTTTCAATTTAACTAGGTAACACTTTAATATAATCAAACAGGAACAATAATGTCACTTTAAAAGAAAGAAAATAAAACAGCGGGAAATGATGAAAGAAATCTTATTCTCAAGAAAAATAATATTAACGTCCTTTGGCGTGGTAAGGTGCATGTCGGACATTTGTCAGACGGTACTACAATACCAGGAAAGACTCAAAACTGTGGATTTTATATCAAACTTTGTCTGCATATCAAACTCCAATAGGTCATGAGATGGTGGGCTGTGGGTCTTACGATCAGTGCGACCTACTTTACAAGCAGCGAGTGGCCCCATGCTACATGTCACTCATGTCAAGTGCGTGGCTCAATCAGGATGACGCCAGCGTGTAGGGCACCGTGCGACACCCTACTCAGAGCTTACGATTAGTGCGACCTACTTTACAAGCAGCGAGTGGTCCCATGGTACATGTCACTCATGTCAAGTGGGTGGCTCAATCAGGGTGACATCAGCGTGTAGGGCACCGTGAGACACCCTACTCAGAGCTTACGATCACTGCGACCTACTTTACAACCAGCGAGTGGCCCCATGCTACGTGTCACTCATGTCAAGTGCGTGGCTCAATCAGGATGACATGAGCGTGCAGGTCACCGTGCGACACCCTACTCAGAGCTGAACTAAAAGAACGATTTCACTACTGGGGAAAGCGTCAGTGAAGGACGTAGTAGAAAAAGAAGACAGTTCAACACGATTCTTAACTCACTCGGGACGAATGAGCCAGATCCGGCTCATGACAGTTTTCAAAAGGTTTTGATTTCTGGCGTTGTTAGCCAGCTTTCAAGAGCCACATCATAACCTACTTTCAGTTTGCTTTGAGCTTTCGTCTCCTGAAATCAACCAATCATTGAAGACTTTACTTTCAGTTTTAGCTCTGTGTTTGTGCATGTGTGTGTGTGTGTGTGTGTGTGTGACTTTCAGTTTTAGCCGTGTGTGTGTGTGTGTGTGTGTGTGTGTGTGTGTGTGTGTGTGTGTGTGTGTGTGTGTGTGAGATCAGAATGTGACATTCTCCTTCTTTTTATGTGTCAGCTGCTTTCGTCCATAGGGGACAAACGACAAAGGTATGGAATCTGATATTTTACAATCGCTTAGTGCATGCAGCATGGTGTTGGTAATCTCTGAAAATATTAGTCCGTAACTTTTCACAACTTTTTCGTGGTGATGTGCTTTCAAACCTAGTCAAATGGCCCGTCCTGAATGGTTGTCATAATATGACTTGCATACATCACTGTTTTACCATGGGGAAAGAGATGACTTGCATATCACCGTGTTGCCATGGGTAAAGAGTGAAAAATGTTCACGTGTACAGAGACCTTCACCAATAACATACACACACATGCACACGCACACAACCTCACATACACACGCATACACATAAATTAACCCTTTCGCCGCCAGCAAGTTTTCAGACAAAAAATACCATTAAACTTAGCCGAGTAGAGAAAAACATTTATCTGCAATATCAGGAATTCCTCAGTGACATGTATCATATTGGGCCTATCCTTCACTCCCAAGATTAACAAAATAGGGTCTTCGGATAACTTGCCCTGATTTGATGCCTTTTAGTGACATAACTGCGACATTGGCGGTGAAAGGGTTAAATATACAAACACACACACAAATAATCATTTGCTTATTCAATGTTCCATCTGGAAATAAAATGTTGGCTTGATTTGACTTGACACACACGCACCGAACAAGCCAGCAGGGGGACATAACACATGAGTCAGCGCCATCATGAGTGCTCCACACACCAAAGCCGTTACCAGCCTCGTGAACACCGCTGATGTATACTGCAACAACACATGGCCGTCTTTCATCATCATCATCATCATCACTGTCGTCGTCATTGTCATCAACATTAGTTATCAATATCGTCATCATCATCATCATTGTCGTCGTCGTCATTGTCATCAACATTAGTTATCAACATCGTCATCATCATCATCATCATCGTCGTCGTTGTTGTTGTCATCAACATTAATGCTATCAATATCGTCATCATCATCATCATCATCATCGTCGTCGTTGTTGTTGTCATCAACATTAGTGCTATCAATATCGTCAATTTCACTAAAGAGACAATAAAAGTTGGTTTGAGATGGAGTTTGATCACCACTGGCATGAGTGCCTTAAAACAGAGCAGCTCCTAACCTTTTAACCTTTTTAACACAGCTGACGTGCTTTGCAACAAACACCAACATCATCATCAATGTTCTCCTGTAACTCTCTCAAAACAACAAAATGTTCTAGATGAACACAATTCCCTGATACCAAGGAATTCAGTGGGATATTATTTTCACTTTCTGTAACTCTCATGGGTGTTCCTGGAAAATTTCAAAAATCTTGCAGCCCCGGCGGAGTGCAGGGGCAGTGCGCGCGCACACACACACATTTACTGCTCTTTTTTCATCCCTCCAGAGTAGTACAGGTGCTACACTCCGTTTAATATACAGTGTAGCAAAATGCTTGAATAGGCTCTTTTTATTGTACAAGTGTGTAAGAAAATCGTTGCTTCTCAAATTATCATAATCCGGCGACGCCGGCTCTAGGCAATTTAAAAATCCTGCGATTCAGGACATCCTGAAAGAAGGAGCATCCATGCACTCTTCACTCTTTAGAAACAGACAAACTCCACGTCCAGCTGATCCTCCACAGTGCACCGTCACCAGGTTCATGTAACTTACTCCAAGATAATCTCTCTCTCTCTCTCCCTCTCTTTCTCTCTCCCTCTCTCTCTCTTTCCGTCTCTCTCTCTCTCTCTCTCTGGAATTCAGTGTGTAGAAGGTACTCATTAGGCCCTTTCCTCAAATGGCTCTATCACTGGCTGACAGCGTGTAGAAGGTACTCATTAGGCCCTTTCCTCAAATGGCTCTATCACTGGCTGACAGTGTGTAGAAGGTACTCATTAGGCCCTTTCCTCAAATGGCTCTATCACTGGCTGACAGTGTGTAGAAGGTACTCATTAGGCCCTTTCCTCAAATGGCTCTATCACTGGCTGACAGTGTGCAGAAGGTACTCATTAGGCCCTTTCCTCAAATGGCTCTATCACTGGCTGACAGTGTGTAGAAGGTACTCATTAGGCCCTTTCCTCAAATGGCTCTATCACTGGCTGACAGTGTGCAGAAGGTACTCATTAGGCCCTTTCCTCAAATGGCTCTATCACTGGCTGACAGTGCGTAGAAGGTACTCATTAGGCCCTTTCCTCAAATGGCTGTCACTGGCTGACAGTGTGTAGAAGGTACTCATTAGGCCCTTTCCTCAAATGGCTCTATCACTGGCTGACAGTGTGTAGAAGGTACTCATTAGGCCCTTTCCTCAAATGGCTGTCACTGGCTGACAGTGTGTAGAAGGTACTCATTAGGCCCTTTCCTCAAATGGCTGTCACTGGCTGACAGTGCGTAGAAGGTACTCATTAGGCCCTTTCCTCAAATGGCTCTATCACTGGCTGACAGTGTGCAGAAGGTACTCATTAGGCCCTTTCCTCAAATGGCTCTATCACTGGCTGACAGTGCGTAGAAGGTACTCATTAGGCCCTTTCCTCAAATGGTTGTCACTGGCTGACAGTGCGTAGAAGGTACTCATTAGGCCCTTTCCTCAAATGGCTGTTACTGGCTGACAGTGTGCAGAAAGTACTCATAAGGCCCTTTCCTCAAATGGCTGTCACTGGCTGACAGTGTGTAGAAGGTACTCATTAGGCCCTTTCCTCAAATGGCTGTCACTGGCTGACAGTGCGTAGAAGGTACTCATTAGGCCCTTTCCTCAAATGGCTCTATCACTGGCTGACAGTGTGTAGAAGGTACTCATTAGGCCCTTTCCTCAAATGGCTCTATCACTGGCTGACAGTGTGCAGAAGGTACTCATTAGGCCCTTTCCTCAAATGGCTCTATCACTGGCTGACAGTGCGTAGAAGGTACTCATTAGGCCCTTTCCTCAAATGGTTGTCACTGGCTGACAGTGCGTAGAAGGTACTCATTAGGCCCTTTCCTCAAATGGCTGTTACTGGCTGACAGTGTGCAGAAAGTACTCATAAGGCCCTTTCCTCAAATGGCTGTCACTGGCTGACAGTGTGTAGAAGGTACTCATTAGGCCCTTTCCTCAAATGGCTGTCACTGGCTGACAGTGCGTAGAAGGTACTCATTAGGCCCTTTCCTCAAATGGCTCTATCACTGGCTGACAGTGTGTAGAAGGTACTCATTAGGCCCTTTCCTCAAATGGCTCTATCACTGGCTGACAGTGTGCAGAAGGTACTCATTAGGCCCTTTCCTCAAATGGCTCTGTCACTGGCTGACAGTGTGTAGAAGGTACTCATTAGGCCCTTTCCTCAAATGGCTCTATCACTGGCTGACAGTGCGTAGAAGGTACTCATTAGGCCCTTTCCTCAAATGGCTGTCACTGGCTGACAGTGTAGAAGGCTGTACATGAGAGCTGAACAATAAATGACTGGCTACACAACTGGAATATCGTGGTACAGCTTAGTGAAGTTCAGTCTTTCCTGGAAGACTATGACTCTCAAACTAGGGGGCATTTGCACCGCCTCTAGTGCTGCAGCCAAAGGGATTAGTTGGCCTTTGGGGACCTTCCCCAACACCAGCTGTCCTCAAACCTCTTTAGCCGAGTGGGGATGCACCCTGGGCAAGGCTTCTCCAATGTAAACACACTTTAGCCCAGCCGGAATAGCAGCTGCCCCATCTACTATCTGGCAGGCAAAGTCAGAAACAGACAGGCATACAAATTAACCCCTTGACTGACATACAACGTATCACGTACTGACTTGATAGCATCACTGATGACGTCATCAGATGAAAAGGAATAACTCTGATATGCTGGTCTTTGCTCTAACAGTCAAGAGAGTTATACCCCCAAACTATTTTGCCAGATTGGCTCAATCAGTTGTCTTTTTCATGGCATGATTTGTACAATGATTTTTTCTTTAATTTTCTCTGGCAGTCAAGGGGTTAACAAGAATAACAAGAACAACAGAAAAGCAAGTTCAAAAATTTAAAAGAGGTACATAGAAAGAAAGAAAAAAAATGAACCCACAAAAGGTGGGTTAATCAAAACATAGAACTTATATCCATTTTGTTGTTGTTGTTATCTATCCGTATTGGGTTGAAGAGTTCAGTGAAGCTCACCTTTAGATCTTTTTCTGACGCCATGACAGTATCTTGACACTTATCTGCCGTGTGACCCTGTGACACAGATTTAAGAAAAGGATTTGACATAATCAGATTAAATTAAAAGTAGAATCTGTTCTGTTTTGTCTCGTCAATAAAATAATGTCACTCTGCACTTGTGTATTTGCTTGTGTGGTACTAAAAGTACAACCAGCTAAAAGTGCATAAACACATGAACACCACCTTAACTCATTCAAGTCCATATATGTTCGGAATTAATAGATAGTCAATTTGATGCATTTGCTTCAAGGGAAGTAAATCTGTGTGCACACCATACCTTGGTCATTTCTAAACTCACTTCACTCCCTAAGACCACAATGTTGCCTCTGACTTTGCTTTTGTAGTGGTTTGTTGTAGGGAAACCAATCGGTGTAGACAGGTTTTCTATATAAAGTCTATATATAAAATTTAAAAAAGTTTCAAAGTTTTACTTTGAAAACTTCCTGATCGCTTCTCGGCCTTTTGGCTAAGACAGTGATTCAGGAACATAAATTTTTGTTTATACCCTGGTTGGTTTGTTCAGCCCGTCGTACATGGCGAAAGCCGATACGCGACGTTAAACTGAACTTCCATCCAAAAGTCTGATCTACCACTTCCCTAGGTCTAAACCTGAAGTAAAAACCCAGTAATCTTCTTTCATTTCTCCTTTTGTTTATGTATGTTTTGTTTGTGTGCATGGCTGGAGTGATTTGTGAGTTTCTTGAATAATTCAACATCGTTGTAATGCGAATGAAGCAATCCTCTCTCACTGTAGTGCTGAAGTGAGATGGGAGACTGAGAGGTGCATGGCCAAGAATGTCATGAATAATTCAACATCGTTGTGATGCGAATGAGGCAATCCTCTCTCACTGTAGTGCTGAAGTGAGATGGGAGACTGAGAGGTGCATGGCCAAGAATGTCATGAATAATTCAACATCGTTGTGATGCGAATGAGGCAATCCTCTCTCACTGTAGTGCTGAAGTGAGATGGGAGACTGAGAGGTGCATGGCCAAGAATGTCATGAATAATTCAACATCGTTGCGATGCGAATGAGGCAATCCTCTCTCACTGTAGTGCTGAAGTGAGATGGGAGACTGAGAGGTGCATGGCCAAGAATGTCATGAATAATTCAACATCGTTGTGATGCGAATGAGGCAATCCTCTCTCACTGTAGTGCTGAAGTGAGATGGGAGACTGAGAGGTGCATGGCCAAGAATGTCATGAATAATTCAACATCGTTGTGATGCGAATGAGGCAATCCTCTCTCACTGTAGTGCTGAAGTGAGATGGGAGACTGAGAGGTGCATGGCCAAGAATGTCATGAATAATTCAACATCGTTGTGATGCGAATGAGGCAATCCTCTCTCACTGTAGTGCTGAACTGAGATGGGAGACTGAGAGGTGCATGGCCAAGAATGTCATGAATAATTCAACATCGTTGTGATGCGAATGAGGCAATCCTCTCTCACTGTAGTGCTGAACTGAGATGGGAGACTGAGAGGTGCATGGCCAAGAATGTCATGAATAATTCAACATCGTTGCGATGCGAATGAGGCAATCCTCTCTCACTGTAGTGCTGAAGTGAGATGGGAGACTGAGAGGTGCATGGCCAAGAATGTCATGAATAATTCAACATCGTTGCGATGCGAATGAGGCAATCCTCTCTCACTGTAGTGCTGAACTGAGATGGGAGACTGAGAGGTGCATGGCCAAGAATGTCATGAATAATTCAACATCGTTGTGATGCGAATGAGGCAATCCTCTCTCACTGTAGTGCTGAACTGAGATGGGAGACTGAGAGGTGCATGGCCAAGAATGTCATGAATAATTCAACATCGTTGCGATGCGAATGAGGCAATCCTCTCTCACTGTAGTGCTGAAGTGAGATGGGAGACTGAGAGGTGCATGGCCAAGAATGTCATGAATAATTCAACATCGTTGCGATGCGAATGAGGCAATCCTCTCTCACTGTAGTGCTGAAGTGAGATGGGAGACTGAGAGGTGCATGGCCAAGAATGTCATGAATAATTCAACATCGTTGCGATGCGAATGAGGCAATCCTCTCTCACTGTAGTGCTGAAGTGAGATGGGAGACTGAGAGGTGCATGGCCAAGAATGTCATGAATAATTCAACATCGTTGCGATGCGAATGAGGCAATCCTCTCTCACTGTAGTGCTGAAGTGAGATGGGAGACTGAGAGGTGCATGGCCAAGAATGTCATGAATAATTCAACATCGTTGTGATGCGAATGAGGCAATCCTCTCTCACTGTAGTGCTGAAGTGAGATGGGAGACTGAGAGGTGCATGGCCAAGAATGTCATGAATAATTCAACATCGTTGCGATGCGAATGAGGCAATCCTCTCTCACTGTAGTGCTGAACTGAGATGGGAGACTGATAGGTGCATGGCCAAGAATGTCATGAATAATTCAACATCGTTGCGATGCGAATGAGGCAATCCTCTCTCACTGTAGTGCTGAACTGAGATGGGAGACTGAGAGGTGCATGGCCAAGAATGTCATGAATAATTCAACATCGTTGCGATGCGAATGAGGCAATCCTCTCTCACTGTAGTGCTGAAGTGAGATGGGAGACTGAGAGGTGCATGGCCAAGAATGTCATGAATAATTCAACATCGTTGCGATGCGAATGAGGCAATCCTCTCTCACTGTAGTGCTGAACTGAGATGGGAGACTGAGAGGTGCATGGCCAAGAATGTCATGAATAATTCAACATCGTTGTGATGCGAATGAGGCAATCCTCTCTCACTGTAGTGCTGAACTGAGATGGGAGACTGAGAGGTGCATGGCCAAGAATGTCATGAATAATTCAACATCGTTGCGATGCGAATGAGGCAATCCTCTCTCACTGTAGTGCTGAAGTGAGATGGGAGACTGAGAGGTGCATGGCCAAGAATGTCATGAATAATTCAACATCGTTGCGATGCGAATGAGGCAATCCTCTCTCACTGTAGTGCTGAAGTGAGATGGGAGACTGAGAGGTGCATGGCCAAGAATGTCATGAATAATTCAACATCGTTGCGATGCGAATGAGGCAATCCTCTCTCACTGTAGTGCTGAAGTGAGATGGGAGACTGAGAGGTGCATGGCCAAGAATGTCATGAATAATTCAACATCGTTGCGATGCGAATGAGGCAATCCTCTCTCACTGTAGTGCTGAAGTGAGATGGGAGACTGAGAGGTGCATGGCCAAGAATGTCATGAATAATTCAACATCGTTGTGATGCGAATGAGGCAATCCTCTCTCACTGTAGTGCTGAAGTGAGATGGGAGACTGAGAGGTGCATGGCCAAGAATGTCATGAATAATTCAACATCGTTGCGATGCGAATGAGGCAATCCTCTCTCACTGTAGTGCTGAACTGAGATGGGAGACTGATAGGTGCATGGCCAAGAATGTCATGAATAATTCAACATCGTTGCGATGCGAATGAGGCAATCCTCTCTCACTGTAGTGCTGAACTGAGATGGGAGACTGAGAGGTGCATGGCCAAGAATGTCATGAATAATTCAACATCGTTGTGATGCGAATGAGGCAATCCTCTCTCACTGTAGTGCTGAAGTGAGATGGGAGACTGAGAGGTGCATGGCCAAGAATGTCATGAATAATTCAACATCGTTGTGATGCGAATGAGGCAATCCTCTCTCACTGTAGTGCTGAACTGAGATGGGAGACTGATAGGTGCATGGCCAAGAATGTCATGAATATCAACATCGTTGTGATGCGAATGAGGCAATCCTCTCTCACTGTAGTGCTGAACTGAGATGGGAGACTGATAGGTGCATGGCCAAGAATGTCATGAATATCAACAGCTGGTTTTCCCCGTGGGGATACTGGGGAGGGGGCTTTTGCATAAATAGTTCCCCCACCTCCTGGAAGTTCCTCTAATCTGTCCCTCTCTTTGACTCTGCCTTTTCCATTTGCTTTCTGTCATCTACTATCTTTCTGACTATTGGCCCATTCTCCTGCCTTTTCCCCCCAAAATGCTCCAAATTTTCTCTCTCAAGCTCCTCCGAAATCCGAATGAATCGGCTGAATGCAGCGGGGAGACCAGTAAAAAATGAAAATCTGACACATACGTAGCTTACCCCTTATGGCATATGGCCTGGGAACACAGAAGCAGCTGTTATCCTACAGCTCAGTCCTTAGGGGATTAGTTGACCTTTGGGGGGACACTGAATGCCTTATAGTCCTTTTATTCAAGGGAGTGGGGATGTGTCTTAGGCAAGACAAAGACAACCTCTACTATAAATCTATTTCAGCCCAGCTTTTCTGCAACAGCTTTTCCTTCCTGAGAAGTTTCTCTTCAGCTGTCTGAAGGTCATAGTGGTTTGAACATGACTAATAAATGCTCGGCTCATTCGCCATGCTCTTTACAACCAAAGTCAAAGATTCTAAAAGGGTAAGATGGACTACTTAAGAGTTACGGCGAACCGGGCTGATAGAGTTATCGTTAGTGGGGACAGTACACTATTCACAGTGGAGGCTATCTAAAAACTCAGACTGGAATTTGAACGGAGAATTCAACTGGCCTGTCAACGTGTAAATGTGTACTGTTTTTAAGGGACATAACCAGTGTTTCTGTCCTCACTACTCATATAGGGAAAAGAGACCGGATGCTTGTCTTCCCCTATACAGTCTTTGCCAAAGTGTCAGTGTTTGGCAAGAATTCATTAACACGTTACACCAAACAAAACCAGAAATTGTTGGATTAACCATTTTTATAACTGTTCCAGACCTGTTTACCCAAAATCTTCACTGTCAGTAATCCCAAGCTCTGAAATCAGTCATTTCAGGCATCTGTCCGTAATTTTGCTGGCCGACAAATCCTTCCAGTTCCACCAGAATTTTTTGCTGCCATCAAACCTTTTGTTTAGCGGAGAGGGGGGGGCGTACGTGCACGCACGCTGCAAGTGCAACTTCCCATCCAAACCCAACTTCAACAATTGCCGAAATTTTGGTTGCGTTGAGGCGGGAGGGGGGACCTCGCTTTTTTTCTTTGGCGTTGGAATCATCCGCTTGCAAGTGGGGTTTTTTTCGGCATGCCTTCAGATTGCACTTCGTACCTAGAAAAATGGCGGCATGGAGAAATAAACCAGAAGTATTCATTCAAGGGACATCACTCAGTAGCGACTATGGCTCAAGCGCCATGCCTTCTTTTGATTTCTTCTTTTATTTTCGCACTCGTTCAGCGGAAATGCAGATTGTTTTGTTGCTGACCGTAATAGCATAATCGGATGTCTCAAAATGTAATAATTACGGATAAATCCGTAGGGAAAACAGGTCTGCTGCCACGATACCTAATGCCTAGGAACAAAGAAGGAGGAGGCAGACGCATCTTGCACACTAACAAAAGCACGTAAAACTGGAGGAATTTTGTGTACACACACAAACACACACTCTCTCTCTCTCTCTCACACACACAAATGACTCAAACTGGAAGCTTCATGTACACTATCAAAATAACTAATGCAGAGCCATCTTGTACACACACACACACACACAAGCTACTCATACTGAAAGAGGCTTCAGAGAAAGAGGGAAGGGCCTTGAGTTGTCTCTACCATGTGACTAAAAATCGATAAGTTTACTGGTGAATCTTGCGGTGTCTTCACACACATGTACAAAGTGACTCACATTGGAAGAAGAGGGCAGTGCCTTCCATCTGTACGGTGGGGTTACAACTTTGCAAAGTGACTGGTGAATCTGGAGCTCATAGAACGCATGCACGCAAACGACTGACTGGTTCAGCGCTAAAGCTGACAGCGAGCATCATCAACCAGACCGGCTTCAACTGAATGTCTTAGCATGCCAAAGAACACAGAAGAAGGAGGAGGAATCATCTTGCACACACGTCACATGCCAAAGCACCTCAAACACATAACCTAAAAATGGCTCAAAAAGGGAGGATTCTTGTACATGGCTCAAAGCAAACTGGGAGCTTCTTCCACACAAGCAAAAGCAAAGTTCTAAAGCCGAGTGAGCCATCTTGTATTCACACACACAAGTGACTCACAATGGAAGAGGGCAGAGCCTTGCACCGATTGTCTGTACCATGTGATTAAATTGCTAGATGGTTGGCATCGCAATCAACTCTGGTGGAGGGGAGTTAATTACAGAGAGTTCTCCTCCTTTGTTCAATTTCGTTATCTCCTCTCTTAGCCTCACTATTTCAATCACGCGATTAAAAGTTTACGAAGTTACTGGCGAATCCATCTTTTGCTTGCGCACACACACACGCAACTCCCATTTGAGGAATCCTGACACGAGCGACTCACATTGGAGGAGGGCAGGGTCTTGCACTGGATGTCAGTGCCGTGGATGAAGGCCATGTAGTCGGAGTAGAAGGACATGGGCCCGCACATCATGCCGTGGAAGTAGAACATGAAGCTGTAGAAACTCAGCAAGTCCGGCACCTGCCTGTGGAACGCATCAAGTTTCATTAGGTTCATAACGGCATCATCGACATCACTGCTGTCATCGGCGGAACTCAATAGCTGTGGATATTTGCTTCATTGATTTTGTTTTTGCTTAATACTCTTTATGGCTGGATATCAGATGTCGTTGTAGCCGCCATCTTGAGATAAATCTAACTACTTTTTTTTTTATAATCTAAATGGCAAAAACTGATATCCAGCCATTCTTAAGTAGTTCTTGAAAAAAAAAATTGCAACCTATGAAATCCCTATTCAAACTTTTAATATTCATCCTATCGCTGTGATTTTTAAAGTTTGAAAAGACGATTCAATACAAAACTTACAGCAGCTTGTGTTTCTAAGATACCTTGGACAGCTCCAGAAAAGTTTTCATAGTAACCCACTTTTAGAAACAAAACAACAAACAGCAAACAAACTTTGTTAAGTGCAAAAAATAATGTTCTCTGGACAAATTTCTCCTTCAAACGTGATTTCATAAGTAGCTTCAAGCAGTCAGGAGACATGATTCAGCCTTCAGAACAAATCATTTCAGTGTAACAACTGAGGGCTTTTCCCCAAGTGGATTGCTATGCAGGGATGGCAACCCCAGTTCTCGATTTTCATGAACACAAACCTTACAGTTCCTTGTGTCCATCACTCAGGCAAGTCTCTGTGTAGAACTACATCTAGCTACCTGATGGCCTGTGCCCTCTGTCCTGGCTCAGGCAGCAGTCCTTGTGTCCATCACTGAAGGCAAGTCTCTGTGTAGAACTACATCTAGCTACCTGATGGCCTGTGTCCTCTGTCCTGGCTCAGGCAGCAGTCCTTGTGTCCATCACTGAAGGCAAGTCTCTGTGTAGAACTACATCTAGCTACCTGATGGCCTGTGCCCTCTGTCCTGGCTCAGGCAGCAGTCCTTGTGTCCATCACTGAAGGCAAGTCTCTGTGTAGAACTACATCTAGCTACCTGATGGCCTGTGCCCTCTGGTCCTTGCTCAGGCAGCTGTCCTCCTTGTGTCCATCACTCAGGGCAAAGGCCAGGCTGGTCAGCTTCATGGTCTGGATCATCATGGGCCTGGACAGGATGACCACAACACATCATCATCAGTCCTAGTGCCTGAGAAGCACCAAGCATAACTACCATATTTTTCGAACTATAACTAGTATAAGGCGCATCTTATTATAAATAAGGCGCCCCTCCAAAATTTGACATCAAATTCTGATTTTCTTACTATATAAGTAGTCATATTATAAGGCGCAGGAGTCCCCCTCCGGGAGAAAAGAAGTTATTGCCTTATAGGCCTCCTAATCTGAGAGTCATCATCATTTCACACAGAAAAAAAACCCACATAACCCATACCACGATTTTTCCACTACTGCACAAAATCATCTAGTGCGCAGCTCCCACTTCAAATACTTATGGCCCTAACGACTACCATCATATAGTTGACACCAAACGACAACCATCATATAGTTGACACCAAACGACTACCATACCATATTTTTGACACCAAACGACTACCATGATATAGTTGACACCAAACGACTACCATATAAGTTGACACCAAACGACTACCATCATATAGTTGACACCAAACGACTACCATGATAATGACACCAAACGACTACCATCATATAGTTGACACCAAACGACTACCATGATATTGACACCAAACGACTACCATCATATAGTTGACAACAAACGACTACCATGATATAGTTGACACCAAACGACTACCATCATATAGTTGACAACAAACGACTACCATGATATAGTTGACAACAAACGACTACCATGATATAGTTGACACCAAACGACTACCATGATATAGTTGACAACAAACGACTACCATGATATAGTTGACACCAAACGACTACCATGATATAGTTGACACCAAACGACTACCATCATATAGTTGACACCAAACGACTACCATCATATAGTTGACACCAAACGACTACCATGATATAGTTGACACCAAACGACTACCATCATATAGTTGACACCAAACGACTACCATGATATAGTTGACACCAAACGACTACCATGATATAGTTGACACCAAACGACTACCATGATATAGTTGACACCAAACGACTACCATGATATAGTTGACACCAAACGACTACCATGATATAGTTGACACCAAACGACTACCATCATATAGTTGACACCAAACGACTACCATCATATAGTTGACACCAAACGACTACCATGATATAGTTGACACCAAACGACTACCATCATATAGTTGACACCAAACGACTACCATGATATAGTTGACACCAAACGACTACCATGATATAGTTGACACCAAACGACTACCATCATATAGTTGACACCAAACGACTACCATGATATAGTTGACACCAAACGACTACCATCATATAGTTGACACCAAACGACTACCATGATATAGTTGACACCAAACGACTACCATGATATAGTTGACACCAAACGACTACCATGATATAGTTGACACCAAACGACTACCATCATATAGTTGACACCAAACGACTACCATGATATAGTTGACACCAAACGACTACCATCATATAGTTGACACCAAACGACTACCATGATATAGTTGACACCAAACGACTACCATGATATAGTTGACACCAAACGACTACCATGATAATGACACCAAACGACTACCATGATATAGTTGACACCAAACGACTACCATCATATAGTTGACACCAAACGACTACCATCATATAGTTGACACCAAACGACTACCATGATATAGTTGACACCAAACGACTACCATGATATAGTTGACACCAAACGACTACCATCATATAGTTGACACCAAACGACTACCATGATATAGTTGACACCAAACGACTACCATCATATAGTTGACACCAAACGACTACCATCATATAGTTGACACCAAACGACTACCATCATATAGTTGACACCAAACGACTACCATGATATAGTTGACACCAAACGACTACCATGATAATGACACCAAACGACTACCATCATATAGTTGACACCAAACGACTACCATCATATAGTTGACAATGTAGGGCTCTCACTATTTTATTGCCCCAACTTCAGGCTATATAACTATGACAACTGAAAACTGACCCAGTGATGTCGAGGGTGTAGCCGCCGTAGTCGTAGTGCTGGCGGAAGAGGTGTGTGATGGACAGGCACAGCATGCAAAAGGCCATCACGGCGTTCTGCGACCAGCGAGGGCTGCCATACCTCATCAGCACGTAGCTGACCACTGACTGACCCAACAGGTACACCACCTGGCTGTTAGGAGAAGATAAACATAATTATTAATAGCAACTGACCAGCGAGGGCTGCCGCACCTCATCAGCAGGTAGTTGACCACAGACTGACCCAACAGGTACACCACCTGGCTGTTAGGAGAAGATAAACATAATTATTAATAGCAACTGACCAGCGAGGGCTGCCGTACCTCATCAGCACGTAGCTGACCACTGACTGACCCAACAGGTACACCACCTGGCTGTTAGATTAGAAGATAAACATAACGATTAATAGCAACTGACCAGCGAGGGCTGCCATACCTCATCAGCAGGTAGCTGACCACAGACTGACCCAACAGGTACACCACCTGGCTGTTAGGAGAAGATAAACATAATGATTAATAGCAACTGACCATGAGGGCTGCCGTACCTCATCAGCAGGTAGCTGACCACAGACTGACCCAACAGGTACACCACCTGGCTGTTAGGAGAAAATAAACATAATGATTAATAGCAATTGACCAGTGAGGGCTGCCGTACCTCATCAGCAGGTAGCTGACCACAGACTGACCCAACAGGTACACCACCTGGCTGTTAGGAGAAAATAAACATAATGATTAATAGCAATTGACCAGTGAGGGCTGCCGTACCTCATCAGCAGGTAGCTGACCACAGACTGACCCAACAGGTACACCACCTGGCTGTTACAAAATGATAATATGAATAATAATAATGATGAACATTAAATTGTATACCACCCATTCTCCTATTCAAGTAGGCTACAGGGTGCTTTTAGTGTTACAAACAACAATATAAAAAGGTAAAAGAGAGAGAGAGAGAGAGAGAGAGAGAGAGAGAGACACATAGAGAGAGACAGAGAAAGAAATGAATAAACTTTCTAAACACATCAGAGAGAGAGAGAGAGAGAGAGAGAGAGAGAGAGAGAGAGAGAGAGAGAGAGAGAGAGAGAGAGAGAGAGAGAGAGAGAGAGAGAGAGAGAGAGAGAGAGAGAGAGAGAGAGAGAGAGAGAGAGAGAGAGAGAGAGATCTCAACTTGTGATCATACTTATGTCAACCTGTAATGACCACCAACTGACCAAGATTGTCAATTTCCAATATCAAGGCAAAAGGTTTTTAATAAATAAGCAAAGTGCTCTACCGCTGAATAAATAACTTACCCTAGATACGAACATCTGCCCCGGGAAAGTTTTACTTTGCAAGTCAGGCCGTTATCAATATGTGACACAGTACCACGAAAGAGACATGAAATGAGTAAGTGTCAAAATGACAATTCTGAGACAATGGTCTTGCTAAAAACTTCAGACAATTCTCTTTCAAATTATATAAGAACCATTCTTGCAACTCTTTTCGTTTTAGAGTTAAGAGCATTCAAAGTTGGCAAGGTGACAGTTGAGAATTTGCAGTCTAAAGTCTAGCCTAGCTGAAGAAAATACACCAACCCACTCATTTCAAAGCACGTTTTGGAGTATTTAGAGACCATAACAAAGATTGTCCTTTATATGAAAGACTAGATGTTAGAGAGCATGGAAATGCACACAACTCAAAAATGATTTTTTTTAAATAAGATTTTTGACTTTGCAAGTCTTTTATGAGAAACTAGCCCAGCGACTTAATGTCCCTTTCATAGTGCTGGGTCACATATTGTCTATCACTCATGCATCTTCAATTTAGTTTCACAAGTTAAATCTAGTACAAAGAATCTTTTTTCCCCAATCTAATCAGCTAGGTCGAGTGAGTCATTGTCACACTTAGGGATTATTCTTAGCACCGGTCATCAGTCATTGAATGATAACATTTTGAAATGACCTACTGTTTTTGCATAACTTATTATGTTTACTTCGTATCTGTTAGCAGCTTTAACTCACTCGGGGCGAATGAGCCGGATCCGGCTCATGGCTCGCACAACCGTTTAGGACGAATGGCCCGGATCCGGCTCATAAGAGTTTTCAAGAGGTTTTGATTTCTGGCATGTAACCAGCTTTCCGGTGGGAAGTCATAACCTATTTTCAGTTTGCTTTGACCTTGCCTCTCTTGAAATCAACCAATCATTGCAGACTTTACATTCAGCTTTGGTTGTAGAGGGGGGTCAAAGATCGGAATGTGAAATTTTCCTTCTTTCTATGTGTTAGCTGTTTTCGTCAATAGGAGACAAACGACGAAGGTAAGGAATCTGATATTGTACGATCGTTTAGTGCATGGTGTTGCTAATCATTTCTGAAAATATTGATGCCTAACTCTTCATAACTTGGTTTTGGTGATTATTTTACGAACCTAGTCGAATGCCCAGAACAAGGGGAAATAATTCGGCCAGTCCCGAGTGAGTTAAGGATTTTGATGTGCACTGCAACTGATTCCATAGTACTCAGATTGACTTAGGTCAAACAATAGACTGTAAAAATAATTGCCATTTTATTAATTTACATTGCATAGTACATGTACTGTACTAGCTTTTCAGTTTTCTCATGCCAAAAGATTAACAATAACATATAAAAACTTTTTTTTTTTAACTTTTCATTCTTTGTCATTCTTTGTCAGTCTGTAAAACTATATGATTGATTGCAACAGAGTGTCCTATAAAACGATTTTTGTTGCGCTCAAGTTCTATTTTTTTTTTTTGTTTTTTAACATTATCATTATGACTTGTAAGTCATAGACGTGTAAGTTCCGTACAGAAAACCCTAAATAAGTGGAAGAAAGAAGGATAAAAGTTTACACATATATAGGGGAAATTCGGACACGTGCGCAAATCTTTTCCCTTCTTCGTTTCACTTATTTATGGATTGCGCACGGGTTTCCGCATGGAATATCCGCTTATGTGTGTACACGGCGTTTTCAAGGCAAGTGTGTGTCTGTGTGTGTGTCTGAAACACAAAACGGGCCTTATAACTCCATCGTTTTTCGACCGAATCGCTTCAAATTTGCTGTCAGGCTTGCTGTGGTCGGTGCAAAGCCTGGCAGCAAATTTGAAGAGAATCGGGAGAGTGCGTCACTCTCAGAGCAGCGCCAACGGGAAACGGGGCCTTATAACTCCACCGTTTCTTAACCGAATCGCTTCAAATTTGCGGTCAGGCTTGCTGTGGCAGGGACAAAGCCTGGCAGCAAATTTGAAGAGAATCGGGAGAGCGCGTCACTCTCAGAACGGCGCCAACGGAAAACGGGCGTTTCTTAACCAAATCGCTTCAAATTTGCTGTCAGGCTTGCTGTGGCCGGGGCAAAGCCTGGCAGCAAATTTGAAGAGAATCGGGAGAGAGTATGGTGTCACTCTCAGAGCAGCGAACCAACGGGAAACAGGCGTTTCTTAACCGAATCGCTTCAAATTTGCTGTCAGGCTTGCTGTGGCTTAAAGGGGCAAAGCCTGGCAGCAAATTTGAAGAGAATCGACGGGAGAGAGCGGTATGGTTCCGGGGATGTGTGGTGTGGGGGGGGGGGGGGGGGGTAGTAGAACAGGATGAGAGAAGGGGTGCGGTGGGTAGTAGAACACGATGAGAGAAGAAGATGGAATGAACCAAAACAGTTCAAATGTTTTTTTAGGACAGAAGTTTTTCATGTAAGTCATAACTCACAGACATCAACACAATTAAATTGCTTCGGATACAGTAGGTCTTTTGGACGTGGGCTTACTCGTTTGTCTTAAAGGGTCCGCCACACTACATACGATCCGATGTTTAATGCGATATGACACGTGAAACACGTCCATCTCAAAACAATTCTACCATTTCCGCTCACTATACTCAGGTAAACCCCAATTATGAATTTCACGTGAACTGTGACTCAGATTGTCACAATCGCACTGTATTTGGGACAAAAGTAATAATATAATATTTTGCTGACCCGGCAAAACCAGTACTCAGCATTACCGGTTATTGGCGGTACCGGTACTAGGCGTTACCAGTACTGGGCGTTGCCGGTACCGGGCGTTGCGCTAGTGATGTATTATTTTTTCTTTGAACTGGTCAAATGACCTATAATGTCATGTGACAAGATTGATCCCTGCACACTCCAACTCTGTCTTCACAGCATTTATAATACTATAGCTTTACAGACCTACATGCCCATTAGGTAGCGAAATACAACACCATTAATTATCCATTGGCACCCTAAGTAATGATGCAGTTGATGCAGTTCTTTTCCTTGAATTTTTGTATGGTTAGTGCAAAAACAAGATCAAGATAAGCATAAATGGGGTATTAATATTGAGTGTGTGTGCACTTGTGGGTGTATGCATGGGGTAATGTGTGTGCGAGTGTGTGGGGGGAGGGAGTACACATGCGTGCATGTCTATGTGTATGCATGTGAGTGTGTGTGTGTGTGTGTGCATGTGTGTGCGTGTGTGTGTGTGTGTGTGTGCGTGTGTGTGTGTGTGTGTGACTGTATGTCTATGTATGATGTGTGTGTGTGTGTGTCTGTGTTTGAGTGTGTGTGCGTGCGTGCATGAACGCGTGCTTGTGAATACATGTGTGAAAGATACAGGGTGAGAGTTTTGGGGGAATGTTTAGTGTTTTGTTTTCATTTTGCACAGTCTGTGTTATCTCCATTTACCACAAGTTTCTAATTCTGGCAAGCAACCAAGACATTAATTACCAGTATAATATATTGTACATTGGAAGTGCTTACTGTTTCAGTGCTTGACAGGCATGTGGCATACATACATTACAAACACTGAGAAAATGAACATCATCATTGACACGCTGTTTTGACATGTGAGGGAAAAGAGAGTGCAAACTGACATACTCTCATACACTCACAATTTAATTAAAGCCCCTGAAACTGTCACGAAATATGACGGTGCATGGGGAAAACCAGACATAATGGAATTTTGGCATAAATTGAACATTTATATCTTCATGATGCAGCAAAGACTCCTTGTTAATACACAGAAAATCGAATTGAGTTATCTTGTCTAGTTTGTATTTTATAATTATTTGAAGTTTGACATTCGAAATAGATCATTTGCAGAAATCAGGCATAGATTAGATACATTTTTGCCTCTTTGTTTCTATTGACTTGATTTAGGAAAACGATCAAATAAACAAAGAAATAATTCATTGTCTTTGATGTTGTGGATACTGGTAGATTACATATAATAAGCATAAATATGCCCTATTTGATATTTTGGGGGTTGTTGACTATTTTTGGCTTTTGTTCAAAACATTCTGAGCGACTTATGTAGGTTTTTCCCATGCCCCATCACAAATCATCAACACACTTTAGGCATACACAGAAATTCAAACGGCAACAACATACAAATACAGTAAAAACCGTTCGAGTCAAAGTTGAAGGGACTGAAACTTTATTTGGAGATAGCCAATATTTTGAGTTAACCCTTTCGCCGCCAGCCATTTTTTAGCCAAAAAATACCATTAAACTTAACTGGGAAGAGAAAAAAAAAATCTGCAATATTGGGAATTCCTCTGCGACATGTATAATAATAATAATAATAACAGTACATTTATATAGCGCTTTACCTCAGATGAGCCCAAAGCGCTTTACAATCAATTATTCATCAACAGATAACAAAAAACAAGATTCAAGAGTGACACCAACCACCAACAGCGCATATGCAAAGCAACTCTCTCTCTCTCTCTAACACACACGCACACACACACACACACACACACATAAACACACAATTATTGACGCCAACTCGTTCATACCCCATTCGGTAAGCCACAGCAACTGAGCCGCATGGACTGACCACATACACCAACACACATACACAAACACCCTCACACACAACGTACGCACGCAGACAGACACACAGACACGCACACAAACACACATGCGTGCACACACAACCCACAAAACCAAAATGCACACAAGCACACATTCATGCTCACACACACACACACATGTATAACATTAAACCTATCTTTACCTCCCCAAATTAAGAAAATAAGGTCTTCGGATAACAGGCCCTGGTTTGATGCCTTTTAGTACGTTTAGTGAAATGGGTGTTAAACCATTGTGGTGCATCAATGCGACATTGGCAGTGAAAGACTTTTGAACATATGATAGACTCATAGAGATTATGATAGTGGGAACTTGCAGCTTTGCTGACCGCCCCTTGATGTCCACTTACTGTCCGAAGCAGAAGATGGACAGGGCAACGCCGGCCACCAGCTCGAAGACCAGCCTGGCCACTGGAGGGGTGGTTGATGGGGGCATGATGGCACGGAACGACAGGGCCAGCAGAAGGCCCACGCCTTGGCATATCAGAAAGTTCAGCTGTAAGCACACGCACACTGTGTCATTAAGTTGGGAATACAGTGGAACCTCCCTTATAATACCTCCCATTATAAGACTCCCTCCCACATAAGACTCCCTACTCCTACTACTCTGAGACATTGCCCTTCTTTGTAAGTATTAAAATTACCTCCTTTATAAGACCCCTCCATTATAAGACCTCAGTTTGGATGATTTTTGAAGGTCTTATAAGAGAGGTATCATTCACTGTACAACGGAATAGATTTGGAGCAAAAACAAAATGGAAAAAAGCATGCATGTAGATGTACAGAGTGTGACTGCCTCATATGACGCAATCACGTCGTGACGTAGATCAAATTTTGTTTCCCGCACAGAAGACGTCACAAACTTTTTACTGTATTTGTATGTTGTTGCCGTTTGAATTTCTGTGTATGCCTAAAGTGTGTTGATGATTTGTGATGGGGCATGGGAAAAACCTACATAAGTCGGGACAGTAATTTTTAAAAAAAGCACAACAGCATACATATGTACCGGTACTCATGTATATATTGACTCATTCATTTTATATTCACTTACTCGATCACTCACTTGCAGTGAGTCTAAAGGCGGCGACAGACTATGTGGCTGCCTCATGTGAGTCGATCAGGTCGTAACGTTTCACCTCATTTGCATACCATCTAACTCGATCAGTCTGACTCAGTAGGGCCCAGTCAGGTGACAGGGCCGAATAGGGCGGGTTCTAAATTTCACTGATCGAGTCTGATCGAGTCAGATGGCTTGTGATGTCTTCTGTGCGGGAAACAAAATTTGATCTACGTCACGACGTGATTGCGTCATATGAGGCAGTCACATAGTCTGTCGCCGGCTTAATACACACAGACAATTGCCAGAGAGAGAGAGAGAGAGAGAGAGAGAGAGAGAGAGAGAGAGAGAGAGAGAGAGAGAGAGAGAGAGAGAGAGAGAGAGAGAGAGAGAGAGAGAGAGAGAGAGAGAGAGAGAGAGAGAGAGAGAGAGAGAGAGAGAGAGAGAGAGAGAGAGAGAGAGAGAGAGAGAGAGAGAGAGAGAGAGAGAGAGAGAGAGAGAGAGAGAGAGAGAGAGAGAGGAGAGAGAGAGAGAGAGAGAGAGAGAGAGAGAGAGAGAGAGAGAGAGAGGAGAGAGAGAGAGAGAGAGAGAGAGAGAGAGAGAGAGAGAGAGAGAGAGAGAGAGAGAGAGAGAGAGAGAGAGAGAGAGAGAGAGAGAGAGAGAGAGAGAGAGAGAGAGAGAGAGAGAGAGAGAGAGAGAGAGAGAGAGAGAGAGAGAGAGAGAGAGAGAGAGAGAGAGAGAGAGAGAGAGAGAGAGAGAGAGAGAGAGAGAGAGAGAGAGAGAGAGAGAGAGAGAGAGAGAGAGAGAGAGAGAGAGAGAGAGAGAGAGAGAGAGAGAGAGAGAGAGAGAGAGAGAGAGAGAGAGAGAGAGAGAGAGAGAGAGAGAGAGAGAGAGAGAGAGAGAGAGAGAGAGAGAGAGAGAGAGAGAGAGAGAGAGAGAGAGAGAGAGAGAGAGAGAGAGAGAGAGAGAGAGAGAGAGAGAGAGAGAGAGAGAGAGAGAGAGAGAGAGAGAGAGAGAGAGAGAGAGAGAGAGAGAGAGAGAGAGAGAGAGAGAGAGAGAGAGAGAGAGAGTGAGAGAGAGAGAGAGAGAGAGAGAGAGAGAGAGAGAGAGAGAGAGAGAGAGAGAGAGAGAGAGAGAGAGAGAGAGAGAGAGAGAGAGAGAGAGAGAGAGAGAGAGAGAGAGAGAGAGAATGATCTTGAAACAATGAAAGCAAAATTAAATGATTAATACTGGGGACAATAGCAGTCCTGAACTAATCATGATCATATGAATTATCCATGATCTACTCCACAAATTATCAGTTATCTAGCAAGGTAATCAACTTTTGTTTTGTTCAAGTGAAAGACTTTAGATCAACCACTGAAATGGCACATAAATACAGACCTAGATACACACTGTACTAGTAATAATATAGGTCATCAAGGAATCAATAAACACAGCAGAAACTGACACAGTCATTTATACCAACCCCATATTTCAAAATCTGTTGGAATGCTAATCTGTGATTAGTATGGCCACATCCTAACTACGTACTATCTTACGGACTATAGAATAACTGTAACTTTTAGTGTAAGGCGATACATTTTTCCCTAGACTGAGACCCCTGCGCCTTATATATAAACTAGCGCAACACCGAGTACCGGTAACGCCTAGTAACGGTAACGCTAAGTACTGGTAACGCTGAGTACAGCAAATTTGAAGCGATTCGGTTAAGAAACGGCGGAGTTATAAGGCCCCGTTGGCGCTGGTCTGAGAGTGACGCGCTCTACCGAGTCTCTTCAATTTTGCTGGCAGGCTTTGCCCCGGCCACAGCAAGCCTGACAGCAAATTTGAAGCGATTCGGTTAAGAAACGGCGGAGTTATAACTATAAGGCCCCGTTTCCCGTTGGCGCTGCTCTGAGAGTGACACGCTCTCCCTAGTAACGGTAACGCCTAGTAACGGTAACGCCAAGTACTGGTAACGCTGAGTACAGCAAATTTGAAGCGATTTGGTTGAGAAACGGCGGAGTTATAAGGCCCCGTTTCCCGTTGGCGCTGCTCTGAGAGTGATGCGCTCTCCCTAGTAACGGTAACACCAAGTACTGGTAACGCTGAGTACAGCAAATTTGAAGCGATTCGGTTAAGAAACGGCGGAGTTATAAGGCCCCGTTTCCCGTTGGCGCTGCTCTGAGAGTGACACACTCTCCCGATTCTCTTCAAATTTGCTGCCAAGCTTTGCCCTTGCCACAGCAAGCCTGACAGCAAATTTGAAGCGATTCGGTTAAAAAGCGGCTGAGTTATTTGTGAAAAGGTAAAGTGGCGTATATCGCGCGCGTTTCTGCATCGATTCGCTTCCGGTTTGGCACATCGATAGTCACTGTCCCCAGTCATCTACCTGCCAAATTCGAAGGCAATCGGTCCAGAAATACTGGAGATACGGGCGCCGAGAGGCCGGCGGATACGCATTTCGCGCATTTGCCAAACCATGCAAATGACACGGCCGCTTCGGTTGCCGTTGCCATCGCCCCATTAGGGCTCACAGCAAATTTGAAGCGATTCGGTCGAAAAATGGCGGAGCTATAAGGCCCGTTTTGTGTTTCAGACAGACAGACAAACACACACACGGACACTTGGCTTTTTACTATATGATGATGTGACTGATAATATAGTAAGAAACTATAATAGCAAAATCTGACTTTTGTGTAAAGTTGGAGGGGTGTGCCTTATAATCAGGTGCACCTTGTAGTCCGTAAAATATGGTAGATCTACAAACAATGTTTACACTGTGTTACAAGGAATGTCTTTAATTAATACACTATCATGTGACTATGCAAACTCTCCCTTTCGTGACAGTCAGACACAAAGAATGAACATTTACTTATTTACTGTGGTGTGGTTAATAGACTGCCTGGCATCTTCTTAGTGACAACAGACGTTCAGTAAAAGTACTAAAACTTAAGAGAAACTTGCTGATTAAGCACATATATTATATAGAAATGCATAATATAAACTTATACAATGCAGCAAAAGCAGTTTTCTGATTGTTTTGTTTTTGTGTTTTTGTAAACTATGAAACATATCGTTAGCCATAGGGTAAGGGTTAGTGCACTTAGAGTACTTTAAGAAAAGTTATGACAAATTGTAAAGCCTTTTTATCTCTTCATTTGTTTTAAAGTTTTTGGTTGAAATTTTCTGTGGGTTTTTTCTTCTTCTTTTTTGTATACATGTTTGTGTGTGTGTAGTTTGTGGGTTTTTTCTTCTTCTTTTTTGTATACATGTTTGTGTGTGTGTGTAGTTTGTGGGTTTTTTGTTTGTTTGTATTTTTTGGAGGGAGGGGGAGGGGGAGGGGGAGGGGTAATATTGTTTGTTTT
This sequence comes from Phymorhynchus buccinoides, assembly GCA_017654935.2. Classification (NCBI taxonomy): domain Eukaryota; kingdom Metazoa; phylum Mollusca; class Gastropoda; order Neogastropoda; family Raphitomidae; genus Phymorhynchus; species Phymorhynchus buccinoides. The sequence goes on along the minus strand of CM065706.1, from coordinate 20,303,505 downwards.
CTGTTATTTTCGTCCTTGAGAATTCCATTGGGAAGGAAGCTTTGATTAAACGGATCAAATTAATGTTCTGTTTAAATTCATGGGAAGTAGAAGTCAGGAAGTAGAGGGTACACGTTTGTTTCTAATTAAAATAAATCCAACCATTTTCACTGTGTTGAACTTTGCATCAGTGACACTGACAGTGTCCAGCTGCAAGGGAATTTAGGACCCAGGATAATAATAATAACAGTACATTTATATAGCACTTTACCTCAGATGAGCCCAAAGCGCTTCACAATCAATTATTCATCAACAAATAGATAACAAAAACAGCATTCAAGAATGACACCAACCAGCAACAACGCATATACAAAGCAACTCTCTCTCTCTCTCTAACAACACACACATTTATCGACACCGACTCGTTCATCCCCCATTCAGTAAGCCACAGCAACCAAGCCGCACGGACTGACCACATACACCAACACACATACACAAACAGTTGAAACACCCTCACACACAACGTACGCACGCAGACAGACACACACACACACATGCGTGCACACACAACCAACAAAACCAAAACACACACAAGCACACATGTATGCACACATGCATGCTCACACACGCACACACACACACTCACACACACAGTACTGTACAGTACACCTCAAATTATCTAACATCATTATTTGTGGTGACCTTTCTGACGAGGGACAGCATTGTGCTGCTACATGTACTCCCAGTTTTGGCTCACTCGTGTTAAAACGAAGTTAACACGAAGTGAATCTATAGTATGATAGTTGTTCATTTGTGTGTCTGTGTATGTGTGTGTGATGCATCCGTGGTCCTGTCTCCAAACTTTTAACGTTGGCATTTTTAGAATGTCTTTTCTGTGTGTTTGTGTGTGTGTGTGCATGTGCGCACGTGTGAAGTATCGGATTTGTACTTAATACATATATATTTCTGATTGTTTTGTGTTTATTACTATTGTTATTGTTGTTGTCTAAAGTTAACTTTGTAAGCGCTCTGAGCTCTTTGGAGAAAGAGCGCAACAAATATCAATTATTATTATTATTTTCTCTGGAAATAGAAGGCGTACATTGTTCAAACTTTGCATACACATAGATGCTTATGCAAGCTTTCAAACAATAGTGATTTGAATAATTAAATACTTTAAACAACACTGTAAACAGATAAACAAATAACATTTTAGACTAGTGGGTTAGAGAGTATTCAATAGGCAACACGAGTTAAGAAAGTCATCAACAGTCAAAGCCTCGATAGCTCATTGCGTTTCTCATGCCAATTGTTCCGGGTTCGATTCTCGGCAAAGGCACTTTTTTTTTTTTTCATTAACGATAGTTTCATTTGCACTTTAAACACCCCCCTCATGTTTACGACCCTCCATCTCAGAATCATTTTTTGCACACACACACACACATACCCCCCCCCCCCCCCCCCCCCCCCCCCCCCGAGTGAACCTTGAAGGCTTTGCCTCTTGTTCAACCTTGTGTGCAGTAGCCTAACCCACAGTTCAACAGCCTAAAAGTGTAACAAAGTACAAAAACAAAATAATGAAACCCTGCTTTATGCCAGAAGCGTACTGTTTTTAAATTGTGGGCTATCACCTGTTTCAAGAAATGGTTAATATTTCTGTTACATGAAAATGCCCTATTTTACTGCTTTCAATTAAAAAAGTACTTACTACAATACTAGTACGACACATCTCCAAAGCTCAGTGAATAAAAATGAGAAGCCGTCACAAAGCAAATTAAACAAGGAGAAAGACTCAAATTTAAAACGTAAGAATTTGGAACAAAAGAACATGTTTTTTTCAGTCCTGACTTCTTCAAAAGCTGATGCATACCTACAGGTAACAATTTAATCCAAAATGTTCTTCTTTACTTTTTTTTTTTATGAAAGTATTGTAACACATGACATCTAAAGCGGATGATGAAAGAGTAAATTTTTTGTTGGTTTCAAATTAAGTGAATGAAAGTTAGGTTTTACGTCCACTCGGCTGCAAAACAGCACATATGGGACAAACCATCAACAAACCATCATTGAATGCTCTAAGCAGATTGTGGAGGTACTGGTCTAATCTTTTTTTTAAAATTAAGTGCTCTGCCACCTTGCTTTTAAAGACCCACCAGGTCATGTGTCAAAATCACGGGTTTCATGGGTTTCCCCTCTTATAGCTAGTAAGAAGTCATGTTTTGACCAGGCTTGACAAATGTCCCCAAATTGAAAACAAAACATCATTTTAAAGAGCAGCCTCAATTTAAAGTTGGGGACATTTGTATGTGGGTCACAGCTACCCAGAAAAAAACAAGGGACTTAATCATGGTGCATCAGTATGTCTTTAAAGATTGTCTGGCATTAGCCCTTGGCATTGGATGGCACAGAATTACACCAAGTGCCGATTCTTACATCAGCAGCCAGTCCACACCCAGCCACCTCATCTACACCCAGCCCCTCCCTCCCTCCACTTACCACCACTGCTACACCCTTCCTGCATCCCCACCTTTCCCCAGCCTCACCCTCCTCCACCCCTTTTACCTACCACCACCACTACACCCTTCCTACATCCACATCTTGGCATTCTTGCCCTGGGCAGCCTCACCCTCCTCCACCCCTTTTACCTACCACCACCACTACACCCTTCCTACATCCACAGCTTTCCCCAGCCTCCCCCTCCTCCACCCCTTTTACCTACCACCACCACTACACCCTTCCTACATCCACATCTTGGCATTCTTGCCCTGGGCAGCCTCACCCTCCTCCACCCCTTTTACCTACCACCACCACTACACCCTTCCTACATCCACAGCTTTCCCCAGCCTCCCCCTCCTCCACCCCTTTTACCTACCACCACCACTACACCCTTCCTACATCCACATCTTGGCATTCTTGCCCTGGGCAGCCTCACCCTCCTCCACCCCTTTTACCTACCACCACCACTACACCCTTCCTACATCCACATCTTTCCCCAGCCTCACCCTCCTCCACCCCTTTTACCTACCACCACCACTACACCCTTCCTACATCCACATCTTGGCATTCTTGCCCTGGGCAGCCTCACCCTCCTCCACCCCTTTTACCTACCACCACCACTACACCCTTCCTACATCCACATCTTTCCCCAGCCTCACCCTCCTCCACCCCTTTTACCTACCACCACCACTACACCCTTCCTACATCCACATCTTGGCATTCTTGCCCTGGGCAGCCTCACCCTCCTCCACCCCTTTTACCTACCACCACCACTACACCCTTCCTACATCCACAGCTTTCCCCAGCCTCCCCCTCCTCCACCCCTTTTACCTACCACCACCACTACACCCTTCCTACATCCATATCTTGGCATTCTTGCCCTGGGCAGCCTCACCCTCCTCCACCCCTTTTACCTACCACCACCACTACACCCTTCCTACATCCACAGCTTTCCCCAGCCTCCCCCTCCTCCACCCCTTTTACCTACCACCACCACTACACCCTTCCTACATCCATATCTTGGCATTCTTGCCCTGGGCAGCCTCACCCTCCTCCACCCCTTTTACCTACCACCACCACTACACCCTTCCTACATCCACATCTTTCCCCAGCCTCACCCTCCTCCACCCCTTTTACCTACCACCACCACTACACCCTTCCTACATCCACATCTTTCCCCAGCCTCCCCCTCCTCCACCCCTTTTACCTACCACCACCACTACACCCTTCCTACATCCACATCTTTCCCCAGCCTCCCCCTCCTCCACCCCTTTTACCTACCACCACCACTACACCCTTCCTACATCCACATCTTTCCCCAGCCTCCCCCTCCTCCACCCCTTTTACCTACCACCACCACTACACCCTTGCTACATAGATCTACATCCTGCCCCATCCTCACCCTCCTCCACCCCTTTTAGTTTTACCTACCACCACCACTACATGCCAAACATCGTTGAAAATGCAGTCTACATTTTGTTGGAAAACGGAAGTACGGTAAAGGGAAGTAACTTCAGCGGCAGACAACTCACGCAAATGCCGTCTGCTATGATCGCGATATCGGTATGACCTTAATTTACTTTTTTTAATTTGAATTTAGTTTTAACACTCGATTATTTTTTGTGGAGGAGATTTTGACTTTGAATTTTGATGGATTGAGATTAAGGACGTTGTCAGACGATTTTGAAAATTCCAGGAGTTAACCAGGAGTCTTGGGGCCTTTGCTGTTTTTCAAGCACTTTTCAAGCCCTGGAAAAGGCCATGCCAATTTCCCAGTACTTTTCAAGGTTTCAAGGACCCTGTATGAACCTTGCACATCTTGCGGACATCCTCCTCCTCCTCCACCCCTTTCACATACTACCACCACTACACCCTTCCTACATCCACACATTGCTCCATCAAGGCTCATGTCAGAAAAATCATAATTGATTCAATCATTCATCGACCTTGAGAAGAAGATGAAAATCTTTAACAGGTGTTTTTTTCTCTATTAAATCATTTCTTTGCTATTTCTTCTACTTTTGTTTTTTTTTTGTTGTTGTTGTCTAACTAGTGCCATCTAAGCTTGATTCTTAGGCTTTAGAATCAGTATCAGTACTATCACACTATCAGGCAGGTCAACGGTGTTAGTAATAATGGGGATTTATAGTGCTCTTTCTCACATGAGCTCAGTGCGCTTTACATTGATAATAAGAACCGAACATTATAAAGGCAAACAAATAATGAATCATTAGAAAGTAAAATAAACATGCTTTCATTGCTTGCACACAACATTCTTTCTTCCTCACACACACACACACACTTAGTTATATATGCATGCATGCAAGCATGCAGGCAAACACACACATGAACGTACGCACACACATACACTCACACCAGTTGACAAAAATACAAGAGTAAAATAGTTACTTACAATATGAAAATTCTATGAAGAACATGCATAGACCACATAATTTACTTTCTCAATCAAGCTTAGATCTATACACTAGTTACTAGCACTTGGAAATAAAATCATACTGCCAACAAAACAAATGAGAAAGTCCCACCCATCAACATACCTCCTCCCCTCTTGCAAAACAAGCTACAGAAAGTTTTCCTTTCTTCCACGGACCATCTGATCTCTGAGTGGAACTCCCTCCCACCTGAGGCAGCAACATCGGCCTCGGTGGAGAGCTTCAAGTCCCGGAAATACACAGTGCCCCTCCCCTCCCTCCCCCCAATCCCCATCCCTCCTTCTTGCCCTGTCCCATTCATTCCCCCTCAGTGTAATGAGTATTCCTCAATCCTACAAGTTTCCAACTTGTCCCATCTTTCCCCCAGCCATTCAAGCCGATCATCTGAGCGGCCAAAGAAATTATTAGTGTTAAGATATATTTTCTACATGACCGAAGTCCCCAGTTATTACACACAACAGAACCATCAAAAGGATGATGGTGGTTGTCTACTGCAAGAAGAAGAACCTAAAGTTGAGTGTGCAGCAGTCAGACAAGAAAGTTTTGCCTACTGAGTACTGTCACTGATCATCAGTCTGATCGACTGATGTTTATTAGTTCGCTTCGAGTCCATTTGAGATGAAAATGAATCTGCCTGAAATTGAAAAGACTCCCATCTTGTAGCCAAACTATTAATGTCAAAATCTGTTCTAAAGAAATAAATTTAATTTAGACCTCCACCAACCTTGTCGATTGGAAGACCAACCAGTGGGACCAAATGTTCAAACAATCTGGATCCAGCGTAAAATTCCCCTTTCGTTTCCATTATACTAGAGACTGAAGTGAACAAAGAAGAATGCATCACAACATTCATGAACTATTCAAAAACAAAATACGAGCATTGCAACTTTGTCTGTGTGCGGTAGAAATGCTAATAGCAACGTCGACTCGGACCCCTAACAGTCTGAAACTCGTCTGTTGTTTTGACAGAGCTCTCGCCTTCCCATACCGCATAAAAAGCATCGCACCGGTGTTGCATAAAATACCTCACCCGTGAAATAAATACCCTTTCTCATTCGAATTCTTTGCTGTTTTGGAAAGATTCGCCCCAAATACATTCAGAGGCGTCTTGAAGAACAGAGGATTCATCACTAGGGGGCCTATATATTGAGAAGTCAGTGATGTTTGTTCTCAAATTTATTTTTAATTATTATGTCGCATGGGTGCTTGTTTAATATCACATACAGGGGTGAGTTTCTCTCTAGCGAATAACGCTTACGGCAAACGGGGCCTAAGAAACACTTTAGAAAGCGTTTGCGGAAGAATATTACAAGCTCTTGTCTAATAGGTCAATTTTTTTTGGGGTAACCAAACTTTAATGGACCAATCAAAAACAAGAAATGTATTCACCCCATGCTAGTCACGTGATAGTTCGCGAAAAGCTACCTCGATGACTATAGATGACAGCCACAAAACGTTTTTGGCAAACGTCGGCGAAAGAGGTGTTCCTTAGTACCGTTTTTGCCGATTTGCGCTCACGCTACGCAACGTTAGCCCTTGTGAAACTCAGCCCTGTTAAATGTAGATGACCAACTCTCTGTTGACCTAACATGTAAAGTTTTTGGTTTTTATTAACAATTTCGATATGTTGAATGGGGTGGGGGTAGGGATTAAGCACATATTTACACGATTGCATATAATTCTGCAAGTTTGAGCTGACCGCTTCCAAACGAGGCTGACGCAGGTAACAAACAGCCCTAGAAATAGGCAATCGTGTAAATTTGTGATTAACCCCCACCCCCTTCAACATATCAAAATTATTATTCCAAAAAACCCAGAAACACTAATAACTGACTCAACGATCGACAGCCTAACTTTACAAGTAAAAATCGAAGTAGGTCAACAGAGAGCACTGGGGGCCGTTTCACAAGGGCTAACGTTACGTAGCGTGAGCGCAAATCGGCAAAAAACGGGGGCCAGTTTCACAAGAGAACGGTCGCCGCGCGAATAACGCTTACGGCAAAACGGGGCCTAAGAAACACTTTAGAAAGCGTTTGCGGAAGAATATTACGAGCTCTTGTCTGATTGGTCCCAAAAAATTATTTTAAACAAACTGTAATGGACCAATCAACAACAAGAACCGTATTCACCCCCTACTAGTTCCGGATAGTTCGCCGCTTGTCACCTTTCGACTGAGAGCAAAACGCCATGCGAACTATTGGCAAACTGGGGTGTTTCTTAGACCGTTTTTGCCGATTTGAACGAGCGCGAAGAAACGTTAGCCCTTGTGAAACTCGCCCCAATACTAAGAAACACCTCTTTCGCAGACGTTTGCCAAAAACGTTTTGTGGCTGTCATCGAGCTTGCTTTTCGCGAACTATCACGTGACTATAATGGGGTGAATACATTTCTTGTCTTTGATTGGTCCATTAAAGTTTGGTTTAAAATAATAAAACAAATTTGACCAATCAGACAAGAGCTTGTAATATTCTTCTGCAAGCGCTTTCTAAAGTGTTTCTTAGGCCCTGTTTGCCGTGAGCGTTATTCGCGCGGCGTCCGTTATCTAGAGAAACTCAGCCCAGTGGTCTCCTACATTATAATAAATTTAACCGCCTGCATGTGTTCATACCCTCCACCATTTTTGGAAAATACGAAACTAAGTGTCATGGGTTTGTACATCGATTTCTCAGCAAAGGTGTAGATTTACACCCTCCCGCTCTATTTCTTGGTTCTTTATAGTCTATGGTTCTTTCCGTGTAGATTGAGCACTTAAATCTCAATATTTAAACAAAAATGGTTGACTTATTTCTCACATAAAATAGTAACGGTTCTAGGCGCAAGGGTATTTATTTCACGGAACATATATCTCATGACACCGGAAGTGAAGCAGGCGATTTTAAAATGGAATAAAAACATAGGCCTAATGGGCTCGCTGCATTTTTTTAAGCTGAAAATAATTCACAAGAGAAAAAGTATCCAGCCAAATTTTATCTCCTTTTTGTTTAAAAAAAATAAAGTTATCATAAGCGCTTTCTTATGCTCAAATTTTAATGAGAAACTCCCCGCGGATCAATGCCAAGGGAATGCACTCTTACTATAATTTATGTTCGGTGTTCTTGATTTCGGTTTGTCTACAGTAATACGTCGATTTGTTGTTTATATCCCGTCAGTTCTTGGGCAGCAAGGCATTTTCTGCATATAGACTGTATGCATTGACAACATAAAAAAAACTACTCGTTATTTTTGTATTATTTAATGTAGGCCTACTTATGGGGGAAATAACGTCTCCAGAGAGTGAATCAGTCCTAATTAAATTCATTCTTGGGCCCAAAATTTGTTTTCTTTGTAATTTAATGGATCATGGTGCCATGGCCGATGAGGTTTGGCCGAGGCGTGGTCACCGCTACAGCTATCTGTATTAGGCCTAATGAAAAAAATCGGGACTTTACTGGTTTCGTACTGCCTCCGGGCATTGCCTCCAGTATTGTTCCCACCATATTTGTATTTACAAATGTCCCATATGTATCTGATTCAGACCAAGAGGACGTAAAACTCCATTTTCTCTCTCTCTTTGTAATGTAATGGCACGCGCACACCACACACGCGTACGTACGCGTATACACGCGCACAGAGAGAGAGAGAGAGAGAGAGAGAGAGACGTATGCGCGCGCACGGCAAACACACAAGCGCGGACACGCTCTAGGTTTGTTTTGGTGGTTGTTCTTCCCTTTTTAATTAGTACTGATGTTGAGCTCTACCAAACTTTTTTTTTTACACTATCGTCTCAAGGTGATAATTTTCCTGTTTGGTTTGGGTTTGTTTGTTTTTGTTTTTGTTTTGTTGTTGGTTTCTTTTCTCAGTATTATATTTTCACGTTTCCCTTAACTTACTTGAGACTCTATTATAATTTTTCTCCCCCCCCCCCCTCCTTTTTTTTTGAAGTTTAAGAAACTGTTTCGTAATTTCTTATCACATCTATCGACTGAAAGGAAGGCCAAGGAAATTTAGCGTTGACCATCATCATGCAGCTACTATATATATAAGTAATTAATTGTGGTCCCGCGTTGTGGGCAGAAAGGGCGAGGCTGGGTAGAATTTCTCTAGATAACGGTCGCCGCGCGAAGAACGCTTACGCCAAACGGGGCCTAAGAAACGATTTAGAAAACGTTTGCGGAAGAATATTACAAGCTGTCTGATTGGTAAAAATAAAATAAGAAATTGGAACAAACTTTAATGGACCAATCAACAACAAGAAACGTATTCACCCCCTACTAGTTCCGGATAGTTCGCCTACTAGTTCCGGATAGTTCGCCTACTAGTTCCGGATAGTTCGCCGCTTGTTCGGTGTTTAGGAAGAACAAAACGCCACGCGAACCATCGGCAAACGAAGGGTGTTTCTTAGACCGTTTTTGCCGATTTATTGAGCGCAACGTAACGTCAGCCGTTGTGACGTTTAACGGCCCCAGCCCTCACCTCTGGGTTGAGTTTCTTTAGATAACGGTCGCCGAGCGAATAACGCTTACGCCAAACGGGGCCTAAGAAACACTTTAGAAAGCGTTTGCGGAAGAATATTACAAGCTCTTGTCTGATTGGTCAATATTTTTTTTATTATTTCAACCAAACCGTTAATGGACCAATCAAAAACAACAAATGTATTCACCCCATGCTAGTCACGTGATAGTTCGCGAAAAGCTACCTCGATGACAGCCACCGACGTTTTTGGCAAACGTCGGGCCGGGAAAGAGGTGTTTCTTAGTACCGTTTTTGTCGATTTGCGCTCACGCTACGTAACGTTAGCCCTTGTGAAATTCGCCCCAGGCATCACAGGCGAGCGCCTTCACTCCACAGACATTGTTAAATTTCAACATCCGTGCCTTCACTCTCCCACCTTCCTCCTTGAAGCTCACCTGAATTTTAGCCTATTTACCTGACCCAAGTTTGGGCAACATGAAGGCGCTTGATGTCGCACGTGCAATTCAGGGCCAGTGGATTTGTTCTCAACATGTCTGCGCATGTGCGAAGAGTTAGGGTTAGGGATAGGTTTAGGGTCAATTTAGTGTCGAATCACACACAAGATAAAATTTGATGGTACGTCATGATCGATTGTATTTTAATTTTAATTGTTTGTAACCCAGGCTAATGTATTCCAGGTCTGGCCCTGCAATGTAACCCCCGCCTTTGTTCGCCTTTCAACGGACACTTCAAATCAGCCTCTTCTTTTCTTGTCTACTTCACTATAAAGGCGATTGGATCCACAGACGAAATTTAAACTCGTTCCATATGTCATTGAGCTCGGGTTATTTGTAGTTACAACTCCAATCTTTGTCAGTCTTGTTTACTGTGCTGACGCTTCTTGCGATCTACTTCAGCCTCGGTGGATGTCTTCAAATCCCATATCTACCCCCCCCCCCCCCCGTCCTCC
>CM065706.1:20268176-20288176 GCA_017654935.2 Phymorhynchus buccinoides | reverse complement strand
GGACAGAAACACTGGTTATGTCCCTTTTAAACGTGACACAGTTTTTACACGTCGATAGGCCAGTTGAATTTCTCCGTTCAAATTCCAGTCTGAGTTTTTGGATAGCCGCCGCTGTGAATGGTGTATAACTACCCCACTAACGATAACTCTATCAGCCCGGTTCGCTGTAACTCTTAAGTAGTCCATCTTACCCTTTTAGAATCTTTGATGCACATGCCTTAAGCCTTAAAAAAATGAATGAGAAAGCTTGTAACAGCGTGAAGGTAAAATACAAAGAGAAAGGGACAGGTCAGTTATAAAAGGAGTACATTCTACCATAATACTGTGGAACTGTATACATGCACTTTATATAAATTATTATGCAGAGCAAAATATTAATTCCAATCGTAGAGAAAACAACATCAATAAAGAATGGGTTTCTTCGACACGCTCACAATCTATCTGCCACTGACCTTATTCGAAACACGCGTGCTCACACACGCACGCACACACACACGCAGACACACACACACACACATACACACACCACAGAAACCACACGCGCGCGCGCGCGCGCGCGCGTGCGCGCGCACGCACGCACGCACACGCACGCATGCACGCACGCCACGCACGCACGCACGCACGCACGCACGCACGCACGCACGCACGCACTCACACGCGCGCGCACGCACGCTCACGCACGCAACGTTACGCACGCAAACACACACACACACACGCAATACGCACACGCACACACACACACTCACACACCACACACATACACACACACACTCAACACATGCACTCATAAACATAAGACACATTCGATCTGTGCTATTTAAAAAGGCAAACACGAGAAAATAGTTTGGAGCATTTTTAGATACACACGCGCGCGCGCACACACACAAGCGCGCGCACACACATATAAACATGTTTTTTAAAATTTATTTTTTAATAGTCTCACATATTAGCTGGACGTTTAAAGAGAATTAAGTGGGTTTTTTTATGCAACATTGAAAACACCAGGCACGTTTTTGAAAGTCATTGCATAACAGATATTACCTTTAATTAATGTGGCGTACATTTCGACAGACTAACAAGTGTATGGATAGAAAAGATCATCGGTACAGTACTGATTAGAAAATAAGATAATCAATACCGGCGATTGATCCAATCAGGATAATCCGCAGGATGGAGAGTAAACAGGATGCTGTCAACAGGAGGGGATAGAGAACAGGATGCTGTCAACAGGAGGGGATAGAGAACAGGATGCTGTCAACAGGAGGGGATAGAGAACAGGATACTGTCAACTGGTGGGGATAGAGAACAGGATACTGTCAACAGGAGGGGATAGAGAACATGACACTGTCAACAGGAGGGGATAGAGAACAGGATACTGTCAACTGGTGGGGATAGAGAACAGGATACTGTCAACAGGAGGGGATAGAGAACAGGATACTGTCAACAGGAGGGGATAGTGAACAGGATACTGTCAACAGGAGGGGATAGAGAACAGGATGCTGTCAACAGGAGGGGATAGAGAACAGGATGCTGTCAACAGGAGGGGATAGAGAACAGGATGCTGTCAACAGGAGGGGGTAGTGAACAGGATACTGTCAACAGGAGGGGATAGAGAACAGGATACTGTCAACAGGAGGGGATAGTGAACAGGATGCTGTCAACAGGAGGGGATAGTGAACAGGATGCTGTCAACAGGAGGGGATAGTGAACAGGATGCTGTCAACAGGAGGGGGTAGTGAACAGGATGCTGTCAACAGGAGGGGATAGAGAACAGGATTCTGTCAACAGGAGGGGATAGAGAACAGGATACTGTCAACAGGAGGGGATAGAGAACAGGATGCTGTCAACAGGAGGGGGTAGAGAACAGGATGCTGTCAACAGGAGGGGATAGAGAACAGGATACTGTCAACAGGAGGGGATAGAGAACAGGATACTGTCAACAGGAGGGGATAGAGAACAGGATGCTGTCAACAGGAGGGGATAGAGAACAGGATACTGTCAACAGGAGGGGATAGAGAACAGGATGCTGTCAACAGGAGGGGATAGAGAACAAGATGCTGTGAACAGGAGGGGGTAGAGAACAGGATACTGTCAACAGGAGGGGATAGAGAACAGGATACTGTCAACAGGAGGGGATAGAGAACAGGATACTGTCAACAGGAGGGGGTAGAGAACAGGATACTGTCAACAGGAGGGGGTAGAGAACAGGATGCTGTCAACAGGAGGGGATAGAGAACAGGATACTGTCAACAGGAGGGGATAGAGAACAGGATACTGTCAACAGGAGGGGATAGAGAACAGGATACTGTCAACAGGAGGGGATAGAGAACAGGATGCTGTCAACAGGAGGGGGTAGAGAACAGGATGCTGTCAACAGGAGGGGATAGAGAACAAGATGCTGTGAACAGGAGGGGGTAGAGAACAGGATACTGTCAACAGGAGGGGGTAGAGAACAGGATACTGTCAACAGGAGGGGATAGAGAACAGGATACTGTCAACAGGAGGGGATAGTGAACAGGATACTGTCAACAGGAGGGGATAGTGAACAGGATATCTGTCAACAGGAGGGGTAGTGAACAGGATGCTGTCAACAGGAGGGGATAGAGAACAGGATACTGTCAACAGGAGGGGTAGTGAACAGGATGCTGTCAACAGGAGGGGATAGTGAACAGGATACTGTCAACAGGAGGGGATAGAGAACAAGATGCTGTGAACAGGAGGGGGTAGAGAACAGGATACTGTCAACAGGAGGGGGTAGAGAACAGGATACTGTCAACAGGAGGGGATAGAGAACAGGATACTGTCAACAGGAGTGGATAGAGAACAGGATACTGTCAACAGGAGGGGTAGTGAACAGGATGCTGTCAACAGGAGGGGATAGAGAACAGGATGCTGTCAACAGGAGGGGATAGAGAACAGGATACTGTCAACAGGAGGGGATAGAGAACAGGATGCTGTCAACAGGAGGGGATAGAGAACAGGATACTGTCAACAGGAGGGGTAGTGAACAGGATGCTGTCAACAGGAGGGGATAGAGAACAGGATGCTGTCAACAGGAGGGGATAGAGAACAGGATACTGTCAACAGGAGGGGTAGTGAACAGGATGCTGTCAACAGGAGGGGATAGAGAACAGGATACTGTCAACAGGAGGGGATAGAGAACAGGATACTGTCAACAGGAGGGGATAGAGAACAGGATACTGTCAACAGGAGGGGATAGTGAACAGGATACTGTCAACAGGAGGGGATAGAGAACAGGATTCTGTCAACAGGAGGGGATAGAGAACAGGATACTGTCAACAGGAGGGGTAGTGAACAGGATGCTGTCAACAGGAGGGGATAGAGAACAGGATGCTGTCAACAGGAGGGGATAGAGAACAGGATTCTGTCAACAGGAGGGGATAGAGAACAGGATGCTGTCAACAGGAGGGGATAGAGAACAGGATACTGTCAACAGGAGGGGTAGTGAACAGGATGCTGTCAACAGGAGGGGATAGAGAACAGGATTCTGTCAACAGGAGGGGATAGAGAACAGGATGCTGTCAACAGGAGGGGATAGAGAACAGGTTAAGAGGTGGAAGGGATAAACCATGTGGAGTATCAGGGACATGGGTGAAACCAAGGAACAGATTATTGACAAAATTAAGATCATCAGCAAGGTATAAATAAATGGATAAATATCGAAACAGATAAACGAATAATGATCAGCAGATGGGCAGAAGGCTGGGCATTATAACCGAATTGATAGAAAACAAAGTAAATCACCAAATGAAGCCATCATCGGATAAAAACAAAACAAAAACAAAGCACAGTGGGGGGGGGGGGGGCGGGGGGGGGGGGGGTGGGGGGGAGACCACTGACACCTGATGGGTAGAAACAAAGATAATGCGCGTGGGATTGGAATTGAAGCAAGATAACCAGCAGGATTAATAATAAGAAGATGATCATCGACAGAACAAACAAAAAAACACTAGATAAACGCACACACACTAATCAAAACACTCGCCCCACCCTTTCACCCCCAAGCAGAAAAACTAACCCTCCCACCCACTCACCCCCAACACCCTCAGAAAGTACACAAATATAAATAGTGTTTTACGCCCTCTTTGGCCTTTCGGCTTTGGCCTTTCGGCCATGTGGGGACACAAATATTCAAGTCCTCCACCAGGTACCCTTACACACACTCTTCACCTCCCCAAAATGCTTTTTATACAAATTGACGCATCACAAGAAACAGCCACCACCCATGTTTGAACACCCCCAGACCCATCTACACCACACCCTAGTTCCATAATATTTCAACATCTATCTTTTAAAAAAAATTGCTTTACTTGTAGAATGCGTGTTCGAACAAGTGTACAATGCACACAAAGTACCTAATACGCGAAAAAAAACACCTACGTGTGTTTTCTCGGGCTATAAGTGTGCTTGACACACAATTGCTTAATAAGCCCCCAATAGCACAACAGCACAAACAGCATAAAAGCATCAAATTGTCTTGTCTTGCCTCTTACCTTCTAAGCCCTCTTACTCCTCTTATCCCATAGTCTTTGCTCTAAGTAGCAAGCCAAAGCCCACAAATCAGGCCAAAAGGCCAAAGAGGGCGTAAAACAGCTATTATATTTGTGTACTTCTGAGGGTGTTGGGTTGGTGAGTGAGTGGGGAGGGTGAGTGTTATGCTTGGGGTGTGAAAGGGTGGGGCGAGTGTTTGATTAGTGGGTGTGCGTTTATCTAGTTGTTTTTTTTGATTTGTTCTGTCGATGATATCTTCTTATTATTAATCCTGCTTGGTTATCTTGCTTCAATCATCCCGCCATCATCGTGTTCTACCATCAGGTGTCAGTGTCTCCCCCCCCCCCCCCCCCCCCAACCCCCCCCCCCCCCCCCCCCCCCCCCCCCCCCCCCCCCCCCCCCCCCCCCCCCCCTCCCCCCCCCCCCCCCCCCCCCCCCCCCCCCCCCCCCCCCCCCCCCCCCCCCCCCCCCCCCCCCCCCCCCCCCCCCCCGTGCTTTGTTTTGTTGTGTTTTATCCGATTGATGCTTTCATTTGGTGATTTACTTTGTTTTCTATCAATTCGGTTATAATGCCCAGCCTTCTGCCCATCTGCTGATCATTATTCGTTTATCTGTTTCGATATTTATCCATTTATTTATACCTTGCTGATGATCTTAATTTTGTCAATAATCTGTTCCTTGGTTTCACCCATGTCCCTGATACTCCACATGGTTTATCCCTTCCACCTCTTAACCTGTTCTCTATCCCCTCCTGTTGACAGCATCCTGTTCTCTATCCCCTCCTGTTGACAGAATCCTGTTCTCTATCCCCTCCTGTTGACAGCATCCTGTTCACTACCCCTCCTGTTGACAGTATCCTGTTCTCTATCCCCTCCTGTTGACAGCATCCTGTTCTCTATCCCCTCCTGTTGACAGGATCCTGTTCTCTATCCCCTCCTGTTGACAGAATCCTGTTCTCTATCCCCTCCTGTTGACAGAATCCTGTTCTCTATCCCCTCCTGTTGACAGAATCCTGTTCTCTATCCCCTCCTGTTGACAGAATCCTGTTCTCTATCCCCTCCTGTTGACAGCATCCTGTTCACTACCCCTCCTGTTGACAGTATCCTGTTCTCTACCCCCTCCTGTTGACAGTATCCTGTTCTCTATCCCCTCCTGTTGACAGTATCCTGTTCTCTATCCCCTCCTGTTGACAGCATCCTGTTCACTACCCCTCCTGTTGACAGTATCCTGTTCTCTATCCCCTCCTGTTGACAGCATCCTGTTCTCTATCCCCTCCTGTTGACAGCATCCTGTTCACTACCCCTCCTGTTGACAGTATCCTGTTCTCTATCCCCTCCTGTTGACAGCATCCTGTTCTCTACCCCCTCCTGTTGACAGTATCCTGTTCTCTATCCCCTCCTGTTGACAGCATCCTGTTCTCTATCCCCTCCTGTTGACAGAATCCTGTTCTCTATCCCCTCCTGTTGACAGTATCCTGTTCTCTATCCCCTCCTGTTGACAGTATCCTGTTCTCTATCCCCTCCTGTTGACAGTATCCTGTTCTCTACCCCCTCCTGTTGACAGTATCCTGTTCTCTACCCCCTCCTGTTCACAGCATCTTGTTCTCTATCCCCTCCTGTTGACAGTATCCTGTTCACTATCCCCTCCTGTTGACAGCATCCTGTTCACTACCCCCTCCTGTTGACAGTATCCTGTTCACTATCCCCTCCTGTTGACAGCATCCTGTTCACTATCCCCTCCTGTTGACAGTATCCTGTTCACTATCCCCTCCTGTTGACAGCATCCTGTTCACTATCCCCTCCTGTTGACAGTATCCTGTTCTCTATCCCCTCCTGTTGACAGTATCCTGTTCTCTACCCCCTCCTGTTGACAGTATCCTGTTCTCTACCCCCTCCTGTTCACAGCATCTTGTTCTCTATCCCCTCCTGTTGACAGCATCCTGTTCTCTACCCCCTCCTGTTGACAGCATCCTGTTCTCTATCCCCTCCTGTTGACAGTATCCTGTTCTCTATCCCCTCCTGTTGACAGTATCCTGTTCTCTATCCCCTCCTGTTGACAGCATCCTGTTCTCTATCCCCTCCTGTTGACAGCATCCTGTTCTCTACCCCCTCCTGTTGACAGTATCCTGTTCTCTACCCCCTCCTGTTGACAGTATCCTGTTCTCTATCCACTCCTGTTGACAGTATCCTGTTCTCTATCCCCTCCTGTTGACAGTATCCTGTTCTCTACCCCCTCCTGTTCACAGCATCTTGTTCTCTATCCCCTCCTGTTGACAGCATCCTGTTCTCTACCCCCTCCTGTTGACAGTATCCTGTTCTCTATCCCCTCCTGTTGACAGCATCCTGTTCTCTACCCCCTCCTGTTGACAGCATCCTGTTCTCTATCCCCTCCTGTTGACAGAATCCTGTTCTCTATCCCCTCCTGTTGACAGCATCCTGTTCTCTACCCCCTCCTGTTGACAGCATCCTTGTTCTCTACCCCCTCCTGTTGACAGCATCCTGTTCTCTATCCCCTCCTGTTGACAGAATCCTGTTCTCTATCCCCTCCTGTTGACAGAATCCTGTTCTCTATCCCCTCCTGTTGACAGCATCCTGTTCACTATCCCCTCCTGTTGACAGTATCCTGTTCACTATCCCCTCCTGTTGACAGCATCCTGTTCACTATCCCCTCCTGTTGACAGTATCCTGTTCACTATCCCCTCCTGTTGACAGCATCCTGTTCACTATCCCCTCCTGTTGACAGTATCCTGTTCACTATCCCCTCCTGTTGACAGCATCCTGTTCACTATCCCCTCCTGTTGACAGTATCCTGTTCACTATCCCCTCCTGTTGACAGCATCCTGTTCTCTATCCCCTCCTGTTGACAGTATCCTGTTCACTATCCCCTCCTGTTGACAGTATCCTGTTCTCTATCCACTCCTGTTGACAGTATCCTGTTCTCTATCCCCACCAGTTGACAGTATCCTGTTCTCTATCCCCTCCTGTTGACAGTGTCATGTTCTCTATCCCCTCCTGTTGACAGTATCCTGTTCTCTATCCCCTCCTGTTGACAGTATCCTGTTCTCTATCCCCTCCTGTTGACAGCATCCTGTTCTCTATCCCCTCCTGTTGACAGCATCCTGTTCTCTATCCCCTCCTGTTGACAGCATCCTGTTTACTCTCCATCCTGCGGATTATCCTGATTGGATCAATCGCCGGTATTGATTATCTTATTTTCTAATCAGTACTGTACCGATGATCTTTTCTATCCATACACTTGTTAGTCTGTCGAAATGTACGCCACATTAATTAAAGGTAATATCTGTTATGCAATGACTTTCAAAAACGTGCCTGGTGTTTTCAATGTTGCATAAAAAAACCCACTTAATTCTCTTTAAACGTCCAGCTAATATGTGAGACTATTAAAAAATAAATTTTTTTTTTTTCAAAAACATGTTTATATGGGTGTGCGCGCGTTGTGTGTGTGCGCGCGCGCGTGTGTATCTAAAAATGCTCCAAACTATTTTCTCGTGTTTGCCTTTTTAAATAGCACAGATCGAATGTGTCTTATGTTTATGAGTGAGTGAGTGAGTGAATGTGTGTATGTGTGTGTGTATGTGCGGGTCGTGTGCTGTGTGCCAGCTGTGCGTGTGTGTGTGTGCTAGCGTGGCGGGCGTGCGTGCACCGCATGCGTGCGCGACCGTGCGTGCGAGCGTGCGTGCGTGCGTGCGTGCGTGCGTGCGTGGCGTGCGTACGTGCGTGCGTGCGTGCGTGGCGTGCGTGCGTGGCGCGCGCGCGCGCGCGCGCGCGCGACGCGTGTGTGTGTGTGTAATGTGTGTGTGTGTGGTGTGTGCCGTGTGTGTGTGCGTGCGTGTGTGAGCACGCGTGTTTCGAATAAGGTCAGTGGCAGATAGATTGTGAGCGTGTCGAAGAAACCCATTCTTTATTGATGTTGTTTTCTCTACGATTGGAATTAATATTTTGCTCTGCATAATAATTTATATAAAGTGCATGTATACAGTTCCACAGTATTATGGTAGAATGTACTCCTTTTATAACTGACCTGTCCCTTTCTCTTTGTATTTTACCTTCACGCTGTTACAAGCTTTCTCATTCATTTTTTTAAGGCTTAAGGCATGTGCATCAAAGATTCTAAAAGGGTAAGATGGACTACTTAAGAGTTACAGGCGAACCGGGCTGATAGAGTTATCGTTAGTGGGGTAGTTATACACCATCCACAGCGGCGGCTATCCAAAAACTCAGACTGGAATTTGAACGGAGAATTCAACTGGCCTATGGACGTGTACTAAATGTGTCACGTTTAAAAGGGACATAACCAGTGTTTCTGTCCTCACTACTCATATAGGGAAAAGAGACCGGATGCTTGTCTTCCCCTATACAGTCTTTGTGTGCATGTACATAAACATACGCGTGGAAACCCGTCCGCATATCTCATCCGCAATCCGCAAAATAATAAAATCTCTGGAAGTAAGAAGTATGACGGTGTCACGATAAATAAGTACCTGTCATGGAAATATCTACCTATCGCATACGAACTACAACCATCTAACCCTAACCCTATCCCTAACCCTAACCCTATCCCTATCCCTAACCACGGAAAGAACCAAGAAATAGAGCAGGAGGGTGTAAATCTACATATTTGCCGAAAGAAATCGATGTACAAAGCCATGCACTTAGTTTCGTAAAATTCACAATGGCGGACAAACAAACGATTCTGATTGGCTAGGGGCAGCTAGGGGTACTTATTTGATAGAGGTAGGATATCATCTTCACACCGGAGTGTGCACATTATAGGGGAGACTGGCTAGTCCGCCTACTTTTCAGATTTTCTCGTAAGCTACCTGAAGTAGAAGCTCCATTTTTAGACAAATAGTTAGGTAAATGTATGGACAACATACGTATATAGAAAATTCAGTCCAAAGTGACAAAAGGGTTTGTTCTGCATGCTGCTCGAAGTGCACCCACCCTTACGTAGGCATGTTTGCCCCAAGGTGGGGCTAGTCCGCCTACAGGTTGGGAAAAGGCTGCCCCCCTTCATGCTTATGCCTAGAAATGCTTAACAAAACCCACAATAACACAGGATCGTCAATTACTAGGCACCCTTTCAATACAAACATCCAAAAGTTATCTTCTATAAAAAAACAACAACAAAAAAACACACAACAAACATCCAATCTGAAAATAAGTCATGGATTCATTTGTTACAAAAAATAGCAAAACTAGCACACATTTTTTTGCTCTCAACTTTTCTCAGATTGATGACTTACACAGGATATGGCGGGGGTGATACCGTGTGGCTATCACATGTATGCTCTACATGATTCTTGAGCTTAACAATAAAAACGAAATGGCGGACCTGCCCCGGGGGGCGGACTAGCCCCGTTTTCCCCTACGTGGAAATGCATCCGCGTATCATCCAATCTGCATATTTCTTACTTCCAGAGGGGTTTTTTTCGGATTAAATTCCGGATATGTTTCCGCGTATATCTGCACACGCCCTTAAATAGCCTGTAATATTTTCTATGGTTATTACCGAATTGTGCTGTTTTCCTGTTGTGACTGGATGCATCCTTTTCTTAATATCGTAGTGCCCAGGGACGGTATTCACGTTGAGATAGCATGAGACTTGGCATGATGCTAACTTAGAAGCTCTTCCAATGTCCTATAGGATTTAATAGGACTTTTGGAAGAGCTTCTAAGTTAGCATCATGCTAAGTCTCATGCTATCTCGACATGAATACCGTCCCTGTATAATAGTTTCTTCCTATTGTTGCGATTCTCGTTTCATTTGAGTCTTTGTTCTTTATGCTGACGACACGTGGTCACAGTTCGAATAATTATGATATTCTAGTGTGTGATAATCCAATTGCCTTCCATGCGTTTTAAGCTTCAACATTTATATCAATGTTAATTATATATAACTATTTTGTCCCAAAGCGCTCTTAGAGTCAATCAAGTGCTGAAATATATATTATTATTATGATGCTGTTCAGGGTTTTAATTACTGGTGCCTTAATTTATATGTTGATTGTTATTCCTCCATTTCAAACGGTTCACGTCCCAGACCTGTTTACTCTACTCTTTTCGAGTAGTATTCTACTCAATTTGGACCTCTACTACTATTCAAAATTGAAAATAATGCTCTAATCTACTCATTTTCAGTGAACAATGTTTGATGGTTTAATGAATAAAACTACACATTTTGCCACCAAAACTACTCATTTCAGCTATCCAGACTACTCAAGACTTGTGTAGGGGGTAAACGGGTCTGACGTCCACACACGATTTAGAAACTGTTGTTTTCTCTAAAACTAATGACAAACTCTGTCCTGCTTTGTGGGACAAAAATGGTATTCAACTGATAACACAAACGATGTAAACAGACCATGCTTGTACTGTCATGAAAGGGAAAGGATGCACACACATATTCATATTATATAACTTCATATTAAAAACCGGCAGAGTTTGTGCCTTTCTTTCCTTTTTCTCCGTGAAAATATAAAAGACAGTCAAATGTAATGATCCGTAGAAGAAAAAACATTTCAACAGACATTTTCATTTTAGACCACAAAAGACATGTTTTGGTATATCAAAAGTAGGCAAATCCCATGGGGTGGGGGGTTGGGGGGGGTGGGGTGGGGTGGGGGGGGGGCAAGACAAAACCTACAACACCACCCAACAAACAACAAGTTGTTTTTTCTCTCCATATTTTAATGAACTTGGTGTTTACGAAGTAAAAACGATATAGTTAACCTATAACCTTACGCATTTGCATGCAGGGGGTATGGAGCAAGATATTGTTTTTTCTTGTTCACATTTTAAATTAATTTGGTGTTTACGAAGTAAAAACGATACAGTTAACCTATAACCTTACGTATTTGCATGCAAAGAAACCCAATGGTCTGGATTACAAGCTGAACAAGCAGTTCAAAGGGGTGATCGAAGCATGCTGTTTTGAAATCAGCCCAAAATATAGCGATCTATAAACACGGCTGGTTTGAATTGTGTGTGGTTGGTTTTTTAGTTTACGACTTTTATTGTCGTTGTTTGTTTGTTTGTTTTTAAATATGCCTATCTGTTTGTTTAAATAAACACCCAGTAACAAGAATTCGATGTTTTCTGTCTTTCTTATGTCGTGTGCTTGTGTAATGCAGGTCTTCACAGCAGCTGTGTGTGTGGCTCTGTCTCTGCGTTTGTCTGTCTGTCGGTCGGTCTCTGTCTCTCTCTTTTTGTCTCTCTCTGTGCGTGCGTACGTGCGTACGCGCACTTGTGTGTGTGTGTGCGTGCTGTGTGCGTGTGCGTGTGCGCGAGCACTTGGCTGTTGCTGTGCTGTGCTGTGCTGCGCTCTCTCTCTCTCCCTCTTTTTCTCTCTCTCTCTCTCTCTCTCTCTCCCCTCTGTCTCTCTTCTCTCTCTCTCTCTCTCTCTCTCTCTCTCTCTCTCTCTCTCTCTCTCTCTCTCTTCTCTCTCTCTCTCTCTCTCTCTCTATCTCCTTCGAGTGTTCTATGCGTGCAAAAGTGCATGTGCCTTGTGTGTGTGTGGTGTTTGTGCATGCGTGTGCGCGCGCGTGTGCGTGTGCGTGTACGTGTGTGTGTGTGTGTGCGTGTGCGTGTGCGTGTGTGTGTGTGTGTGTGTGTGTGTGCGCGCGTGCGTGTGCGGTGCGTGCTTGTGTGTGTGTGTGTGTGTGTGTGTGTGTGTGTGTGTGTGTATGTGTGTGTGTGTGTGCGTGTGTGTGTGTGTGTGTTGTGTGTGTGTGGTGTGTGTGTGTGTATGTGTGCGCGTGTGCGTGTGTAGGTCTACACGAAACTTTCAACATTATTTTAATCTTTTATCAAATGAAAATGAAATGAAATTCATTTGAAAGAAATAATATTTCAAGAGAGAGAGAGAGAGTATATATCTATCAACGATTCAGGGGAGGTAATCTGTTATTCAGCAAAGCGTCCACCACAAGCAGTTGTCTACCTTTACCATTCAGACCTTCCTCCCCATCCTCCTCCATCTCCCCTCTACATCTCTCTCTATATCTTAACTCTCAAAATCTCTCTCTCTCTCTCTCTCTCCTCTCTCTCTCTCTCTCTCTCTCTCTCTCTCTCTCTCTCTCTCTCTCTCTCTCTCTCTCTCTCTCTCTCTCTCTCTCTCTCTCTCAAGAGCTGGGAGTCTGTAAATAATTATATCTTGCAATTCGTTTAATTTAAAGCCAACGATATAAAACCTCCAGCTCTGGCAAGCATGCGCCAGTTGTCCTTATTAGTCGAGTCCTTTTGGGCCAACAGAGCGGGGATGCATCCCTGGCAAGGCATCTCGATCCACAATTACCGAAGCTTAGGCCAGCCCTAAGTGCTGCCGTCTCCTCTCCGCTTGCTCTTTGTAACCCATAGATGGAAAAAGCAGATTGGCAAAAACTAGAATACTAATCAAGCAGAGGCAAACATGAAAACGTACTGTTGTCATGTCAAAAAGTTAAAAAGGTACTGATGTCAAGTCCAAAAAAATTAAAAACGTGCCGATGTTAATTTAAGTCAAATACTGATGCCAAGTCAAAAAAATTAAAGTGTAGGCCTACTGATCATCGTCAGATAAAAAATAGATTAAAAAAACGTACTGATGTCGAGTCAAAATATTAATAGCATACCGATGTTAAGTCACACACACACACACACACACACACACACACACACACATACACACACACACACACACACACACACACACACACCACACACACACACAGAGGGACTCCATTATTCATCTTTCATTCAGTAAGCCATAGCAAGTGAGTTGCATATCATGATGCACGTCTCCCTAAAACTGTGTAATTCAGTAGTCAAATTCATTTGACAGCTCTAGATACAGTAGCCAAATTGATTTGACAGCAGTAGGCCAGGTAAGGTCAAAGAGACTACTGTGCCTGGGAAACGCTGTGAGGCAAACTTATAATAAGAAAGCATTACCATATGGCACGGACTGACCACATACACAAACGTTAGAGGATACACATACAAATACATACTCACACACAACGTACACACGCAGACAACACACACACATGCATACATACAGACACATACACACACATGTGCACACCCACACACACACAAAACCAAAACACACACAAGCACACACGCACGCATATGGATGACAACCGGTCAAAAGTTTAAAATGTTTTAAAATGTTCTGATGTGAAATCAAAAAGTTAAAAAAACAGTTGTTAATCATCTTATTCTTCTTTTCTTCAGGCATCCTCCGTCGTCTTGTTGACGATTCTGGTGCGTAAACAAAGGGGGTTCCGGTTTACTTATCACATGATTATTGACTGTAGGAAAGGATAGCTGCCCAGATGATCAGCTCACTGGGGAAGTGGGGTAGGGTGGAGGGTGTAGAGGGTCATGGGGAATGGAGAAGGGCAGGAGGGTGGGGAATGGAAGGGGAGTGGGGAGGAGGGGGGGGGTGGGGGGGGGTTTGGGGGGGGGGGGGGGGGGGGGGTAGATATGGGATTTGAAGACATCCACCGAGGCTGAAGTAGATCGCAAGAAGCGTCAGCACAGTAAACAAGACTGACAAAGATTGGAGTTGTAACTACAAATAACCCGAGCTCAATGACATATGGAACGAGTTTAAATTTCGTCTGTGGATCCAATCGCCTTTATAGTGAAGTAGACAAGAAAAGAAGAGGCTGATTTGAAGTGTCCGTTGAAAGGCGAACAAAGGCGGGGGTTACATTGCAGGGCCAGACCTGGAATACATTAGCCTGGGTTACAAACAATTAAAATTAAAATACAATCGATCATGACGTACCATCAAATTTTATCTTGTGTGTGATTCGACACTAAATTGACCCTAAACCTATCCCTAACCCTAACTCTTCGCACATGCGCAGACATGTTGAGAACAAATCCACTGGCCCTGAATTGCACGTGCGACATCAAGCGCCTTCATGTTGCCCAAACTTGGGTCAGGTAAATAGGCTAAAATTCAGGTGAGCTTCAAGGAGGAAGGTGGGAGAGTGAAGGCACGGATGTTGAAATTTAACAATGTCTGTGGAGTGAAGGCGCTCGCCTGTGATGCCTGGGGCCGTTTCACAAGGGCTAACGTTACGTAGCGTGAGCGCAAATCGACAAAAACGGTACTAAGAAACACCTCTTTCCCGGCCCGACGTTTGCCAAAAACGTCGGTGGCTGTCATCGAGGTAGCTTTTCGCGAACTATCACGTGACTAGCATGGGGTGAATACATTTGTTGTTGTTGATTGGTCCATTAAAGTTTGGTTAAAATAATAAAAAAAAATTTGACCAATCAGACAAGAGCTTGTAATATTCTTCCGCAAACGCTTTCTAAAGTGTTTCTTAGGCCCCGTTTGGCGTAAGCGTTATTCGCTCGGCGACCGTTATCTAGAGAAACTCAACCCAGAGGTGAGGGCTGGGGCCGTTAAACGTCACAACGGCTGACGTTACGTTGCGCTCAATAAATCGGCAAAAACGGTCTAAGAAACACCCTTCGTTTGCTGATGGTTCGCGTGGCGTTTTGTTCTTGCCTAAACACCGAACAAGCGGCGAACTATCCGGAACTAGTAGGCGAACTATCCGGAACTAGTAGGCGAACTATCCGGAACTAGTAGGGGGTGAATACGTTTCTTGTTGTTGATTGGTCCATTAAAGTTTGGTCTCCAATTTCTTATTTTTTTTTACCAATCAGACAAGAGCTTGTAATATTCTTCCGCAAACGTTTTCTAAATCGTTTCTTAGGCCCCGTTTGGCGTAAGCGTTCTTCGCGCGGCGACCGTTATCTAGAGAAATTTCTACCCAGCCTCGCCCTTTCTGCCCACAACGCGGGACCACAATTAATTACTTATATATATAGTAGCTGCATGATGATGGTCAACGCTAAATTTCCTTGGCCTTCCTTTCAGTCGATAGATGTGATAAGAAATTACGAAACAGTTTCTTAAACTTCAAAAAAAAAGGAGGGGGGGGGGGGAGAAAAATTATAATAGAGTCTCAAGTAAGTTAAGGGAAACGTGAAAATATAATACTGAGAAAAGAAACCAACAACAAAACAAAAACAAAAACAAACAAACCCAAACCAAACAGGAAAATTATCACCTTGAGACGATAGTGTAAAAAAAAAAGTTTGGTAGAGCTCAACATCAGTACTAATTAAAAAGGGAAGAACAACCACCAAAACAAACCTAGAGAGTGTCCGCGCTTGTGTGTTTGCCGTGCGCGCGCATACGTCTCTCTCTCCTCTCTCTCTCTCTCTCTGTGCGCGTGTATACGCGTACGTAAGCGCGTGTGTGGTGTGCGCGTGCCATTACATTACAAAGAGAGAGAGAAAATGGAGTTTTACGTCCTCTTGGTCTGAATCAGATACATATGGGACATTTGTAAATACAAATATGGTGGGAACAATACTGGAGGCAATGCCCGGAGGCAGTACGAAACCAGTAAAGTCCCGATTTTTTTCATTAGGCCTAACACAGATAGCTGTAGCGGTGACCACGCCTCGGCCAAACCTCATCGGCCATGGCACCATGATCCATTAAATTACAAAGAAAACAAATTTTGGGCCCAAGAATGAATTTAATTAGGACTGATTCACTCTCTGGAGACGTTATTTCCCCCATAAGTAGGCCTACATTAAATAATACAAAAATAACGAGTAGTTTTTTTTATGTTGTCAATGCATACAGTCTATATGCAGAAAATGCCTTGCTGCCCAAGAACTGACGGGATATAAACAACAAATCGACGTATTACTGTAGACAAACCGAAATCAAGAACACCGAACATAAATTATAGTAAGAGTGCATTCCCTTGGCATTGATCCGCGGGGAGTTTCTCATTAAAATTTGAGCATAAGAAAGCGCTTATGATAACTTTATTTTTTTTAAACAAAAAGGAGATAAAATTTGGCTGGATACTTTTTCTCTTGTGAATTATTTTCAGCTTAAAAAAATGCAGCGAGCCCATTAGGCCTATGTTTTTATTCCATTTTAAAATCGCCTGCTTCACTTCCGGTGTCATGAGATATATGTTCCGTGAAATAAATACCCTTGCGCCTAGAACCGTTACTATTTTATGTGAGAAATAAGTCAACCATTTTTGTTTAAATATTGAGATTTAAGTGCTCAATCTACACGGAAAGAACCATAGACTATAAAGAACCAAGAAATAGAGCGGGAGGGTGTAAATCTACATTTTTGCCGATAAATCGATGTACAAAGCCATGTTACTTAGTTTCGTATTTTCCAAAAATGGTGGAGGGTATGAACACATGCAGGCGGTTAAATTTATTATAATGTAGGAGACCACTGGGCTGAGTTTCTCTAGATAACGGACGCCGCGCGAATAACGCTCACGGCAAACAGGGCCTAAGAAACACTTTAGAAAGCGCTTGCAGAAGAATATTACAAGCTCTTGTCTGATTGGTCAAATTTGTTTTATTATTTTAAACCAAACTTTAATGGACCAATCAAAGACAAGAAATGTATTCACCCCATTATAGTCACGTGATAGTTCGCGAAAAGCAAGCTCGATGACAGCCACAAAACGTTTTTGGCAAACGTCGGCGAAAGAGGTGTTTCTTAGTATTGGGGCGAGTTTCACAAGGGCTAACGTTTCTTCGCGCTCGTTCAAATCGGCAAAAACGGTCTAAGAAACACCCCAGTTTGCCAAATAGTTCGCATGGCGTTTTGGCTCTCAGGTCGAACACCGACAAGCGGCGAACTATCACGGAACTAGTAGGGGGTGAATACGTTTCTTGTTTGTTGATTGGTCCATTACAGTTTGTTTAAAATAATAATTTTTGGGGACCAATCCGACAAGAGCTTGTAGGCCTAATGTTCTTCCGCAAACGTTTTATAAAAGTGTTTCTTAAGCCCCGCTTGCCGTAAACGTTATTCGCGCAGCGACCGTTATCTAGAGTGACTAGACCCGTTTTTTTTGCGATTTGCGCTCACGCTTACGTAAACGTTAGGCCCTTGTGAAACGGCCCCCATGCTCCCTCCTCTGTTGACCTACTTCGATTTTAACTTGTAAAGTTAGGAGCTGTCGCATCGTTGAGTCAGTTAAGTAGTGGTTTCTGGGTTTTTTGGAATAAATACTTTTGGATATGGTTGACGGGGGTGGGGTGGGGGTAAATCACACAGACAATTTACGACGATTGCCCATTTCTGGGGCTGTTTGTTACCTGCGTCAGCCTCGTTTTGGAAGCGGTCGACTCAAACTTGTAGAATTATATGCAATCGTGTAAATATGTGCTGAATCCCTACCCTCACCCCTTTCAACATATCGAAATTGTTAATAAAAACCAAAAACTTTACATGTTAGGTCAACAGAGAGTTGGTCATCTACATTTAACAGGGCTGAGTTTCACAGGGGCTAACGTTACGTAGCGTGAGCGCAAAATCGGCAAAAACGGTACTAAGAGGACCCCCTCTTTCGCCTACGTTTGCCAAAAACGTTTTGTGGCTAACATCAAAAGTCATCGAGGTAGCTTTTGGCGAACTATCACGTGACTAGCATGGGGTGAATACATTTCTTGTTTTTGATTGGGGTCCATTAAAGTTTGGTTAACCCCCCAAAAAAAAATTGACCTATCAGACCAGAGCTTGTAATATTCTTCCGCAAACCCTTTTCTAAAGTGTTTCTTAGGCCCCGTTTGCCGTAAGCGTTATTCGCTAGAGAGAAACTCACCCCTGTATGTGATATTAAACAAGCACCCATGCGACATAATAATTAAAAATAAATTTGAGAACAAACATCACTGACTTCTCAATATATAGGCCCCCTAGTGATGAATCCTCTGTTCTTCAAGACGCCTCTGAATGTATTTGGGGGCGAATCTTTCCAAAACAGCAAAGAATTCGAATGAGAAAGGGTATTTATTTCACGGGTGAGGTATTTTATGCAACACCGGTGCGATGCTTTTTATGCGGTATGGGAAGGCGAGAGCTCTGTCAAAACAACAGACGAGTTTCAGACTGTTAGGGGTCCGAGTCGACGTTGCTATTAGCATTTCTACCGCACACAGACAAAGTTGCAATGCTCGTATTTTGTTTTTGAATAGTTCATGAATGTTGTGATGCATTCTTCTTTGTTCACTTCAGTCTCTAGTATAATGGAAACGAAAGGGGAATTTTACGCTGGATCCAGATTGTTTGAACATTTGGTCCCACTGGTTGGTCTTCCAATCGACAAGGTTGGTGGAGGTCTAAATTAAATTTATTTCTTTAGAACAGATTTTGACATTAATAGTTTGGCTACAAGATGGGAGTCTTTTCAATTTCAGGCAGATTCATTTTCATCTCAAATGGACTCATGCAGCGAATAATAAACATCAGTCGATCAGATGATGATCAGTGACAGTACTCCGTAGGCAAAAACTTTTCTTGTCTGAATGCTGCCACTCAACTTTAGGTCTTCTTCTCGCAGTGACACCCACCATCATCCTTTTGATGGTTCTGTTGTGTGTAAAAACTGGGGACTTCGGTCATGAGAAAATATATTCTTAACAACGAATAATTTCTTTGGCCGCCCATCAGATGCATCGGCTGTGATGGCTGGGGGAAAGATGGACAAGTTGGTAAACTTGTAGGATGAGGAATACTCATTACACTGAGGGGAAATGAATGGGACAGGGCAAAGAAGGAGGATGGGGATTGGGGGGAGGGAGGGGAGGGGGCACTGTGTATTTCCGGGCTTGAAGCTATCCACCGAGGCCGAATGTTGCTGCATCAGGGGGGAGGGAGTCCACTCAGATCAGAAGGTCCGTGGGAAAGAAAGGAAAACTTTCGAGCTTGTTTGCAAGAGGGGAGGAGGTATGTGGAGGGGTGGGCTTTCTCATTTGTTTTGTGGCAGTAGTTATGATTTATTTCCAAGTGCTAGTAACTAGTGTATAGATCTAAGCATTTGATTGAGAAAGTTAAATTATGTGGTCTACGCATGTTCTCATAGAATGTTAATATTGTAAGGAATTTTTAATCATTGTATTTTTGTCAATGGTGAGTGTTTGTGGTGCGTAAGTCATGTGTGGTTGCCTGCATGATTGCATGCATGCAATATAATAAGTACATGTGTGTGGTGTGTGTGAGGAAGAAAAGAAATGTTGTGTGCAAGCAAGGAAAGCTGTTTATTTTTACTTTCTAATGATTCATTTTTGTTTGCCTGTATAATGTTCGTGATTATCAAGTAAAGCGCACTGAGATTCATGTGAGAAAGAGCACTACAAATCCCCATTATACTAACCACCGTTGACATGCCTGATAGTGTGATAGTACGGATACGATTCTAAAGCCTAAGAATCAGCTTAGATGGCATAGTTAGACAACAACAAAAAAACAAACAAAAAAGTAGAAGAAATAGCAAAGAAATGACGAATAGAGAAAAAAAACACATGTAAAGATTTTCATCCTGCCTTCTCAAGGTCGAGAATGATTGAAATCAATTATGATTTTTTGACATGAGCCGTGTGGAGCAATTGGGATGTAGGAGG
>CM065706.1:20255337-20267676 GCA_017654935.2 Phymorhynchus buccinoides | reverse complement strand
TAACCACATGACATCTAAAGCGGATGATGAAAGAGTAAATTTTTTGTTGGTTTCAAATTAAGTGAATGAAAGTTAGGTTTTACGTCCACTTTGGCTGCAAAACAGCACATATGGGACAAACCATCAACAAACCATCATTGAATGCTCTAAGCAGATTGTGGAG
Source organism: Phymorhynchus buccinoides (assembly GCA_017654935.2). Classification (NCBI taxonomy): domain Eukaryota; kingdom Metazoa; phylum Mollusca; class Gastropoda; order Neogastropoda; family Raphitomidae; genus Phymorhynchus; species Phymorhynchus buccinoides. The sequence continues at coordinate 20,267,513 of CM065706.1, read as the reverse complement.
GTACTGGTCTAATCTTTTTTTTAAAAATTAAGTGCTCTGCCACCTTGCTGTTAAAGACCCACCATGTCATGTGTCAAATTCACGGGTTTCATGGTTTTCCCCTCTTATAGCTAGTAAGAAATCTTGTTTTTGACCAGTGCATACTAATGCTCCCAAATTGAAAACAAAACATCATTTAAAAGAGCAGCCTCAATTTGAAAGTTGGGGACATTTGTATGTGGGTCACAGCTACCTTTCAGAAAAAAAACAAGGGACTTAATCAGGGTGCGTCAGTGTGTCTTAAAGATTGTCTGGCATTAGCCCTGGGCATTGGCTGGCACAGAATTACACCAAGTGCCGATTCTTACATCAGCCGCCAGTCCACACCCAGCCACCTCATCAGCTACAACCAGCCCCTCCCTCCCTCCACTTACACACCACTGCTACACCCTTCCTGCATCCCCACCTTTCCCCAGCCTCACCCTCCTCCACCCCTTTTACCTACCACCACCACTACACCCTTCCTACATCCACATCTTGGCATTCTTGCCCTGGGCAGCCTCACCCTCCTTCACCCCTTTTACCTACCACCACCACTACACCCTTCCTACATCCACAGCTTTCCCCAGCCTCCCCCTCCTCCACCCCTTTTACCTACCACCACCACTACACCCTTCCTACATCCACATCTTGGCATTCTTGCCCTGGGCAGCCTCACCCTCCTCCACCCCTTTTACCTACCACCACCACTACACCCTTCCTACATCCACATCTTTCCCCAGCCTCACCCTCCTCCACCCCTTTTACCTACCACCACCACTACACCCTTCCTACATCCACATCTTGGCATTCTTGCCCTGGGCAGCCTCACCCTCCTCCACCCCTTTTACCTACCACCACCACTACACCCTTCCTACATCCACATCTTTCCCCAGCCTCACCCTCCTCCACCCCTTTTACCTACCACCACCACTACACCCTTCCTACATCCACATCTTGGCATTCTTGCCCTGGGCAGCCTCACCCTCCTCCACCCCTTTTACCTACCACCACCACTACACCCTTCCTACATCCACAAGTTTTTTTTTTGTTTTTTTAGGCTTGCCCCAGCCTCCCCATACCTCCACCCCTTTTACCTACCCCAACCACTACACACCCTTCCCTACATAGATCTACATCCTGGGCCACCATCCTCACCCTCCTCCACCCCTTAGGTTTTACCTTTTTTTTACCACCACCACTACATGCCATACATTGTTGAAAATGCAGTCTCCATTTTGTTTAAAAACGGAAGTACGGTAAAGGGAAGTAACTTCAGCGGAAGACAACTCGCGCAAATGTCGTCTGCCATGATCGCGATATCGGTATGACCTTAATTTACTTTTTTTAATTTGAATTTAGTTTTAACACTCAATTATTTTTTTGTGGAGGAGATTTTGACTTTGAATTTTGATGGATTGAGATTAAGGACATGGTCAGAAGATTTTGAAAATTCCAGGACTTTTCCAGGAGTCTTGGGGCCATTGCTGTTTTTCAAGCACTTTTCAAGACCTGGAAAAGACCATGTCAATTTTCCAGTACCTTTCAAGGTTTCAAGGACCCTGTACGAACCTTGCACATCTTGCGGACATCCTCCTCCTCCTCCACCCCTTTCACATACTACCACCACTACACCCTTCCTACATCCACACATTGCTCCATCAAGGCTCATGTCAGAAAAATCATAATTGATTCAATCATTCATCGACCTTGAGAAGAAGATGAAAATCTTTAACAGGTGGGTTTTTCTCTATTAAATCATTTCTTTGCTAATTTCTTCTACTTTGGTTTTGTTTTTTGTTGTTGTTGTCTAACTAGTGCCATCTAAGCTTGATTCTTAGGCTTTAGAATCAGTATCAGTACTATCACACTATCAGGCAGGTCAACGGTGTTAGTAATAATGGGAATTTATATAGCGCTCTTTCTCACATGATCTCAGTGCGCTTTACATTGATAACAAGAACATTACAGGCAAACAATTAATATATGAATCATTAGAAAGTAAAATAAACACGCTTTCATTGCTTGCACACAACATTCTTTCTTCTTCCACACACACACACAAAAACTTAGTTATATATGCATGCATGCAAGCATGCAGGCAAACACACACATGAACGTACGCACACACATACACTCACACCAGTTGACAAAAATACAAGAGTAAAATAGTTACTTACAATATGAAAATTCTATGAAGAACATGCATAGACCACATAATTCACATTCTCAATCAAATTTGGATCTATACACTAGTTACTAGCAAATTAAAATAAAATCATACTGCCAACAAAACAAATGAGAAAGTCCCACCCATCAAACATACCTCCTCCCCTCTTGCAAAATCAGCTACAGGAAGTTTTCCTTTTTTCCCACGGACCATCTCTTGAGTGGAGTTCCCTCCCACCTGAGGCAGTATCATCGGACTCGGTGGAGAGCTTCAAGTCCCGGAAATACACAGTGCCCCTCCCCTCCCTCCCCCAAATCCCTCATCCCTCCTTCTGCCTCGTCCCATTCATTCCCCCTCAGTGTAATGAGTATTCCTCAATCCTACAAGTTTCCAACTTGTCCCATCTTTCCCCCAGCCATTCGAGCCGATCATCTGGGCGGCCAAGGAAACTATTACCGTATATAGATATATTTTCTACATGACCGAAGTCCCCAGTTATTATACACAACAGAACCATCAAAAGGATGATTGTGGTTGTCTACTGCAAGAAGAAGAACCTAAAGTTGAGTGTGCAGCAGTCAGACAAGAAAGTTTTGCCTACTGTCACTGATCATCAGTCTGATCGACTGATGTTTATTAGTTCGCTTCGAGTCCATTTGAGATGAAAATGAATCTGCCTGAAATTGAAAAGACTCCCATCTTGTAGCCAAACTATTAATGTCAAAATCTGTTCTAAAGAAATAAATTTAATTTAGACCTCCACCAACCTTGTCGATTGGAAGACCAACCAGTGGGACCAAATGTTCAAACAATCTGGATCCAGCGTAAAATTCCCCTTTCGTTTCCATTATACTAGAGACTGAAGTGAACAAAGAAGAATGCATCACAACATTCATGAACTATTCAAAAACAAAATACGAGCATTGCAACTTTGTCTGTGTGCGGTAGAAATGCTAATAGCAACGTCGACTCGGACCCCTAACAGTCTGAAACTCGTCTGTTGTTTTGACAGAGCTCTCGCCTTCCCATACCGCATAAAAAGCATCGCACCGGTGTTGCATAAAATACCTCACCCGTGAAATAAATACTCTTTTTCCTCATTGGAATTGTTTGCTGTTTTGGAAAGATTCGCCCCAAATACATTCAGAGGCGTCTTGAAGAACAGAGGATTCATCACTAGGGGGCCTATATATTGAGAAGTCAGTGATGTTTGTTCTCAAATTTATTTTTAATTATTATGTCGCATGGGTGCTTGTTTAATATCACATACAGGGGTGAGTTTCTCTCTAGCGAATAACGCTTACGGCAAACGGGGCCTAAGAAACACTTTAGAAAGCGTTTGCGGAAGAATATTACAAGCTCTTGTCTGATTGGTCAATTTTTTTTTTTTTTTTTAACCAAACTTTAATGGACCAATCAAAAACAAGAAATGTATTCACCCCATGCTAGTCACGTGATAGTTCGCGAAAAGCTACCTCGATGACTATAGATGACAGCCACAAAACGTTTTTGGCAAACGTCGGCGAAAGAGGTGTTTCTTAGTACCGTTTTTGCCGATTTGCGCTCACGCTACGCAACGTTAGCCCTTGTGAAACTCAGCCCTGTTAAAATGTAGATGACCAACTCTCTGTTGACCTAACATGTAAAGTTTTTGGTTTTTATTAACAATTTCGATATGTTGAATGGGGTGGGGGTAGGGATTAAGCACATATTTACACGATTGCATATAATTCTGCAAGTTTGAGCTGACCGCTTCCAAACGAGGCTGACGCAGGTAACAAACAGCCCTAGAAATAGGCAATCGTGTAAATTTGTGATTAACCCCCACCCCCTTCAACATATCAAAATTATTATTCCAAAAAACCCAGAAACACTAATAACTGACTCAACGATCGACAGCCTAACTTTACAAGTAAAAATCGAAGTAGGTCAACAGAGAGCACTGGGGGCCGTTTCACAAGGGCTAACGTTACGTAGCGTGAGCGCAAATCGGCAAAAACGGGGGCCAGTTTCACAAGATAACGGTCGCCGCGCGAATAACGCTCACCGACGGCAAACGGGGCCTAAGAAACACTTTAGAAAGCGTTTGCGGAAGAATATTACAAGCTCTTGTCTGATTGGTCCCAAAAAATTATTTTAAACAAACTGTAATGGACCAATCAACAACAAGAACCGTATTCACCCCCTACTAGTTCCGGATAGTTCGCCGCTTGTCACCTTTCGACTGAGAGCAAAACGCCATGCGAACTATTGGCAAACGAAGGGTGTTTCTTAGACCGTTTTTGCCGATTTGAACGAGCGCGAAGAAACGTTAGCCCTTGTGAAACTCGCCCCAATACTAAGAAACACCTCTTTCGCAGACGTTTGCCAAAAACGTTTTGTGGCTGTCATCGAGCTTGCTTTTCGCGAACTATCACGTGACTATAATGGGGTGAATACATTTCTTGTCTTTGATTGGTCCATTAAAGTTTGGTTAAAATAATAAAAAAAAATTTGACCAATCAGACAAGAGCTTGTAATATTCTTCTGCAAACGCTTTCTAAAGTGTTTCTTAGGCCCTGTTTGCCGTGAGCGTTATTCGCGCGGCGACCGTTATCTAGAGAAACTCAGCCCAGTGGTCTCCTTACATTATAATAAATTTAACCGCCTGCATGTGTTCATACCCTCCACCATTTTTGGAAAATACGAAACTAAGTGTCATGGCTTTGTACATCGATTTCTCAGCAAAGGTGTAGATTTACACCCTCCCGCTCTATTTCTTGGTTCTTTATAGTCTATGGTTCTTTCCGTGTAGATTGAGCACTTAAATCTCAATATTTAAACAAAAATGGTTGACTTATTTCTCACATAAAATAGTAACGGTTCTAGGCGCAAGGGTATTTATTTCACGGAACATATATCTCATGACACCGGAAGTGAAGCAGGCGATTTTAAAATGGAATAAAAACATAGGCCTAATGGGCTCGCTGCATTTTTTTAAGCTGAAAATAATTCACAAGAGAAAAAGTATCCAGCCAAATTTTATCTCCTTTTTGTTTTAAAAAAATAAAGTTATCATAAGCGCTTTCTTATGCTCAAATTTTAATGAGAAACTCCCCGCGGATCAATGCCAAGGGAATGCACTCTTACTATAATTTATGTTCGGTGTTCTTGATTTCGGTTTGTCTACAGTAATACGTCGATTTGTTGTTTATATCCCGTCAGTTCTTGGGCAGCAAGGCATTTTCTGCATATAGACTGTATGCATTGACAACATAAAAAAAACTACTCGTTATTTTTGTATTATTTAATGTAGGCCTACTTATGGGGGAAATAACGTCTCCAGAGAGTGAATCAGTCCTAATAATTCATTCTTGGGCCCAAAATTTGTTTTCTTTGTAATTTAATGGATCATGGTGCCATGGCCGATGAGGTTTGGCCGAGGCGTGGTCACCGCTACAGCTATCTGTGTTAATGAAAAAAATCGGGACTTTACTGGTTTCGTACTGCCTCCGGGCATTGCCTCCAGTATTGTTCCCACCATATTTGTATTTACAAATGTCCCATATGTGTCTGATTCAGACCAAGAGGACGTAAAACTCCATTTTCTCTCTCTCTTTGTAATGTAATGGCACGCGCACACCACACACGCGTACGTACGCGTATACACGCGCACAGAGAGAGAGAGAGAGAGAGAGAGACGTATGCGCGCGCACACAAACACACAAGCGCGGACACGCTCTAGGTTTGTTTTGGTGGTTGTTCTTCCCTTTTTAATTAGTACTGATGTTGAGCTCTACCAAACTTTTTTTTTTACACTATCGTCTCAAGGTGATAATTTTCCTGTTTGGTTTGGGTTTGTTTGTTTTTGTTTTTGTTTTGTTGTTGGTTTCTTTTCTCAGTATTATATTTTCACGTTTCCCTTAACTTGAGACTCTATTATCATTTTTCTCCCCCCCCCCCTCCTTTTTTTTTGAAGTTTAAGAAACTGTTTCGTAATTTCTTATCACATCTATCGACTGAAAGGAAGGCCAAGGAAATTTAGCGTTGACCATCATCATGCAGCTACTATATATATAAGTAATTAATTGTGGTCCCGCGTTGTGGGCAGAAAGGGCGAGGCTGGGTAGAAATTCTCTAGATAACGGTCGCCGCGCGAAAGAACGCTTACGCCAAACGGGGCCTAAGAAACGATTTAGAAAACGTTTGCGGAAGAATATTACAAGCTCTTGTCTGATTGGTAAAAATAAAATAAGAAATTGGAACAAACTTTAATGGACCAATCAACAACAAGAAACGTATTCACCCCCTACTAGTTCCGGATAGTTCGCCTACTAGTTCCGGATAGTTCGCCTACTAGTTCCGGATAGTTCGCCGCTTGTTCGGTGTTTAGGCAAGAACAAAACGCCACGCGAACTATCGGCAAACGAAGGGTGTTTCTTAGACCGTTTTTGCCGATTTATTGAGCGCAACGTAACGTCAGCCGTTGTGACGTTTAACGGCCCCAGCCCTCACCTCTGGGTCGAGTTTCTTTAGATAACGGTCGCCGAGCGAATAACGCTTACGCCAAACGGGGCCTAAGAAACACTTTAGAAAGCGTTTGCGGAAGAATATTACAAGCTCTTGTCTGATTGGTCAATATTTTTTTTATTATTTCAACCAAACCGTTAATGGACCAATCAAAAACAACAAATGTATTCACCCCATGCTAGTCACGTGATAGTTCGCGAAAAGCTACCTCGATGACAGCCACCGAACGTTTTTGGCAAACGTCGGCGAAAGAGGTGTTTCTTAGTACCGTTTTTTGCCGATTTGCGCTCACGCTACGTAACGTTAGCCCTTGTGAAATTCGCCCCAGGCATCACAGGCGAGCGCCTTCACTCCACAGACATTGTTAAATTTCAACATCCGTGCCTTCACTCTCCCACCTTCCTCCTTGAAGCTCACCTGAATTTTAGCCTATTTACCTGACCCAAGTTTGGGCAACATGAAGGCGCTTGATGTCGCACGTGCAATTCAGGGCCAGTGGATTTGTTCTCAACATGTCTGCGCATGTGCGAAGAGTTAGGGTTAGGGATAGGTTTAGGGTCAATTTAGTGTCGAATCACACACAAGATAAAATTTGATGGTACGTCATGATCGATTGTATTTTAATTTTAATTGTTTGTAACCCAGGCTAATGTATTCCAGGTCTGGCCCTGCAATGTAACCCCCGCCTTTGTTCGCCTTTCAACGGACACTTCAAATCAGCCTCTTCTTTTCTTGTCTACTTCACTATAAAGGCGATTGGATCCACAGACGAAATTTAAACTCGTTCCATATGTCATTGAGCTCGGGTTATTTGTAGTTACAACTCCAATCTTTGTCAGTCTTGTTTACTGTGCTGACGCTTCTTGCGGTCTACTTCAGCCTCGGTGGAGGTCTTCAAATCCCATATCTACCCCCCCCCCCCTCCTCCCACTCCCCCTCCCTCCTGCCCTTCTCCATACCCCATGACCCTCTACACCCTCCACCCCACCCCACTTCCCCAGTGAGCTGATCATCTGGGCAGCTATCCTTTCCCACAGTTAATATTGATAAGTAAACCGGAACCCCCTTTGTTTACGCACCAGAATCGTCAACAAGACGACGGAGGATGCCTCAAGAAAGAAGAAGAAGATGATTACAATTGGCTAATGAAGTTCATGCTTTTCATCTTTGTTCAGCCATCCAGTAACACTTCACCAGTGTTTGAAATGAATGAAGACTGAAATTCGGTCAGGTTAAATTTAAGAAGAATGGTTATAAAGATATAATGAAAGGTTAAATCATGATAACAATTACAAAGTGAAAATGAAAGAGATACACCAACAGTTAGACAGGTACACCAACACACACACACACACACACACACACACACACACACACACACACACACACACACACACACTCAAATTACTCGAAGTATTAATGTGCCTGTGTATCTTGTTATCTTGTTGTATATATTATGTATTTGAGCGTGTAGATGTTTGCTTATGAGAGAGAGAGAGAGAGAGAGAGAGAGAGAGAGAGAGAGAGAGAGAGAGAGAGAGAAGAGAGAGAGAAAGAGAGAGAGAGAGAGAGAGAGAGAGGAGAGAGAGAGAGAGTGTGTGTGTGCGCATACGAGTACTCGGGTGTGTGCGTGCATGAACTTATTGATGCTTCTTTTTTTTCCATGTTTATTTCCTTCTTTAATTGTTGTGTTATAGATGGCTTGATGTAAAAAAAAAAGCAAACCATTATTGCTTATTCAATGTTCCATCTGAAAATAAAATGTTTGACTTTTGACTTTGACATTGACTCACTCACACACACTCACTCACTCACTCACTCACTCACACACACACACACACACACACATATATATATATATATATATATACGCACGCACGCGGCTTACACACACACACACCACACACACACTCACTCACTCACACACTCACTCACTCACGCACTCACACACACACGCACACGCACACGCACACACACACACACACACACACACACACACACACACAGAGAGAGAGAGAGAGAGAGAGAGAGAGAGAGAGAGAGAGAGACACAGAGAGAGACGAGAAGAGATACAACACTGTTGTGTGTCGTTATTTACTCTATGTTTTACAGTGTAGGCCCTATTGTTTAGTGTGTGATGGATATAAGAATGTAGGCCCCTGGAGTCAGGAAAAAATGCCCCACATGGCCGAAAGGCCAAAGAGGGCGTAAAACACTATTATTCCAGTCAGGAAAAAAATCTATGCATACTGAGATGATGCTTTAAAAAAAAACCTGAACTTTTTACTTGACTTTGGTACGTTTTTGACTTGACATCAGTACGTTTTTACCTTTTGGTACGTTTTTAACATTTTGACGTGACATCGGTACGTCTTTAACTTAAGGTTGACTTGACATCGGTACGTTTTTAACTCTATGACTTGACATCAGTACGTTTTTGGCGAGTCTATTAGCCGTTTTATCGAAGCCGGTTTGCAAGAGTGAATGCGCTTGTTTATCTCTAGCGCGCGGAGTCGCGAAAAGTGATCTACTCACTTCCGAGCCGATGGGGCTGAATGTTTGCCTGACGACAAGTAATGGGCAAGGAACAACCAAAGATGTGCGTGCAGCTTGCAGATCTCGCATTGAATCTCTGACACACAATTTTGTCACTGATTTTTTTTAATTAATCAGCTCTACTTTTACACAACACTGTGTGTTTCTCATCACAGATCACGATCTTATTTGTTTGGCTCAGTTGTGATTATTTAAAATTATTATTTATTCGATCACAAACCCTGCAACTGAGCAAACTCATACTGTCTTGCACGAAAAAGCCACAGAACATAACTTTTTTCATTAGCTTAGGCGGTTCCTTTTCTATTATGTTTCATAATGTTGGGTGTCCGCTGATCGGGACCTGACTGGCTGGGTCACTTAGCTTAGAGTGAAGGTAGCTGCTCCATTCAGCATCACGTTGGGTGTCCGCTGAAAGGATCCTGACTGGCTGGGTCACTTAGCTTAGGGTGATGATGCTCTTTCTCTCAGTGCTTAAAATCAGTGTTTATCCCAGGATAGTTAGTAAATCTTCCCCCCAAAAAAGGGGAGGGAAGGGGGCAGTTAGGTAGGCTTCGTTACATTTTTTTTCTCAAAACGGTTTTGGTAAAAGTGAAATACATTTGCCTGCTATTGTGATCATGAAACCACGCCCAAAAAAATTACATACACGTTTGCCTAGTAAACACTCTTCAATTAAAGAAAAAGAGTGAGGAAGGGGGGAGGTTCGTACGAAAAGGTTTTGAGACTTTCGGGGCTGGTATGATTTTATTCAAAATTAATGCGCATGCACAGGTGTACTTTGCTTTATAACAGCATTAAATACAAATACACTGACACAACAAAGTAAGACGTATTCACATTATTTTAACCAACACTATCCGGGTATCCCCACAAATCCTCTCAATTTCAGACAAAATTTAAAAATAATTTGTATGATTCAATCTCATTCCCAGTATGTTGCACTACCAATGATGTAAATTATTCACTGATTCTCATGTTCCCTCCCATGTGCCTGTAATCTTTAGGACTGCAGGATGTAAAGGAGAAATTTGCTATTCACGCTTTAAAAAAAAAAGGTTTATTTTGGATTTTCAAAGGGTATACAAACAGCAAGTTTGTAACAAGAAAGTGTACTGCATACTGATATTTCTCCTGGGGCGTTGAAATGGTGTGCAAATTATGAAATGTGTAGTAAGAAAATGTATTTTACTTCCACCCCTCTCCCAGTGCTTGAAATAAGAAAGTGTGCATAAGCCATCACCCCAACAACCTGGGATAGTGCACCCAGTACTCAGAAGTGAAATAGTACACGCTAAGACATTGTTTGGCCTGCGCTAGATCTATTTATTTAAAAACAAATAATAACAAAATAAATAATAAATAATGTTTTAAAAGAACTTAATCAGCTTTTAATTTAAGCCCAAAACAAGTCACTCTTTCCATTACAACACAACTGTTGTAAGTAGGCCTACAACATAAAATTAAATTACATGGTTATGGAATCCACAACAATTTACTTAAATGGATATAGAAGACTTTTCATGTAACAGAACTCAGTATTGTAATAGTAAAGATGTGAAATCAGTCTGTAGGCTGCACATGTTAGCAGTAGTGTTCCTCAAGGTAGTATTCTAGGTCCTTTTTTTAAAACTTATTTTATGGATGCCTAGAGAGAGAGAAAAATAGAGATTTTACGCCTTCTGAAACAATGGATGCCTAGGTGTCTGTCACTGTTTTACAGCTTCTATCACCTACCACCACTGAAAACAAATTTCAGTCCAGCCCTGTAGTTCTAAGTAGAATAGCAGTAGCTTTATCTGCTATGTGAAAGTCATAGTCAGCTGACTGTCAGTGACACACACACACACACACACACACACACACACACACACACACACACACACACACACACACACACACACACACACACACACACACACTGTGACACACACACGATACATTGTTTGTCTTTTTTTATATATATAGATGCCTAGGTGTCGGTCACTGCTTCACAGCTTCTATCACCTACCACCAATGAAAACAAATTTCAGTCCAGCCCTGTAGAAGTAGAATAGCAGTCGCTTTATCTGCTATGAAAAAGTTATAGTCAGACACAACTGACTCAGTCAGTGACACACACACACACACACACGATAAATTGTTTGTCTTTACAATATACGACTGTATACCCTCTCGACCTTCACGCGCCTCTGTGTGTGCGTGTGTGTGTGTGAGTGTGTGTTGTGTGTGTATGTGAGTTGTGGTGGTGTGTGTGTGTGAGCGAGTTGGTGACCCAGTATTTCTCACCGCCACTATCAAGCACATTTTTGTCGCTTTTTAAAAAATTTTTATCTGGAAGGACCAACGTCCTAGTCGTGGATTTTAAAAAGGCCTTTGATAAGATTTATCACTATCTCCTTATGAATAATTTTGCCACTATGGGATCAGAAGTTCAGTCAATAGATTAATTGAGAGCTTCCTTGCAGGCAGGCAGGAAAAAATAGTTGTTGATTGAGCTGCATCCGAAGCTATCCCTGTAGAATCAGGAGTCCCCCAAGGATCTGTGCTTGGGCCGACCCTTTTCCTGTTGGCATCAATGGTCTTTCGAGGCAACTATCTTCCAACTTCCTTTCTCTTTGTGGACGACTCTGTCACCGAGCTGTGGACCCTCCCAGAGACCTCAATGATCTCCAACCAGACCTAAATGAATTAGCATCATGGGAAAACAAATGGATGTCCTTCCATCCCGACAAATGCAAGAGCCTCCATGTGATCAGGAAGAAAAATCCCCTGATAAAGAACTACCAACTATATGGCCAGGACCTGGATTGGGTAGAGATGAAAATAAATGTCTGGGCTTTACAATATCACAAGACCTTAGATGGGACACCCACATCTCAAATGTGCGCAGCAAAGTCAGTAAGACCCTTGGCTTCCTCCA
>CM065706.1:20240337-20250337 GCA_017654935.2 Phymorhynchus buccinoides | reverse complement strand
TGTGCAGATATACGCGGAAACATATCCGGAATTTAATCCGAAAAAAACCCCTCTGGAAGTAAGAAATATGCAGATTGGATGATACGCGGATGCATTTCCACGTAGGGGAAATCGGGGCTAGTCCGCCCCCCGGGGCAGGTCCGCCATTTCGTTTTTATTGTTAAGCTCAAGAATCATGTAGAGCATACATGTGATAGCCACACGGTATCACCCCCGCCATATCCTGTGTAAGTCATCAATCTGAGAAAAGTTGAGAGCAAAAAAATGTGTGCTAGTTTTGCTATTTTTTGTAACAAATGAATCCATGACTTATTTTCAGATTGGATGTTTGTTTTGGTTTTTTTGTTGTTGTTTTTTATAGAAGATAACTTTTGGATGTTTGTATTGAAAGGGTGCCTAGTAATTGACGATCCTGTGTTATTGTGGGTTTTGTTAAGCATTTCTAGGCATCAGCATGAGAGGGGGCAGCCTTTTGCAAACCCGTAGGCGGACTAGCCCCACCTTGGGGTAAACATGTCTACGTAAGGGTGGGTGCACTTCGAGCAGCATGCAGAAAAAAACCTTTTGTACTTTGACTGAATTTTCTATATACACAGTCATGTTGTCCATACATTCACCTAACTATTGGTCTAAAAATGGAGCTTCTACTTCAGGTAGCTTACGAGAAAATCTGAAAAGTAGGCGGACTAGCCACAGTCTCCCCTATAATGTGCACACTCCGGTGTGAAGATGATATCCTACCTCTATCAAATAAGTACCCCTAGCTGCCCCTAGCCAATCAGAATCGTTTGTTTGTCCGCCATTGTGGATTGTACGAAACTAAGTGCATGGCTTTGTACATCGATTTCTCGGCAAATATGTAGATTTACACCCTCCTGCTCTATTTCTTGGTTCTTTCCGTGGTTATGGATAGGGATAGGGTTAGGGTTAGGGTTAGGGATAGGGTTAGGGTTAGATGGTTGTAGTTCGTATGCGATAGGTAGATATTTCATGACAGGTACTTATTTATCGTGACACCGTCATACTTCTTACTTCCAGAGATTTTATTATTTTGCGGATTGCGGATGAGATATGCGGACGGGTTTCCACGCGTATGTTTATGTACATGCACACAAAGACTGTATAGGGGAAGACAAGCATCCGGTCTCTTTTCCCTATATGAGTAGTGAGGACAGAAACACTGGTTATGTCCCTTTTAAACAGGACACATTTTACACGTCGATAGGCCAGTTGAATTCTCCGTTCAAATTCCAGTCTGAGTTTTTGGATAGCCGCCCACTGTGAATGGTGTACTGTCCCCCACTAACGATAACTCTATCAGCCCGGTTCGCTGTAACTCTTAAGTAGTCCATCTTACCCTTTTAGAATCTTTGATGCACATGCCTTAAGCCTTAAAAAAATGAATGAGAAAGCTTGTAACAGCGTGAAGGTAAAATACAAAGAGAAAGGGACAGGTCAGTTATAAAAGGAGTACATTCTACCATAATACTGTGGAACTGTATACATGCACTTTATATAAATTATTATGCAGAGCAAAATATTAATTCCAATCGTAGAGAAAACAACATCAATAAAGAATGGGTTTCTTCGACACGCTCACAATCTATCTGCCACTGACCTTATTCGAAACACGCGTGCTCACACACGCACGCACACACACACGCACACACACACACACACACATACACACACACACACGCGCGCGCGCACGCACGCGCGCGCGCACGCACGCACGCACGCACGCACGCACGCACGCACGCACGCACGCACGCGCACGCACGCACGCACGCACGCACGCACACACACACACACGCACACACACACGCACACACACACGCACACACACACACATACACACATTCACTCACTCACTCACTCATAAACATAAGACACATTCGATCTGTGCTATTTAAAAAGGCAAACACGAGAAAATAGTTTGGAGCATTTTTAGATACACACGCGCGCGCGCACACACACAAGCGCGCGCACACACATATAAACATGTTTTTTAAAATTTATTTTTTAATAGTCTCACATATTAGCTGGACGTTTAAAGAGAATTAAGTGGGTTTTTTATGCAACATTGAAAACACCAGGCACGTTTTTGAAAGTCATTGCATAACAGATATTACCTTTAATTAATGTGGCGTACATTTCGACAGACTAACAAGTGTATGGATAGAAAAGATCATCGGTACAGTACTGATTAGAAAATAAGATAATCAATACCGGCGATTGATCCAATCAGGATAATCCGCAGGATGGAGAGTAAACAGGATGCTGTCAACAGGAGGGGATAGAGAACAGGATACTGTCAACAGGAGGGGATAGAGAACAGGATGCTGTCAACAGGAGGGGATAGAGAACAGGATACTGTCAACAGGAGGGGATAGAGAACAGGATACTGTCAACAGGAGGGGATAGAGAACATGACACTGTCAACAGGAGGGGATAGAGAACAGGATACTGTCAACTGGTGGGGATAGAGAACAGGATACTGTCAACAGGAGGGGATAGAGAACAGGATACTGTCAACAGGAGGGGATAGAGAACAGGATGCTGTCAACAGGAGGGGATAGAGAACAGGATACTGTCAACAGGAGGGGATAGAGAACAGGATGCTGTCAACAGGAGGGGATAGAGAACAGGATGCTGTCAACAGGAGGGGGTAGAGAACAGGATGCTGTCAACAGGAGGGGATAGAGAACAGGATACTGTCAACAGGAGGGGATAGAGAACAGGATGCTGTCAACAGGAGGGGATAGAGAACAGGATACTGTCAACAGGAGGGGATAGAGAACAGGATGCTGTCAACAGGAGGGGATAGAGAACAGGATGCTGTCAACAGGAGGGGGTAGAGAACAGGATGCTGTCAACAGGAGGGGATAGAGAACAGGATACTGTCAACAGGAGGGGATAGAGAACAGGATGCTGTCAACAGGAGGGGGTAGAGAACAGGATACTGTCAACAGGAGGGGATAGAGAACAGGATACTGTCAACAGGAGGGGATAGAGAACAGGATACTGTCAACAGGAGGGGATAGAGAACAGGATGCTGTCAACAGGAGGGGATAGAGAACAGGATACTGTCAACAGGAGGGGATAGAGAACAGGATTCTGTCAACAGGAGGGGATAGAGAACAAGATGCTGTGAACAGGAGGGGGTAGAGAACAGGATACTGTCAACAGGAGGGGATAGAGAACAGGATTCTGTCAACAGGAGGGGATAGAGAACAGGATACTGTCAACAGGAGGGGATAGAGAACAGGATTCTGTCAACAGGAGGGGATAGAGAACAGGATTCTGTCAACAGGAGGGGATAGAGAACAGGATTCTGTCAACAGGAGGGGATAGAGAACAGGATACTGTCAACAGGAGGGGATAGAGAACAGGATACTGTCAACAGGAGGGGATAGAGAACAAGATGCTGTGAACAGGAGGGGGTAGAGAACAGGATACTGTCAACAGGAGGGGATAGAGAACAGGATGCTGTCAACAGGAGGGGATAGAGAACAGGATACTGTCAACAGGAGGGGGTAGAGAACAGGATACTGTCAACAGGAGGGGATAGAGAACAGGATACTGTCAACAGGAGGGGATAGTGAACAGGATACTGTCAACAGGAGGGGATAGAGAACAGGATACTGTCAACAGGAGGGGATAGAGAACAGGATACTGTCAACAGGAGGGGATAGAGAACAGGATGCTGTCAACAGGAGGGGATAGAGAACAGGATGCTGTCAACAGGAGGGGATAGAGAACAGGATACTGTCAACAGGAGGGGATAGAGAACAAGATGCTGTGAACAGGAGGGGGTAGAGAACAGGATACTGTCAACAGGAGGGGGTAGAGAACAGGATACTGTCAACAGGAGGGGATAGAGAACAGGATACTGTCAACAGGAGTGGATAGAGAACAGGATACTGTCAACAGGAGGGGTAGTGAACAGGATGCTGTCAACAGGAGGGGATAGAGAACAGGATGCTGTCAACAGGAGGGGATAGAGAACAGGATACTGTCAACAGGAGGGGATAGAGAACAGGATGCTGTCAACAGGAGGGGATAGAGAACAGGATACTGTCAACAGGAGGGGTAGTGAACAGGATGCTGTCAACAGGAGGGGATAGAGAACAGGATGCTGTCAACAGGAGGGGATAGAGAACAGGATACTGTCAACAGGAGGGGTAGTGAACAGGATGCTGTCAACAGGAGGGGATAGAGAACAGGATACTGTCAACAGGAGGGGATAGAGAACAGGATACTGTCAACAGGAGGGGATAGAGAACAGGATACTGTCAACAGGAGGGGTAGTGAACAGGATGCTGTCAACAGGAGGGGATAGAGAACAGGATACTGTCAACAGGAGGGGATAGAGAACAGGATACTGTCAACAGGAGGGGTAGTGAACAGGATGCTGTCAACAGGAGGGGATAGAGAACAGGATGCTGTCAACAGGAGGGGATAGAGAACAGGATACTGTCAACAGGAGGGGATAGAGAACAGGATGCTGTCAACAGGAGGGGATAGAGAACAGGATACTGTCAACAGGAGGGGATAGAGAACAGGATGCTGTCAACAGGAGGGGATAGAGAACAGGATTCTGTCAACAGGAGGGGATAGAGAACAGGATTCTGTCAACAGGAGGGGATAGAGAACAGGTTAAGAGGTGGAAGGGATAAACCATGTGGAGTATCAGGGACATGGGTGAAACCAAGGAACAGATTATTGACAAAATTAAGATCATCAGCAAGGTATAAATAAATGGATAAATATCGAAACAGATAAACGAATAATGATCAGCAGATGGGCAGAAGGCTGGGCATTATAACCGAATTGATAGAAAACAAAGTAAATCACCAAATGAAGCCATCAATCGGATAAAAACAAAACAAAAACAAAGCACGGGGGGGGGGGGGGGGGGGGGGGGGGGGGGGGGGGGGGGGGGGGGGGGGGGGGGGGGGGGGGGGGGGGGGGGGGGGGGGGGGGGGGGGGGGGGGGGGGGGGGGGGGGGGGGGGGGGGGGGTGGGGGGGGGGGGGGGGTGGGGGGGGGGGCGGAAGGAAGAAGACACTGAACCTGATGGGTAGAAACAAGATAATTGGCGGGATGGATTGAAGCAAGATAACCAGCAGGATTAATAATAAGAAGATGATCATCGACAGAACAAACAAAAAAACACTAGATAAACGCACACACACTAATCAAAACACTCGCCCCACCCTTTCACCCCCAAGCAGAAAAACTAACCCTCCCACCCACTCACCCCCAACACCCTCAGAAAGTACACAAATATAATAGTGTTTTACGCCCTCTTTGGCCTTTCGGCCATGTGGGGACACAAATATTCAAGTCCTCCACCAGGTACCCTTACACACACCCTTCACCTCCCCAAAATGCTTTTTATACAAATTGACGCATCACAAGAAACAGCCACCACCCATGTTTGAACACCCCCAGACCCATCTACACCACACCCTAGTTCCATAATATTTCAACATCTATCTTTTAAAAAAAAATGCTTTACTTGTTGTCAAGGCAATTCATATTGATAGTCACACAGCATCATCCCTAATTCAACACCCATCCAGCTTATCTCTACAATGTATTGAACACCCTAGATGCCCTTTAATAAAACCACAGCCACCCTTCTTACCCTCTTTTCCTTCCAGCCAAATAATCCCAATATGCTTTTAATACCAAAACAAATGCACACACAACTACCCCCCCCCCCTTCCTCTTTTCTTGAACATTAACGCTTTTGAAGAATTGCTTTAAATCCTATAACAAGTCAGAACAGACGTGCATGGCATCATCCCTACTTCGACCCCTGCCCCCCCTACGGTATATAAAAATGTATTTAGTACCAAAATACAATTCACATAAAACAAGCACAAGGCATCACTTCTATTTCAACATTAACACTTAAAACATGCTTCTAGTACGCCATAACAAGTCACAACACACGCACATGGTATCAGCTCTACTTCAACAACCCCCCCCCCCCCCCCCCCCCCCCCCCCCCCCACCCCCCCCCCCCCCCCCCCCCCCCCCCCCTAAGATCTATAAAAATGCTTTTAATACCAAAAAGAAAACCCCTCTATTTCAACATTAACGCTTTAAAAAAAAGAAGCTTTTAATACACCATAACAAGTTCAAACCCACACACACATGGTATCACCCCTATTAAAAAAACAAAAAAAACAAATAACCTAACCCAACCCCGACAGTTTCTACAAGAGCCTTTAAACCAAAAGAAAATTCACACAAAACAAGCATAAAACATCACCACCCCTGATTCAACATTTACAAATGCTTTAATACCCCATAGCAAGTCAAAACACACACACGTTATCACCCCTATTATTTAAACAAACAAAAACAAACACCAACCTCCCTCTTACAGTCTCTAAAAGAAAAAAATGCTTTTAATATTGAACCACGCTCCATAGCAAAACCACAGCCACTACAAGTCCTCCTCCTCCTCCCCCTCTCCGTTCTGTCAGCAGCCCCAGCCTCTCCCCCCCAGTGGCAGCAGCCCCGCTGCTCCCCACCTCATTGCCTTCCTTGGAGCAGTTGTAGGGCCCGCTGCCATCGGCATAGTTCTGCTGCAGCCCCAGAAGGAAGTCCAGCTGTTTGGAATCCTTGCCAAACTCGAACTCGGTGCTCTTCAGGCTCCAGCGGTGGTTCCAGAACTGCCCGTCATGCAGGGTGAAGGCGGTGCGGTTGCTGAACACCTCCACCTAAAGAACACATTAGAATTGAAGAGATTGGAGGTGTTTTTTTTAAAAAAAACTTTTATCGAGATCAGAGTTTTGACTGCTTTTCTACTTCCCGTGGGAAGAAACAGCAGCAGGGAATCTTTTATTTTTTTATATTTTTTTTAATGATTCGTGTACATATGGAGATGGTTTATACATGCATTAATGTAGTGGCCCTAGTTAGATTGGTCTCACACTCTACGTTCTTTCAAGATTGGAGTTAGGGTACAGTAAACAAAGCCATCTTTATAACACTGAATTGAAGAGATTGGAGTTACACAATACTAAAGAAAGCCACATTCCGAACATTGAATTGAAGAGATTGGAGTTACACCATACTAAACAAAGCCACATTCAGAACATTGAATTGAAGAGATTGGAGTTACACCATACTAAACAAAGCCACATTCAGAACATTGAATTGAAGAGATTGGAGTTACACCATACTAAACAAAGCCACATTCAGGACATTGAATTGAAGAGATTGGAGTTACACCATACTAAACAAAGCCACATTCAGAACATTGAATTGAAGAGATTGGAGTTACACCATACTAAACAAAGCCACATTCAGGACATTGAATTGAAGAGATTGGAGTTACACCATACTAAACAAAGCCACATTCAGAACATTGAATTGAAGAGATTGGAGTTACACCATACTAAACAAAGCCACATTCAGGACATTGAATTGAAGAGATTGGAGTTACACCATACTAAACAAAGCCACATTCAGGACATTGAATTGAAGAGATTGGAGTTACAGTACAGTAAACAAAACAACATTGAATTGAAGAGATTGGAGTTACAGTACAGTAAACAAAACAACATTGAATTGAAGAGATTGGAGTTAAAACCAGAGAGAATGTGAAACTATATAGTCTGTGGTTAAACTACAATGAACAAAGTCACATACTCCCGTCTCTCTCTCTCTTTCACGTACACACACACACACACACACACACACACACACACACACACACACACACACACACACACACACACACACACACACACACACACACACACACACACACATACACACACCTGTTTTAGGTGGGTGAATCCCATGCTGATGTTGCAGAGGTGAGCAGAGGTGAATCCCCCCACCCTTCTCTCTCTCTCTCTCTCTCTCTCTCTCGATCTCTCTCTCTCTCTCTCTCTCTCTCTCTCTCTCTCTCTCTCTCTCTCTCTCTCTCTCTCTCTCTCTCTCTCTCTCTCACTGTCTCTCACGCACACCACATTACCCCCCCCACACACACACACACACCCATCCCGACCCAGACCTGTTCTAGGTAGGTGAATCCCAGGCTGCTAGTGCACAGCTGAGTGGGAGTGGTGGACCCCCACCCTCCACTATCTCTCCCATACACACACACACACACACACACACACACACACACACACACACACACACACACACACACACACACACACACACACACACACACACACACACACACACACACACACTACCCCCAACCCATCACAGACCTGTTCCGGGGAGGTGAAGCCCAGACTGATGGTGCAGAGCTGGACGGGGGTGGAGATGTTGGTGAGGCACACGGTGGTGACGATCTCCCGCCGCTTCCAGGAGATGATGCCGTCCATGCTGATGGACACCTTGCTGCTGAACAGCGGGGAGGGCGGCACCGCCCTGTGTGCACACAAAAGAACGCGGTGTGCTGCAGCCTTGGGGAATTAGTGCTAATAACGTCCTTACTGATGTACACACTTGGAGGGGAACAACAGGGAGGGCAACACCGCCATGTGTGCACAGAAAAGAACACGGTGTGCTGCAGCCTTGGGGAATTAGTGCTAATGACGTCCTCACTGATGCACACCTTGCTGCTGAACAGCGGGGAGGGCGGCACCATTCTCTCACAAGAGTAAGAAAAGAGTGGCTCTTAAGGGCCTGCTACGTACAGTATATATACGATTCGGATATGATGCATGCCATGCGATGTTGACGAGGTGAGTCATGAGTCACGTGCAATTCATGTATCGGGTCTACTGGAGTATAATGAGCGAACATTAATGGCAGAATTATTTTTAGACCGAAGTATTTCACGTGAATTATGAACAATGCGGAGGGAGGCACAGCTCTGCGCAGTGAAGAAAGTGACTTGGTGCTGCAGCCTTGGGAATCAGTTACGTAGCCTTTGGGAAACCTTCCCAATCATAAATGCTGTCCTTGGAGCTGAACATTAAGGGGGTGGGGGGAAGGGGGGGGGGGGGGGGGGGGGGACAGTGGGGGGGGGGGGGGCAGCTCTATCAGGAATAAAACAACTGGCTCTCTTAGTACAGCAGCCCCGAGGGTATTAGTGACGATGCCCGTACTTGATATTAGACTGCCCCCACACCCCCACACCCACCCCCCACACCCCACCCCACCCCCTTACTGTTGTTTTGTTTTTCTCTTGTTTGTGGCAAGATGTAAACAAGCCCGTTGTGTGATTATTCCTTTCCTTCATTAAAACAAAGTTTGGTTTGTTCGTTCTCTCTCTCTCTCTCTCTCTCTCTCTCTCTCTCTCTCTCTCTCTCTCCTTCTCTCTCCTCTCTTCTCTCTCTCTCTCTCTCTCTCTCTCTCTCTCTCTCTTCTCTCTCTCTCTCTCTCTCTCTCTTCTCTCTTATCTCCTCTCTCTGAGTTTAATCATGCTTTTCTTCTTTTGTTTCGAGGGCAAGATGTAAACAAGCCCATTGTGTGCTTATTCTTTTCCCTCAATAAACAAATGTTTCAAATGTTTCAAGACATAAAGGTGAAAGTTTCACATAAACAGCAATTAATATCAAATGACAAAACAAATTCAATAAAGGCTGGGTCTGTTAGCTTGCCAGCAAGTCCGTTTTTACATTCCAGCAAGCCACAGAAAGTGTAAGTTTATTGTGTGTGCCATGTGTGGAATGCGTGTGTGTTGTTTTGCTGTGTGCGTGTATACTTTGCTGCTGTAGTTAGATTTGGTTAGGCCATAAACGGATCTGAGAGTAGGCTAAGTAAAAGATATGGAAACATCCCAGCAAGAAGAAAATGTACTTTTTGTGATGATATCAAAAATGAAATACACTTTCTTCTCAAATGCCCAATGTTTTTAATTTTCTAGTGATTTTGTAAAGCGCATAGAGCTTAAAGGTATGCGCTATGGAAATCTTCTTAATAAATAAATAAATAAAGTGTAACCAGTTGCGAGGAAAGTACATACTGAAACATTACCAAGGTAAAAATAATATACAGCCCCTGTGACAG
>CM065706.1:20232837-20235337 GCA_017654935.2 Phymorhynchus buccinoides | reverse complement strand
CCTGCGACCGGGGCCTCGGGACATCGCTGTTAACTTCTACTGTTTTTTTGCTCACAATGTCCAGGTCGATGATGGACTCCAGCTCCTGTTTGAGGACGTCCAGGTCCCGGATGTGGAAGAGGGTCACGTGCACGCCTACGGGCACGGGCTCTGGGTAGTAGTCCGGGGGCCGCACGTTCTTCTTGTACTTGTGGAACACCGTGGTGTAGATCTGCCCCGCCTCCTCCTGGTACTTATCCGCCTCGCTGTCCCCAGCCTGGCACTGCCTGTGGATGACACAAGTCATAAGTCATAAGTTTCTTTATTGTCCATTGGCATTGTACAACGCATATGGACACTTTGTCTTCCACCGTGTAAAATAAAAATGTTAAATAAAAGTATGAAACATAAATTTACATTAACACATAGACTATGTAACTCTCACACCACACCCAATCATCCATCCGCTCCCCGCTATCTTGCTCACTCATCATGCAACCCACCACCACTTCCGCCTTCATAGGAGTAGTTCATCAGGTTGGGAGGCGCTTCGTTACCACCTGGGGAGCAATTGCAATCATGCTTTTTAGGGGTGGGTGAGGTGGGGTTACAGATGTAAAAAAGATATGATAGCAATTGCTTCCCCAAGTGGTAATGAATACCCCTATTTTGGGGGCCTACATGACGAAATGGAGCAAAGACATTGGAATAAGACAATGAAAAGCGAACAGGCATGAGAACACATGCAGGCTCCCACTTCGTTTGTTTGCTACACGAGTGAGCCAAATGAAAACACCACCCTGAATTATCAGTCGTTATCTTGTCTGTCTCCTGCGGGTACTTTGTACTTCTCCACCTCGCTGCCCCCAGTTTGGCAACGCCTGGGTGGGTGGACGTGGGTGGGGGGTTGAAAGGTGGACAGATAATAAGAGAAATGTCAATGATGGAGCCATAGAATGTGGAGCGAATTGCTTTTATTGGTTTATTTATTTAGTATTTATTTATGGGTTTTGGGGTGTTTTTTTAAAATTTACCAGAAGGTGGTTTATTTAGTGATTGTACGCAATGCAAAAACTGAAAAGGAAACCACTTTACCTCTCACCCCCCACCACTCTCACCTTCCAATACACTGTCTAATTAATTCCCCTGTGATCTTCACTTATTTACTTTTGTTTTAGTTTGTCTTAAGTCAGAATTTAATTAGTCTCTCTCTCTCTCTCTCTCTCTCTCTCTCTCTCTCTCTCTCTCTCTCTCTCTCTCTCTCTCTCTCTCTCTCTCTCTCTCTCTCTCTCTCTCTCTCTCTCTCTCTCTCTCTCTCTCTCTCTCTCTCTCTCTCTCTCTCTCTCTCTCTCTCTCTCTCTCTCTCTCTCTCTCTCTCTCTCTCTCTCTCTCTCTTCTCTCTCTCTCTCTCTCTCTCTCTCTCTCTCTCTCTCTCTCTCTCTCTCTCTCTCTCTCTCTCTCTCTCTCTCTCTCTCTCTCTCTCTCTCTCTCTCTCTCTCTCTCTCTCTCTCTCTCTCTCTCTCTCTCTCTCTCTCTCTCTCTCTCTCTCTCTCTCTCTCTCTCTCTCTCTCTCTCTCTCTCTCTACTAAACTCAACAGTTTGGAAGGGTTTATTCGTGGCTTGGAATGGCAGTAACCACGTTCTGGTAAATCTGTTGGAAATTTTTAAGGATACAATATCTTGACTAGGCTTATAAAAAAACAACAACCTTTGCACATGTTTATCCTGTGCGCCCACCCGTGTCTCTAACTTCCTTATCAAACCATCCCCAAGTCGACCTGGCACCTCTTTATCTCTCACTCCATCCATGTCCAGGTTTAGTAGAAGTTTTGTGACCCTTTGCTCATTGCATAGTGCCAGAGAACTTGAATAAAAACTTTCCTGATACCCAAAAGAAAACGCTGAACAGGTTGTTTCGTCCTTCTTTTTAAAGAGAGAAAAAAAAACAACGTTTCCAGGAATATCCTCGTTGTCAAGTGAAAGTAAAGTAAATATCTTTTGTGTAGGCCCTACCTTGTCCTTCAGTGGTCATTCTTTATTTTTTCGAGTATTTCCTGATACCATGACGTTCTCTTTCATTGCATCCTCTCCTCTGCTCCTAATCCCCAGCATCCTCTCTCTCTCTCTCTCTCTCTCTCTCTCCTCTCTCTCTCTCTCTCTCTCTCTCTCTCTCTCTCTCTCTCTCTCTCTCTCTCCGCACAAGTATTAACAACTATACATGCGCGTATGTAATTCTATAAATTCGTATTTCAACCTGTCTTTATCACAATACCTGCTTTGCTACCTTTATGTTTAATTATGTATGTGTAATTCTATGCCTTGCCATGTTTGTATTCTATGTTCGTATATGTACAAAGGTGCTACCTTTATGTTCAAATGTGTATGTGTAATATCATGCCTTGCCATGTTTGTATTCTATGTTCGTATATGTACCAAGGACAGATTGGAAGACTAGGCGTTGCCTAAAATCTTTATCCTTGAAAAATAAAGTTAATGTTTTCAAGTTTTCAAGTTCTCAAGT
>CM065706.1:20192837-20195337 GCA_017654935.2 Phymorhynchus buccinoides | reverse complement strand
GAGAGAGAGAGAGAGAGAGAGAGAGAGAGACGGACAGAAGGAGGGATGGCCAAGACATGCAAGGCAGGGAATCACTGGTTTTTTCCTTTGCTTTCAAATGCTATAACATATTCAATAATAGTCCGCCAAATAAGTTGTGCATGAGCGTCAGGCATCCATCCATCCGCTAGGCGATTTTAAGTTTAGAGTCAGTCATGTTAACCCTTTCGCCGCCAGCCATTTTTTAGCCCAAATTTTCCATTAAACTTACCTGGGTAGAGAAAAGATTCTATCTGCAATATTGGGGATTCCTCTGTGACATGCATAAAATAGGGCCTCTCCTTACCTCCCAAAACGAAGAACATATTAAGGTCACTGGATACCAGACCCTCATTTAATGCCTTTCAGTGAGATGGGTGTTGAATCACTGTGGTGCAAAAATGCGACCTTGGCGGTGAAAGGGTTAATATCATCGATCGTCAACATAATAATTAATTAATGCATCTGCGTGCACTGTTTATCTGTCGAATTCACCACCACTAAAAATAGCTTGTTTCACAATCAAAATACGATTAATAAATTAAACAGTGAATTTAACAATTTAAACTCCCCGTCTCTCTCTCTCTCTCTCTCTCTCTCTCTCTCTCTCTCTCTCTCTCTCTCTCTCTCTCTCTCTCTCTCTCTCTCTCTCTCTCTCTCTCTCTCTCTCCTCGCTCTCTCTCTCTCTCTCTCTCTCTCTCTCTCTCTCTCTCTCTCTCTCTCTCTCTCTCTCTCTCTCTCTCTCCTCCTCTCTCTCTCTCTCTCTCTCTCTCTCTCTCTCTCTCTCCTCCCCCCCTCTCTCTCTCTCTCTCTCTCTCTCTCTCCCTCTCCTCTCTCTCTCTCTCTCTCTCTCTCCCTCTCTCTCTCTCTCTCTCTCCCCCTCTCTCTCTCTCTCTCCCTCCCCCCCTCTCTCTCTCTCTCTCTCTCTCTCCTCTCCCCTCTCTCTCTCTCTCTCCCTCCCTCTCTCTCTCTCCCTCCCCCTCTCTCTCTCTCTCTCCCTCTCCCCCTCTCTCTCTCTCTCTCTCTCTCTCTCTCTCTCTCTCTCTCTCTCTCTCTCTCTCTCTCTCTCTCTCCTCTCTCATAAACAACATATCAGCTTGTTAGTGAGTAGCTGGCTCTCTTTCACCCGCTACTGATGCCAATTTGCTGAGAAATAAACATCAGTTTGCTAAAATCAAGACAAAAGAATCAACGGCATTTCCACAAATAAACAAAGCCCAAAAGAACAGTTAAAACAAATCAGAGATAAACGAATGGAAGGTGTTTTGTTAAGGTCTCGGGCTAGGTGGATAGCTGAGGGAGAAAAAATTAGTAATTATTTTTGTAATCTCGAAAAACGGCATTTTGTTAGTAAGAATATGGCTAGATTAATAGATCAGCAAGATAAGGTATTGACAACCCAGAAAGATATAATTCATGAAGTTCAGAACTTTTATAAATTGCTTTACACAGAATCTGAAGCAGAAGAATGTGAAATTAAAGACCTAGTTAATGACATTCCATCCCTAACGGATTCAGAAGCCAATGAGTTAGAAGGGGAAATCACCCTTGTAGAAGCCACGGATGTTTTTAAAAAAACGAAAAATAACAAAAGCCCTGGTACTAATGGCTTCACAACTGAATTCTTTAAAAAAAATTGGAAAACAATTAGGAATATTGGTTGTGAGAGCTTTAAACGCTGGGTTTAGAAAGGGAGAACTGTCATGTCCACAGAGAGAAGGTATAATTGTATGTATTCCTAAAGGAGATAAACCACGACAATATATTAAAAATTGGAGACCCATTTCACTTTTGAATGCTGTGTATAAGATTGGATCGTCCTGTATTGCAAATCGCATTAAGAATGTTCTGCCAAACATACTTAATGAGGACCAAACTGGTTTTATGAGAAACAGATATATTGGTGACAATATTCGATTGATTTACGACACAATAGCGTACCTAGACGAGCATAATCTACCTGGAATGTTACTAAACATCGATTTTGAGAAAGCTTTCGATACAATAGATTGGGGATTTATGTATAAAGTGTTGAAAGCGTTTGGTTTTAAGAAAGACGTCTGTAAGTGGATTAGTACCTTTCATAAAAACATCAAATCATGTGTTGTAGTTAATGGTCAGGAGTCCAATTGGTTTGAGATTAAGAGAGGCTGTCGACAAGGGGATCCCATCTCGCCTTATTTGTTTATATTATGCGTAGAAATTTTAGCGATAATGGTAAGAGAAAATTCAGATATTAAAGGAATAACAATGAATTATAATGAATATAAACTTACACAATATGCAGACGACACAGAATTTCTGCTTGCAGGCGATAGGAAATCTTTTGAAACGTGTATAGATGTTCTTTTCAGGTTTGGGTCTGTTTGAGGTCTTCATGTAAACTCTAACAAGACTAGTGCAATTTGGTTAGGTAGCAGAAAAAATTCTCAGATTAAATATATGGAACACTTAGGTTTCGATTGGAACCCCCAAAAATTCA
>CM065706.1:20177837-20182837 GCA_017654935.2 Phymorhynchus buccinoides | reverse complement strand
CCTCAGTCACACAAAAATCGCATGCAAAAAAAAGATGAAAAAAAGGGTGGCGCGCCTCTGGCTGCGACGCGCTCTCCAGGTGTGAGCAACCCGAATTTCACAGAGACTCCTCTGTGACTATAAAGTACCTAAGAAGACAAACAGAGACAGACGGTGACCACGAGCAATCCACAGCACCCCACAGCCCCTCCACGAAGGAGGCGGTGGGCTAATCAACAAACCCTTGTCCAAACGGCAGACAAAGATAGGGCGTGATGTTAATGAACATGATGATAGGGAATCATTTAACGAGGAGTCCTGGAACTGCCGGATGCTTAGAAGATGGATGGCTTATTAGCAGGCGGCAACAGAAGATAATGTCTAAAGGTGTTGTACGCAGAAAGCAGACAGTTATTTTAAGTGTCTACACAGGTTTTAGCCCAGCAAAGTGCCTAGGAAGAGAGTAATTAAGTGTTTAGGAAGAGAGTAATTAAGTGTTTAGGAAGAGAGTAATTAAGTGTTTAGGAAGAGAGTACTTAAGTGTTTAGGAAGAGAGTACTTAAGTGTTTAGGAAGAGAGTACTTAAGTGTTTAGGAAGAGAGTAATTAAGTGTTTAGGAAGAGAGCAATTAAGTGTTTAGGAAGAGAGTCTATAGTGAGTGTCTGGGACGAGAATATCACGGCAGAGAGTTTACGGAGTGTCTAGGAAGAAAGTACTAAATTAATCCTCTATAATGAATGTTATGATATTAATAAGTGAGACAAGTATTGAGCTTTCGAATTTGCAAATGGACCCCTGCGTCTCTTCAGGAATGCTATAGTAATTCCTGGTCTAATCGAAATCAAATTGTCGCGGGACTGTAATCTGATTTGATTTATGAATTTAAGCCAATGATGCTTGTAAATGTTTATTTGCTTTTAAAGATAATACTGAATTACTTTTACCTTTGAGACAAAAATGATTCCACAAGTAATCTATGAAATAAAATTTAAAAAAAGAGCCCCGTGATAGGTCCTACCCTTAACGTTTATCCCGCTACGTGGTTATCTGTATTGACTGTATGACGGTGTATACTGGTTAGGTAGGCTACACTTAACGCTTCACACGTGTGTAGATAAACACCCGCCAGTCTCATCCTAATGCCTCTTGTGTGTGTGTGTGTGTGTGTGTGTGTGTGTGTGTGTGTGTGTGTGTGTGTGTGTGTGTGTGTGTGTGTGTGTGTGTGTGTGTGTGTGCGTGTGTGTGCGTGTGCGTGCGTGCGTACGTGCGTGCGTACGTGCGTGCGTGTGTGTCCTTCAGTTTGCTCGCCCTGTAACTCACGAACCAGTGCACAGAATCGCTTCAAACTTTGTGTGGTGATGTATTATGGTTCGGAGAGGGTCCCATAGAAAATTCGTAACCGTGGTGACCTTGACCTTGTAGTTTGACCTTTGAAACCGGTCAGAAGTAAGAGTAGTAACTCTCTCTCTCTCTCTCTCTCTCTCTCTCTCTCTCTCTCTCTCTCTGTCGAGGGCTGGGTGGAAAAAGCATGTAACTTGCTTATATCATGGAGGGTGGAGGGTCAGAGAGGATGAGACAGACAGACAGAGTGAGAGGAAGAGAGAGGGGGAAAGTTACAGAGAGAATATAAGGATCTACGTTTTTCTGTTGCCACGATGAAGATACGATTATTTTCATCTCTCTCTCTCTCTCTCTCTCTCTCTCTCTCTCTCTCTCTCTCTCTCTCTCTCTCTCTCTCTCTCTCTCTCTCTCTCTCTCTCTCTCTCTCTCTCTCTCTCTCTCTCTCTCTCTCTCTCAACAGACAACAAGTCAACAACGTTGCTGTAGCTAACAGCTGTCGTGATGTGTCACCTGTGGTTCCTCCCCAGATGAACTCGTTGTTTGTCTAAATCAGTAATTAGCGTGCCTCGCTAAGCCTCCGTCACTCTATACGTCGTTCACTGCGCTTCACGCCATGTTCCACTGAGATAGGAACCGGTTAACACAGACGCGACAGAGAGAGAGACACACAGAGACAGAGAGAGAGAGAGACACAGAGAGAGAGAGAGAGAGAGAGAGAGAGAGAGAGAGAGAGAGAGAGAGAGAGAGAGAGAGAGAGAGAGAGAGAGAGAGAGAGAGAGAGAGAGAGAGAGAGAGAGAGCGAAAACGAAAACGAACTTTTATTTAACCAGGGAGCATGATATAAGCAAGTTACATGCTTTTTTCCACCCAGCCCTCGACACAGAGAGAGAGAGAGAGAGAGAGAGAGAGAGAGAGAGAGAGAGAGACAGACAGACAGACAGACAGACAGACAGACAGACAGAGAGAGGGGGAAAGCTACAGAGAGAAAACCAGTGATGCACCGGGGATCAAAAAGTGATAGGACAAACTGTCCTGAGACAAGAGAAATCAACAGGACAATGTCCTGCCTCTTGCAGGAATCAATAGGACAATGTCCTGAGACAAGAGAAACCAACAGGACAATGTCCTGCCTCTTGCAGGAATCAATAGGACAATGTCCTGAGACAAGAGAAACCAACAGGACAATGTCCTGCCTCTTGCAGGAATCAATAGGACAAGCTGTCCTGAGACAAGAGAAACCAACAGGACAATGTCCTGCCTCTTGCAGGAATCAATAGGACACACTGTCCTGAGACGAGAGAAGTAAATAGGACAATGTCCTGCCTCTTGCAGGAATCAATAGGACAAACTGTCCTGAGACGAGAGAAGCCAATAGGACAATGTCCTGCCTCTTGCAGGAATCAATAGGACAAACTGTCCTGAGACGAGAGAAGCCAATAGGACAATGTCCTGCCTCTTGCAGGAATCAATAGGACAAACTGTCCTGAGACAAGAGAAATCAACAGGACAATGTCCTGCCTCTTGCAGGAATCAATAAGACAAAGCGTGCCAGTGTTAAAAATGTTAATCAGACATTTGTCCTGACAGGGGAGAACACAATAGGACATTTTCAATTTTAATAGGTCAATGGCCCATGACCGGGGCCTCGGGACATCACTGGAAAAGGAAGAGAGACAGTAAGAGGGAGAGGGACAGGGGGGGGGGTGAGACAAACAGTCAGATAGACAGAAAGGTAGATATATATAGACAGACAGACAGACACAGAGACAGATAGGAAGAGGTAAAAGACTAACCGACAGACAGACAGACAGACACAGTGAGACACAACCAACAGACAGACAGACAGACAGACAGACAGACAGACAGACCGACAAACAGACAGACAGACAAGCAGACAGACAGACAAACAGACAGACAGAGACAGACAGAGGGACAGACAGAACGAGGTAAAAGACTAACCGACAGACAGACAGACAGACACAGAGAGACAGACAGAAAGACAGACAAACAAACAGACTAATACGCAGACAGAGAAGCTGTTCTTGGAAATGAGTTTGTAGCTAAGTGTTTATTTTTGTTTTCACAGAAATAACTGCATTTAAATATTTACATTTTGGGTGTAATTTGATTTTATCTTCGACAGGAGTTTTCTTTCTTTGCAATAGTTTGTCTGCCTGCCAGCATGTATGCCTGCCTAAGTGTTTGTCTTTAAGTCTGTCTGTCTGTCTGCCTGCATCCCTGTTTAAGTGTTTGTCTTTAAGTTTGTCTGCCTGCCTGTCTGCCTGCCTCTCTCTTTATGCCTGTGGACGAATTTACATTTGAAAAGAACTTATGAACAGATTTGGACACAACTTTGATTTTGATTTTCACACACACACACACACACACACACACACACACACACACACACACACACACACACACACACACACACACACACACACACACACACACACACACACACACATACACACTTCATTTACTAAACGTTAAACCTCAACCCCCCTTTCCAGTCTCCTTGGTACTTGCTTACACCGTCATTCTTCTATTAGACTCTCGACACAAATAAGAACAGGCCCAAAGAAAAACCAGTTGTTAGTAACTGGCTCCGCCCTTTGATTCCGGCTGGAGGCTAAACTGCTAACTAAGAGTTCCAGACAACCCCATTTCAGTGGAGGAATCTCAGCTCATTTGCAGGATTATGCCAGACCTCTGCCCACGGCAGGTGGCAAGGGGAACCCAATCCTGTCAGTAATGAATGCAAACCCAGGTAGTCTAGTAGTAGTAATAGTTTCCTCCGCGGGTCTTCAGTCCACTGTGTACTCTGTCTTTGAATTGCTTTGTGGAATTAACCCTTTCGCAGCCAATGTCGCATTTCTGCACACCACTAATTCAACCCTTTCGCCGCCAATGTCACATTTATGCACCACAATGGTTTAACACCTGTGTTACTAAAAGTAATCAAACCAGGGACTGTTATCTCAAGACCCTATTTCCTTAATTTGTGGAGGTAAGGATAGGCATAATGGTATACATGTCACAGACGAATTCCCAATATTATTGATACAAAAAAATGTATCTGCCCAGCTAAGTTTAATGGTATTTTTTGGCTAAAAGGGTTAACACCCACGTCACTGAAAGACATGAAATAAGGGTCTGTTGTCCAATAACCTTGTGTTGTTAATGTTGGTAGATAAGGAAAGAAGTTATTTGATACATGTCCTAAGGGGAATGACAGTATTGTAGACCAGTGCCAACTTTTCTTTACCTCTAGGTAAGTTTGACCCCCCCAAAAAAACAAAAACAAAAAAAAGCTGAAAAATGGTTGGCGGCAAAAGGGTTAAGGATCCTATCCACACGTCCAACTGCAGTTGTACAACTATTGTCCAACTTTGATAACATATGTGAAGCATGATTATTATGAAATACTATTGCTTAAACGAATCTAGCGAAATCTGATTTCGTTGCGTTCACTGTGCTCGCATAGACAGAGCCCGGTGAATGAATCTGATGAAATAGTTGATGACAAAAATACATTATATTTCATGGGATTCGTGTATGGAAATATACAAATATTTATTATAATGAACGAAAACGAGTAGGATTTTTATCAGATTCTTTTTAGTCAGTATACAGTATTTCAGCAGATTCATGTCTCACAAATGTCGAAGTTGGATGCT
>CM065706.1:20155337-20167837 GCA_017654935.2 Phymorhynchus buccinoides | reverse complement strand
GAAAACATGCAGATCAACACCCTCTCCTCCATTTCTCGGTTCTTTCCGTGGTTTTCTTTTCTTTTCAGTCTTGCCTTTCTTACTGCAGAATGAGCACTTCAACCACTATCGTTTGCTACATTGTCCGTCACCGAAGGTGATCGGACTTTGCGATGGGCTGGTTTGTCTGGGTGTTTGTTTGTTTTTTTTTTGTGGGGGTTTTTTTTCTGTCTGTCCCAAGGATATCTCCCGAACCGCTTGACCGAATCGCGTCAAATTTTGTGTGAAGGTGTGCCACCTTAATCGGAAGAGATCCGCGCAAACCATTTTGCCGTCGTGACCTTGACATTGACGTACGACCTTGAAAACCGAAAATCTATTTTTAGCCATATCTCGGGCACCGATCAACATAGGATGTTGAAACTTGGCATGAAGGTGGTTTGGCTTATGCCCGTTCTGATGATGGCATACCGATCAAGGTCAAGGTCAAGGTCAAAAAGATCGCTGGAGCCTGAAAATCGGAGGGGTCATTTTTTCTCCTTCTGTCTGTCCCAAGGATATCTTTCGAACGGGTCGACCGAATCACGTCAAATTTTGTGTGCTGGTGTGTCACCATGAGAGGAAGGCATCCGCGTAAACCATTTTGCCGTCGTGACCTTGACCTTGGCGTACGACCTTGAAAACCGAACATCTTTCAGGGGCCATAACTCCCACACCGTTAGTGTTAGAGTCTTCAAATGTGGCATGAAGGTACTTTGGCTTATGCCCGTTCTGATGGTGGCATACCGATCAAGGTCAAGGTCACGGTCCGGGCGATTGGTAGGCCTTGAAAGTGGTAGGGGTCTACACATTGGGTTTTAAGCCATATTTTCCACATTTGTACTTGACAGAAGCGCTTCAGATTGTGTGTGGTACTGTATACCCTAGAGAAGAAAACATCCGAGCATAAATTATTACCATGCTGACCTTGACCTTGAAGTGTGACCTTGAAAACCGAAATTTCCTTCTTTGCGCTATATATTTCTTCTTCAAGCTGTATCTCGTGAACTAGAAGACAGAATCCCTTCCAATTTTGTGTCAGGATGTGACACTCTACGGGGTGTCGCAAGTGCGTGGCATTGCTGGTGACGGACATGTCTGCCGCTCGGCGACGCCATTGTTTAACATTAATGTTCACCCATTTACACAATTAAAAAGCGACATTCATTAATAGTAGATGATAAAGGCAAGACGGAAAGAACGCAATGATCCACGACTGTGACCGGGTGGGAGGGGGGGTGTTGATTTGCATCTTTTCCCCACATAGGTGATGACAGGTAAGGTGGAGGGAGGAAGTCTTCAGCGATGATGCGAAAAGGAGAAAGATGGATGCATGGGCGTGTAGACAGTTGTGCATCTGGTTTGAACATCTTGGGTCCAGTGACAGCCTATAAAGAAAACTGCTTTAAATTAACCCTTTCACAGCCAAAGTCGCATTTTAGCACCGCAGTGATTTAACACGCATGTCATTAAAAGGCATTAACTTTGGGTCTATTATCCAAAGACCCTGTTGTCTTACTTTTGGGAAGTAAGGATAGACCTTATTTTATATGTCATAGAAGAATCCCCAATACTGCAGATAGATTTTGTTCTCTACCCAGGTAAATTTAATGGGAATGTTTGGCTGAAATATAGCTGGCGGTGAAAGGGTTAATCAAGAGAGTTGCAGGGGTTGACAGGTTTGTGGAGAAGAAGGGGGAGTGGGGTTTCACAAGCAAGGCAACGTATGTATCTACTATTTTGGAAATTACTGATCATGCTTTAAAAACGATGGAGTGGCAGGGATTTGACGATTGTTTGTTTTTTAGTGGAATGTGAAGAGAAAGTCATCACACGATAAACTTTGAGTCGCAATGCACGCTTCACACTTCTGCTTCTTCTTTACTCTCTTTTTCTTTAATTCACCTTCTCACCCAAAGCGCCCCGCACGTTCTGTAACACCCTGCGGAGGTTGTTTGCTGGTTCGATCGCGGCTACGAACGGCTAGATGATGGTGGTGGTAAGTTTACTTTCGAAATCCTGACAAAACTACTGCGCTTCCGAGATTCATGATTCCTAATAGGACAGCGGCGGTCAGCTTAATTTCAAAATCCTAACAAAGCTTTCGCGTAACTTGCGACATTCGTATGAAGTTGGCGTGCGCACATATCGGTAATGCCGCAAGTGTTACGTACATACGCATGCACTGAGAAAATCCATGGTAAGCCCATAGTCTTGTCTCTCTGTCTGTTCTTTTTTTTTATCCTCTCCTTCCTAATGAACCCTGAAAGCTGCTTGGCAAGATCACGGTGCGCAGTTCCAACGTCTGCTAACACGGATACGTGTCATAATAAGGGAGGGGGTTTGTTGTCTCTCACAACTGGGCCCATGGCTGCCGCTAATCTTATATATATTTTCGAAATCTGTCTGTGTGTCTGTCTGTGTGTCCCTTATGCACGGCCACAGTTCTCAACCGATCGGGATGGTCGGGTGTGTGTGTGGGGGGGTGTTCAGGGGGGTGGGCTGGAGGGGGCCACAGTTCTCAACCGATCGACACCAAATTTGGTATCAAGCATCCTTGGCACCCTCGGAAGGTCATGCCGTCCTTACTTTTCGGAAACCTCCGCCAAGGGGTCGTGGGGAGGGGGGGGGGGGACCACACGCAGCTCCACACGCACTTGTGGTTAGTAAATCCGAGCTGTTCGGGTTTGTTTCCTTTTTTTGTTTGTTTGTTTGTTCTTTTCTGTCTGTCCCAAGGATCTCCCGAACCGCTTCACCGAATCGCTTCAAATTTTGTGTGGTGGTGTGTCCCCATGAGAGGAAGGCATCTGTGCAAAACTTTTTGCCGTCCTCACCTTGACGTTGGTGTATGACCTTGAAAACCGAAAATCGTTAAGGGGCCATAACTTCCACACCGCAGGTCCTAGAGTCTTGAAACTTGGCATGGATGTACTTTCGCTTATGGCCGTTCTGATGATGGCGTACCAATGAAGGTCAAGGTCAAGGTCAGGGAGATCGGTATGCCTTGAAAGTGGTAGAGGTCTAATGATTGGGTTTTACTGTCCCACACATATCTCCCGAACTGCTTTACCGAATCGTTTCCAGTTTTGTGTGGTGGCGTGTCACCATGAGAGAAGGCATCCGCGCATAAATTATCACCGTCATGACCTTCACCTTGGCGTATGACCTTGAAAACCGAAAATCTTTAAGGGGCTATAACGTCCACACCGTTGGTCTTAGGGACTTCAAACTTGGCATGATCAAGGTCAAGGTCATGGAGATCGGTAGGCCTTGAAAGTGGTAGGGGTCAAAAAATTGTATTTTCAGCCACAAAAGTAAAAATATAATATTTTGCGGACCCGGCGAAACCGGTACCTGTACAAGGCGTTACCGGTACTAGGCGTTACCGGTACGGGGCGTTGCGCTAGTAACCGTATATAATACACTGTTCCCACTGATGGCGAACAGTTAGGCTATCTTGTGCTTTAGTCACCCCCCTCACCTCCATCCCTCCACACTCGAAGTTTTACATTGACAATTTTCACTGAGAAACGACATTCTGCCTTTTTTTTGTTTAAAGGGTAAGGTTAGGATCAGCCTAGGATTATTCTCATCAAACTGAAAGAAGCAGATTTTGAGACTGAGGGTCGTAAACATGAGAGGGGTGACTAAAGTGCATGATTGCCAACGTTTCTTCTTATTACATACTCTTGGCATATTCGGAGGCAGTCACGCACGCACTGACATTCTCTCGAGCATAGAGGATGACTCACAGCTTTCAAAGCATGCAGTGCATCAACTCAGTGCATCAACTCAGTGCATCAACTCAGTGCATCAACTCAGTGCATCAACTCAGTGCATCAACTCAGTGCATCAACTCAGTGCATCAACTCAGTGCATCAACTCAGTGCAGAAGACGAATCACCAATAAACAGTGACATGCGTCGAAAAACGACGTTAGTAATGGGTTTTTTCCAAATTCAAACAAACAACAGTTATACTTCCATTCTGATTTTACCGATCTTTACTTATTCTTCGAAGGTACAGACATTTATTAATTTTGTCTTCAAAGTCGAACAAAAACAAACAAACAAACAACGGTTTTACTTCCCGCATTTTGATTTTGTAGAGCCCGTACCTCGATAGGAATTACACGAGAGTACAATCTGCGAATAAAGCTGATATTATAAGTATTGTTTTTATATAATCTAGTTTTGTGATTGATTGATTCATTGATTCTCTCTCAAGAACACACACACACACACACACACACGCGCGCGCGCGCGCGCACGCACAAACACACACACAAACAAACAAACACACACACACACGCACGCGCGCGATCCCTTGCTTTTAACAATAATTGATTGCTTGACTGATTGATTGATGAGTAGATGGATGCATGGATTGATTGATTGGTTGATTGGTTGGTTGGTTGATTGATTGATTGATTGGTTGATTGATTGATGGGTAGATGGGTAGATGGGTAGATGGATTGATGGATGGATGGTTGGATGGATGGAGTGATTGATAGATGGATGGATTGATGGATCGATTGATTAATTGATTGATTAATTGATTGAAGGATTGATTGATTGATTGATTGATTGATTGATTGATTGATAAAGACAGACGGCCGAACAGACATATATAGACAGATGGAAAGAAACAGGTATATAGAGATTCATTCACTTACTGAGATTCCCAAACACAAACGCCTTTACTCTACAGATCCACCGACATTGCTACTCCCCACACCCTCCCCCTTCACAGACGTTTTGCGTTTTTGCTAATTCCATCAGAGAGTGTTGAAAGGCAATTAACGTCCCCTGCTCCCAACCCAGGGCATCTGACCGTTCTCTGACCACCCACCAACACAACCCTGCCCATCCCTCCTCTCTCTCTCTCTCTCTCTCTCTCTCTCTCTCTCTCTCTCTCTCTGTCTGTCTGTCTGTCTGTCTGTCTGTCTGTCTGTCTGTCTGTCTGTCTGTCTGTCTCTCTGTCTCTCTCTCTCTCTCTCTCTCTCTCTCTCTCTCTCTCTCTCTCTCTCTCTCTCTCTCTCTCTCTCTGTGTGTGTGTGTGTGTGTGTGTGTGTGTGTGTGTGTGTGTGTGTGTGTGTATGTGTGTGCGTGCGCGTGTGCATGTGTGTGTGTGTATGCACGCCGTGTGCGCGCGCGCGCGTTTGTGTGATCGTCAAGAAGAACAAAAGCCTTCCTAATTCCTCTCTCTCTTTCTGTTTGACATCTTTTGTCACGAAGAATGGCCGTGGACACAAGTGCGCATGCGCTGACACAAACACACGCGCGCGCACGCACACGCACACGCACGCGCACGCACACACACACACACACACACACACACACACACACACACACACACACACAACACACACACACACAACACAACACACACATACACACACACACACACACACACACACACACACACACACACACACACACACACACACACACACATAGACACAGACATACCAGGGACATGCATACCAATCACTGACACAGAACTAAGCACTAAAAGAAGTACATACACGAACGTTGTATTACGAGCACGAAAGTGATGGCACAATACGTTCTTCTGTAAAAAAAAAAAACCACCAAAAAACCCACCATTTTTAATACAACAGACAACAGAATGATAGCATAAAAACACTAAGACTAAAGGCAGAGAAGGTGGGAAGAAAAGAGGGGCACGAACATTCAAAACTCAGCAGGCCTACAACATTATATTTTGTTTGAAATGTTACACACCAAAATGCTGAGAGATTGTAGGAAACATGCATGCTCAAGCTATGAATTATTCATGTAAATGGATGGCGACTGAGAAGAGATATACACACGAAGAACAACATTAATGAAGAATAACAAACTCATAGAGATTAACAATGGCAAACACACATACACACACTGCACTCACTCATACATATGTGTGAGTGCGATTGCGCGCACGCATACACACGCACACACGCACACACGCACACGCACACGCACACACGCACACACACACACACACACACACACACACACACTGACACGCGCGGACGCACACATACACACACAGTCACACAGAGAGACAGAGAGACAAAGAGACACAGAGACAGAGACAGAGAGAGACAGAGAGAGAGAGAGAGAGAGAGAGAGAGAGAGAGAGAGAGAGAGAGAGAGAGAGAGAGAGAGAGAGAGAGAGAGAGAGAGAGAGAGAGAGACAGAGACAGAGAGACACAGAGAGAGAGAGAGAGAGAGAGAGAGAGACAGAGAGAGACAGAGAAGACAGAGAGAGAGACAGAGACACAGAGACACAGAGAGACAGAGAGACAGAGAGGAGAGAGACAGAGACAGAGAGACAGAGACAGAGAGAGAGAGGGAGAGAGAGAGACAGAGAGAGAGAGAGACAGAGAGACAGAGAGACAGAGAGAGAGAGAGAGAGAGACAGAGAGAGAGAGAGAGAGAGAGAGAGAGAGAGAGAGAGAGAGAGAGAGAGAGAGAGAGAGAGAGAGACAGAGACAGAGAGACACAGAGACAGAGAGAGGGGAACATTACGTTGTTACCTTTTTAAAAGACTATGCATAACAGACAACAGAAAGACATGCATAATTATATTACACACATGCGCGCGTGCGCGCAACCAATACTCACACGCCTTGTAGCAGACAAGTCACCGCCGCCATCATCACCATCACCGTTACTCTCCTTATTATTCCTCTCTGCATCTTCAATTTGGCTCAGCTGAAGATGAAGATGACGCACTCCACTCTCCTTCTCCTTCCCCTTCTTTCTCCGCACCAATACAACAGAATCACAGACAATTGACGACCGGAAGGCTGAAGATTCACAGTTCAACCAAGAAAGTCAGGGAAACACTTTTTGCCTGATCCACACAACACTAAAGCCCAATATGCACAGATAAGCTAGCTGGATGGATGGACGTTTGGTTTCCACTTGAAAGCGGCATTTAGGCAAAACAAATAAAAAATAAAAAACACCGAAATAATCTTCACACCCACGTGCGTGTGCACGCGCGCCCTCTACTTCCGTCCTTTTCTGGTTCCCTTTCCGACAAGGGGGCGTTTCCCGTCTAACAAAAATAAATCGTGAACACGATCTCAATCCACTGGTGAAGATAATCACAGCACGAGTAGGGCCTACAACAGCAGTCCGCCGGTGGTCTGAGTAAGTCCAAACAGTTCGGAGGTGATGTCAATGGCAGCGAGGGCCTATGCAGAAAGCTCACTTGAAACGAGGAGTGCTGCTTTCCGTGGGTTTGCCTCTACTAGAACTGCACGTGCGGTGATTGTTCAATCCTTCCGGCTTTCTGTCTAAAGAGCATCGGGCGGGCTTCACACCTTTCTTTCTTTGGAAGAACATGAAAGATGTGATTTCAATCTTGTTGTGTGTAGGCCTATCTGTGCCTATGTTTGCTCTTTGTTTAATTTTGTTGTGTGTGTGTGTGTGTGAGGGTGTGTGTGTAGCTAAGCTTAGTTGCTACCTCCAATCTGTACACCTTTTTGTTTGGGCATCAAAGCTCCCGGTACTTTTTCTCTCGCTTCGTTTGGCATCAACTCCCTTGTCTGTGTGTGTCTAATGTTCACTGAAGCCGTCTAGTCAAATAAATAGGCGTAGACTTCACTCAGTCTTGGCACCAAGCCCTGTTCGGTTCTCTCAATCAGTGACGCTTAGAGTAGAGTCTACTACAGTATTAGGCCTCTATTCCCAAGATACACCTGACTGTCTTCAAGCTGTTCTGAACTTGTCTTATTTCAAGGTTTTGGACGTGGACGGTTTCTTTGTATAATTTTCCTAAGCAAATCTTTTCTTCTTGATTTTGATTGTTTCGCTGGTTAGAAAGCGTGAAATTAAAGTATTTTCCAAACAAGAAGTGATCTTTACTATAGAATCGAGAAGCGCTTGATTCTGTCTTACAATTAAATTAGCTAATTAATGAATGTACAAGTCACACCTTGAAGCAGCGTTCACTAACAACACAACCTGCGATGATGCACTTTATCGGTGATCACAGCGGATTAATTCATGGAGGACGGATTATCATTCAGCAGTGGTCCGAAACAGCATCCCTCCAACTTGAAGCTGAACGAAGAAGAGGCAGAGGCACGAAAGCTGTTCGGGGCTGCAGGTGTTCAAACTGGATGACAGAAAGACAGACTGTAAATCATAGTATAACAGAACAACGACTAACACGTTCTGAAGCCATGGATGAACACGTAAAGAACACGTGTTTGGGTTTGGCATTGCGGTGTTCATTTTGTTGTAGCTGCTGCTGTTGTTGCTGTTTTGTTAGTTGTTGTTGTTGTTGCGTTATTTGGGTTTCTCTCAATTCCACAGTGCAAGCTGTTACAGAATAAACTGCGGGCTCTCTACAGTCAGCTCAACACTCTATAAAGGAAACAACCCCCCCCCCTTTTTTTAATAGCATGTTAAGTATAGTGTTATTTCTATAACGGGTTGGCAGACCTACCCTGTGGGTGAAAGCACTGCACAGATTGACAATACACAACTACAGGCAATGACATGTCTGACACACTGCACAGATTGACAATGCACAACTACAGGCAATGACACGTCTGACACACTGCACAGATTGACAATACACAACTACAGGCAATGACACGTCTGACACACTGCACAGATTGACAATACACAACTACAGGCAATGACATGTCTGACACACTGCACAGATTGACAATGCACAACTACAGGCAATGACACGTCTGACACACTGCACAGATTGACAATACACAACTACAGGCAATGACACGTCTGACACACTGCACAGATTGACAATACACAACTACAGGCAATGACACGTCTGACACACTGCACAGATTGACAATACACAACTACAGGCAATGACACGTCTGACACACTGCACAGATTGACAATACACAAC
The DNA here is from genome assembly GCA_017654935.2 of Phymorhynchus buccinoides. Lineage (NCBI taxonomy): Eukaryota > Metazoa > Mollusca > Gastropoda > Neogastropoda > Raphitomidae > Phymorhynchus > Phymorhynchus buccinoides. The sequence continues at coordinate 20,158,918 of CM065706.1, read as the reverse complement.
TACAGGCAATGACACGTCTGACACACTGCACAGATTGACAATACACAACTACAGGCAATGACACGTCTGACACACTGCACAGATTGACAATACACAACTACAGGCAATGACACGTCTGACACACTGCACAGATTGACAATACACAACTACAGGCAATGACACGTCTGACACACTGCACAGATTGACAATACACAACTACAGGCAATGACACGTCTGACACACTGCACCCAAACACACACACACTACAGCGGTTCTCGCTGACATAGGGACAGTGCCATAGCCGTGAATTACCGAACAGTATATCATAATATGCCAGTCAGTCGCTTCCGACCATGACTGCTAGATAGCTGACGGGGCAGATGCTATTCCGGCGGGCTGGGCTAGAATCTGTTTATAGCAGAGATGCCTCGCCCAGAGTTCATCCCCACTCTCTCGGCCAAAGGGATCTGAGGACTGCTGGCGTTGGGGAAGGTCCCCAAAGGCCAACCCATCCCTTTGGTTGCAGCACTAGAGCCGGTGCAAATGCCCCCCTAGTTAGAGAGTCCCAGTCTTCCACAAAAGGCTAAACTGCACCACGATTTTCCGTAACTGTAGAAAATCATCTATTGTAAGCTCTCGTGTTACTGTTACGGGCTAATGTCCACCAATGAATACATTTTAAAGCCATTTGTTAGCAAACGGAACAGTAGTGAGTAAAGGTAATAGGGTACGCGTGCCTCTGTCCAGAGGGTTTATTTCCGTGCCTCTGTCCAGAGGTTTTATTTCCGTGCCTCTGTCTACAGAGGTTTTATTTCCGTGCCTCTGTCCAGAGGTTTTATTTCCGTGCCTCTGTCCACGGAGGTTTTATTTCCGTGCCTCTGTCCAGAGGTTTTATTTCCGTGCCTCTGTCCAGAGGTTTTATTTCCGTGCCTCTGTCCAGAGGTTTTATTTCCGTGCCTCTGTCCACGGAGGTTTTATTTCCGTGCCTCTGGCCAGAGGTTTTATTTCCGTGCCTCTGTCCACGGAGGTTTTATGTCCGTGCTTCTGTCCACGGAGGTTTTATTTCCGTGCTTCTGTCCAAATTCGCACACCGGAATTAAAATCACACAGGGCACCAAACACCAACACCAACACCAACCCAACACCAACACCAACAGTAGCACAGTGAGAGATAACAGAACCACAGACTAGAATGAAATCGGTCTTCCGTGTCTCTGTTGGAACAGCGCACCAACAAACGTGCAATGGAGGGTTAAACCCAAAACGCCATAGTAGTAAGCAATAAACGCTAGGGTTTACAAAATCTGTCTCTGGTGTCTCTTTTCAGTCCGCGCCAATGAATAGACAGCAAACAGAAGTGCAGCGAGGGATTAACAGACAACAGCAGCGTCAATGGGAGGGGGTTACGCTCTATCTCTACGTGTTGTCTATTTATCAAGCCGCACAATAAAGACCAGCAGCACAGTACAGTGAGACAGAGCAACGACGACGACGGTCATGATGATGATGATGATTATGATGATGATGATGATGATGATGACCCAGCCAACATCTGTTGACCCAAATCGATGACACCCCCCACCACCTGGCTGCTGACACCACAATGGTGTTGCCCGTCTGTCGTTTCCGACAATGACTGCCAGACAGCAGCCGCCATTCCGGCTGAAATTAGTTTATAGCGGAGAAGCCTTGCCCAGGCTACATCCCCACTCTCTCGGCCAAAGGGATTTGAGGACGAGAGTCGGCGTTGGGGAAGGTCCCCAAAGGCCAACCAATTCCATTTGGCTGCCGCACTAAAGAGCCAGCGCAAATGCCCCCCCTCCCCCTCATAGTCTTCCACGAAAGACTAAGACTTAGTTGTAGCATGATATTCCAGTAATGTAGAACATCATGTATAGTACAGCTCTCGTTTACTACTGGCCCTTTCTACAGGCTGACGTGAACCACAATAACCACCGGTCAAAACAAACCACTTGTAGACGATTTGTTTTTAATAAACTAAAGGTTGGGTGAAAAGCAGAATGTACTATATCCCACAGTGAATGTAGAAGGCTGATAACAGCTTCTGGCTTTTCACTGGACGAGTTGTCTGCTCATTGTGTCGTCACACGGTGAAGAAAGACGATGACACGAATCAAACAGGGCTCAACGACTCCTTTTCTCCCTAGTGCACTGTCGTTTGTTTGCTTAACCAACGCGTCTGTGCCGGTATCATATTATTGCCGATGCGCCCCCGTCTCTATGTGCTTCAGTGTCTATGTGTCCCCGTCTCTATGTGCTTCAGTGTCTATGTGTCCCCGTCTCTATGTGCTTCAGTGTCTATGTGTCCCCGTCTCTATGTGCTTCAGTGTCTATGTGTCCCCGTCTCTATGTGCTTTGGGGGGGGGGGGGGGGGGGGGGCATCTAGACAGGAGCATGCATAGACTGGGACATCAGTCGCGTCGACTGGCAGATCGCGTTGACTGGGAGATCGCGTTGACTGGGAGATCGCGTTGACTGGGAGATCGCGTTGACTGGTACATCAGTCGCGTTGACTGGTAATTGTCAGTGGCAAAAATGCTGATTGCAAAACCAAAGTACTGAAACAAATTTGACTTGTCAGTCCCAGAGACTGATAACATTTTCCTAGGATTGATAACTGGTTTAGCCATGGACACTACATTATTCTAAATAGCATCCATGTACTATAACAGAGGCACACATAACAGAGGCTTTGATATTGTGACGTTCTGTGGTTATCGCTGGTTTGCGTTTCCATGGGACTGGTTTTGGTACTGGTTGTTCAAGAAATTGTCGCTGATGGGACTGATTATCAACATTTCTAGCTCGGGGCATACAGATACGGGGACACATTGAGACGGGCCTATGCATCGCTATATAACTTTCTGCGCCACTTCTATATCATATTATATTAAGCCACATGAAAGATAGCCCAAGTCAGCTGTGAAACCCTTGCATGCATAGCGTACATTACAATCTGTAAGCAAATAAACCTACTTTTTCAGTGTACACTATCTATAATATAGTCTAAACAGGACCATTTTACTGAGTCGAAATAGCAGCAGAGCGTATATTTTAAAAAATATTAACTTGTACTTTAGACCCCACCCCCCCACCCGCCAATCAAATTGTAGCATAGAAAATGTTCACTAAGAAGAACCATTCCGCTGTTTTCAGGAAAGGGATAGGGTTAGGATCAGCCTAGGATTATATTGTCATGAAACTGAAAGAACCAGTACTTTGAGATTGAGGGTCACAAACACGAGGGGAGGGGACGGGGGTGTCTAAACTACATTGTCAAAAACAGACACGTCAGAATGACAGGTTAGTCTAGTCATATCAGACGGTCATGAAATTTGAGCAGCGGGAAAGTAGGAACTTAGGGGTTGAGGCGTGGGGGGGGGGGGGGGGGGGGGGGGGGGGGGTGTAATACATTAATTTTTTCAACAGACAGACAGAGAGAAAGACACATCGAACGGATTGGATTTTTTTTTTTAAATAAAAAAACTACTTGAATATATTCTATTTATAGATGGGCAAAGAAAACATGGAAGAAAGGCAGAGAAATGAGATGAAAACAAGAGACTCATAGAGAGCAGAAG
>CM065706.1:20100337-20150337 GCA_017654935.2 Phymorhynchus buccinoides | reverse complement strand
ACGAATTGTGCGCCTGGCATCATTTATTTCTTAAGAACAATGCATTAGTAGGAACTACATGCCATTTCTAATGCACTTAAACGACATTATTTCTTTCTGCACTACTTAAAGACTGACTTTCCCTATTTTAAGATCGGTTTATTTTTTGTAGCCTCGGTTCTATGCATGAGAGCTGGTGTAGTCTTTAATTATGTGTACTAGCGCAACGCCGAGTACCAGTAACGCCTAGTAACGGTAACGCCTAGTAACGGTAATGCCAAGTACTGGTAACGCTGAGTACAGCAAATTTGAAGCGATTTCGTTAAGAAACGGCAGAGTTATAAGGCCCCGTTTCCCGTTGGCGCTGCTCTGAGAGTGACGCGCTCTCTCGATTTTCTTCAAATTTGCTGACAGGCTTTGCCCCGGTGACAGCAAGCCTGACAGCAAATTTGACGCGATTCGGTTGCAAAACGGCGGAGTTATAAGGCCCGTTTTGCATCATACTGCTGTTATGCGCCTAAGTAATCGATTCGCTTCCGGTTTGGCACATTGATAGTCACCGTCCACGGTCATATATCCGCCAAATTGGAAGGCAATCGGTCAAGAAATACCGGAGATACGGGCGCACACACACACGCACACACTTGTCACCGATGCATAAACAAACAGCGTGCAAAAAGTAACGCAAAAATTAGGGCTCTGCACCCAGAATTGTCGACTAGACTGGTACTGTCCTTGGCTGCGCTGCTAGCAAAGACGCATACTCCAGGCTGATGCTATAATTACTCGTAACTTTACAAATAAGTAATGTCCCATATGTGTCCTGGTGACGTTAAGCATAAACTTTCATTCATTCAGGCTGAGGGGGGGGACAGCCTGAAGAAGTGAATGTCACGGAACACGTGAGTTTTCGTGGCGTGTTGGGTCCTTGCTGGAGCACCAGGAGCCTAGCAGAGTCAGAGCGCAGCTTGCAGCACGGGGCACCCACACGGACCAGCTCGGCCTGCACTTCATCACCGCTCACCGGGCGTTCCAACCTCGCCACCCGAACAGAAAAGGGATGTCCGTCCAGAGAGGAGAACTCCCATTATATTGTGGCGGTACCATAGCCGATGAGGTTTAACCGAGGCGTGGTTACCGCTACACCTATCTGTATTGTTTAAAAATCGGGACTTTACTGGAGTTGCACTGCCTCCGGGCATTGCCTCCAGTATTGTTCCCACCATCTTTGTATTTACAAATGTCCCATATGTGTCTGTTCCAGACCGAGAGGACGTAAAGCATCATTTTTCATTCAGAGGAGACCTCCCTGGCTCCGACGATTTTGACGACGGCGTTGAAGGCGACGGGTGTGTCCAGACAGAGGTCACGTAGGGAGCGGCAGCCCCTCACCAGCCTGACCAGCGCCTCCATGTCCGTCCACCAGGACGTGCCGCTCAACCAGCCATGGTGTAGCCTCCTCAGCGTTCCAGGGAAATGCTGCCTCGGGTAGTCCATGAGCAGAACCAAGTCATCCCGCTGCTCGTTTTCCCAGACAACCCCGTCATCATTGTCTATACAAGGTACTCAGCTTAGATCGAAAGTTGCATGGCACTGGGTGCCAGACAAAGTTCAGCGAATAACAACAGCAGGATCAAGAGGATTTGGGGACAGTGGCTGCCAAAGTACAAGGAATGACTACAGCAGGATCAAGAGGATTTGGGGACGGTGGCGCTGGGGACAGTGGCTGAGGTAGAACCCCCAAAGGCCAACCAATCCCCAAGGCTGTAGTACGAAGAGCCAGCGCAAAAAAGAAAGAACGTCTCATAACGTTTGGCATAAGCGTGCACTGTGGCGCTGCAAGGCCCAGCCTCCGGCAAAGTGGAACTTTAGAACCCCTCCCTCTCATGTTTACGACTCTCAATCCAAAAGTCAGCTTCTTTCAGTTTCATATCAGGGGCGGATCTGGGGTGGGGTTCCAGGGTTCCTGATGCCCCCCCCCCCCCCCCCCCCCCCCCCCCTGTTCCAAGGGAGCATGTATTTGTGCCGGATACAAGGGTCCACGAAGTCAAAACCCAGGACTTATGCAGCTCCCTGAACATGGCTCCATTTTTGCTTTAATTAATAATCACTAAATTGCAAACTTTTCTGGGGGCTCCCACGAAGTCACTTTACTTATGCAGCTCCCTGGACACCCTCGCTTCCATGACTTCCAGCTGCTTCTTCCGCTATCTGGCAGTCATGGTCGGAAACGAAGCACAGACTGGCATGCATGCACACATAGCGTGGCAGCCGCAAGACGTCAGTGACTACGAGTGGACGTGGGTTAGTACACTCTACCTGCATACCGTGGGTTAGTACACTCTACCTATATACCGTGGGTTAGTACACTCTACCTGTATACCGTGGGTTAGTACACTCTACCTATATACCGTGGGTTAGTACACTCTACCTATATACCGTGGGTTAGTACACTCTACCTATATACCGTGGGTTAGTACACTCTACCTATATACCGTGGGTTAGTACACTCTACCTATATACCGTGGGTTAGTACACTCTACCTATATACCGTGGGTTAGTACACTCTACCTATATACCGTGGGTTAGTACACTCTACCTATATACCGTGGGTTAGTACACTCTACCTGTATACCGTGGGTTAGTACACTCTACCTATATACCGTGGGTTAGTACACTCTACCTATATACCGTGGGTTAGTACACTCTACCTATATACCGTGGGTTAGTACACTCTACCTACATACCGTGGGTTAGTACACTCTACCTGTATACCGTGGGTTAGTACACTCTACCTGTATACCGTGGGTTAGTACACTCTACCTATATACCGTGGGTTAGCACACTCTACCTGTATACCGTGGGTTGGTACACTCTACCTATATACCGTGGGTTAGTACACTCTACCTATATACCGTGGGTTAGTACACTCTACCTATATACCGTGGGTTAGTACACTCTACCTATATACTGTGGGTTAGTACACTCTACCTATATACCGTGGGTTAGTACACTCTACCTATATACCGTGGGTTAGTACACTCTACCTATATACCGTGGGTTAGTACACTCTACCTATATACCGTGGGTTAGTACACTCTACCTATATACCGTGGGTTAGTACACTCTGAATGAAAAATGGTGTTTTACGTCCTCTCGGTCATAGACACATATGGGACATTTGTAAATACAAAGATGGTGGGAACAATACTGGCTGCAATGCCCGGAGGCAGTGCAACACCAGTAAAGTCCCGAGTTTTTAACAATATAGATATGTACTATATATATGTACTGTGGATAAGCGATACAATTAGTTACAATCATTTGATACAACAATGAAGCCACCAGAGAGCCGAACAAGGTGAACAACAGGTGGAGTATGTAACGACCCAGGGAAATAGAAATGCTCTCTCTGTTCTGTCTGTCTGCATGTCTGTCTGTCTCTGTCTGTCTCTCTCTCTCTCTCTCTCTCTCTCTCTCTCTCTCTCTCTCTCTCTCTCTCTCTCTCTCTCTCTCTCTCTCTCTCTCTCTCTCTGTCTGTATGTGTGTGTGTGTGTGTGTGTGTGTGTGTGTGCGTGTGTGCGTGCGTGCGTGCGTGCGTGTGTGCGCGCGCGCGCGCGTGTGCGTGCGTGCGTGTGTGTGTGTCTGTCTGTCTGTCTGTCTGTCTGTCTGTCTGTCTGTCTGTCTCTCTCTCTCTCTCTCTCTCTCTCTCTCTCTCTCTCTCTCTCTCTCTCTCTCTCTCTCTCTCTCTCTCTCTCTCTCTCTCTCTCTCTCTCTCTCTTTATACGTGCTTAAACAAATATATGTGCGGATGTGCATGTATGCTCACGTCGTGTGTGTGTGTGTGTGTCTGTACTGTGTCTGTACGCGAGTGCGTGTGCGGGGGGGGGGGGGGGGGGGGGGGGGGGGGGGGGGAAGGGGTGCGTGTATAGTAGTTGCACGCGCGATTATCAAAACTTATGCTTGTGCGTATGCAAGTTTTATAAATCCATATTTCAACCAATTTTTGTATTATAATATCACCAGCTTTGCTACCTTTATGTTCGCATCTGTATACAGTGTAATAGTATGCCTTGCCACGTTTGTGTTCTATGTTTGTATATGTATTAATGACAGATTGGAAGATTAGGCGTTGCCTAAAATCTTTATCCTTGAACAAAAGTAAAGTTTTCAAGTTTTTCAAATTTTGCAAGTTTTGCAAGTTTTCCAAGCTTTCAAGTTTCCCAAGTTTTCACTCTATCTATCTATCTATCTATCTATCTCTCACACGCGCGCACGCGCGCACGCGCACACGCACGCACGCGCACACGCGCGCACGCACGCACACACACACACACACACACACACACACACACACACACACACACACACACACACACACACACACACACACACACACACACACTCCAACCCCCACACCCAGTACCAGCAACGCCTTCCGCAGCTCAATTACCCAGTAGACACAACACGCATAACAAACAAAGTTATACACAACCAGAGAGCCCACAACCAGGGGAGAGCTTCACCAGAGAGCGCCCTGTGCGCGCACAACGTTTGTGACAAACGGAGTCTTAGAAACGCATGTTACAAAACTTAAAGCGGAATAATATCGCAAGTTATTTGTCTGATTGGTCGAAAAAAATATTATTTAAACCAAATCTTTTAATGAGTCAATCAACAAGAAATATATATAGTCTTTGCGAGAGATAACAATTGGGAGAACTAAAAAATAATTTACTCAAGTGATAAGTTTTCAGCGTGCTGGCTCGGCAAGAAGAGCGAGAGCGCTTGCAAACTTTTCGGCATCAATGTTTAACGTCCTCCGGTCTGGAACAGACACATAAGGGACATTAGTAGATATAAAGATGGTGGGAACGATCCTGGAGGCAATGTCCGGAGGCAGTGCAACAACAACAACATACAGTATTTATACGGCAAATCAAATCAAAGCGCACAACACCGGTAAAGTCCTGAATTTTAACAATACAAATATTCGTTAACTTTTCGGCAAACGTGGTCTTCTCACAAATACCTAACCACAGTGACCATACATCAATTGGACTGGCTGGCTGAAAGCTGCTATTTTGGTCACGCCTGCAAAGTTTACTAAATATTCTCACTGCATACATATTTACTAAATGCAATTGTTTACCTTTACTGGGTAAGGGATAGGGTTAGGCAACCCTATCACTCACCGTAAGTTGGGTTAGGGTTAGCTTTGATTAGAGGAAGGGACCCACATGTCGGACGGCTCCTAAGACCGGACGGTAGTGGGGGGGGTTCTTTGTCAAACAGCGAAGTACTGTGGCCAAATGATGCCTTTAATAATGCAGCAATATAAGCTTAGGATCAGTTTGTGAGTAAAACATCATGGCTTAGAAAGGATTTCAATGAAACCTATGTAATACTTTTCCAAATGAAGGCTTCTAACAGTAAATGACGCTAATGACATTGACTTAATTTGGTTCTATATGTATTGTGTTGTCTTTAGTTTCGGTAGAATACGAATGCTTTTCTGATTTAAAAAAAAAATAAAAATAAAAATATGACAGTGCGGTGATTTAATGTGTTCGTTTCTATTGGTTGATACCAACTAGTTGATTTGCTTTAATAGTAAACTTTTCAGAGGCAGGTGTCACTAATGTCGGACAGTTTTTGTGTCTGTATTTTTTTTTAAAAGTCGAATAACGTTTGCTTTTTGGGAGATTATGAGACCAATATTACCAAGAATATAGAACATTGTATTCTCTATTCGGTGTAGTCTTTGAAATGTGTGTCCCGTTACTTATTTTGAAGATTTTGACAGATTGAATTTGCTTCCGGACATTCGGGACCCTTACTCTAAACATCTTTTCGGGTGCCCGAAGTGCCCTCTTACCCCCAGCCAATCCAATGGTGTATGGTCACCGCGCTTAGCTCCCTACGTCTTTTCTCGAACTTTAGTCGCCGAATTTCCTGAAGTAGCGCCCGCACTTGTGAAACTCCCTCCAGTTAACTAGGCTGAGGACTGACAGCATCCTCCAGCCATCTGCCTGTCTTCCCCCCCGCTGCCTGGCGTTCCGTTCTACACTTTCTCCGTGGTGTTCACCTGTTGGGGTCCTTCCTCTGTACCTTTGTGGATGATCTGATCGTGGAGGACGAAGCCAGCAGAACGTGGGATAGGGGTGTAATGATGCCGGTGTGTGTGTGTGTGCATGGTTGATTTTTCATCATTGTCGTCATCGTCGTCGTCGCCATCATCATCGTCGTCGTCATTATCACGTGCCCACAAAAGGAACTAAAAGATAGTTAATCTTTCAAACGCAATAACAACGACCTGAACAATAATGGCAACAACAGAAGTTTGAAAACTCTCTCTCTCTCTCTCTCTCTCTCTCTCTCTCTCTCTCTCTCTCTCTCTCTCTCTCTCTCTCTCTCTCTCTCTCTCTCTCTCTCTCTCTCTATCTCTATCTATCTCTGTGCGCGTGCGTGCGTGTGCGTGTGCGTGCGTGTGTGTCTCCGCGAAAACCAAACCAAACCAAACTTAATCTTAAGTGTTTAACTTTAAAACGTATTTAATAATTTCATTTAAGAGTCTAATCCAACAACAACAACAACAACAACAACAACAACAACAACAACAACAACAACAACAACAACAAAACTTATTATACTCACAACAACAACAACAACAGCAACAAAACTTATTATACTCACAATCAGCACTGCAACTACCGGTTATTTCTCAATTTCTCTAATCAAGATAAAGAATGAAAGAAAAGACAAACTTTTACTCCTTTATCGATTGTAGTCGGGCAAAGGACAAGAAAAACAACCCTGACACCCATCGACGGATTGATGTTATGATAATATCATCAACTCCAATCTGTCTAGATGAGGTAGAACTACTAATAAAATTAAAAAAATATTTAAAAGACCGGCCACAAACCAAAGCACGCACAATGGGCCTCAACGGAATGACTTACTGAAGCACACCAGTCCTCCACACGTGCGTTTGAAATAAATACGGGACCCTCCCCCTATAACACTACAACAACGACGGCTACAACTCTCTGCTTCGCCTCACTAATACAATAGGGGCCTTCTGCTGCTGCTACAGCCACCCTCAGCTTCTTTCCGTTTCGTTTCAGTCACCTACTCAGCTTTGTATTTTTGCGGAATATAAGGCTTCGTCAGCAACACATGCGGTGCCTGGCAAAAAGGATTATCCTCGCGGTTCCGTAGCGATATGCCCCCACCCCCAACTACCCACTAGTCTAAGCGTCCCCAATGTTGTCTCAGTCTACGCGTCCCCATCTCTCTGTCATGTCCCCATCTCTCTGTCATGTCCCCATCTCTCTGTCATGTCCCCATCTCTCTGTCATGTCCCCATCTCTCTGTCATGTCCCCATCTCTCTGTCATGTCCCCATCTCTCTATCATGTTCCAATCTCTCTATCATGTCCCCCATCTCTCTATCATGTCCCCATCTCTCTGTCATGTCCCCATCTCTCTGTCATGTCCCCATCTCTCTATCATGTTCCCATCTCTCTATCATGTCCCCATCTCTCTGTCATGTCCACATCTCTCTGTCATGTCCCCATCTCTCTATCATGTCCTCATCTCTCTATCATGTCCCCATCTCTCTGTCATGTCCCCATCTCTCTATCATGTCCCCATCTCTCTATCATGTCCCCATCTCTCTATCATGTCCCCATCTCTCTATCATGTCCCCATCTCTCTATCATGTCCCCATCTCTCTGTCATGTCCCCATCTCTCTATCATGTCCCCATCTCTCTATCATGTCCCCATCTCTCTATCATGTCCCCATCTCTCTACCATGTCCCCATCTCTCTATCATGTCCCCATCTCTCTCTCTGTCATGTCCCCATCTCTCTATCATGTCCCCATCTCTCTATCATGTCCCCATCTCTCTGTCATGTCCCCATCTCTCTGTCATGTCCCCATCTCTCTATCATGTCCCCATCTCTCTATCATGTCCCCATCTCTCTATCATGTCCCCATCTCTCTATCATGTCCCCATCTCTCTATCATGTCCCCATCTCTCTATCATGTCCCCATCTCTCTATCATGTCCCCATCTCTCTATCATGTCCCCATCTCTCTATCATGTCCCCATCTCTCTATCATGTCCCCATCTCTCTGTCCCCATGTCCCCATCTCTCTGTCATGTCCCCATCTCTCTGTCATGTCCCCATCTCTCTATCATGTCCCCATCTCTCTATCATGTCCCCATCTCTCTGTCATGTCCCCATCTCTCTGTCATGTCCCCATCTCTCTGTCATGTCCCCATCTCTCTATCATGTCCCCATCTCTCTATCATGTCCCCATCTCTCTGTCATGTCCCCATCTCTCTATCATGTCCCCATCTCTCTGTCATGTCCCCATCTCTCTATCATGTCCCCATCTCTCTGTCATGTCCCCATCTCTCTATCATGTCCCCATCTCTCTATCATGTCCCCATCTCTCTGTCATGTCCCCATCTCTCTATCATGTCCCCATCTCTCTGTCATGTCCCCATCTCTCTGTCATGTCCCCATCTCTCTGTCATGTCCCCATCTCTCTGTCATGTCCCCATCTCTCTGTCATGTCCCCATCTCTCTGTCATGTCCCCATCTCTCTGTCATGTCCCCATCTCTCTGTCATGTCCCCATCTCTCTGTCATGTCCCCATCTCTCTGTCATGTCCCCATCTCTCTCTGTCATGTCCCCATCTCTCTATCATGTCCCCATCTCTCTGTCATGTCCCCATCTCTCTATCATGTCCCCATCTCTCTATCATGTCCCCATCTCTCTATCATGTCCCCATCTCTCTGTCATGTCCCCATCTCTCTATCATGTCCCCATCTCTCTATCATGTCCCCATCTCTCTATCATGTCCCCATCTCTCTATCATGTCCCCATCTCTCTGTCATGTCCCCATCTCTCTATCATGTCCCCATCTCTCTATCATGTCCCCATCTCTCTATCATGTCCCCATCTCTCTATCATGTCCCCATCTCTCTGTCATGTCCCCATCTCTCTATCATGTCCCCATCTCTCTATCATGTCCCCATCTCTCTATCATGTCCCCATCTCTCTATCATGTCCCCATCTCTCTATCATGTCCCCATCTCTCTATCATGTCCCCATCTCTCTATCATGTCCCCATCTCTCTATCATGTCCCCATCTCTCTATCATGTCCCCATCTCTCTGTCATGTCCCCATCTCTCTGTCATGTCCCCATCTCTCTGTCATGTCCCCATCTCTCTGTCATGTCCCCATCTCTCTATCATGTCCCCATCTCTCTGTCATGTCCCCATCTCTCTGTCATGTCCCCATCTCTCTATCATGTCCCCATCTCTCTGTCATGTCCCCATCTCTCTGTCATGTCCCCATCTCTCTATCATGTCCCCATCTCTCTGTCATGTCCCCATCTCTCTATCATGTCCCCATCTCTCTATCATGTCCCCATCTCTCTGTCATGTCCCCATCTCTCTGTCATGTCCCCATCTCTCTATCATGTCCCCATCTCTCTATCATGTCCCCATCTCTCTGTCATGTCCCCATCTCTCTATCATGTCCCCATCTCTCTGTCATGTCCTCATCTCTCTATCATGTCCCCATCTCTCTGTCATGTCCCCATCTCTCTATCATGTCCCCATCTCTCTATCATGTCCCCATCTCTCTGTCATGTCCCCATCTCTCTATCATGTCCCCATCTCTCTATCATGTCCCCATCTCTCTATCATGTCCCCATCTCTCTATCATGTCCCCATCTCTCTATCATGTCCCCATCTCTCTATCATGTCCCCATCTCTCTGTCATGTCCCCATCTCTCTATCATGTCCCCATCTCTCTGTCATGTCCTCATCTCTCTATCATGTCCCCATCTCTCTGTCATGTCCCCATCTCTCTATCATGTCCCCATCTCTCTATCATGTCCCCATCTCTCTGTCATGTCCCCATCTCTCTCTGTCATGTCCCCATCTCTCTGTCATGTCCCCATCTCTCTATCATGTCCCCATCTCTCTATCATGTCCCCATCTCTCTGTCATGTCCCCATCTCTCTGTCATGTCCCCATCTCTCTGTCATGTCCCCATCTCTCTGTCATGTCCCCATCTCTCTGTCATGTCCCCATCTCTCTGTCATGTCCCCATCTCTCTGTCATGTCCCCATCTCTCTGTCATGTCCCCATCTCTCTGTCATGTCCCCATCTCTCTGTCATGTCCCCATCTCTCTGTCATGTCCCCATCTCTCTATCATGTCCCCATCTCTCTGTCATGTCCCCATCTCTCTGTCATGTCCCCATCTCTCTGTCATGTCCCCATCTCTCTGTCATGTCCCCATCTCTCTGTCATGTCCCCATCTCTCTGTCATGTCCCCATCTCTCTGTCATGTCCCCATCTCTCTGTCATGTCCCCATCTCTCTGTCATGTCCCCATCTCTCTGTCATGTCCCCATCTCTCTGTCATGTCCCCATCTCTCTGTCATGTCCCCATCTCTCTATCATGTCCCCATCTCTCTATCATGTCCCCATCTCTCTGTCATGTCCTCATCTCTCTGTCATGTCCCCATCTCTCTGTCATGTCCCCATCTCTCTGTCATGTCCCCATCTCTCTGTCATGTCCCCATCTCTCTGTCATGTCCCCATCTCTCTGTCATGTCCCCATCTCTCTATCATGTCCCCATCTCTCTGTCATGTCCCCATCTCTCTGTCATGTCCCCATCTCTCTATCATGTCCCCATCTCTCTATCATGTCCCCATCTCTCTATCATGTCCCCATCTCTCTGTCATGTCCCCATCTCTCTGTCATGTCCCCATCTCTCTATCATGTCCCCATCTCTCTATCATGTCCCCATCTCTCTATCATGTCCCCATCTCTCTGTCATGTCCCCATCTCTCTGTCATGTCCCCATCTCTCTGTCATGTCCCCATCTCTCTGTCATGTCCCCATCTCTCTGTCATGTCCCCATCTCTCTGTCATGTCCCCATCTCTCTGTCATGTCCCCATCTCTCTATCATGTCCCCATCTCTCTGTCATGTCCCCATCTCTCTGTCATGTCCCCATCTCTCTATCATGTCCCCATCTCTCTATCATGTCCCCATCTCTCTGTCATGTCCCCATCTCTCTGTCATGTCCCCATCTCTCTGTCATGTCCCCATCTCTCTATCATGTCCCCATCTCTCTATCATGTCCCCATCTCTCTATCATGTCCCCATCTCTCTATCATGTCCCCATCTCTCTGTCATGTCCCCATCTCTCTATCATGTCCCCATCTCTCTGTCATGTCCCCATCTCTCTGTCATGTCCCCATCTCTCTGTCATGTTCCCTATCTCTCTGTCATGTCCTCATCTCTCTGTCATGTCCCCATCTCTCTGTCATGTCCCCATCTCTCTGTCATGTCCCCATCTCTCTGTCATGTCCCCATCTCTCTGTCATGTCCCCATCTCTCTCTATCATGTCCCCATCTCTCTGTCATGTCCCCATCTCTCTGTCATGTCCCCATCTCTCTGTCATGTCCCCATCTCTCTGTCATGTCCCCATCTCTCTATCATGTCCCCATCTCTCTATCATGTCCTCATCTCTCTGTCATGTCCCCATATCTCTGTCATGTCCCCATCTCTCTATCATGTCCTCATCTCTCTGTCATGTCCCCATCTCTCTGTCATGTCCCCATCTCTCTATCATGTCCCCATCTCATCATGTGAGAACTATAAGAAGCAAAGGAATTATGTAACTTCCCTCATTCGAAAAGAAAAAAAGGTGTATTTTGCTACATTAGTTGATCAGAAAAAGGATAGCAAGTCTATATGGAAAGCCATCAATCAACTTACTAACCGAAGTGCACACACTCAAGTCAATCCCATCAATAATATATCTGCGGACGCACTAAATAATCACTTTGCCACTGTAGTTAATAAAATAATAACTAATGATGAATCAAAAGACAATGAACATATTAATACCGAATTGATTGTTACACCTCTTAGTGTTCATGAAGTTCATGCTGAATTAAGGCATATAAAACAGTCTTCAACCCGTGGAATTGACGGATTAGACAGTAAAATTCTTAAACTGTCTGCCAAGTTTGCCACATTTTGCAAGATAACATAAACCTACTTGTTAAATGGACACATCTAAATCACCTAGCCCTACATCCTCAAAAAACAAAATTTATGCTGATTGCTACTAGACAAAAACGTCAAAATATTAAATCAATCTTACCACCTTTGTGCATAAATAATAAAGTGTTAGAAGAGGTTTCAAATCATAAACTATTAGGAGTAACTATTGATCATAATTTAAATTGGTCATGTCATGTGCATAACCTATCAAAAAGCATTGCTTCTAAAGTTTATCAGCTTAATAAAATAAAACACTTTCTAAACTTTCATGCTCGGAAAATGTTTTTCTATTCATTCATTCAGTCTGCCATAGACTATTCATCTACCCTCTGGGACTTGACAAGTCACAACTCACTGAAACCATTAGTCAGTGCTCATAAACGTGCCATTAGAGTAACATTAAATAAATCAACTTTAACTATTTCTGGCTATGCATCTTCAAATATTCTTCCGCTCAAATACAAACTACTGTTCAATAAAGGAATCTTAATGCATAGGATTTTACACGGAAACTGTCCATCTTCAATAAGTGGTATGTTCACAATCAACGAGTTTAGGCACAGTCATAGAATTGATCTACCACTGCCCTCCATAACACTGTTTAAATCGAGCCTTTCATATTCTGGTAGCTGGTTATGGAATAAGCTTCCTATTTATTTAAAAGCTGAACCAAATTTTGGAAGATTTAAAACATCATTTTTTAATTATCTTATGAGCAATGAAAACTTGTCATTACCCCCTGAAATGTATTGAAATGTATTAAAATATTATGATTAACATTTTCTAATAATAGTGTCACTTCTATCTAATTTTGATGAATATTTGAAGTTATTAATAAGCAGAGGAGTCCCTGCTTACAAAATGTGGCTTAATATATTTCACATGTACAAAGGATGTCCTTGAGACACTTTTGAATAACCTTAATATTGATGTTTATGAATTGTATGAATGCACGTGTGCGTGTGTGTGTGTGTTTGCGTGCGTGTGCGCGCATCTCTGTGTGTGTGTGTTTGTGCTGTGTTGTGTGCATGTTTGTGTGCAACGAGAGAGAGGGGGTGGGGGTGGGGGTTAGAGAGAGAGAGAGGGAGGGGGGGGAGAGAGAGGGGCTACGTTGTTCATTGTGAATATAATAACTTTGATACCATTATTGTGTTATCAAAACAATTCAGTATGTATATATTGGGTTTTTTATCTTACATGTACCCTTCCTCTTTCTCTCTCATTCTCTTTATGCATACTCTTTTGTCTGTTCGCCTGTCTGTCTGCCTACCTGTCTGTCTCTCTCTCTCTCTCTCTCTCTCTCTCTCTCTCTCTCTCTCTCTCTCTCTCTCTCTCTCTCTCTTCTCTCTCTCTCTCTCTCTCTGTGTTTGTCCTCCTTCCATCTCTCTCTCCTTCCTTTACTCCTTCTCCCTCAGCTTTCCGTTTATGTCTTTGCTGTCTCGCTCTATCATTTCTTTCTCTACCCCCCCCCCCCCTCTCATTCCTTTCTTCTTTACTCCCCCTCCCCCTCCTATTCTTCTTATTTTTCTTACTTCATGTTTTGTTTTGTTCCTAGATACTCACTTATTTTCGGTCCCTCCACATCCCATTTCTTAAGTATGTATGAATAATGCTGAATTTATTATGTGTCTGTTTATATTGATAATGTGCCTGCTTTGATGATAATGTGTGTTCGTTTTCTTTGCTTTGCATGCCTTTCTTATTTATTGAATTATTTGCTTTGATTTTGTTTTCCTTTTTTGTTTTGTGAGGACTGGATGAAAAAAGTATTTATACTTACTCTATTATCCTCAGAAAATAAAAGTTATTCATTCATTCATTCATTCATGTCCCCATCTCTCTATCATGTCCCCATCTATCTGACATGTCACCATCTCTCTGTCATGTCCCCATCTCTCTGTCATGTCCCCATCTCTCTGTCATGTCCCCATCTCTCTGTCATGTCCCCATCTCTCTATCATGTTCCCATCTCTCTGTCATGTCCCCATCTCTCTGTCATGTCCCCATCTCTCTATCATGTTCCCATCTCTCTGTCATGTCCCCATCTCTCTGTCATGTTGCCGCCATGCATCTATCCGTCAGCATAATATGTGACACAAAAGCCTAATGAAAAGTACACACCCGAAGGTACTGATGGGACCCTGAGATGCAGCACCAACGCCTGCCCTATCAACACGAGAGCAGCCCTGCTCTACCTTAACCCTAATCCAAACCCTAAACCTGTTCTGAAACACTATCCTAAACCCGAAACCCACATCGTACCCTTAATAATCTAACCCTTTCCCAAACCGGCCGAGGGAACCGATAGACAGAAGGGCACAGAGAGGGTGAATCGTAGAGTAAGGAACACATAGAGATAGGGGCACACAGAGACGGGGGCACACTGAGGGTGAATCATAGAGTCGGGGACACACAGAGACGGGGGCACAATGAGGGTGAATCATAGAGTCGGGGGCACACAGAGACAGGGGCACAATGAGGGTGAATCATAGAGTCGGGGACACATAGAGACAGGGGCACAATGAGGGTGAATCGTAGAGTCGGGGACACACAAAGACGGGGGCACAATGAGGGTGAATCATAGAGTCGGGGACACACAGAGACAGGGGCACAATGAGGGTGAATCATAGAGACGGGGGCACATAAAGACACGGGGACACAATGAGGGTGAATCATAGAGACGGAGGGAAGATGTTGAGATTAATATCCCATTAGCATAATATAGCTCTTAATTAAGGACAAAGTTCCTGAAGTCTGGATGAAGGGTGATGGCATGAGGAGGAAGAGGACGTTGGAGGAAACGCGGTGGTGGCAGGCTACAGACGAGGGTACATCAATATGAACCTTACATCCCAGTAGGTATCCCTCGTAGTTTCTCGCGCTCGTGCTAGGCGCGTGCGATGCGTGAGGCAATCCAAAGGAAAAGGGGAGGGGAGAGGTAATCGCGTGTGTCATCACATTGACAGGCTGGGTGGTGGGATGGGTTGGGTTCTTTTTCATGTGGAGTTGGGGTTGATGGTTGTTCCAGCTCAGCAGCCTCCGACTCCTGTCCGCCCCGCTAGGTGGTTGTTCACCCACCCACAAACGTTTTGAGAGAACAAACCAACCAAAGTTTAGCGCTTTCATGCAACGATTTTGCTGGAACCGTTCAGAGTTGAACTTAAAAACTGGAGACGTTGGAGTCTGTTTCAGTTTTGGGGGTGTTTTTTAAAATGGAAAGCCTCTTCCCTTTATCCTCCTCTATTGGTGCATTGGATCGGTAGCTGTATTTATTTATTTATTTATTTATTTATTCATTTATTTATTTGTTTATGTAATTATTTATTTATTAAGACAATTTATATTGCGCTTGTTCTTGAATTTCTAAATGCTTTACAATTTCATTAAAGTGATACATTAATAAAAACAAACAAATACAGAAACCGCACACACTTAAATATTAGAAGGATGAACTTTTTTTTATAAAAAGCTTTGACATACAAACGCAAAATAAAATCTACACATTTTGGTTAAAACGAATTAACATTGAATTATGTACTTATACTAACACTAGCTGTGGAACCCTTGGCACATGAGACATAGGTTTAAAGACTCAGCGCTTGCGCGCTTCGAGTCCTTGCGCTTCGCGCGGGGTTCGACTTCTCGCGCTTCGCACTCCGCTAAACTCCGCCCCCTTTTTGACTCCGCCTCCTTTGATCGATTCAGCGCTAGCGCTTCGAGTCCTTGGGCTTCGCGCACGGTTCGACTTCGCGCGCTTCGCGCTTCGTCCTTGGCGAAGGTTTCCGAAAAGTAAGGACGGCATGACCGTCGGAGGGTGCCAAGGATGCTTAATACCAAATTTGGTGTCCATCGGTTGAGAACGGTGGCCGTGCATAAGGGACACACACACACACACACAGACAGACACACATACAGATTTCGAAAATATATATAAGATAAGTACTCAGGCATGCACACACCTCCCACGTACACACACTCATAAATGTACAGAAACAGAGAGAGAGAGAGAGAGAGAGAGAGAGAGAGAGAGAGAGAGAGAGAGAGAGAGAGAGAGAGAGAGAGAGAGAGAGAGAGAGAGAGAGAGAGAGAGAGAGAGAGAGAGAGAGAGAGAGAGAGACACACACACACACACACAAACACATAGAGGTGTACTTCACAATGCACAGCCAATGATCCATTAAATAAACTCCACATATTCCGCTGCCCTTGAAAGGAAGGCAAAGACCTTGGATACCTTTGGTAAAGACCCACCAGGTCACGTGTCAAAATCATTTCATGTGTTTTCACTCTTATAGCTGGTAATAAATCTTGTTTTGACCAGGTTTGACAAATGTCCCCAAATTGAAAACGAAACATCATTTTAAAGAGCAGACTCAATTTGAAGTTGGGGATATTTGTATGTGGGTCGCATCTACCAAGAAAAAAACAAGGGACTTAATCGTGGTGCGTCAGTGCGTCTTTAGCTATCGCCTTGTTGAGGGAGGGAAGACGTTTCCAAGCCTGTTCCTAAACGAGCATGCTCATGCCCCAATACGTAGTGTAAGCGTTGAATCAACAGACCACTACACTTCTGTTTCCTCGTGTTTACTATTCTCGATCTCAAAGTCTGGGTCTTCCAGTTTCATAACGATAACCATAGGGCTGATCCTATCCCTATTCCTTTCTCGACAATGGCAGAACGTTGCTCCTCAGCGAAAATTGTCAATGGGAAAATGTAATGGGGGTGCAGGTGCCTAAACTACCACAAAGGTCGTTTCTGTTGGTGCATGACCGACTGACCATCCTTGTCCTATCCTGGGATTAAAGACCCACCACGTCACGTGTCAAAAATATGGTTTTCACGTGTTTCCCTCTTGTAGCTGGTAGGAAATCTTAAGAAATATTCCAAGCATAAGAGGGAATGTGACACGTGACGTGGGGGGTCTTTAATAAGCAAAGGCGATAATGTAAGATTACCAAGCAAAATCTGGAAACCATCAGACAGGAAGTGAATGCGTCTTGAACACTTAACACGGGTCGTCTGCAAATTAACAGCCAATCGTTTGGGCAGGTTCTTCTAATTTATATGCTACTACCCGTATTAACTGTTCAAGACGCACTCATGAATACGGTACCTGGTCGGAAACCCAAATTGGGGTATTAAAGGGGCACCCTGACGGATGAGTTTTTGCAAGAAACACGTCGAGATCACCAGGAAAACACCCTTTACAGAGATCGCAACACTCACTTTGCTCTGGTTTCCTAGAAATCAAACCGTCAAATCGGCGATTCCTCCTTGGCGGAGTGCTGGAAGTCAAATTATTTCATTGAAAGAGAAAGCATGTGCCTTCATGTCTTCTCTTTCTAATGGCCGCCTGAGTTTAGACCAAATCGTTTGCACGAAATTTCAGCAATACAAGCCTTTTTATTTATTTTTTAATTTTGTTAATTGTATACAGTTAACCAAAAGGAGTTTCGCTCGCAACAAAGGAAATAGCTCCTTTTTTTTTTTTTACTGCACTTCAAAGAAGAAAAAGCTTCAACCACCCACCCCATCCAAAATGGCATCTCTCCGGCATCTCCGCCAAGGAGGAATCGTGGTTGTGACGGTTTGATTTATAGGAAACCAGAGCAACGAGTGTTCCGATCCTTGAAAAGGCTGTCTTTCTGGTGATCTCGACGCGTTTTTTGCAAAAACTCATCCGTCAGGGTCCACCTTTAACATTTCCATGCACTCACTCACACCAGTAACTCTAACACCAGCCGACCCTACAGAAAATATGTATGGAGGAGGAAGGGAAAGGGGTGGGAGGAAGGGAAAGGGGAGGAAGGGAAAGGGGTGGCGGGGGCTTAAAGCCGGGCTTTTTTTAAAAGTAGGATACTGTCTCAATGGACAGAGAGAGAGTCATGGTTTCCCACATTTTCTGAATTAGAGATTGGGTCATGTTTTGCGGTGCACTCAGCAGCAAATTAAAAACAATGGCAGCCAAGCATGATTGAGTAGCTCTTACCAGAGCCTGATGTGCACATAGTTACCCCCATTATCTCGCCTAACCATCGCCTAATCTAGCTGCAATTTTGTTTGTACAACGCAACATGAAAAGGAATCAGCCATTAAGCCTCGCTCACCAAGTTGTCGACCTTTCGAGCCTCGCTCTGATTACATCTAATGAACAGAACACTCCCAAAGAATGAGCCTGGTGTAATTGTAAGCTGGCATTATTTGTGATAACCAGTCTGTGATAATTATGATAATGGAGGCAGTAATATGTAAATGTTGAGTCATTGTGTGTCAAGATACACCCCAAATAAATACTTGTCCAATCACCAGTAAGCCTTTGAAAGCTTAGCAAAGAAAAAAAAAGAAAAACCAATACTCTTACATTATCTACAGACGAAACAAATTGATATAAACGACAAGGTTATGAACGGAAGGAAAGAATATATATTACCACAAATGTCAAATGACGGATATTTTGGACCAGGAATTAGTCTGATGATATATGTGCTTAGTGGACATTTTTTTAATCTTTAAATAATGGTCGTTTATGACCTTACAAATTGCGCACACACACGTGTGTGTGTGTGTGTGTGTGTGTGTGTGTGTGTGTGTGTGTGTGTGTGTGTGTGTGTGTGTGTGTGTGTGTGTGTGTGTGTGCGTGTGTGTGTGTGTGTGTGTGTGTGTGTGTGTGTGTGCGTGTGTGTGTGTGTGTGTGTGTGTGTGTGTGTGTGTGTGTGTGTGTGTGCGTGTGTGTGTGTGTGTGTGTGTGTAAGACATCGAATGAAAGTTTTAAATTTTAAACAAATCTGCAATAATATTGGATGAAAGTTTTAAATTTAAAAAAATAACTGTAAGAATTTGTCAATTTTCGTAGAAGACCAGAGAATTGTTTACATCATAATTATATTTTTTCCCCTCATGTCCGACTTTACCCTTCTTTGTAATGGCCTGACACTTTCTATGACATCGCTCTTGCTAAGTGGAATAAATTATGCTTTAAAGACACACTGACCCAGCAAGATTAAGTCCCTTGGGGTTTTTTTAATGGGTAGGTGTGACCCACATACAAATTCCCCCAAATTCAAATTGAGGCTGCTCTTCAAAGTGCTGTTTCGTTTCGATTTGGGGGGCATTTGTATGGGAGTCACACCTGGCCAAAATAAGATTTATCACCAGCTAGAGAGGGAAACACGTGAAACCCGTGATTTTCACTCATGGATGTGGTGGGGAAACCCGTGAAACCCGTGATTTTCACTCATGTGTGTGGTGGGTCTTTAAAGACCCACCCGATCCATGAGTGAAAATCACGGGTTTCCCTCTCTCGCTGGTAAGAAATCTTACTTTGACCAGCTCTGACTCCCATACAAATGCTCCAAATTGAAAACGAGACATTTGAAGTAACAGCCTCAATTTGAAGTTGGGGGCATTTGTATGTGGGTCACACCTACCCGGAATAAACAACAAGGGACTTAATCTTGCTGGGACAGTGTGTCTTTAACCCTTTCACCGCCAAAGTCGCATTTTAGCACCACAGTGATTTAACACCTATGTCACTAAAAGGCATCAAATTGGGGTCTATTATCCAAAGACCCTATTGTCTTAGTTTTGGGAAGTAAGGATAGACCTTATTTTATATATGTCACAGAAGAATCCCCAATACTGCAGATGGATTGTGTTCTCTACCCAGGTAAATGTAATGGAAATGTTTGGCTGAAATATGGCTGGCGGTGAAAGGGTTGTCACTTTAGTGCATGATTGGAGAGTGATAGAACGTTCTGAGGTACTAGTAATAGTCACCCCAACCTTTACAAGGTGCAATTAAGTAAGCTGTGTTTTGTGCTCTCTCTCTCTCTCTCTCTCTCTCTCTCTCTCTCTCTCTCTCTCTCTCTCTCTCTCTCTCTCTCTCTCTCTCTCTCTCTCTCTCTCTCTCTCTCTCTCTCTCTCTCTCTCTTGCGATCAATCTGGCAGTGTTGTTAAACGAGGGATTTAGAATAAGTCCGAAAATGTGCAACAATACTGAGTGTTTATTGTTATTTCATGCTAATTAGTAATGAAGTCAATGTTTTGACTATACGTCATTTTCGTAAGCTGCCTGGGAATCCCTGTGAACGTTAAATGTTATCTGGCTATCATGCATTTTAGTCAATAGAAAACATCTCACTGAGAAGCAGCATTCTGTCAAAAAGGCATCAGGCTAGGATAAGCTCAGGACTGTTTTCACAACAGTGAAAGAAGCATACTTTGAGATTGAGGGTCGTAAACATGAGGGGGGGGGTAATTAAAGTACATCATTGCCTTCTTTCTTACTCATTAAAGACACACTGACGCACCACGATTAAGTCCCTTGGTTTTTCTGGGTAGCTCTGATCCACATACAAGTGTCCCCAACTTCAAAGTGAGGCTGCTCTTTAAAATGATGTTTCCTCTTGAATTTGGGGGCATTTGTATGGGAGTCAAACCTGGTCAAAACAAGATTTCTTACCAGGTATAAGAGGGAAAACACGTGAAACCCGTGATTTTGACACGTGACATGGTGGGTCTTTTGACCCACTGACCCACCACGATTAAGTCCCTTGTTTTTTTTCTGGGTAGCTGTGACCCACAAACAAATTCCCCCAACTTCAAAGTGAGGCTGCTCTTTAAAATGATGTTTCGTCTTGAATTTGGGGGCATTTGTATGGGAGTCAAACCTGGTCAAAACAAGATTTTTTTTACCAGCTATTAGAGGGAAAACCCGTGAAACCCGTGATTTTGACACGTGATCTGATGGGTCTTTGAAGACCCCCCACGTCACGTGTCACATTCCCTCTTATGCTTGGAAGATTTCTTAAGATTTCTTGCCAGCTATAACAGGAAAAACACGTGAAACCCGTGATTTTGACACGTGACGTGGTGGGTGTTTAAGGAGTGGTTTTGAACGAAGTGATTTTTTGTAAGCCCATCACACAGCACTATCAATTTTCTTGCTCGATTGCAACACCTGAGTTGTTAGTTCTAGATGAACTCTATCTAAAAGTGTGCAAACACACATATACAGATTAAATACAGGTCTTAGAGATTATAGAATTTGTGTCAAGATTAAACGGGTAGGGAAAATAGGCACAAGGGTCAGACCAAATCGAAGGTCTTCAAGCTTATTATATAAAGAACAGATCTTTCTCTGTGTGTCTCTCTTTCTCTGTCTCTGGCTTTGATTGTCTTCTTCCGTCTGAGTAAAATAGGAGATAGGACGAGCAACGCTTTGGAAATTTGGGGGTACATTTGTTTTTAGATAAAAGCAAACAGGCAAACAAACAAATACCTCCATCCCATCCCCCAACTCACAGAGAGAGAGAGAGAGAGAGAGAGAGAGAGAGAGAGAGAGAGAGAGAGAGAGAGAGAGAGAGAGAGAGAGAGAGAGAGAGAGAGAGAGAGAGAGAGAGAGAGAGAGAGAGAGAGAGAGAGAGAGAGAGAGAGAGACACACACAAATCCGTCATGCTGTAACGACACTAGAGCAATAATTAACAAATTGGCAAGTTATGCAAATGTACTCCCGGAGATTGCATAGGCCTGTGTGAGTATGTTCGTATGCTCATAATGCGTTCATATGGCTTGCCGTTTAGATAAACCGAGACAGGACACGTTCTTCGTTGAGGTATCGTGGACAATTCTTGCCAATTTTGTCTAATAATCGGATGTAGTAGTTTAGGCTATGACGATTATAACACATTTTTCATGAACAACAAAATGCGTATATATGAAAATAAAAACATCTACCTCGTTGGGGGTAAGTGAATATTGTTTGTTACTTGGGTTAACCAAGACAACGGGGCCCCATTGGCGGGAGATCAGGGATAATGCTGCCAAAGTTCATAAAGATCGGTTCACTAGACTACAAAAACGACGGCTACCACTCAATTGCGCGTATTTAAAAATTACTGAACTGCGCGTATCCGGGTACAGGGTCGGATCTAGGGGGGGGGGGGGGGTCCTGGTTTCCGGACCCCCCCCCCTCCTCATCCCTAAGCATGTAGTTTATGCAAGGGTGAAGAGTATGAAAATGGCTCGATTTTTCCTTAATAAAAATAATAATAATGTTTTTATTATATAGCGCAACACCTCTCAGTTAAACTGGAGCTCTTTGCGCGTTACAAAAGATTAAAATAAGATACATAAATAAGCACCACTAAAGTAATACACAAAAGCTGCAATAAATACTAGCATTAATACAGTACGTCCGTAGGCATAAACACATATTATATAAACATCAAAAATAGCAATACATATTGCACACTTTTCCGGGGCCTTTGACCCCTGGGCCCCCAAAAGGACATTGCCCCTTAACCCGGAACCTATGCAGCTCCCTGGACACCCCCCACCCCCCACCCCCCCCCCCTTACGAATCACTTGGTCCGGCCCAGGGGTATGTACATCACCTGCGCCTGGTTTATGCAGCTGATGTCTTTTAGAAGTTAAACTTCGGGACATGTAGTCATGGGTGCGGCTAAAGACGCACCCATGACTACCCGCGTTTTGCACACTGGCACTCCTGTGTTTATCTGCACTCCTTGCTCACGGGATGCTAGGCTACAAGCCGTTGACCTTTAGCCTAGCATTTCACGTGGTTGCACAATGATGCTACCGCCATGTTTATCGTGTTCTTGTGTTTGTCATTTATTTGGGGGGAGGAGGAAAACGGATGGAAAATGCAAAATATTAGTCTAAACTGCCAATCGGGTTGGTTGTTTAGACTAATTATTTTCATTTTCCATCCCGCATTAGTTATCTTAAGGGCCAGCCCACACGTCAGCTACACTCGCACGACTCTACGATACGATTCGATCACGTGGTCTCCAAGAACAAAATGTGATTCGCGCTTCGAGATCACGTGATCGTACAGTCGTGCGAGTTGAGCTGACGCGTGGCTGTGGCTGGCACTTTAGCCGCACTGAGTGATCATGACTACAGGCCCAGATGACCGTACAATAAACACTAGAAAAGCAATGCAAATTATCTCTTCGTTGCTGTTTTTGCTTCCTGTGCGTTTATCAGAAAGCACACCACGTGACGAACACTTTGCCACCATTGCAGTGAATGTGTGAATGTAGAGATTAACATTGTTTTCCTCGATACGCTCCGGTTCGCATATTGCCTTTTCGCATACTGCCGCTTCGCATAAAGCCGATTCACATACTGCCGCTTCGCATACAAAGCTTTGTGGACATGGCATTTCGCATAAAACTCAGAAAGTTAGGGATAGGGTTCGGGATAGGGTTAGGGATAGGTTAGGGATAGGGTTAGGGATAGTAAGAAAGTAACAGAAAGTCACGTAGAGTGCATTAGAACCTGCAAGAGTGCATAATATGCGAAATGGCAAACCCGTTTATGCGAACTGCCAGTTGTTTTTTTAAGAGACACTCGACTTGCGCCCGCGGCTCTGATGAAAGGATTACGCGAAAAGCATTATGCGAACCGGTGGGCACCCGTCCCCTCCCCCCCCCCCCCCCCCCCCCCCCCCCCCCTCATAAATGGCAAACACAAGAACACAATAAACATGGTGGTAGCATCATCGAGCAACCACGTGAAATGCTAGGCTAAAGGCCAACGGCTTGTAGCATCCCGTGAGCAAGGAGTGCAGATAAACACAGGAGTGCCAGCGTGCAAAACGCAGGTTGAAAATGTTAGCAGGTAATAAATACCATGCAGTGCACTCAGTGCAAAATATGTCTCCTTAAAGCCGGCGACAGACTATGTCACTGCCTCATGTGACTCGATCAGGTCGTGACGTTTCACCTCATTTGCATACCATGCTGCTCGATCTGTCTGACTCAGTCGGGCCCAGTCAGGTGACAGAGCCGAATAGGGCGGGTTCTAAATTTCACTGATCGAGTCTGATCGAGTCAGATGGCTTGTGACCTCTTCTGTGCGGGAAACAAAATTTGGTCTACGTCACGACCTGATCGAGTCATATGAGGCAGTCGCATAGTCTGTCTCCAGCTTAAGCCATTCTGTTGCCCCTTTAGGCAGGATTGTACATCTAGGATGCATGGTCCTAGCCACACCCAGCATGTTTGACAGTTGTTTGACAAGTGGCACCACGCCTTGTTGCCTAAAAGCGGGTCTGCTTCTGGTGCTCTCCCTTCCCCAAGACCCAAACAACATGGGCGAGAGAAGGCCAAAATGCCTACACAACGCACGCCACTAGGTGTGAACGATATGGAAGCAAAGTATGAAAAAACAACATCATAATGAAACAAAACAGATGCTTTGTTGTAGCTAGGACACTAGATGGGTATCGAGCCTTATCAAATAATATCCCTCAATGATTTGGAAAACGTAGGCTTGTGTTACTTGAAACGCTAGAAGTCCCTGGTTTAGCCTACATTTGTGCACCCCTCTGTCCTGAAATCTGTTTGGCCAAGAGTGGGTATTCACCTTCGGCCCAAAAATATTACTCTTCTAACACATTTGTGTGCTACTTTTTTTGGGGGGATAGCACAAAAATGTAGGCCTACACTTCTAACACATTTGTGTGCTACTTCTTCTAACACATTTGTGTGCTACTTCTTCTAACACATTTGTGTGCTACTTTGTTTTTTGGGGGATAGCACAAAAATGTAGGCCTACACTTCTAACACATTTTGTGTGCTACCTTTTTCTTTTGATAGCAGTTGCATTTTCTGCGACCTCAGTGGGGGTCATCATAGTCGGATACGACTGACTAAACGCACAACTCTTCAAAGCAAAAAGAATGAAGACGACGAACAAATACACAGACACGTTTAACTCAGCGGGAAAGAGAAGGGCGGACAATTAGGATGACTCAGCGTTTCTACTACAAGTCCTCCATGCAGGCTGTAAGGGGGGTGATTCCCGCTGCCGCCAGCAGATTGGCTGTTTGCCGCCATATTTTTGGAGGAGTTGCGTAAGTCAGACCAGAGAGAATGTAACAGAGAGTCTCCAGTGCAAGAAAAAGCTGATGATTTTCACGGAGTTGCGTCCCTTCCAAATGGGCTGGTCTGACACATGTGATGAGTGCATAAAACCAATTCTTTTGTATGGTTGTGAGGTTTGAGCTGGGGATGGATTGAAAACTGTCCAGAGACTACAATTGCGTTATTTAAAGTTAGTTTTAGGACTCAAAAAGTCTACGCCTACATGTATGGTTATTGGGGAAACAGGTGTTTTTCCTGTACATATTGAAGCTAAAACTAGAATGCTCGTGTATTGGTATAAATTATTTACATCTAAGAACACTTCAAAAGCTTCTGTTTTGATGTTTAATTTGTGTTATAAACAATATCTAAAGGATGGTTTGGGAGTTTCTTGGTTGGCTCAAATTAAATTAAAACATTTTTAGACTCCCTTGGTATGACATATCTTTGGACGAACCCGACTCTCTCATTAATACAGTTCAAACACATTGTGAAACAAAGATTAAAAGACCAGTTCCTACAATATTGGCATAATGAGGTTAACACCAACAGTGTTTCTTATAACTACCGTTTAAATAAAGAAAATCATTTATTGGAAAATTACCTATTACTGCTTCCTAAAAATTTAAGACAATCTATGTTGAAGTTTAGAACAACCAACAATAAACTACCGGTTCAAAAGCAGCGGTTTTTTAATGTTGCTAGAAATGAGCGGAATTGTTTATTTTGTAATAGAGACGAAATTGGCGACGAATTCCATTACGTATTGCAATGCCCATACGGACCAGTAAAAGAAAAAAGAAAAGAATTGTTTTCAAAGTATTATAATCACCACCCAAATGTCCACAAATTTAAATCGTTACTGAGTAATGGCAGGCAAGAAATTTATTTCATACCCCATTTGGGCACAGAAATATAAAAACATAATGCAAACCCAAGAGTATTGAGAAAGCTGGCAAGGTTTTTTAATTTTATTTTACATCTTTTCTAGTGGTGATGCATTTGTTGTTAGCACTGGTAATTTATTTTTTGTATATGTTACTATCATATCAATTGCCTTATGTTCTGCACGTTTGTTTCATTGAATGTTTATGGGGACAAATTTGTTGTGAGTGTTTGTGTTTATGGCTTTGAAGCCCTCTGGGCTGGAAGTTGAAATAAACAAACTTGAAACTTGAAACTTGCTATGGCTAGCTATGCTATACACCGAGTGAGTGAGTGTGTGTGTGTGTGTGTGTGTGTGTGTGTGTGTGTGTGTGTGTGTGTGTGTGTGTGTGTGTGTGTGTGTGTGTGTGTGTGTCTCTCTCTCTCTCTCTCTCTCTCTCTCTCTCTCTCTCTCTCTCTCTCTCTCTCTCTCTCTCTGTGTCTGTTTGCATCATTCACTAGGCCTTATCACTGCAGCTAACCAGCCCATTGCAAAAGGACGTAACCAAAATTCTGGCTTGTACCACAAAGAAGGAAAAAAAACCCACTGAGCAGTCTGTGTAAAACTATATTGTCTGTGGTAAAACTGCCTAAGTTGTGTAAATAAATCTGCTCGCGTGGAACGTTCGCTCCCTGCCTCTCTCGTCTGTAGTGCTGTAGACGATCGACAATACGCTTATGCTGAACTTTGTCCTAATAAAGGGACACATCTTATTCTTCGCTTTAGAACAAAATTAAAACGTGGTAACCCCAATGCATAACCTTGGGTCAAAATTCGTTTTCATCCACGTACCGGTTAGAGCGCTTAAAACGAATACCACACTATACCATTATAGTTAATTGGAAAATATAAACAGAAGAAAACACCGAAAGAAAAAGTGCATGGAGTTTGGACGTTGAAATCATCATAGAGACAATTAATTTCCAGTTAAAAACGTGGGGCGTGTCCACGAGTTGAAATGTAAAACTCAACAACTCCCGCTGCCATCTTGACTCTTAGTCTTGATGACAAGTTGAAATGGTGCATGATTGTTCTCCGCATACAAGGTGAAACGGGGAGTTCTGGTACGCTAAAAGTTAAAATATTTCGACCCAAAAAAATAATAATAATACTAATGGGTAAACTTTTCTTCCGCGCAAGCGTTTTGCAGCGTTATTCCGATGTAACTTACCCAATGCACGTGCTACAGTCATCTGATGACCCTTAGCCAATCAGGCCACCCCTGACATTTGGGAGGGGTCGCTGTGAAAAGCAGACACACTCCCTGACGCGTCACGAGCCAAGGGGTACGGGTGGTTGGGACAAACACACCGTGGCACCTAACAACAGATTGTAATGCAAATCGTCTGCAGTTCGTTTGCTGATTTACGGTGTTCTCTCCTTTTGATCTCTACGGCTATGGTTATTTGGGTTGGTTGTTTTTGAGTGGTTTTCGCTGCGTTTTCTGGTACAGAGTAGTGGAATTAAAGACACTGTATCTACGCTTTCTGGTGGAATGCGCGTCGTAGGTTTTACTACGCACTAGCGCTCTGAGTGTTCGTTTAGCTTCGCTCACTTGCTCGCTTTCTTCCCTCTGTTTCAGTTCCACTCCAGCCTCGCCCCTAGCCATTCCCTACCCCATCGCCTATCACCACCACTACACCCTTTCTTTTACCTTTCCCGCTGCAGCCACCCCGCACACGGTAACCCTCCCTTGCACCGTCCCCCCCCCCCCCCCTTCCACCCCACACACACATACATACCCCCCCCCCCCCCCCCCCCGTAACACCATCCCTATTCCCTCCGGACAGTGTACCCACTCTGCGTTCAGTTTGTTCCCTTCCATCCCCTCGCCCCGTCGCCCGCAGTGTGAACTGACAGGAGGACGGGAGCGTCACTGATGTCAATTGATGAAAGTTCGTTTAACGTCCTCCGGTCTGGAACAGGACATTAATAGCTATACAGATATTAGGACGATCCTGGAGGTACTGCAATTCTAGGAAAGTCGCGAAGCTTTTTTTTAATACTAATCAAGATGTGAGTAACTTAACTGCGTACTGCCCTTGTCTCTTGACCCGAGATGCGAACACCCCCTACTTGTTAAGATTATTGCCCTTGCACGTCAGGAACTAGTAGTATATAGCCACAGAAAATGATCTGCTCCTGACTCGTCACCAGGGGGCATCGGCAGTTCGGGCCTAAAATCATCGCCCTTTCGTGTCGGCAAGGAGTAGTATAAAGCCTCATTGCACGCCTCTCGGAACCCTTTTATCTCCAGCGGCATATCCGGGTTCCTTATCACTGACGTCATCACGACCAACCTGTCACGTCTGTTAAACAGGGGTAAATAGTAAACATGAGCTGTACACTAAATGATTTTCAAACAGAATTGGACTATCATGGTACAGCTTACTCTCTTGTCTATGACTCAAACAAAGAGGGCATTTGCACCGGCTCTGGTGCTGCAGTCAAAGGGATTGGTTGGTATTTTTGAGGGACCTTCCCCAACGCTATCTGTTCTACAAAAATCCTTTTGGTCGAGAGAGTGGGGATGTACCCTGGGCAAGGCTTCTCCACTATAAATAAATTTCAGACCAGCCAGCTCGAATAGGAGCTGGCCACCTCGGCTATGTGGTTGTCATTGTCGGAAACGACAGACTGGCATACAAACAAAAATTTATGTTCGGTTGAGTGAAACAAACTCACAACCCATTTAACTCTTTGTTTTCTGTATTTAGAGAAGTTTGAACTACTGTTCATTCCTGAGAACCTCTTTAGCTGCTGAGAAAGTTTATCCCGTTGATTCCTACGGGCCTCTTTTGATCGTGATATCATGCAACATGATGCAACTGTTATTAATTTTCTTTTCTATAATTGCAATGAGGGTTTTTCCCCCTTTTCTTACTGGGGCAAGCCCCCCGTGGGGATACCGAGGGGTCTTTTGCATAAATAGTTCCCCCACCTTCTGGAAGTTCTGTGCTTGTAACTTCCTCTAATCTGTCACTCTCTTTGATTCTGCCTTTTCCCTTTGCTTGCTGTCATCTACTATCTTTCTGCCTGTCTGGACCATTCTCCTGCCTTTTTTCGAGAAACACTTTCAAAAAGATTCCTCCAGCCGAAGTCGGACATGCTGGGCCTACTTATTTCTTACTTAGGCTCATAACGGCAGCATGACGCATCTGCGCTCATAATTGACAGAAAACTGTCTGAGCGATCGAAGAAGAAGAACTGGGGCAAGTATTGTTTATGAAAGAGAAACAGACTGCTGAAAACGTGCCTTATATTCACAATAGCATAACACCCCTTTATACAGTTTTACTCTCTCTGGAAACCCAGGAATAGGGAGATAGAGAGCTCTATAAAGCTAGGAATCTGTTGTTGTTCCTATTCAGCCTCAAAATCTGTTCTCAATTAGAGAGATATAGAGGAGAGAGAGAGAGAGAGAGAGAGAGAGAGAGAGAGAGAGAGAGAGAGAGAGAGAGAGAGAGAGAGAGAGACTTGAAACTTGAAACTTGAAATCTTTAATGAGGAATAGCTCAATAAGCATAAAATGCTTCTTTTCATGAGGTCCTCAAACAAAAGGAATCCATAAACAAGCGAAAACACAAGGCCAAGGGCAAAATGTAACAATAATAGAAACAGTAATACAACACATTAAATAACAATCAAAATAATAAGGTCAGGCACGGAAATACAAATCGATAATAAACAGGAGACCACAAATGCTGCTCAAGATAAGAGAGAGAGAGAGAGAGAGAGAGAGAGAGAGAGAGAGAGAGAGAGAGAGAGAGAGAGAGAGAGAGAGAGAGAGAGAGAGAGAGAGAGAGAGAGAGAGAGAGAGAGAGAGAGAGAGAGAGAGAGAGAGAGAGAGAGAGAGAGAGAGACAGAGAGAGAGAGAGAGAGAGAGACAGACAGACAGACAGACAGACAGACAGACTGACAGACAGATATGGTGAAAGACAGGGAGGAAGAGAGACAAGGTGACTAAGGGAAACAACTCATCAATACGGAAAAAGGGGCAAGAAATGTGTTGCTGCCCTTCCGTAATATTCAAACTTTCGAGAAAATGACGTGAGGATACCGAGGGGTCTTTTGTACAAATGGGTGCGCCCCACTTCGCCTAATCACACTTCGCCTAATC
Organism: Phymorhynchus buccinoides; assembly: GCA_017654935.2. Classification (NCBI taxonomy): domain Eukaryota; kingdom Metazoa; phylum Mollusca; class Gastropoda; order Neogastropoda; family Raphitomidae; genus Phymorhynchus; species Phymorhynchus buccinoides. Next base: position 20,120,308 of record CM065706.1, on the reverse strand, counting down.
CTTTGATCTCGACCTTCCGTGCCGGCATTAACTTCCTGATGTCACGAAAAACCAAAGCGTAACATTCCGCCTAAACACATTAGCACGACTCGCCTAATCAGCCTAAACATGGGTTATGGCATCGTTGCTGACATGAAGCAACGAGTCACTCAGCAACCACAGACACCTAACCCTAACCACAGACACCTGACCCTAACCACAGACACCTCGATCTGCACAGGATAGACAACGACGTGCTTCAAGAGGCTGTTCAAGATAACAAAGAAGCTGATAGCATTGCACCCCAGCCTTCCTACCTACAATGCAGGCAGAATGACACTCCCTAACCCTAACCCTAACCACAGACACCTCTGCACAGGATAGACAACGACGTGCTTCAAGAGGCTGTTCAAGATAACAAAGAAGCTAATAACATTGCACCCCAGCCTTCCTACCTACAATGCAGGCAGAATGACACTCCCTTACCCTAACCCTAACCACAGACACCTCTGCACAGGATAGACAACGACGTGCTTCAAGAGGCTGTTCAAGATAACAAAGAAGCTAATAGCATTGCACCCCAGCCTTCCTACCTACAATGCAGGCAGAATGACACTCCCTAACCCTAACCCTAACCACAGACACCTCTGCACAGGATAGACAACGACGTGCTTCAAGAGGCTGTTCAAGATAACAAAGAAGCTGATAGCATTGCATCCCAGCCTTCCTACCTACAATGCAGGCAGAATGACACTCCCTAACCCTAACCCTAACCACAGACACCTCTGCACAGGATAGACAACGACGTGCTTCAAGAGGCTGTTCAAGATAACAAAGAAGCTGATAGCATTGCATCCCAGCCTTCCTACCTACAATGCAGGCAGAATGACACTCCCTAACCCTAACCCTAACCACAGACACCTCTGCACAGGATAGACAACGACGTGCTTCAAGAGGCTGTTCAAGATAACAAAGAAGCTGATAGCATTGCATCCCAGCCTTCCTACCTACAATGCAGGCAGAATGACACCCCGTAACCCAAACCCTAACCCTAGGTTTGGAAATTTTAGGTGTTACATATGATCGAGACTTGATAATGATTAGACCAAGTGTAATTAGGCGAGATGCGATTAGGCTAGATGTGGTTTGGCGAAGTGCAATTAGGCGAAGTGTGATGCACCGGTACAAATAGTTCCTCCACCTTCTGGAACTTCTGTGCTTGTCACTTCCTTTAATCTGTCACTCTCTTTGACTCTGCCTTTCCCCTTTGCTTACTGTCATCCACTATCTGTCTGCCTTACTGGTCCATTCTCCTGCCTTTGTTCTAGAAACTCTTACAAAGATTTTCTCCAGCCGAAGACGGACATGCTGGGCCTAATCATTTCTTAGTTAGGTGCATAACGGCAGCATGACCCATTTGGTCGAAGAAGAAGAAGAAGAAGAAGAAGCCGGAAAATCAAAACAATGTAACAGTGTTGACTTAATCCATTGTGATGTTCGAATGTTACACGGCGTGCGTTCATGTCCTGTCACGCTGTCAGTGTGAAATTGGGGAATAATTAAAATGAAGAAAACCTGAATCTTTTGACGCAGACAGTTTACCATATCATTTAAAAAACAAACCTTGTAGTGACGAGCCATTACAACAGGTGCCGAGACAACTACTTGACTTTTTTGTGTCATGGTTAATAAGTTGACAAACGGGTTATTATTAAATATAGACTTTGAAAAAGCCTTTGATTCTGTCAGTTGGGATTTTATGTTTAAAGTACTGAAAGCTTTTGGGTTTGGGCCGGACATTTGTAATTGGGTTGGATCATTTTATAAAAATATTAGGTCGTGCATTGTTGTTAACGGTCAAGTTTCTAACTGGTTTGACATTAAACGAGGATGTAGACAGGGTGATCCACTTTCCCCATATTTGTTCGTTTTAATTGTTGAAATTCTTGCTATTATGATACGTGAGAATAAAAATATAAAAGGTATTACTATTAATAATGTTGAACATAAAACTCTCCCAATATGCAGATGACGCTGAATTTATCTTGGAAGGTGATGAAAGATCTTTTGAAAATTGTATGAACATAATAGATATATTTGGTAGTAAATCTGGTTTACAGATGAACCCAGAGAAAACAGGTGCGGTTTGGTTGGGTAGTCGTAAAAACTCACTAGTTCGCTACATGCCACATTTAGGTCTTGAATGGAACCCACCAAAATTCAAAGTTTTAGGGATATGGTTTACTAATGATTTAAAAGATTGCTTGCACATCAATTATTTAGAAAAACTTGCTGATGCCAAACATTTATTTAGAATTTGGGTAAAAAGACAAATCACACCTATAGGAAGAGTAGCTATTCTGAAATCTTTAATTTTATCAAAATTAATATATCTATGGATCCTACTACCTAATCCGCCTGACAATTTTTTCAAGACATTACAGACATACTGTTATAAGTTTATATGGAATAACAAAAATGATAAAATAAATAGGAAAACGTCTCACAGAAGTTTAAAAAATGGAGGCCTTGGCATACCAGACTTAAAATCTTTTGTTGCTGCGCTTAAATTGACGTGGGTGCGAAAACTGCAAACAACAGAACACAGTTGGAAGTCAATCATAATGTCTGTGTCACCAATACTCAGTGACATGCAGAACTATGGGCCAGAAATAATTTCAACTTTTCCTAAAATGAATGTCTTCTGGAAAGAGGTTTTTGATGCATATAAGGAGTTTTTCTATAGGGTTGAATGTAAAAATTCTGGAGAACTGTTAGCAGATCCATTATTCTACAATAATAGAATTCAGATAGGCAAGAAATACATATCTGGTAGAAGATGGATTGCGAACGGGGTTAGCAATATATCACATTTTGTTCTTCAGAATGGGTCATTCATTTCATATGAGGAATTCAAAGAAAGGTATAGTGTGAATATGAATTTCCTTACTTTCTCAGGGTTGAAAATGTCAATAACAGAATACATACGAAAAACAAATGTAACGATTCACAATAATAAATGCCTTGATATGCCTAATTGTTTAAAGAAGATAATGTCTATTTTTAAAGGGTCAAAATTATATTATGATATATTTTTGGGAAATAGTGCATTGCCAAAATGTTGTTTAAAGTGGGACGAAAAAATGAATGTTCAAAATGATTGGAAAAAATGTTTTTTCTACGTTCACAAAACAACAGATACAAAACTTAAGTGGCTGCAGCTCAGAATAATACACAGATGTCTAGGCACAAATGTAATTCTTAAACAAATGGGTATTAAAAACAATGATCTGTGTGGCTTCTGTAACAAAGAGAAAGACAGCATCACCCACATGTTTTGGCAATGCAGTGTTGTCCAACGTTTTTGGAGTCAATTAGCAGATGTAATTAATGAAAAATGTCATAATGTTTTTGAAAAATGTTAATTTGCATATTACAGAGCCTCTTGTTATTCTGGGTAACGATAAAAACATAACTATTGATTGCATTTTTTATTTCATTATGTTACTTGCAAAAGAGTACATATACAATTGTAAATTGAACAGTACTGTACCTGTACTGCAAGGTTTTATAAATAAGATAAAATACAGATATATTGTTGAAGAGTATATTGCCCGTAAAGATTTGATGCATAATGAGTTTGTTGCCAAATGGGCCTCTTATGTGCCTGCCTTTGAAATCTCAGGCTAAAACAACTGTTTGTATCTGTGTGTCTCCCCCCATCCCCCCTCTCTTATTTGCTACAATTTTGTGTGCTTATCATGAATTTAAATTATAGACCCAGTGTAAATGTGTATTTGGGCTAAATTATTAATTTGGTTGACAGCTTGTCTTTTGATTCGCATCTCACTTCTGTTTTCATGCGCTCATGATATATCTCTTGTTCAATGTGCGCACGCGCGCGCGTGTACGTGTAAGTAATTTTCTTCATCTTCCTGATTAATGTGAATTTGCTTGACTTGTATATTTTTATGTTGATTTTGTGTATCTGTGAATTTTCGCTCGCTGTCACATACACCAGAAGATGTTCTTATCTGTAGTTTTAGTTTTGTTTTTTGTTTGTCGTGTGCTTGTCCTTTATTTTGTTTATGCGTGTCTAGTTTGTCTTGTCAGCTACGTTTTTTTTTTTGTTTGTTTGTTTGTTTTTTGTTTGTTTGTTTGTTTGTTCTTTCTTTCATTTTCACTCTTTTTTTTCTTTCCCTCCTTTTATTATTACAACAACAAAAAGCAATACATTAATGCATGTAAGAAATTGATATATATGTGTGTACAATATGTATTGTAAAAAAAGAAGTCAATAAAAAATTAAAAAATAAGTTGACAAACTGCTATCCCGCCATCCACCCGGTCAGAGCAAAACTGCCGTCGATTCTGTTAATATGTCCGTCTGTGTTGCCTGTCCCCAGGCTGGCTAACTGCTGACATTTTTACTGCCACTCAGAGACACACCAGCGTCAGTGTCAGTGTCACTGAAGAGATAGACAGGGCATCATCTGGGAGCGAGGAACTGGGAGTCTAATAATATTGTGTGCTCCGCAGTGTTTCACAGTGATAGTGACAGTGTTTTCTTCTCCCCCCAGTCATTTTGGGAGGAACCACGGGTAAGAAAGAGTAAGTAAACGAGATTATAGCATCATTAATTATGTGGTCGTTTGATGTTAGCTGAACATAAGCCTACATAAACACAAACATGCGCACGCACGCGCACGCGCACGCACGCACTCACACACACACACACACACACACACACACACACACACACGCACGCACACACACACACACACACACACACACACACACACACGCACGCACGCATGCACACACCTGCGTGCGCGCGCAGTCTCACACATGACACACGCGCGCGCACGTGCGCGTGCACTCTCGCCGGCCTCGCCCTTTCTTTCTAGTTCGGCAGGAAAATCGAACTGAACGTCGAGACCTTCGGATGGGGACTTAAAGCTAGTCTGACCAGTGCGCTTTACGCACATAAAAATCCCACTGCAGTTAAAAGTCGGTAAGAGCAGGGGGAAATCCCGCTGACTGGTATCACCAAAATTGATAGCTAGGTTTCCCAAGTCTACTCCCACCCCTTCCTTAACCTGCCCCCCTCCCCCCCCCCCCCCCCCCCCCCAAAAAAAAGGGTAGGCGCTGCGCTTGCGGCGACGTACTCTCCGGGGGAGAGCAGCCCGAATTTCATAGAGATAAGACTGTGTGACTAGAATAATTATGCCAAATACGAAAAATTAAGGCCAGTGTTTACGCTGCGTGTTGGCTTTTCTCTTGCCATGATAATAATCAGTGTGTTGATTGTGGCCACGTACTGCGAAGAAGAAGAAGAACCGCACGAGCGAATTGTGTACGATGGGCGGCGACAGACTATGTGGCTGCCTCATGCGAGTCGATCAGGTCGTGACGTTTCACCTCATTTGCATACCATCTAACTCGATCAGTCTGACTCAGTCGGGCCCAGTCAGGTGACAGGGCCGAATAGGGCGGGTTCTAAATTTCACTGATCGAGTCTGATCGAGTCAGATGGCTTGTGACGTCTTCTGTGCGGGAAACAAAATTTGATCTACGTCACGACGTGATTGCGTCATATGAGGCAGTCACATAGTCTGTCGCCGGTGTCACGATAAATAAGTAGTCGTATGAAATATTTACCTCTGCGCATGCGCATTAGAACAGTTACTTATCTCACGTGATTACTACTAACCCTAACCCTATCCCTAACCCTATCCCTAACCCTAACCCTAACCTAACCCTAACCCTAACCCTAACCCTAACCCTATCCCTAACCCTATCCCTAACCACGGAAAGAACCAAGAAATAGAGCAGGAGGGTGTAAATCTACATATTTGCAGAGAAATCGATGTACAAAGCCATGCACTTAGTTTCGTAATGATTCACAATGGCGGACAAACAAACGATTATGATTGGCTACGCGGCTAGGACTACTTATCTCATAGAGGTAGCATTTTCTCTTCACACCGGCTTTAGGTCTTGAAATATATTTGCGTCATCTGTATGATGACGTCAGAATACGTCATTTTCGTGTGTGTGGAAAAAAATGTCTTGGTCCATTCAAAGCTTATTAGCTGCAATATGTTTGTGCTCTGTAGACCTGCACGAGTGGAGAGTTGTTTTGTTTTGCCAGTGTGACCTCTTTAGAGAATGATAGTGTAGGTCAGCAAAATAATGCATTGATGTCCCCAGTGCCGTGTTTTGCTGGGAACGGTAAGTCAGTAGCAGTGTTTACAGTTAGATATGGCATTTTTAATTTTAATTTTCTTAACAATAACATTATGATTATTCAATACAATTACAAAGGATCGAGAACAAATAAACAACAATTGAACAAACAAAATCATTTTCAAAATGCACACATACTCTCAGAGAGAGAGAGAGAGAGAGAGAGAGAGAGAGTGAAGAATTAGACTAATGTATGGTTATCCATGCCCATGATATCAAAATATCTTACATCAGCCCAATGATTGATTATATATCTGACAATGTCTCTGATGAAATTAGTTTTGTCAGTTTCGCCATTTCTTTTTCATTCATTTTTAGCTGACAGAACTAGACTATTATGTCCATGTGTCCACGTGACTTTGCGACATGACTCAACATCTCGACATGCTATTATGATGTGCAGGGGAAAAAATAAACAAGGGTTGGTCACCCATTTGGTATTTGGTATATTCTAGTCACAGTGACTTATCTCTGTGAAATTCGGGCTGCTCTTCCCGGAGAGAGCGTCGCCGCAAGTGCAGCGCCTACCCAATTGTTTTCTCTTTTGTTTGGGGGGGGGATGAGGGGGGGGGGCACACTTGGAAAACTTAGCTATCAAGTTGGCCATACCAGGCAGCGGGATTTCTCCCTGCTCTTACCGACTTTCAACTGCTGTGGGATTTGTACGTGCGTAAAGCGCACGGGTCAGACTAGCTTTAAGTCCCCATCCGAAGGACTGGACGTTCAGTTCGATATTCCTGTCAAACTAGAAAGAAAGGGCGAGGCCAGGATTCGAACCATGGTCACTCACGCTGCAGTCACGCTTTACATTTGACAGGCGAACGTCTGAACCACTGTGGCACCTTCCTCCCTGGGAATGATACAAGCGAATCCTCCTGAGTGGCTACCTTGTCCTTACCAGTCTTCTTCTCTGTCAGAGAATAGGACACGAGGCACAGATAACAACAGAACACACAGAGGCATTCGTCTTGGAGGATGTGGCAACAGATCATTCATTAATAATCATTGTCCAAGATATGACCACCACATTTTCCCCCTACGGAACTGACTGAAATCAAGTATCTAATGTATCCAAACGCGGTTTGTTTTTTCCTCTGCCACAATTTGCAATAGACAAACATTTTATTGCCATTTTTTAATATTTTATGTTTATAATTTAGCATCCTTCTTCTTCTTCTTCTTCTCTTTGGGGCCCACGATCACTTAATTGATCATTCTGGCACCCTCTGGGCATCCTTTAGAGCCTTGTGGTATTAGGTTTTTTAAAATTTGTTTTGTTTTTTAACAAATGAGAGTTAGACATATGACGGCATTGGGTATATGCACATAACAAAACATCAGGCGATGGCAACGTAGCAAATACATTCAAATTACAACTGCATCGTATCTACAAGGATTATTTGAACAATCGTCGATAAATCGTGAATAACTTCCAAGCCTTCACAACCGGTCGTATTCTGCTGTTTCAATATGACGGTTCGACTGATTAAGAAATCATTGTACATAAAGACACGTAGGCCTACATTTGATCATGACATTCCCATATAATTGAAGACTAAATAATCAGGCTAAGGTTCGCAGAGGAAAAAGAGCATAATAAAATTATAGTTCCAGAGATGTTTTCTAACAATTTTGTTGAAATTGCAAGTGAAGTTCGAAGTCCAGGCTTGTCAATGAAAGCTTGGCAGCAATATCATTTCTGCATAGCTCGTCATGACGCGTGACGGGTAAACGACGACTGTCTCCTGGTGTGCTTTCATGGTGTTCAATGTGAGACTATAAATGATAGGCCAGAAAACAGCACATCATTGCTGCATGAAGTAACAAACCACGAGTGAATCGTTTTACCAGACGCTTAACTATCACAGCCAACATAAGACAACGGTTGTCGGGTTTTCATAAGAGAACAAAATAGTCTGTCAGTAATGTAGATTGGACAACAAACTTTTTTTTTAAAGAAAAGAAAAGAAAAACGTCGAATGAAGATCTTGTATCGAATACTTAAAATCCCAACTCGAAGGCTAAATAGGCCTACATAAAATCCGTACTCTATGGCAAAATACTTAAATCACCGCTCGAATGTAAAACATTTAAAATCCCTTCCCGAAGGCAAATGCATAAAATTCCTACTATAAAGCAACTGCCTACAAATTCTACTGGAACGCAAATACTTCAAATCCCCACTCGAAGTCAAATACTTCAAATCCCTACTAGAAAGCAAGACATCGACATAAAATGAATAACAACAAAGACACCCATCCTCATCCTCATCCTCCTCATCCTCAACACGACACTCCCTCCTCCCCCTCCATGAAACCCCAATTCCTCCCCACCACCACCACCCCGGCTCCGACCCACCCCAACACCACCCCCACCTCAAGCAACAGCCCACCCAAAGCGCCCACCACCAGCCTCAAGCAGCTCCTGTTCTACCGCTTCCCGGACCAGAAGGAGGAGCAGCTGTACCAGGAGTACATGCGCAAACAGAAGCTGAATATCATCCCGGCGTTCGTGTTCGTCACCATCATCTACCTCATCTCCCGCCTCGCCTTAGAAGCGGTGGTTTCCGACGACGTGGTTCACATGGCCAGGGTGGGCGTTCACGCCGCGTTCATCGTGCTGACCATGCTCATGCTGGGGTTGATGACCCTGGGGAAGAGCAGGCTGACCAAGCGCGCGGAGAACCTGTGCGTGGTCGCCATGTGGATGCTGGTCATGTCCTCCCTGCTGGTGGATGTGGCCGTCCAGTTTCACCCCTTGGCGCCCAGCGGCCTGGTCGGATGGGTGCAGGTTGGTTAAACTTCTGTGTTCTGTTTCAGTGTGTGTGTGTGTGTGTGTGTGTGCGTGTGCGTGCGCGCGCGTGCGTGCGTGCGTGCGCGTGCGCGCGCGAGCGCGAGCGCGTGCGTTTGTGTGTGTCCTTAGCGTCCTCGCTGCCTAATGGGTTGGTCGGATGGGTGCAGGTTCGTGTAAACTTTTCTTCTGTGTCATGTGTGTGAATGTGTGCATCGTCGTCATCACCATCATCATTAACATCACATCATCAGCATCAGCATCATCGTCGTCATTATTATCACCGTTGCTATCGCATTATCATTGTCACCATCATCATTATTATCATCATCACTGTCGTTGTCATCATCATCATCGCTTTTGAAATTAGGCCCCAAGAGAGCATATTTTATGGAATCGCCCTACTGTCGAACCAAATAGCCTTTAAAAGCATGATTTTTTAATACTAATTTTTGCCATTTTGAGTCATGTTGGAAAATGATGTCAGTGTTGCCCCGCGTAGTACAGTCTGTGTGTGTGTGTGTGGGGGGGGGGGGGGGGGGGGCCTTGATGGCCGTTTTAACCAAAGCTTCCAGAGGATTAGACTTGAGACCATTGTGGTGCCTGTGTGTTGCTGTTGTCACCAGGTCATCATCTTCACGACGTTCGTGGTGGCGCCCTGGAGGCTGAGGCAAGTGGTGGCCATGAGCTGCCTGATCGCTGTGGTGCACTCGCTGGAGCTCTTCTTCCTCTGGTTCAGCCGCAGACAACTCGTGGACGAGAAAGAGCAAAACCTGAACCACCACATCCTCAATGAGGAGGTGAGCCTTCACACATTGGAGAGAGAGAGTGAGAGAGAGAGAGAGAGAGAGAGAGAGAGATTGATTTTTTTTTTAATTGATTTTTTTTATTCACAAAAGGGCCAAAGCCCCATATGAACACAAGACACTAGCATTCTACACATAATAAACAATAACCACTGAATACAAAGTACATCATAAGATAAGCGTACATCATATCAACGTAGCAATCAAATTATTCATGACAAAATCGCTTCTCGCAACTGAAAAGCTTTATAAAGAAACAGAGCCACACCACGTACAGTCTTTTCATTTTCTGATGCCATTAACAAAGAGAATCTAAACAAACATGGATTAGCATAACATTTCCTTGCAATGAATTTTATACGAAGATCGTACAATACAGGGCACGTCAAGAGCTAGTGGATTTAATCTTCTGCTGATTCCCTACAAAAAGGACATAACAATTCTGCATTCGTCACATTTTTATAACGACAAGTGTGTAGATTGATGACGGACACCCCAAATCTGAATTTTGTATGAACACATCGTAAATTCTTATCCATATTAACAGACAAATAGCTTTTAACTATATGTGTTGTGCAAAAATTCCTTTACATCCTAAACCTCTCACTGGATTGTATATGACTGTGCCAGTCCTGCCATCTTGAATCTATCAGCCTTTGACGGAGAATTTTTATAAACATCTTTTCATCACCCACCCCTTGATATTCCCACGCATATCCGAACCCAAACTCGAAAAGAAATAATCGAACCCTTGACGCCCAGTTAGTTTTGCCTCTTTGATCTAATTTGCATAACATATTATAAGATTTCCGTGGTAAGCGATCAGTGTTTATTCTCAAACGCTTAAGCCAAAAGCGAATACATTTAATTCCAGAATTTATAAATATAGGATACCTATTAGTCTCTCCATAAACTAGGTTGTTTGGTGTTTTCATATCAACACACACAAAATTCTTAAGAGCACAAAGATGGGCAGACTCACAGTGCATGACAGCTCTTGCATCAAGTCCCCAAAGCTCTGATCCATATAAAATAATAGGCTGGATATGAGTATCAAAAATCTTAACAAAGAGATCTAATGAATTGTTATTCAACACACGCAGTTTTTTCATAATATTGATCAGTATGTTCTTAGCTTTACTACATAAATCCCTACAAGCAGCTGCAAAACTCAAACGAGTAGAGAAGAAAATCCCAAGGTACTTATAAATATTCAAAACAGCCATTGGTTTACCATCATACAGCCATTTTTCCCTTGCTGATAAATATCCCCCCTTCCTGAAAACAATTATATTACTTTTCCCTAAATTAACTGTTAACTGTAATTTTCTATTTTCCTAAATTATTCAGTTGGTTCTGCAAACCCACAACAGTTTCTGAAATCAGTGCTATATCATCAGCGAGTAATAAAATAAACAGCTCAAAGTATTCACTAGTGAATATAGCACCATGCCTACCCCTACTAATTATCTCTACAGCTAACTCGTTTATGAAGAGAGAAAATAAAATGGGACTGCATGCATCTCCTTGTTTTACGCCTCGTGTACAATTAATATATTTAGTGAAATGTCCATTGCATCTCATCCTTGTTTTAACAACGTTATACATCGATTTTACACATTTGAGAAGTTTACCTGCAATGCCTTTTTTATCATTATAGGCTATAATAAATGTCTGTTAATAGAATCGAACGCCTTTTCAAAATCAATGAATGCTATATATAATTTACGATTAAACGAGAATTGCTTTTGTATGAGAGCCAAAAGAGTGAACATGTGGTCAACTGTTGAATATCCACTTTTGAAGCCGGCTTGATGGTCACCAGTAATGTTATTATTTTCTACATATTCCTTAAGTCTATTATTAATTATTGTACCAAATAACTTACTGCTCATATCAGACAAAGGCACTCCTCTATAGTTATTAGTGTTATTAGCATCACCTTTCTTAAAAAGTGGGACGATTATTGACTCACACCAACGTTCTGAAAAAATTCCCTCGTTAAATACGGCATTAAAACAAAATTAAAACATTTGACAACAAAATCAACAGTCTTTTCACAATGAGTTTTAAACATTTCCCACAATTATCCCATCAGGACCTGCTGCTTTTTTATTTTTATTTTTCTTAGTGCAAACAAAACTTCTTCTTGAGAGATCGGACGATTCATAAACTCGTCGTTGAATCTGTTAAAATTACGTTAGGGTCATCTGTTATCTCCTTATCTAATAAAGCCTTAAAGTGTTGGAACCAGTCATCTACAGTAATAGTAGTTCTAGGCTGTTGCTTCTTTAAAGAAAGTTTACCCATACTCCTCCAGAACTCTTTTTGATTATTTATAGATGATAGTATTGCGTCTAGGATATTCGTATTAAATTGCCTTTTCTTCATTTCCAAAAACCTCTTATATTCTCGTCTACCTTTAGAATATGCATCATAACTTTCACAACACGATAGTGACCCCGAGCGATGCACGTGAATCTGTGTGTCAAAAACTGGTTTGTCAGGTGGGGTCAGTGGCAGCTTTTGTTATTGTATCAAGAGAAGCGTCAACGCCATATAATTCACCGTCTGCCACTGACCCCACCTGACAAACCGGTTTTTGACACACAGATTCACGTGCATCGCTCGGGGTCACTATCGTGTTGTGAAAGTTATGAACAACCTTTCATTTGTCGCCACATCAAAATGTACCCCAGTAAATTTTGTATCACTGCCGGGCGGGCCAACTTCCTATCTTAACTCTCTCATGGAGTCATGAGCATCAAGGCCGTATTTCTTGCCATCGATAAACAGGTGATCGTATACCAGTTTACCTTCGGTTCTTGCCTTCTTCATGTGAGGATTTAACTTTCGCCTGATCTCACGAACCGCCCAAGAGAAATCTTCACCCACACATAAATTATGTTTGTACCTTTCAGTTTCTGTTTGGATTTCAAAATTTTCATTTTTTGTTTATAAAAGGTACAGTATGCAATGATAGGTGAGTCTGGCTTTGAATTTAGACGATGCATACGATCAAACTGGACTGCTTCTGTCATATCAAGCTTGTCTTTGATAACGTCATGAAGCAAACCCTCACAGTCCTCGTTAGTTTCCCCCTCTCTTTTCCCGATCCCACAGACAATCAAGTTATTTCTTCGAGATCTACTTTCCATGTCATCGCACCGTTTTTCCAGGTCACTCACCTTTGCAGTTAAGCCATTGTTTTTTTGCTGAAGAATGTCATATTGGCTTCGAAGCTCTTTCACCTCATCTTTCACACCAACTATCAGTTCATGCAAGGAGTCCTGTTTTTCCTGCAGTTGCCTAACTTCCTCTCTGACACTGTCCAGTTTGGAGTTCACGGAGGCCTCAATGTCCAGCATCTTTCCCCACAGGTCAGCGATGGTCAGCTCCTTAGTGGCTGATTCCTTCGTGGTCGTCTCCTTCAGGGTGAGTTCGTCTCCTTCGTAGACTCCTTTGACGACTTCGACATCTGGACTGACAGCCGGGTCTGCCGAAGGTTGCTGGTGGAACCAGAGGAGCCGATGTCGGTAGGGTCATTTGGTCCTGGGCATTCTTCGATGTCTCCCGATCGGAGTAGCAGATCATTCTCACCATGTCGGAACAAATTGTCCCCCCAGAACAAAGACACGAGGGTCAGTCCAAGCATGACACCGGCACGCCGCGAGCGAAGTGACAACATGGAGAATTTTATTGCCCTTTTGAATTTGGCTCTTTTGAACATGAAGGCCAGGAATACCGGTAGAAGTGCAGCTGGGCCGAAGGCATGTTGACTTACCAGTACCTCACCAAATTTGAGTTCTGTTGATAGTCACTGTTCAATGTAATCGACGAAAGATTGCAGACGACGTAACACACACACCCGATCTTCGTGCCTGTTTCGCGCGCCCTCCCTCCCTCCTTCCCGAGAGAGAGAGAGAGAGAGAGAGAGAGAGAGAGAGAGAGAGAGAAGCGGTGGAAGTGTTGTTGGAAAGAGTCGTTCTCGTGACCTGGGCTTTCAATCTCGGTGGTTCGTTTTTTGTTAGCTTGATGCATGGTGTGAATGTGTGTGTAAGAAGGCATGGCGCAAAGAAGCTTTTGTAGCTTGGAATTAAGGAATTCTAGACCTTCACAATCGGGGGAGACAGCAAACAACCTGTACAGACTAGAGTACGGGTTTAGGCTTGGGGATGGGGCTAGAGCTGGGTAGGTGCATGCACAGGGAAGATTTACAATTGACGGTGGGGGAGAAGGGCCTAATAGATGGGAGGTTCAATTATTCCATTTAAACCCCTTCACTGCCAGAACAAAAATATAAGGATTTTTTTTTAAATTGTCAAATGTAAAAGAGAGCTCTTAGAGTAAATCTGGCAAAATGGTTCGGGGATATAACCCTCATGACTGTTTAAAAGCAAACAAAAAAGCCGTCCTGGCTGAATAAGGGAAGCTAGTATTCTGCTGTTTGCTGACACCCAGTGGGACTGCGTCACGGCATCCCGTCTTGTGTCGTGGAAGACGTAAGCTCCCCCCCCCCTCCCGCCTCTCCCCCACTTCTTGCTCTAATTGTGTGTCACAGTAATTGAGAGTCTGTAATGTTGAGGTACTGCTCACCTGTTTTCGAATGCAGGAACACTGTCGGGTCAAGGTTGACTCTGCTTGTTGGGAGGGGTGGTTGAGCAGCAGTAGCACTGTGGTGACCGCCTGGGGGGGGGGGGGGGGGGGAGCAGGTTATCCAGCGATGAAGATGCTGACTCTGCCTCGAAGGCAGGCGTTGATTCTCAGGCAGTAGCGACGTCCCAGATGGTATCGAGGCTTGACTGGGCTGCTTACCACCGCAGCTACTCATGCTTATGAGAAGGTGGAAAAAAAGAAGAAAATTAGTTAGTAATATAGGTTGCTGCTACTTGGCATCATGCTGGCTGCACGCTGAACGGGCGCTGGTTGGCCAGGTTTTATTTATTTTTTTTAAAATTAGGATGTGCTCTCCCTAGTTTCGTTGATGAATATGCCACGATGTGGCCCTATCAACTATGGATGCAGATGCAGATCTGCTGGGCTGGACTCTTTTTGAAGGGGGCCACCACCATTTTCCGTTTGCAGTTTACTTACTGCTGCGAGAGCCGCCACCTAATGTCCTTTCTTCATTTCCACACTGCCGATGTCTTCTTCAGTAGCGTTAGTAAGTGCCACTAGCGTGTCAAACCCTTCTTTTTTGAATGCTTCGACTACCGGTGATGGTAGGTCTTTGCTCCAGCTTTCAAACTAACACCTCTGCCATTTTCGTTCTCTTTCTCTTTCTACTGTCCGCTAGAAGTAGCTGCCTGCATGACCGACACTGTTGACGTGAAGTGAATCACTGCTTAGTGAGTGACGTAAACAGCGCAAGCGCAAGAGTGAACAGCTAAATTAAGTTTCTTATCCAAACTACACGAAAACACACTATATTCCAGAGTTATTCCCCTTCGTCTGATGACTTCCTCAGTGACGCCATCAACCCTGTACGTGATACGTGATACGGTAGTGAAGGGGGGTTGTTGTTGTTGTCGACGTACCCTGGCTAAAAGACTCCAGGGATCATCCAACAGCCGAAGCACTTGAACACTATGGCATGGAACTATGGATGAGAACATTACGTGTGTGGCCGTTTTTGATTACCCCGTCACGTGCGCAACCACACTCCGTCTTCGGTGTTTTAGAACCATAAAAAGAAGAGTTTGATTCTTTTTTTGACATAATCTCTTGTAGTAGCTCAGAGTCTGCTATTCACCAGACCATTGCTTGTACACGTTAACACTATTCAAAGATATTTCTATTTCCCCATGGCAACACAGTGAGCTGTAAGTCATAGTGGGCTATCACTGTGTTGCCATGGGGAAATAGAAATATCTTTGAATAGTGTTAACGTGTACACAGAGTTTTATCGATTATTGTCCTTCAGCCTACTTTGCGATGGATTTGGGGGGGTTTTTGGGGGGTGGGGTGGGAGTTCTGTCTGTCTTTATGATATTTTGTGAACCGCTGGTCAGAATCGCTCCAAATCTTGTCCAGTCATCTACAGTAGAATAACAATTCTGTCCTTGGGTTTGAAGTTTGATCATAAAAATTTTAATTTCTTGTGG
Organism: Phymorhynchus buccinoides; assembly: GCA_017654935.2. Classification (NCBI taxonomy): domain Eukaryota; kingdom Metazoa; phylum Mollusca; class Gastropoda; order Neogastropoda; family Raphitomidae; genus Phymorhynchus; species Phymorhynchus buccinoides. The sequence goes on along the minus strand of CM065706.1, from coordinate 20,104,380 downwards.
GAGTCATATCACAACTTTGAAGTGATTGATTGATTGATTGATCGATCAACTGATTGATTGAGTGAGTGAACAAGAACAATGAACAAGAACAATATTTTTAATATCTATAGGCCACTGGCCCTTAGAAAGGCCAAAGTCATACATAGACACGCATATACACAAAGTACTGGCACATTCGAACATCAATGGAACCACAGATATCCATAAAGTTTGAAGACACGCAATGGGGCTTGATGTCCTAGAGCAATTTGACATGCTTTATCATCATTATTTTTTTCTTTTGCGATTGAGTGAGTGAGAGAGTGAGTGAGTGATTGATTGATTGAGTGAGTGAATGATTGGTTTCTTGGTTGGTTGAATGATCGATTGATGGATTCATTGGGTGATTCATTGATTGGGTGAATGATTGATTGCTTGACTTTCTTCTTCTTTCTCACGTGCTAGCTAATAGCGGATAACTTGCTCTTTCTGGGAGCCATCTTACTGGGGACGTTGGTGTTCGTGTTTTCCGAGAGAAAGACTCGTCGGTCCTTTGTGGAGTCCAAGAAGTCCCACGCCATCAGCTACGAGATTGTCATACAGCACAAAGAGCAGGTTAGAGGAGTTGTGGTCAATGTGTTTAGTGTGTGTGTGTGTGCGCGCGCGCATGCGTGCGTGCCTGCATGTGTATGTGTGCGCGTGTGGGTGGGTGGATGCGTGTGTGCGTGCGAGTGGGTGCGTGCGTACATGCGTGCGTGGGTGGGGTAAATTTGCGCATGTGTGTGTGTGTGCATGTATATGTAATCGGGCGCGGAACGCTCGCACATGTGTGTGCGTGTGTATGTGTGTGTGTGCGTGTGTGTGCGTGCGTGTGCGTGCGTGCGCGTGCGTGCGTGTGCGTGCGTGTGTGTGTGTTAGTGTGTATATGTGTGTGTGTGTGTGTGTGTGAAGGACTCAATGTGTTTCATTGTGTTTGTTTTGTGTAGGCCCTATATGTTTGCGCATGTGTATGATGTGTGTCTGTTGGGTGTGTGTGTGCATAATTGATGATGATGATGATGATGATGAGAAGATGATTGTGGTAGCAGCTGTTTTGATGCTGCTGCTGTGCTGTTGGTGGTGATGACTACGACAATGATGACAACGACGATGATGCCGACGACGACGACTATGATGATGATGATGACTACGACAATGATGATGATCATGGCAACTATGATGACGACGACGACGACGACGACGACGACGACGACAACAACAACAATGATGATAATGATGATCATAACAATTACTATGTTGGTGACGATGACGACGACGACGATGCTGATGATGGTGGCAGTTAAGGCTGCTGCAGTCGGTGTTGCCCAAATACGTGGCTCGCCTCATGATGAAGGACATCGAGGGCGTTTCAGACACCAGGGACTGTCAGTTCAGGAAAATATACATGCAGCGCTTCGAAGATGTCAGGTCAGTGTGGAAGAGCAAACTAAATAGGGTACGTACACATGCATACGGAGCTTCCGTGCGGAAACCCGTGCGCAATCCGTAAAGAAGTCAAAAGAAAGAAGGGAAAATATTTGCGCGCGTGTGTCCGTATTTCCCCTAATCTCCTTATACCCTTCTTTCTTTTACTTATTTACGGATTGCGCATGGGATGCCGCATCAACTGTGTTCGAGGCCTTACAGTTTAGCTACCACCCCCCACCCCCGTCCTCGTGACCTGGGCTTTCAATCTCGGTGGTTCGTTTTTTGTTAGCTTGATGCATGGTGTGAATGTGTGTGTAAGAAGGCAAGGTGCAAAGAAGCTTTTGTAGCTTATCCATGTTACCCTCAATAAGACATTCATATTCGTATTCGTATTCGTTTTGCCCGTTTCATGAAAATCAATCTAACCTGATAGGGTAAGACGGGGGTGAAAAACCCATGGGCGGGTAAGAAGCCCATGCCGATTATCTCATGAAATAAAGCAAATTTCAGTCAAATTTTGCCCATGAGACGAGTGTTAATGTTTAGCGTTCGTCTCTTGGGCAAAATTTGGCATGGGTTTCTTACCCGCCCATGGGCTTTTTACCCCGTCTTCACCTAATACTGCTACTCGTGCAGTGATGTCCCGAGGCCCAAGGCATAGGATCTAGGACATATAGTCCTATTAAAACTGAATTATGTTATGTCCTGTTGTGTTCTCTCCGGTCAGGACAAATTCACACACACACACACACACACACACACACACACACACACACACACACACACACACACACACACACACACGTGCGCGCGCGTGCATGTCCTATGGAAACTGGACGCTGGCGGACCTTGTTGATTTCTGCAAGAACGAGGACATGTATTTTATCTTTTTGATGTCCATGTTTCAGGACAGTTTGTCCTATCCATTTCTGTCTTCGGTGCATCACTGCTAATACTTTTCGCTCTCCCTCTCCGTATCTCTCTGTCTCTGTCTCCCTCTGTCTCTCTATATTTCTCTGTCTCTTGTCTATGTTATCTCGCTATGTTTGGTGTGTGTGTGTGTGTGCGTGTGCGCGCGTGTGGTGTGCATGTGCAAATGCCATGCATGCATTGCGCGTGCGGCGCGCACGCCTATGTGTAGGCCCTATGTCTGTGTGTAATGTGGTTTTGTGTGCACGAATCCCTGTGTGACCTATATTCCGTAGCATGCATTGATCAGTATATATATATATATATATATGTGTGTGTGTGTGTGTGTGTGTGTGTGTGCGTGCGTGTGCGTGCGTGCGTGCGCGCGTGCGTGCGTGCGTGTGTGTATTTGTATGTGTGTGCGCGCGCGTACGTATGTGATGTCTGTATGTGTGTATGCACGTGCGTGCAGTATATTGTTTGCTGACATCGTGGGCTTCACAGCTATCTCGTCCAGCGTAACGGCCGGGGAGTTGGTCAAGATCCTCAACCAGCTCTTCGCCAACTTCGACAGCTTGGGCCACGTAAGACTACTGAATGGGAGGGGTCGCCGTCTCCAGAATTATGATGTTTTCACTGCTGTCTGTGGATATGTATGTGTTGTGTGTATGTATGTATGTTACCACGATAGCGTTTGAACGGAGGACCTAGGACGCTCAAATTTTGCGTGCTGTAGGTACTAAGAATATCTAGGCCAAGTTCGAAAATGAAAGTAATAGGTCAAAGGTCAAGGTCTCTGGAGCCGAAAATGCTGCCGAACACCTGGCACGATGTTTGAACACAGTACAGGGGTTACGTAGCTTTGTGCCCCCGTCTCTAAGTGTGTGTCCACGTCTCTAAATGTCCCCAATTTTGTCTCTGTGTGTCCCCGTCTCTGTGTGTCCCCGTCTCCATGTGTCCCCGTCTCTACGTGTCCCCGATTTTGTCTATCTGTGTCCCTGTCTCTATGTGTCCCCGTCTTATGTCTCTCCGTCTCTTTGTTTATCCTAACCCTAACCCTGTCTATAACCCTATCCCTATCCCTAACCCAAACACTAACCTTAACCCCTAACCCTGTCCATAACCCTATCCCTAACCCTAGCACTAACCTTAACCCCTAAGCCTAACCCGTATACTAATCTGTGGGGGCTTCCGGGTTTTGGGGGCGGGGCCTCCTCCTACTATCAGCCCTGTGCGTGTGGTGTTCAGACGTACCACCAGCAGCGTATCAAGATCCTGGGGGACTGCTACTACTGTGTGTGCGGCATCAGCAAGGTGGAGATGAGGCCCGACCACGCCGTGCTGGCCATCCACATGGGCATGTCCATGGTCGACGCCATCAGGTCAGCTGCACTCACACCGTGTTCTTCTCTTCCTCAAATGTCTGTTTGCCCTCTCAGGTTGTTCTCCTTCTGACGTAGCTGACAATTGCTACACGCCTTGTTGAAATCTCCTAACTTCTTCAGGCGATTAGAATTCACCGAGTTCCCTAAGTGCACGTCATCCATTCACCACGGTGATTGTTAGTTTGTTGTCTTCCTTCACCTTGACAAAGTCTTTTGTAAGACGAACATTTGGTTTTTCATGTTTTGTTTTTACTCGTAAATCACCTTTTGTATATTCTAGTAGCGTTGTGGTGTTGTTTGTTT
>CM065706.1:20095337-20097837 GCA_017654935.2 Phymorhynchus buccinoides | reverse complement strand
TTCCAAGCCATATGGTGGCCATAACGAGTGAATTGAAGAACGTAAGTATCCTCCTTTCCCGTCTTTAGGTTCTCCTGGTCTCCTCGCAGCAGTCATCCAACACTTTTCTATTTTGTGATGAGCTCAAAAGGGAAATTTGTTTTGGAAGATGTTTTTATTTAGAGGGGAAAAGGCAGGAGAATGGTCAATAAGGCAGGCAATTAAGAGATGATTAGGAAAAGGAAAAGGCAGAGCCAAAGAGAGTGTGGGGATTCCGAGCAGGGGGGGTTGGGGATGGTCGCTATCTTTCAGTACAAAGAGTTCCCCCACCTTCTTGAAGTTCTGTCTGTCCTAGCCAACTTCCTCTAATTTATCAAAGCTTTTTGTCCAATGTTTGGACAGTGTTATTTCCCTTTCTTGCTGTCAGATTGACTTTCTGCTTTATTGGCAGATCCAACCACATGCAAAGTGTGGGGAGAAAGAGGGCTTGGGTGGAGGGGGGAGACAGAACTGTCTGCTTGAGTAGCCATACTCCGGATTCTGAGGAGTTCACCCCCACCCCAGCCCCTCATAAACGTTCCTTTCCGCACCACCCCTTTTAGGCATGTCAACCTAGTATATAGGTTCCGGGTTAAGGGGCAATGCTCTTGGAGGGGCCCAGGGGTATTTGGTACTTTATAGTCACAGGGGCGTCTCTGTGAAATTCGGGTTGCTCCCACCTGGAGAACGCGTCGCAGCCAGAGGCGCGCCACCCATTTTTTTTTTTTTGCATGAGCTTTTGTGTGACTGATGAGGAAGAAAAACGGTGGGTGTGAAAATTTTGACCAAATGACAACTTTTTCGTTGCCACTGGGTTTAACGTATACGAAGCCCCCCAGAAATTTTGTGTTGTTGTTGTTATTGTCTTACCTTGGCTTCAGGGATCATCCAACAGCCGAAGCACTTGAACACTATGACACAAATGCACCAGCTACTGCTAGGAATGAGAATATTACGTATGTGGCCGTCTTGTATTATTACCCCGCCACGTGGGCAGCCACACTCCGACTTCGGAGGATTTTAGACTGATGGTGTTATGCTAGGAGCTTGTCATGGCTTAAGACAATCCCCGCACAACCATGCAGAACATAACAACATTTTGATGTAGCCTTGGTGTTCTAGCATATGTCAACTAGTCTGACACAGCCTCATGCCAAGGCGTTGCAATTTAGTGATTATTAAGGCAAACATTGAGTCTTACTTTTCACCCTTGTATAAGCTACATCTTGGGGTAGAGGGGGGGGGGTCCCGGAAACCCAGGAAACCCCCCTCAGATGTGCCCCTGGACTGGTTGTTGCAGGAGGGTGCACATCTCGCAGACCACCAAGGACCAGCTGAACGGGCAGTTCGATCTGGAGGAGGGGGGTGGCCGTGGGAGGGACGACTACATCAGGCTGGAGAACGTGCAGACCTACCTGGTCAAGGCCATCCTGCAGAAGGTCAGTTCATCACTGACTAAAAGAAAGAAAACCACGGAGCTGGGGCCAGTAGTGAAGGGAGAGAGAGAGGCTGGAGGACGTGCAGACCTACCTGGACAAGGCCATCCTGCAGAAGGTCAGTTCATCACTGGCTAAAAGAAAGAAAACCACGGAGCTGGGGCCAGTAGTGAAGGGAGAAAGACAGAGGCTGGAGAACGTTCATTATCATTACACCTAGCTGGTCAAGGCCATCCTTCAGCAGGTGAGTTCTTCCTTGGTTACAAAAAAAACATGCAGTTGGGGCCAATAGCAAAGGAAGAGTAAGGAAATCTGGAGAACGTTCAAGGCCACCCTGCAGCCCTCAAGTGCATCGTTCATCACATTGGACGGCACAGAGTTAGGGGCAGTAGTAAAGTGAGGGTGAGAGAGGCTGGACAACGTTCAAGGCCACCCTGCAGCCCTCAAGTGCATCGTTCATCACATTGGACGGCACAGAGTTAGGGGCAGTAGTAAAGTGAGGGTGAGAGAGGCTGGAGAACGTTCAAGGCCACCCTGCAGCCCTCAAGTGCATCGTTCATCACATTGGACGGCACGGAGTTAGGGGCAGTAGTAAAGTGAGGGTGAGAGAGGCTGGACAACGTTCAAGGCCACCCTGCAGCCCTCAAGTGCATCGTTCATCACGTTGGACGGCACGGAGTTAGGGGCAGTAGTAAAGTGAGGGTGAGAGAGGCTGGACAACGTTCACACACAGCTGAACATTTCCATTCTGCTGTCATGAGTTGATCTATCATTCATTGGATGGCGTGGGCCACGGGGTTGGGGGACAATAGTAAACAGTGAGCGAGAGCTGCTGCATCATCATCATCATCATCATCATCATCATCATCATCATCATCATCAATTGGGGACAGAAATTTATGGGACAATCGTTTAACAGTTTATCATCATCATCATCATCATCATCATCATCATCATCATCATCATCATCATCAATTTGGGACAGAAATTTATGGACAATCGTTTAACAGTTTAGATTTTGTTCTCTCTTTTTTGTTTTCTTTCGC
>CM065706.1:20072837-20092837 GCA_017654935.2 Phymorhynchus buccinoides | reverse complement strand
TGTATGAGATAGAGAGAGGCCTCTAGTGGGTTATGATCATTCTATTTGCATGTATGAGTGTTGGGGTTTTGCTTCTGTGAACATTTAACAACACATACTTTTTACCAGTCGCGAAGCGAGACTGGTATTGTTTTCAGTTTGTCCGTCCGTCCGTCCGTGTTCAAATTTGCTCAAAATGCATATTTCGGTGTAAAATGGCCTCACATAGAGTTATCAGTGTGTTTCAACAACAACAAAAAAGGTTTGTTTGTCTGTCTGTCTGTCTGTCTGTTTGTCTGGGACAGCGATAACTCGAGAACGGCTTGGATATATCAACATGAAAATTTACAGGTGGATACTAGGGGTCAAAAGCTTGGACATGTTCGAATTTGAGCAAAATCGGGTTAGCGGTTAAGGGTTTAGGTTAAGATTAGCGTTAGGGTTAGGGGTGCAAGCGTGCAACTGGGTCAGTTTACGCAAGTACTCTAGTCTTTATTTGTTAACACATTTGTTCTCTTCTTGTTTATATTAAGAAGAGGGGGTAGCTGAAGATGTCGTATTCCCTGAGTGTTCATTGTTCGCACCGGTTGAGAGCAGTGATCGCGTCTGCTTGCGGAGTTTGCTGTCTGTATGCATGATAGTATGCGCGTGATTGACAGCCTGACAGGTACATTGCAAGGTTCAAAGTACATAATGGAGGTGAAGATACAACGCTTCATTAACGAATTCTAAGTGTATCAGAAAGGTACATTGCAAGGTTAACCCTTTCGCCGCCAGACACTTTTCAGCCACAAGATACCATTAATCTTAATTGGGTACAGAAAAAAAATGTCTACAATATTGTGAATTCCTCTGTGACCTGTACAATATTAGGCCTATGATGGCTATCCTTACCTCCCAAAATTAAGAAAATGGGGTCTTCAGATAACTGGCCCTGATTTGATGCCTTTTAGTTTTACATGGGTGTGAAACCACTGGCGGTGAAAGGGTTAAAAGTGAAGAAGAGTTGCAAGCGGAGATACAATGCTTCATTAATGAATTGTAATTGCACCGAGAAAGGTATATTGCCAGGTTAACCCTTTCAGCGCCAACGTCGCATTGACGCACCACAATGGTTTGACACCATGTCACTAAAAGGCAACAAATCAGGGCCTGTTACTCAAAGACCTTATTGTCTCAAGATTAGGAGGTAAGGATAGGCTTAATGTTATACATGTCACAGAAGAATTCCCAATATTGCTGACAATTTTCTTCTTCTACCCAGTTAAGTTTAATGATATTGGGGGGGGGGGGCTGAAAAATGGCTGGCGGCGAAAGGGTTAAGGGTGCACGAATGGAAGTGAATTGACCAAGTTATTGCTGTTCTTGTTCGTGTCTGTGTTTGTAATGTGGGGAGACAGGAGGATCAGGCGGATGCCGAGGCCTCCGAGTCTGCTGACGAGAAAGACACCCACTGCACGCTCCGGGACGCCCTCTTGGACAAGAACAGAAGCAAGTAAGAGGCACAAACATGCGTGTAGGCTGGCATGCACGCGCGAGCGCATGCACATGCACGTATACATGCGCGCGCGCACGCTGGCATGCACGCTCACACGCACACAATGTACATCACAACATGATTCCGTTACAAAACAACATTTTATATTTCAAAACTTGTACTCATACACTTTCACACTTTTACACGCACGCACGTGCATACACACACACATACAGACTCTCTCTCTCTCTCTCTCTCTCTCTCTCTCTCTCTCTCTCTCTCTCTCTCTCTCTCTCTCTCTCTCTCTCTCTCTCTCTCTCTCACGCACACACACGCACGCGCGCGCGCGCGATCGAACCAGACTGGTAGCAAGATGTATAAGTGTTTGAGTATATTGACCCCATGACTGGGCACTAACTATTTTCAATACAGTTAGCCTTTGTCTTGCTTTGTTTATAAGATGTTCAATATGGCATCGACAGCTTAATTTAGGAGTGAAATAGACTCCTAAGAGTTTTGCATTATTGGAATATTGAAGAGTTTTATCTTCTAGCACAAGTTGAGACCAAACATTTGGATTCTCATATTTATTAAATAACATCAATTGTGTCTTTTCTCCAGAAAGTTCTAGTCCATTTTTTTCATCTATTTATCTAGATTATCTATTTCAATTTGATATAGTTTTTGCACATATATTATAGTTCTCTTATTTGTGGGGGTTTTATGTTTGTATTATTCAAATTGCAATATCATATGCATATTGCACTAAATATACATTTTTAGATGGCACTTTAGGAAGATCACGAATAAATATTGTAAAAAGAATTGGGGCAATAGTAGAACCTTGAGGGGTGCCAATATCGATATCCTTAAATGAAGAATAACATTTACCAACTCTAGTGCAAATTGATCTTCCAGATAAGAAACATGTATGAACTGATACATTACCCCACATATCCCCATATTTTGTCAGCTTATAAAGCAAACAAGAATGCCACACACTATCATATACTTTTTTAACATGATTCGTAAGTTTAACAAGGTGAAATCAAAACTGATATGCGAACAGGAAGTGTATTTTTCGGCTCCTCAGACATTACTAAAACGGTTACAAAGTATAGACAGTAAAGCTATTAAAATGGCCCTGGCTGTAGCCTACCAGTACATACAAATACGTTTAATACATACAGAGCAGCTAATTTGTTGTCATTTTGATAATCAACGTAAACTGGCCACTGCCAAATATGTGACTAGAAGTCTTTCAGTATCTAATTCAGTGACAAATGAAATATTTTTTTATTCAAAAAATGATTTTCTTATAAGAGCATAGAATCATAAGGGTCATGTGCCAGCCATACGTCCACTAAATCATACGACTGTACAATGCGATTCGATCACATGGTCTCCAAGAACAAATGTGATTCGCGCTTCGATATCAGTCTAATAAAGGTGTTGTGAACATGCTTTAAAATTAAAACAATCAATCAATGAACGCAACCAGGAATATTTGCAAAAAACACACCACAGACACGGGACACATAGACACAGGGACGTACGCACAGAGACGAAACTGGGGACACAGAGACGGGGGCACAATGTATAACGCACGTAACCGCTCGTTGCACGCAGGACGGAACTGGATCAGCTGAACGTGGTGACCACGTGGTTCAAGGACAAGGCGGCGGAGAGCCGGTACCGGGAGAGGAGGGAGCACTTCAGCGGGGCCAGCATGGCCGCCCTCAGCCTGGTGCTGCTGCTCACCATGACAGCCAAGTTCATCGTGCTGCCCAGGTCACCCGGCCTGCCTCCCTGCCTTTCTCCGCTCTCTCTTTTCTCCTTTTCTTCTGTCCTATGATTGTGTGAGGTAGTCAAAGAAGATCCAAGGGATACGTACCGTTTGTCGCCTTTGTTGTTGTTGTTGTTGTTGTTCGCCCTGTCAGTGCGAAACGGAACTTCATCAACCCTACGGTGGCAGTGCCGTTTGGCCCTGTTCCCATTGTGCCCTGTCAACTCGCGTTCACTGTGAATGAGGCTTTATACTGACAATTATATGCCTCTGTCTCGTGCCCTGAGATGCGAACGCCACCTACTTAAGATTATCGCCCTTGCCTGTCAGGAACTAGTAGTATATAGCCACATAAAAGTATCTGCTCCTGACTCGTCACCAGGGGGCATCTGCAGTTCGGGCCTAAAATTATCGCCCTCTAGTGTCGGCAAGGAGTAGTATAAAGCCTCATTGCCATCCATCAACCCGGTGTTTTGGCAGAGCATTGTGAACTCACTACAAAAAACATGAATCTGGACAGTGTTCGCACAAACGAAGCATACCGACACACTGGTAGGGCCTATTAAATGCTGACCGCTATTAGGGGAAATAGTGACAACCCCCCCACCCCCACCCCTCGCATAAAAGTGATATCAAGGTCAATAGTCTCCCAGAGAAAGTAGACCCGTATTAGATTTCTACAGCTTTTTTTCCGTACAAAAAGATTTTGTTCTATAAAACTAGAAACTCTCTCGCTGTTAAGAAATCTTATTTTGACCAGGTGTGACCCCCATACATATTCCCCATGCATGAAAACGAGACATCACTTTAAAGAGCAGCCTCGATCGTGTATGGGGGCAGACTGTACTATGTGGGTCACACCTACCCAGAAAACAAGGGACTTAATCCAGCCGGGTCAGTGGGTCTTTAAGCATGTCACATCGCATACTTACGCCGCACATTCCTGATCCATCCGCGGGCACTCCGCCAGTTCGCCGTTCGCTCTCTCGCCTGCGGCCCGAACAGACACACAAACACACACACACACACACACAGAACATGGATTGTACATGAAGTGACATAGATGATGCATTTGATCCACTGTGGTTTTCAGGAAGCTGATAACCGTTGCGGTGACCGTCACTGCGCAGTTTGTTCTGATCGGGATGGCTCTGGTGTCTTCAGCGGGCATCGTGACAAGGGTGAGTCGGTATGCCCGCGCTCCACCCTTGCGCTCGCTTGAACAACACTTCTTTTCTTGGTTTGATTTCAAAAGCAAAGAAACTGATTTACTTTGAGAACAGCTCGCGGCAGAAACGTACTCTTGCTAAGATATGTATACCTATGCTGTGCTTTTAACTGCCTTTCTCGCGTGTTTTGTTCACATCATTACACGATACTCTTAATGCGCTCAGCTATTGTGCATAAGGGAACTAGAATGCAACATTATTTTTTTTATTAAGGCTGTGTACACACATAAGCGGATATTCCATGCGGAAACCCGTGCGCAATCCATAAATAAGTGATACAAAGAAGGGAATTTTTTGGCGCACGTCTCCGAATTTCTCCTATATGCGTAAACTTTTATCCTTCTTTCTTGCACTTATTTAGGGTTTTCCGTACGGAACTTACGCGTCTAATGTGAACCCGGCCTATTGCTGTAGAGTGGTGGCTGGCATAGCGCAATTCTTCGGAAACAAATTTCATTCGAAGCTGTTTACAGCCCAAGGGTGCAACTCCGTACGGAAACCCAATGCACTTCCCAGAAGAAATAAGCGGACGCGGAAACTCATCCGCAATCCCATCAGCTTATTTCTTATATAGGTAAATGGGGTTTCCGTACGGAACTTCCGGATCTAATGTGCACAGCCCCTAATTGACCAAACGGGGTGTACGGAATTCAGACCCGGAGTACTATGAGTGCTTTCTTCTCTGAGCACTCTTATCTCTGTACACTGTTTGGGCGCTACTTTTGCGTGTGCGTGCTCCCATGTGTTTAATGTTACCTTTATTTAGTACTAACTTATTTATTTATGTAAAGGAAATGATCTTTCCAGCATGTTTCATTTCTCAGTCTATGAATGATTGTGTCGTAAATGTTTATATGTGCTTATGTGCAAGCCAGACAAGGATTTTTTGTTTAAAGACAATAAAAAGATTGATTGATTGACCGAGAATCTTGCAGGAGTGAACATGGTATGCACAACAACAGAAGAAAGACAACTTCAGATTGCACTCTTCCACGAGGTTATCTTGACAGCTTTTTCCATTAGTTGATATTATTAGCTTCAACTTTGGGCAAATAGCAAAGTGAGAGTACTATTACAGTTGCTGTTCTGCTGTAACACTGAATACACTGGCGCGATTGATACGTCAATCCCGGATCAGTGTGTGTAAATCAGCGCAATAGGGATGTGACCTAACGCAATGATGCATTGCGCTCTTCTTTTTTCTTCAGAAATTCGTGCCCGCGATGTTTCTGAGGTTTGGTCTGGCCATAGAAAGCAACAGCGTCCGACGTTTGGCCTGGGGCCTGTGTGCCATTGTCATCCTCATACTGACCGACTCCGTCATGATTGTGAGTAGGCCCCTACGTATGTGGAGGGGAAAGGGGGGGGGGGGGAGGGGCTATATATCATTATCATCCTGACTTGTTCTGCCATGGTTGTAAATAAAGGTGCCTGTGTGTGTGTGTGTGTGTGTGTGCGTGCGTGCGTGCGTGCGTGTGCGTGTGTGTGTGTGCATGCGTGCGTGTGCGCGCGTGTGTGTCTGTCTGTGCGCGGGCGTGTGTGTACGTTTGTGTGTGCTTGCTCCGCTTTCCTGCGCTGAGCCCTGGACACGCTGAATGATCAATTCACTGATTCTACGGCCTATGGCCTCCCCACTCCCCCCTCTCCCCACCCCCTACGGCCTATGGCCTCCCCACACCCAACTGACCCTTTTTTTCAAATTTCTGCCATTTATGATTGCGTACTCACTGTCCCCAACCTCTCTCATCTCAAAACAGTTTTTTCTTTCTTTCTTTTTTTCTTTTTCTTTGATCCCTGATTTGTGTTCACAAATGCATGCCTTGACCTTTGGTTTCAACTTGGTTGTATCATCTACGCATTGGACTGTAGAGGGGAAGTATTGGTTTTTGATCTTGTTGATTTTTTGCTCCTTTTGTTGCCTGCTTTTTGCTCCTTTTGCTATATTTGCTGTTTGCTGTTTTCTTGTTTGTCTATGTTGATAAAGGCGCATTCGCCGAAATATCCAGTAGTTTTGTTTTTGTCTCTTGTGAATAAAATAACGTCACTTTACACTTGTCGTGTAGTTGTTTGTTTGTTGTATGTTCCAGTGACGTTGCAGTCTGTTTCAGTTTGTTGTTGTTTTTTATTCTACGGCCGATAAGCGTTGGGACTGTGAAAAACCACCGTAACCTTTCAAACATCCCACTCACTGTGCTTTTGGCCCTGACACTGTACACTGCACACCCAGTGCGACGTGGACCGTGGTGCCGATCGAGCACATCTCTCTCACTGTGCCATTGGCCCCCTAACACATGCTGGAGATTCAAGGCCACGTGGAACATGCACGCCCTGGAGGGGATGAGGAACATCATGCACATCTCACTGTCACTTTGCTGTTGTCCCCCATCACTCACCCTGATCCACTGCGACGTGGACTATGAAGAGAAAGAGAGGGGGGGGGGCTGAATATTATAATGGCCATCTCACTGTCACTTTCTGTTTGTCTTTAATCAATTAACACACAGATCCAGCGATTTGCGGACCGTGCCTGAGAAGGTCTGAAGAACGTGACGGCGATGCACGTGCTTTTTTGTTTTGTTTTAATATTGGCTCCTATCACTCATTGTACTATTGGCCCCCTAACACTCGCTTTACCATTGGATGGGGCTGAAGAATATCACACACACACACACACACACACACACACACGCACGCACGCACGCGCGCGCGCGCGCGCGTCATCTCACTCTCACTTCACTATTGGCCCTATTACCTAGAAGGGCTGAGGCACGTGACCAGGGTCCGCGGGCTCATTTTACTATTGGCCCTGTCACCGTCCCTGTCGGGATACCGGGGGGTCTTTCATAAAAATAGTGCCCCCACCTTCTGGAAGTTCTGTGCTTGTAACTTTCTTTAATCTGCCACTCTCTTTGACTCTGCCTTTTCCCTTTGCTTTCTATCATCTACTATCTTTCCGACTTATTGTTGGTCCATTCTCTTGCCTTTAAAAAAACCAACCTCTTCCAAATAATTGTCTCCTTTGAGCTCCTCCGAAATCGTGGAATGTATCGGCTGTACGCTAGCGGGGAGAACAGTGAAAACTGAAAGCCGGACGCATACGTAACTTACCCATTATGGCCGTACGATCTGGGAACACAGAAGAAGAAGGAAACGAAGGCCCTATGACCCCATGACAGATCCAGTGCGACGTGGACCGTGCCCTGGAAGGGCTGAAGAACGTGACTGTCCTGAGCAGTGGCGGGGCGCGCATGCTGAATCACAATGACCCGGTCTGCGCGGTGCCGGCCTACTTCATGCACGCGCTGCACCTGGTGCTCCTGGCCGTGTCCTCCGTGGTGCAGATCGACCACATGACCAAGCTGTTCGCCATCATACTGTGCGCCTCCACCTACTGCGGCCTCGTGGTCACCGTGTTCGGGCCCATCTTCGACTACAACGACGTCGTCATCCACCTGGAGTGAGTTTAGGGGGAGACGGGGTAAAAAGCCCATGGGCGGGTCGGAAGTCCGTGCCAATTATCTCACGAAATGAAGCAAATTTCAGTCAAATTTTGCCCATGAGACGAGTGTTAATGGATAGCTTTCGTCTCATGGGCAAAATTTGACTGAAATGTGCTTCTTTTCATGAGATAATTGGCATGGGCTTCTTACCCGCCCATGGGCTTTTTATCTCGTCTTCCCCTATAGTTGTTGTTTGTCGAGTGGGGGAATGAAAGGATCTACAAGGTCTTGCTGTTTTCGCCTTGGTTTATTAAGGCTTGTGTCAGACCAGTCGACATAATATAGGCTAGAAGTAGAACGCCGAGGCTACATCAAAAAGGGTGTTATGATATGCATAGTCGTCATGCATAGTTATGCATGCTGGGGATTGTCTTTAGCCATGGCAAGCTCCTAGTATAACATCATCAGTCTCCAAAATCTCCCAAAGACGGAGTGTGTGGCCTGGCGCGTGGCGGGGTAATCAAGAACGGTCACACACTTAGCTGATGCATGTGTTCAAATAGTGTTTGTGCTTCGGCTGTTGGGGTGATTGCCTGGAGTCTTTTAGCCAGGTACGTCAGCAACAATCAACAACAACAAAAGGTCTTATTTTGTCTCTGTCTCTCCTGCTCGTCGCCGTTTCTGGCCCCGTCTTTGACTACAATGATGCCGTCAGCCACACCCAGTAACGGGCTTTCTGTTTCTGTCTTTCTCTCTTTCTCTGTCTGTCTCTTTCTCTATCTGTCTGTCTATCTGTCTCTTGTCTGTCTTTCCTGCTCGTGACCGTGTTTGAACCCATCTTTGACTATACAGTGGAACCTCCCTTATAAGACACCCCCCCCCCCCCCCCCCCCATTATAAGACTCCCTCCCATTTAAGACCTACTTCTTTGAGACATTGCCCTTCTTTGTAAGTATTAAAATGACCTCCCTTATACAACTCCCTCCCACTAAGACCTTGTTTTGGATTTATTTTATTTTTTTGCAAGGTCTTAAAAGGGAGGTTCCACTATGCTGACGCCGTCATCCACCTAGTCCTACTCCTGACTCTTTTAAGTGTCTCTGCCTCTCTGTCTCTGTCTCCGTCTCTCTTGCTCGTCGATCTTTGATTATAATGATGAGTCATCCACCACCAGTGAGTCATGATTGAAACGTACTAAAAATGTATAATTTTACAACTCTCTTTGGGGGCATGCCAGTCCACAATGGTGAAATCGTGGCTGTGTGTGGAGACACACTGACATCGCCTAACCTAACCTTGGTGTGAGGCTGTTGGATAGGTGCAAGGCTTTTTGAGTGGTGGTGTCTTTAGCTGGTGGGCTCTGCAGTCATGAAAAACGGCAGGTATATATCCATTGTGGCATTTCACAAGGTATATTATGCTGGTGGGCTCTGCAGTCATGAAAAACGGGTTGGTACACCCATCGGGGCATTTCACAAGGACTCATCTGTGTCGTATTATTATTATTATTATTATTATTATTATTATTAAGAACATTTAGGATGCCTAATCAAGTTAATGCCCTAGGTGTTTACAATATAACAATATAATAAACACATATAACATAACATATAATCATAACTAATATGCAGCATAAAGATATAATGTATAAGATTTTTATCATTTCTAATTTACTTGAGTGCTGGTTTGTTTTTTGGGAGCCTTTTACCAATATACAGGAACAGACATTCCATTTGTGGAACAATCTTCTTGTTGAGGGGAGAGTAGCTCCACCTTGGTAGGTTAAGACCCCATCCAGTGCCGAGCTGATGAGACTCCCTAGAGTCGAAACAGCTGTCCTCGGCTGGGTTCTGCCATTGCCTCCCTAATAAGGAGGAGAAACTAAGCTAGCACTCTTTATGTTTTTTAGAACATAGATCAAGATACCAAGTTAGCATATAACTGGATTTTGGTTTTAATGTTCGTTTCAAAGACATAGGGACAAAAAGGTTTTAAACAATTTTCCTATAATTATATAAAACATCAGACATACAGATACACAGCTACACATACAAACGCTTACACATGCATGTGCGCACGCACGCACGCACGCACACGCACGCACACATATGCCCGCGCATTTTTTGTTCTTCCCAGTCTCTCGCTCGTAAGATGTTGGAAAAAGTGTAAGCTTTAGCACTTAACTGCCAGTGGACATAGTACAAGATTTCGGATAATTCAATAATTACTATTCAAACATTTTTATAGACCCTTTAGCTTTCTTCTTCTTCTTCTTAGGAGCCGCTGTAGCTCAGTTGGTAAGTCCGAGTCGCTAGCTCGTAATCCGTCAGGTCTGCGAGTGCGCGGGTTCGAACCCAGCTCGGTTCACAGTGGTGAGTCTTTGGGAAAGGCACTTTACTCCTATTTTCCTCACCCCACCCAGGTATAAAAGGGTTCCTGACGTCAGTTGGGGGAAAAGTCCTTCGGATGAGACTTTTCAAAAACCGAGGGCCCGTGTGCGAACGCATACACAAGATCTTGCGCTCACGTTAAAGCCCATCCCACTATTCGGTACGAGTATGCCGTGTGTGCCGGTGGGATGGATGACACGAATTCACACAGCACGCATCATGCGCGCTATTAAAGGTCTTAATGAAGACCGGTGAGCGCGGGGCAGGATAAACATCCCCAACTGGAAGAAGTAGAAGAAGCGCAGACATTCACTCCCAGACAAGCACACATCAGGTCACGGAGTCGATAGCACCGGGGTACCCCTGCATGTTTAATGGAATGTCCCGTGTGTGCCTACACCTTTGTTCCAGGGTTGGCGTAGAGCTGCTCTCGTGTTGGTTGGGCATGCGGGGTCATTGGGTCTCTGAGTCCTATTATTAGCACCCCTTTAGGGTGTGTCTTTCTCGTTTTGCTTTCTCTGCTTCTCTGTCTCATGTTTCTGTTTCTCTTGCTCGTTGCCGTCTTGACTGAAAAGAACTTAAAAGGTCTTCTGTCTCTCTGTCTTTGTCTCTGTCTCTGTCTCTGTCTCTGTCTCTGTTTCTTTCTCTCTTTTTTTCTTCTTCCTAGTGTCTCTCGCTCGTAAGATGTTGGAAAAGCTTTAGCACTTAACTGTCAGTGGACATCGTACAAGATTTCGGGTCATTCAATAATTACTATTCATACATTGTAGACCCTTTAGTCTTCGTCGTCTCCGCCGTCGATCGCTCAGACAGTCTCCTGTCATATGAGCGCAGACGTGTCATGCTGCCGTTATGCGCCTAACTAAGAAATAGATAGGCCCAGCGTGTCCGTCTTCGGTTCGAGGACATCTCTGTAATAAATTCTTTAAAAAAGGCAGGGCAATGGACCAGTAAAGCATAAATATGGTAGGTGACAGTAGGCAAAGGGAAAAGGCAGAGTCAAAAAGAGTGACAGATTAGAGGAAGTTACAAGCACAGACCTTCCAGAAGGTAAGGGAAGTGTTTGTGCGAAATACCCCCCAGTATCCCCACGGGGGGTGGGGGTGCTTTACTCAAATGGCTTTATGATTGGTTGGCATCAGCCTCAGGCCAATAGTACAGTGACAGCAAACAAAATGTCCTTGTACCTATATGTTATGGGGACGACATAGATGGTGGAAGGGGATGATTGGTTGCAGATAGGCTCTTGGAAGGCTCTGCTACACGCAGCCAACTGTAGTCATACGGCTGTCCGACTGCGGCGACGTCTGTGAGGCATGAATCTGATTTTTAAAAAATACTACTACTGTGGAGATGAATCTACAACATCCTACTAGCTTCGTTCACTATACTACCAACTTTCGTGCAGAAGCCTGCGCAATGCTTGAAGCTGCCCAGATCGTGAACCACCAGGAGGTTTGCCCACCAAACACCGTCTTCCTTACAGACTGCTAGAAAGCTTGAAGACTGGTGAGAAACTCCTTGGGGACATCAGAGAAGAACTCGGCAGGCTAAAAAGGAAAACACACTGGGTTCTGCAGTGGCTACCGTCCCACTGTAACATTGCTGGAAACGAGCAGGCTGACAAACTCCCAAAGCGGGGTAGCCACATGGATCAGCCAGATCATCCACTGTCATATAATGAGGCAAACACCATTCTGCATGCCAGGTTCCATGAGTCTTGGAGGGGACGACTAGGGATTGAAAAAGACAACGATGATCTACAGGGCCTCAGTCATCGGCACTAGGCGATATTGTTAAGACCTAGTGCAGGCCATTGCCGACTCCTGTCACACCTCCACAGGATAAACCTGTCACACATAAGTGAGTGCCCCTGTGGCACTGGCATCCAGACACCTGAACATATCCTCCAGGACTGCCCTACTTACCAAGACATTCGGTGTCAAACCTGGCCGGTGAGAGTGGCCAGGAGAAGCTGTGGGGACCAACAAAGGCGCTACAACAGACAGCAGACTTCGCCACCAGGACTGGACTGAAGATTTGAACATGGTCACAGGGAACGCAGAAGAAGAAGTAGTTCACTATACTCACGGAGACTCCAAGACACGACTCTGATACAATGTTTGATGCAGAAATGCAGGTCTTTCATTAGACTGTGTATTGGGGGAAGGGGTGGGGAGGGGGTCTGTAGTGAACAAACCTAGTAGGATTCCATCAGATTCATGCCTCACAGACGTCATAGTGGGATAAGCCAACCGTAGGACTGAAGGTGGGTGTATGGATCACGGTCCCGAACCCCTGGATCAGCCCTTATGTGTGAAAAAAGAAGAAGAAAACGTTTCTAAGGAAACGATGTTGCATTATGAACTCATTGTGAAATGTTTGCAGGGAGAAGAGTGTGCCGTCCAAATACGACCACGCTGTACAGCTCATGTCAGCAGCTTTCGCCATCCTCATCATCAACAGGAAGGTGATTCAAGTCATAATCCCTCAATTTTGGAATCAACTCGTACGCGCCGATTCGAATTATTTTTTTTTTACTCAAATGCGCCGATTTAACCCTTTCACCGCCAAAGTCGCATTTCAGCACCACAGTGACTTAACACGTATGTCACTAAAAGGCATCAAATTGGGGTCTATTATCCAAAGACCCTGTTGTCATAGTATTGGGAAGTAAGGATAGACCTTATTTTATATGTGTCACAGAAGAATCCCCAATACTGCAGATGGATTTTGTTCTCTACCCAGGTAATTTTGATGGACAATTTTGGCTGAACTATGGCTGGCGGTGAAAGGGTTAAAATCTACTCAAGTGCCTCTATTTGAAATTTACTCAGTAGTGCACATCCTGGATAGACAAATGTTTTTTGGCTAATCAGTTTTTAATTACAATAATGTTATTCCTTACAGAGCCCCATAGTTAGTGTGTTAACGTTGTATTGCGCTACGTGGCGCTCTCCCAAAAAGAAAATACAAAGAGCGCGCACACACGCACACGCACGCACACACACACACACACACACGCACACACGCACACACAACACACACGCGCGCGCGCGCGCGCTAGAAAGCAATTGTTTATGCCTTTTATTTTTAAAACCTTGTCTCAGTATCACATTGATACATAGATAGTATTGTTGGCGCAGTTGATAACGAAAAAGCGGCGCATTTCAGTACAGGGGAATTTAAAATCGGCGCAGTCGTGATGCAACGATTTTGGTTTTCCGAAGTTTTCACTGCTGTTCAATTTGTTCTGGCGTGTAAGTCTCTATTATGCCGATACCTTCCGCCTCTCTGCCTCTGTCGGTCTCTCTCTCTCTCTCTCTCTCTCTCTCTCTCTCTCTCTCTCTCTCTCTCTCTCTCTCTCTCTCTCTCTCTCTCTCTCTCTCTCTCTCTCTCTCTCGCTCTCTCTCTCTCTCTCTCTCTCTCTCTCTCTCTCTCTCTCGCTCTCTCTCTCTCTCTCTCTCTCTCTCTCTCTCTCTCTCTCTCTCTCTCTCTCTCTCACTCTCTCTCTCTCTCTCTCTCTCTCTCTCTCTCTCTCTCTCTCTCTCTCTCTCTCTCTCTCTCTCTCTCTCTCTCTCTCTCTCTCTCTCTCTCTCTCTCTCACACACACACACACCCATACAGTTCCTATTGCAAAATGATAACAAATGTGTCGCAAGAGATGTGGCAATGTTAATGCTTAGCATCCAATATGCTTTACCCTTCCACCGCCAGCCATATTTCAGCCAAACATTTCCATTAAGTTTACCTGGGTAGAGAACAAAATCCATCTGCAGTATTGGGGATTCTTCTGTGACATATATAAAATAAGGTCTAGCCTTACTTCCCAAAACTAAGACAATAGAGTCTTTGGATAATAGACCCCAATTTGATGCCTTTTAGTGACATAGGTGTCAAATCACTGTAGTGCTAAAATGCGACTTTGGCGGTGAAAGGGTTAAAGGGGAGAATGATAGGCATAATTCAATTCAGTTTGGCTCCACTTCAAAGACTTTCACCGGTTTCTCTTTTGCACGCGCATTAAAGGATAGGTAAGGGCGGGGCAGTGGGTGGATGCCCTGTGCCTCCATGCGACCCCGCTCCCTCCACGAGTCTCTCCCTGCGGGGATGCCGGGGAGAAGGGGGGTGTCTTTCGTACACATAGTTCCCCCACGCCACCTTCTGGAAGTTCTGTGCTTGTAACTTCCCCAAATCTGTCCCTCTATGATTCTGCCTTTTGTTTATGATTTATTGGCCCATTCACTCGCCTTTTTCCTCAAAAAAAATCTTGCAAATAATTTCTCCTGTCGGCTGTATGCAGTGTGAAGCGGGGAGACCAGTGAAACCTGAAAACTGGACACATACGCACCTTACCCATTATGGTCTTATGGTCTGGGAACGCAGAAGAAGAAGAAGGGGGCGGGCAAAATCCACATTTTTAATGTGAAAAAAAAGATAATTTGTAGACAAAAATGACAACCTGTCCTGCTCTTTTCTGTCTTTAACTGATCTCCCCAACGGTTCTAGAATGTGGATATGGCCAGGAGATGTCTCAGTTTGAACCGGATCATAATTAGTATGGTAAGTAAACGAGGTCAACACTCTTTTAAACTTGTTCTCCTTTGTGCACAGAATGATGGGAGACGTCCTGCATTTGTCACTGTGCATGGGTGCTTCTCCCAAATTCCCGAAGCTGAATAGCAGGTAGCAGGGCCAGGGGTCAAGTGGTCACCTAACCCCCTAGTCCCTGGTGGTGTACAGGGGCGGTATCCCTGTTGGGGGGTGGGGGGTGATGGGCGCAATGCCCCCCACCCCACCCTGCAGCTGAAGCAAAAACGCTATTCTAGAGAGATTTGACAGGCTCTTCTTGAAGCAAAGTGAGAAGTTAAGGCACAGCATGGGCAATGATCAGTGGTGGTTGGGACAAGTTTGGAAGGTGAGAAAGGGAGGTTGCTTCTCAATATATTATTATTTTAAAATCTGAGACGCCTTTCTGAAGCGTAGGGAAAGCGAACCGCTGCGTAGCGAAGCTAGGAAGGCGTTTCGTTGGACACCGCTACTTCGTAGCAAACCTGACTGCTAGGCTAGCTACACACTCGCGAGTAGCTACGGTGGCTAATAATCGAGTTTCTGCTCTAATAGATCATTGTTTACTTTTCCAACAACTAGAGGGTTTTTTGAAGAGTTGAATGTTCATTGTCGTTAATACCACGCCGTCGATTGTACGTCTTTTTCAGACGGCCATTTTCCCCTATCTTTGCTAACTTTAGGCCTACTCGACAAACTTCCCCAGCTTCGCTAGCTGATCGGAAACGCAGGTCTGATCTGTATGCAGAGGCACATAAGACCGAATAGCCAAAGCGTGGCTGTGTCTAGAGAGGTACTGACCTTTCCTTGGAGTAGGGATCCTGGGTTTCTGAGTGGCGGTGTTTTTGCCGGTGGGCTCTGCAGTCATGAAAAACGGTGCTGTTAGGCCTATGGGACAGTCTGACGAGTGTAATATCTAAATGGTCACCGAGTGGAGAGCAGCTACTACGGACCCGTGCATGCTCAATGGAATGCCCCGTGTGCGCCCACACCTGTTGTAACACAACACAGGATTTCCCAATGTGGGTGCAGTGCTGCTCTTGTGTTGGGGGGGCAGGTGTGACCGCGCCAGTGCGTCTCTGGGCCCCATCGGCACCTTCGGGTGTTTCTTCTTTCATGCTACTATAAAAACAACAACTCATGAACGTAGCTTGCACGGACGCACCCGTGCGTGTATTGTCCGGGGGGGGGGGGGGGGGGGGGGGGGGGGGGGGGGGGGGGGGGGGGGGGGGGGGGGGGGGTGGGGGGGGGGGGGGGGGGGGGGGGGGTGGGGGGTTGGGGGGGGGTGTTCGTGTCGGAGTGCGGCTTTGTCAGCGCAGCGTTGCGAACACGCTTGAAAACTTTCCATATAATATATCCGCCCCGGTGCAGTGGGTGGATGCCTCGTGCCTCCATACGGGGAGCTGGACGACCCCGACCCCTCCACGAGTCTCTCCCCGTGGGGATACCGGGGGGGGGGGTCTTTGGTAAAAATAGTTCCACCCACCTTCTAGAAGTTATGTGCTTGTAACTTCCTCTAATTTGCCATTCTCTTTGACTCTGCCTTTTTCCTTCGCTTTCTGTCATCTACTATCTTTCTGACTTATTGGCCCATTCTCCTGCCTCGTTTTCAAAACAAATCTTCCAAATAATGTTTCTCCTTTGAGCTCCTCCGAAATCGGAATGTGTCGGCTGTACGCAGCGGGGAGAGCAGTGAAACCCGAAAACTGGGCACATACGTACATTACCCATTATGGCCATATGGCCTGGGAACGAAGAAGAAGAAGAATTTATGGGCCCCCACCAGATGGAGGAGATTTCCCGGCGGCTGTTCCTGCTGAGGGAGGAGGCCGGGGGCAAGATGGAGATGGCCCACACGGAGCGCTACAAGACGGAGGAGCTCATCTTCAACATCCTGCCAGAGCACGTGGCACGCTACTTCATCGGCGAGCAGAGAGACAGCATGGTGTGTGTGTGTGGGTGTGTGCTCGGAGGTGTGCGCGTGCGCGAACGCATGTGTATGTGTGTGTGTTTCTTTGTGTGTGTGTGTGTGTGTGAAGAGGCGGATCACATCATTTCTAAGGGTTTTTTTTCTCCAAAAATCAGGTATGGTATTCTGGTAAAAATGGTTGTAAAGGACGATATTGCAGGCGTGAAGCGTCAAGTCGACGGCACAAAGCGCCTAGTTTGCTAGGGGGGGGGGGGGCACCGGGACATTTCCCCAAAACATGAACTGAAATGGTACAATTTGGTGCCATCTGAGCTCACAATTTACTGCTATAAATCCTTTTAAAAATTATCAAGAATTCTCCCTTTTTATTTGCCAGGGGGGCTTCCAGAAACCCAAGACCCTCCCCCCGATCCGTCCTGGTGTCTGTGTCAGTGTCTGTGTGTCTGTATCTTAAAGTCGTGACAAGTTACTTTTCAAACTTTTGTCGGCCATGAGTACTGGCTAAGTGGCCAGTAGATGGAATGATATCCCCTTTGCCCCCCAGAGCGTAATGGTATTGGTCTTAGAATGGGTATGAAGTCCAGTCAAAGTCAGAAATATTTTATTATCACGTTAGGTGATATACATATGACCTAAACCAATCTACATTATATTCTAGTCAGGGACACTTCTCTGTGAAATTCGCGCTAGTCCCACATGGAGACTCGCCACTTGAAGCGGGTGGGGTGGGTGTTAACTCAGACAAATATCTATCAATTTGCTTCATACCAGGCAGCGGGACTCTCCATGATCTTATTGAAATGTCACAGTCGTTGGTTGTTTTACGTGCGTAATGTGCACGGATCAGATTTGCTTTCGAATTTGCCGAACGATTCGGCGTTCAGTTCGATTTTCCCCGTCCAAGTGGAGTGAAAGGGGCGAGGTTGGGATTTGAACCCCAGTCACTCACTCATTGAATTGGCCGATGATCGATCACCCTTAACCATTCTGCCACCTTCCTTTCTGCTTATGGCAATAAACATATATAACAATTGGATTTGACTCTCTCTCTCTCTCTCTCTCTCTCTCTCTCTCTCTCTCTCTCTCTTTCTCTCTCTCCTCTCTCTCTCTCTCTCATTTCTTCCCCATCCTCGCCTCCCATATTGAAGCGTCTTCGTCTCTCCTCTCTCTCTCTCTCCTTCTCGATCTTCTCTCTCTCTCTCTTTGCCCTCTCTCTCTCCCTCCCTGCCCTCCATCTCTCTCTCCCCGTCTCTCTTCTCTCTCTCTCTCTCTCTCTCTCTCTCTTCTCTCTCTCTCTCTCTCTCTTCTCTCTCTCTCTCTCTCTCTCTCTCTCTCTCTCTCTGTCTCTCTCTCTCTCTCTCTCTCTCTCTCTCTCTCTCTCTCTCTCTCTCTCTCTCTCTCCCTGCCCTCCATCTCTGCCCCCCCCCCCCCCTCTCTCTCTCTCTCTACTTGAACAGTGACGATTATGTAATGTTTGCTCCTACTGTCACCCCGTTCACCCACCCCGTCCATCCAAATCGTCCTATTTTACTTGCCTTATGATTAGTATACTTCTCCCTTCCCCCGCCCCCCCCCCCCCCCCCCCCCCCCCCACCTCGATACAAAATACAGGCAGAAGGCCTAATCATTAAATCAAAAGTTGAATTGAGTTGGCTCTCTCCTCTCTCTCTCTCTCTCTCTACCCCCCCCCCCCCTCTCTCTCCCCACACCACCACACACACACACAACTATCCCCACCAGGACCTGTACCATCACGCCTACGACGACGTGGCGGTGATGTTCGCGGCCTGCCCCAACTTCCACGACTTCTACAACGAGAGCGCCATCAACAACCAGGGCCTGGAGTGCCTGCGCCTGCTCAACGAGATCATCTCCGACTACGACGAGCTGCTGGACAAGCCCAAGTTCAGGAACAAGATCACCAAGATCAAGACCGTGGGTCCCACCTACATGGCGGCCAGTGGGATGGTCAGTGCTGAGGTTCGACGGAGCATGCAGGTATGCACAGAGAGAGGAGGAGGAGAGAGAGAGAAGTCGGAATGTTTTAATTGTGGAGGCCTTTGGCCCATTACAATAGATATATATAGAGAGAGATGATATAGGATCACCAAGATCAAGACCGTGGGTCCCACCTTCATGGCGGCCAGCGGCATGGTCAGTGCTGAGGTTCGACGGAGCATGCAGGTATGCAGAGAGAGAGAGGGAGGGAGAGAGAGAGAATCCAAGATCACCAAGACCAGACTGGATCCCACCAACGTTTTGATCCCACCTACATGGCGGCTAGCGTGCGTAATGGTCTAAGCTCAGGTTCGACGGATCATGCAGATACATAGAGAGAAGAGGGGGGGGGTGTAGAGAGAGATAAAGAAAGACAGACAGAGAGAGAGAGAGAGGGGGGGATCCAAGATCACCAAGAACAGAAACACGTGGCATGGTCAGTGCTGAGGTTCGACGGAGCATGCAGGTACAGAGAGAGTATGTGTGGGGGGAGGGGGAGAGCGTCTGGCTCTGGACTGGTTTGTCAATAAATAGAGACTTAGTGTGTGTGTGTGTGTAACAGACTAACAGACCCCAAGGTCACAAAGATCTAGACGCGTGCAGGGAGAAAACAAAATTGTGGATAGTGTGCGTCGGCTTTTAAATCATCCATTCAAACGGTTATGCTCGTGGATTTCAAACTTAAGTTGGTGCAGTGGAACCTTCCTTTAAGACCTTGAAAAACATCCAAAATAAGGTCTTAAGCGGGAGGGAGTTGTATGAGGGAGGTGATTTGTAATGCTTACAAAGAAGGGCAGTGTCTCAGAGAAGTAGGTCTTAAGTGGGAGGGAGTCTTATACGGGGGGGGGGGGGGGGGGCCGCTCTTATAAGGGATGTTCCACTGTAGTTCGGTTCAGTTGACGAGTTCAGTCCAGAAGCAAGTTGCCAAGTTTCTCGAGCAAAGGGCTGTAACTTTACGAGAACGTCACAGTCTACGGGGAAGCCCGTTTTAACGTGTTTTTCTCCCCTGTTTTAAAGGTGGACCCTGACGGATGAGTTTTTGCAAGAAACACGTCGAGGTCACGAGAAAGACAACCTTTTCAAGGATCGGAACACTCACTTTGCTCTGGTTTCCTAGAAATTAAACCGTCAAAACGGCGATTCCTCCTTGGCGGAGATGCCGGAGAGAGTAGCCATTTTGGATAGGGTGGGTGGAGGTCACT
>CM065706.1:20065337-20067837 GCA_017654935.2 Phymorhynchus buccinoides | reverse complement strand
GCGGCCCGAGTTTCCCTGGCTGATCCGGGGGGACTTAACGGTCGTGCATGACACACCCCTGCATGCATCATGCGGGGCCCGGGTGTCTCCGGCTAGACCGGGTCATTTAACGGTCGTGTATGACTTTTGAACTCGTCTTTTCCCCTCTAACACACATCTCCCCTTCCTCCTCCCCCTTTTTATTTATAAATTAAATCTTCAACATCTGACTAACTTCCTTAAATTTTGAATCTCATAAATATCATTCTACATGGCAAACAGAGTATCTAAAAATACTTAAATAATATCCCTGTCTATCTTGGGCTCTATCTTCTCCCCATAATATCTCATCAGTTCACTTTCTACTCCATCTGTTGCTGTTATTTTCTTTCTGTTTCGTACTACCCCCTAAAGTGCAGCAGAATCTTCAACGTGATGAAGTTGGCTGCCTAAGGAGGAGAAGAAGAGGTGCACTGCTCAAGTAACACCAATGTAAATGTGTCGTGTACATTTTGTGAACAGTTAAAACATATATAAAAATATCGATGGCACTTCGTGCTTTTCAGCCATATGAGCGCCTTGTTCCTGAGTGGTTCTCAACCAGTGAGTGCATGGTGACAAGGTATCAAACCACTTGTAAAGGTAGGTACAACCGTCAACATTCTATGACACATCAGGTTCCCAGCAACATTCCATACGTTTGTCCATTGAATGCACACATTCTACAGTCACACTGTAGAAAGTATACATTCTCTGTTTCATTTCCAACCAGTCGTAGAATGTATGCATTCTACAATCTCATCATGGAATGTGTACATTCTACGCGGGTCAATAATCTATACAACATATATTTTTATTATATGCTAGGTAGCTTTGTTCTCTCTCTCTCTCTCTCTCTCTCTCTCTCTCTCTCTCTCTCTCTCTCTCTCTCTCTCTCTCTCTCTCTCTCTCTCTCTCTCTCTCTCTCTCTCTCTCTCTCTCTCTCTCTCTCTCTCTCTCTCTCTGAGTCGATCGATGAACCCCCTACGTGTCTTAAGAGTCTGTGTTGGTGAACAAACAAGAGAAAACATGAACGTTCTCTGAAGCTCGCTCAGCCTGGAGACAAACGGGTGGTAGGTGGTTCTAGTATGGGTATCCTGCTGATGCCAATTAACGTAGGGACAACACGCGTGGAGAGAGAGAGAGAGACTGACTTTCTTGTCCTACAAACACACTTGCGCACGCACGCACGCGCACACGCACACGCACACGCACACACACACACACACACACAAAGAGTAACACCACATACACACACGCACGCGCGCATGCACACACACACACACACACACACCAGGACACACGCACACGCAAATGCGCGTGCGCGCGCGCGCACACACACACACACGACCCTCCCTCCCCTTCCTTGTCGACCTGATCCGCTTTTTGCAACCGAATATCGCACACTATTGCCCGTACTTGATGTTTATATCATCTGTGTTTATGCCTATGCGTGATGTACTGTATCAATGCTAGTATTTATTGTAGGTTTTGTGTATTACTTTAGTGGCGCTTAATTATGTATCTTATTTTAATCATTTGTAAAGCGCAAAGAGCTCCCGTTTAACTGAGAGGTGTTGCGCTACATAAAAAAATCAATATTATTATTACTATTATTTATTATTTTTACTATGATTATTACAGTGGAACCTCCCTGATAAGACATTCAAAATCATCCAAAATGAGGTCTTATAAAGGAGGGGTCTTAACAGGGAGGTAATTTTAATACTCGCAAAGAAGGACAATGTCTCAGAAAAGTAGATCTTATATGGGAGGTCTTAAAAGGGAGGTTCCACTGTATTATTATTAGTATTGTTGTTGTTGTCGTTGTTGTTGTCGTCGTCGTTGTTGTTGTTGTCGTCGTTGTTGTTGTTGTCGTCGTTGTTGTTGTTGTCGTCGTTGTTGTTGTTGTTGTTGTTGTTGTTGTCGTCGTTGTCGTTGTTGTTGTCGTCGTTGTTGTTGTTGTCGTCGTCGTTGTTGTTGTCGTTGTTGTCGTTGTTGTTGTTGTTGTCGTCGTTGTTGTTGTCGTCGTCGTTGTTGTTTTTGTTGTTGTTGTTGTTGATGTTGTTGTTGTTGTTGGTGGTGTTGTTGTCGTCGTTGTCGTTGGTGTTGTTGTCGTTGGTGTTTTTGTTGTTGTTGTTGTTGATGTCGTTGTTGTTGTTGTTTTTGTTGTTGTTGTTGTTGTTGTTGTTGTTGTTGTTTCGTTGTTGTTGTTGTTGTCGTTGTTGTTGTTGATGTCGTTGTTGTTGTTGATGTCGTTGTTGTTGTTGTTGTTGTCGTCGTTGTTGTTGTTGATGTCGTTGTTGTTGTTGTTGATGTTGTTGTCGTTGTTGTTGTTGTTGTTGATGTCGTTGTCGTTGTTGTTTTTTTTGTCGTTGTTGTTGTTGTCGTCGTTGTTGTTGTTGTTGTCGTTGTTGTTGTTGTTGTTGTCGTTGTTGTTGTTGTTGATGTCGTTGGTGTTTTTGTTGTTGTTGTTTATGTC
>CM065706.1:20047837-20055337 GCA_017654935.2 Phymorhynchus buccinoides | reverse complement strand
CACACGTATGAATGAGCCAAAGTGTGTGTGTGTGTTTTTTTGTGCGTGCGTGTGTGTGTGTGTGTGTGTGTGTGTATGTGCGTGCGTGTGTGCGCGTGGGGGGGTGTACATGTGTGTGTGTGTACGTGTGTGCTTGTATGTGTTTTTATGTAGCCTACGGACGTGCGTGCGTGGATACACGTATATAAGTGTATGTGTGCGTGCCCGTGTGTGTTTGTGTGTAACAGAAAGCAAAGCCTCCACCCTCCTTATCTGCATCTGAACATACAATCTCACTACCGCCAAGCCTGCTCACGGAACGAAATGCCGACACATCTCAGCAAGGTCTGCCTCCTCCTCCTCCTCCCCCTCCTCCTCCTCCTCCTCCTCCTCCTCCTCCCCCTCCTCCTCCTCCTCCTCCTCCTCCCCCCACCGCCACCACCTCCGATCCCCTCATCCCCGAGCATGGCTCAGCCGTGGATTTCGACATCATTCGGCGCCAATCGTCGGTAGTCGACGACGTCCAAACATCTTCTTCAGCGATGACTTCTTCACAAATGAAGAAGGAAGAGTTAGCGGTCAAGCTCTCGGACCAAGCCATAGGGCTCTTTTCCAAGTCCAATAGTTCCGGACGAGCCAACAAGTCCATGTCACCGTCGTCCAACCCCAACGCCGTATCGTCCGGCCACAAGGATAGCTTTTTTGCCAGAGTTGCGGCAGAGTCCACTAGCTCGGCTGTGTTTGCTGACGTGACCCCTTTGTTTTCGCCTAACACCCTGGTTCGTGCTTTCAAAAGGTCTTCGGCAGTGTCAAGCGCCAGTTCTGAAGAGGAGGAAGAGTCTTCGACGGACAACCACAACATGTGAGCAAGATGAAGTTTTGATAAACTGTGCATGCCGACAGGAACCAATAAGATCCCGTTACGATAAAGTCAAGTTTGTGTTGACAAAGAGAAAAGAAGGATCGTTGTCAGACACACAATGAGCAGCTCAACTTCCATCAAAGTCGTCAATTCTCTAACATCAAAATATCTAGGACCTATCTCTGGATCTGGAACAAATACGTCGTAGACGCCACTTCTGACGATAATCGCGACAAACTAGGAGGGTGCATAGAAAGGAGAAAAACCTACTGCTTACCGTGGGTTAAGACCATTAAACCCCCAAGTTCAGCCGAGAAGGCCCAGGTCAACCATGGCCCAGGTCAAACAAAAGCCAAAGATGAAGTGTCTGTCGAAAGTTTTCGCCGGTTGCAATTTCCCATCCTGAGTGATTGTTCGAAAGTTGCTGAGTCATTCCTCGATTCTCTCATGCATTCACTTCCAGAAGCAAGCAAAAAAAATCTAATGGTCTAGTAGTCAATGGTCACAGGCTCAGATGGTGATCTGGTCAGTGCTGATGAAAAATGCGCTGACTGAGCCTATGGTGACAGTAGCCTCACTCAGTTGGTTCCACTTCGTGGCAGTCTTGACGAAGAAGGAGCTGATTTCCTTCTTGAAACGCATCCTTAAGCAACACCTCCCCCCAGTCACACATCCCCTCACCCCACTACCAGTCGCCATAGCAACGACTTTCATTGTGGCGATTAATGGTGTGCACATGAAAACTCATTTCGTTGTGGAATATTCGAGTTAGTAATAATAATTAATGTGACATTTCTCCGAGACACACGCCTGAAAATGAAATAAAAGCTGCAAGCATGAATTCTTGGCCAAAATTAAAAAAATGTAGAATTCACGAATGCTTGTTGGTCTTATTGTGTGTATATGGACTTCATTCTCGGCCAAATGTAGAGAGATATTCTCAAATACTTGTTGGACATATGAACCAATGCTATGAGATTTGCTATTTGACTGTAATAAAAAGTATTTTTTATTAAATGTATGGCTAAAAGTGATATTATGGATATTTTATTGCTAGGATTCTCCTCAGTAGGGAGAATACTATTGTTATTGCAAGAACTCCTCTTCTTTTTCTTCTTCTTTTTTCTTTTTCTTAATTTGTTGCGTTTCTTTTTTTTAACAGTATTTTTTTGTTCAGGAAAGTTGCCGGGTATTAAGGGATAGCGAAATTTACAATATTAAATGATTTCGCCGAAAATTTTGCCAGAGCTGCGACAGAGTCCACCAGCTCGGCTGGGTTTCTTGACGTGACTCCTTTGTTTTCGCCTAACACTCTGGTTCGTGCTTTCAAAAGGTCTCCGGCAGTGTCAAGCGCCAGTTCTGAAGAGGACGAAGAGTCTTCGACAGACAACCACGACTCAAAAACGAATAACTCAAAAACAACTGCATGGAAAATGTTCATAATTCTATTTTCAGTATTAATTAACCAGTAACATTGCAACACTTTCGTTATAGATTCGAACCGGAAGTGGGGAATTTTAATTTTGAATAACTTGCAAACAGCTATTTGAAGGGGAGAATCCTGTCATGTTTGCTCTCAAAGGCAAGCATAAGCCCTCTAGTTATTATTATTATTATTATTATTATTATTATTATTATTATTATTACTATCATTATTATCTTTATTTAAAAGTAAGATGTGTTCATTTCGGAAAGAGGGGTGTGTGTGTGTGTTGGGTGAATGTGTGTGTGTGTGTGTGTGTGTGTGTGTGTGTGTGTGTGTGTGAGTGAGTGTGCGTGTGTGTGTGTACATGCATGCATACGTGTGGAATAAAACATAATGTATGTGTGCTAGGTTTAATGTGTGTATAAGTACTATGTGAGTTTATTCCAGTTATGCAATTATGGATTCTCTGAGTGCCTTTTTGGTAAGGTATATCATCACATTTTCTAACATAAAACGGAGATGGTATAGAACGAAATTTTAACAAGTGAATGCTCTAATGCCTTAGCCAGTTAAATTAAAATCTTAATAAAACAGTTCGATCCAACATTTTTGTTTGACCATCTCGGACCATTTCAATTTCTCGTATGAATATGACGAGTTATATGACTAAAGTTTAGATAAAGTCATTACAGCCGAGGTGAGTGAGACAGCCATTGCTGGGTGACTTCAGTATGTTGCAAACAAAGTTTCCTCTTCGTTAAGCAGATCTGTTAAATAAATGGAAACATTATATACTGTTCAAAACAAGAAACGCAACAACCAATTACTTTGACCTTATCGTTATTTGTTTGCACACCGAAAACAAATTGTAGACAAATCATGTAATGGAAGAAGCGAGAATGTCCAAACTTGTACCTTCCTTCCACACTTCACTCACCTTCAGCGGTACGTTGACCGTACAATACCTGGCCAGTGC
Source organism: Phymorhynchus buccinoides (assembly GCA_017654935.2). Lineage (NCBI taxonomy): Eukaryota > Metazoa > Mollusca > Gastropoda > Neogastropoda > Raphitomidae > Phymorhynchus > Phymorhynchus buccinoides. Next base: position 20,052,094 of record CM065706.1, on the reverse strand, counting down.
GCCATGTCCAGAATCAGTGAGGGGTATGATATCACATTGCATGCCTAAACATTGTTGCGTTTCTTTTTTTTAAAGGGTATACATCTTTTTTTGTAATATAGGATTTTCGTGTTTCCCTTTATTAATTAACTCAATAAGCTTTCGTCATTGGCTGATCTGACTTTAGCACGAATCTATGGACAATATGAAAGTGACAGATGTACACAACAACAACAAAAGAAGAAAACAAAGCGAGGCTGTTTCGTCAAGATATCGTCTTTAATCAAACATCTTCAGGTACTAACAAGATATTGATTTCTTCAGTAATGGAAAACCAATGTACAGTTTAGTGTTTTGTGAATGACTATGACTCGGAATTAGGAATCCTTGGCACTGGCTCAAGTTAATACTTTACTATTAAGAGATTAGCTGGCCTTTGGGTGCCTTCCCCTGGCTCAAGTTAGTGCTTTGCTACCGAGATCAGCTGGCCTTTCTGTACCTTCCCCTGGCTCAAGTTAGTGCTTTGCTAAAGAGATTAACTGGCCTTTCGGTGCCTTCCCCTGGCTCAAGTTAGTGATTTGCTATTAAGAGATCAGCTGGCCTTTCTGTACCTTCCCCTGGCTCAAGTTAGTGCTTTGCTACAGAGATCAGCTGGCCTTTCTGTGCCTTCCCCTGGCTCAAGTTAGTGCTTTGCTAAAGAGATTAACTGGCCTTTCGGTGCCTTCCCCTGGCTCAAGTTAGTGCTTTGCTAAAGAGATCAGCTGGCCTTTCTGTACCTTCCCCTGGCTCAAGTTAGTGCTTTGCTAAAGAGATCAGCTGGCCTTTCGGTGCCTTCCCCTGGCTCAAGTTAGTGCTTTGCTAAAGAGATTAGCTGGCCTTTGGGTACCTTCCCCTGGCTCAAGTTAGTGCTTTGCTATTAAGAGATCAGCTGGCCTTTCTGTACCTTCCCCTGGCTCAAGTTAGTGCTTTGCTAAAGAGATCAGCTGGCCTTTCGGTGCCTTCCCCTGGCTCAAGTTAGTGCTTTGCTACAGAGATTAGCTGGCCTTTGGGTACCTTCCCCTGGCTCAAGTTAGTGCTTTGCTAAAGAGATCAGTTGGCCTTTGGTTACCTTCCCCTGGCTCAAGTTAGTGATTTGCTATTAAGAGATCAGCTGGCCTTTCTGTACCTTCCCCTGGCTGAAGTTAGTGCTGTATTAAAGAGATTAGCTGGCCTTTCTGTACCTTCCCCTGGCTCAAGTTAGTGCTGTATTAAAGAGATTAGCTGGCCTTTCGGTGCCTTCCCCTGGCTCAAGTTAGTGCTTTGCTACAGAGATCAGCTGGCCTTCAGTGGGTACCTTCCCCTGGCTCAAGTTAGTGCTTTGCTATTAAGAGATCAGCTGGCCTTTCGGTACCTTCCCCTGGCTCAAGTTAGTGCTTTGCTAAAGAGATTAGCTGGCCTTTCGGTACCTTCCCCTGGCTCAAGTTAGTGCTTTGCTATTAAGAGATTAGCTGGACTTTGGGTACCTTCCCCTGGCTCAAGTTAGTGCTTTGCTATTAAGAGATCAGCTGGCCTTTCGGTGCCTTCCCCTGGCTCAAGTTAGTGCTTTGCTACAGAGATCAGCTGGCCTTTGGGTACCTTCCCCTGTCTCAAGTTAGTGCTTTGCTAAAGAGATTAGCTGGCCTTTGGGTACCTTCCCCTGGCTCAAGTTAGTGCTTTGCTATTAAGAGATTAGCTGGCCTTTGGGTACCTTCCCCTGGCTCAAGTTAGTGCTTTGCTATTAAGAGATTAGCTGGCCTTTGGGTGCCTTCCCCTGGCTCAAGTTAGTGCTTTGCTATTAAGAGATTAGCTGGCCTTTGGGTACCTTCCCCTGGCTCAAGTTAGTGCTTTGCTATTAAGAGATTAGCTGGACTTTGGGTACCTTCCCCTGGCTCAAGTTAGTGCTTTGCTATTAAGAGATTAGCTGGCCTTTCGGTACCTTCCCCAACGCCAGCTGTCCTTGGGTCCTCTTGGCTCGGAGAATGCGGATACCCCCTGAGCAGGACCTCACCGCGTTAGCTACACTACATACGATTCGATTCACTGTGACCCGATTTTGACATTCGTGAGGCATTATACGCGTGAAAATCTACTGTCTAAATAAATCTGATGAAATCCTACTGTCGTGTTCACTATATTTGTAGTCCCCTCTACACGAATCTGATGAAATATCTGTATTTTTGTATCAGACATTTTATTTCATTCGTGTATTGGGGTCTACTTGAATATAGTGAGCGAAAATAGTCGCATTAATTTTAGACGGAAGTATTGCACGTGAATCATGACTCACAGACATCGTCACAATTGCATCGTATTGGGGTCAAATCGTATATAGTGTGGCTGGCCCTTTAGACTGTAGTTGCCATGATGAAGTCCAGCAGTCTTCTCCAGGTTGGTGCGCTTGCCCTAGAGCTGCACCTGTAGGTCCACCCCAACCCCCAACCCCAGGCCAGGTCTGGGTACGTCCACCACAACATTAACCCCCACCCCCAGGCCAGGTCTGGGGTCGTCCACCACAACATTAACCCTCACCCCCAGGCCAGGTCTGGCGTCGTCCACCACAACATTAACCCCACCCCCAGGCCAGGTCTGGCGTCGTCCACCACAACATTAACCCTCACCCCCAGGCCAGGTCTGGCGTCGTCCACCACAACATTAACCCCACCCCCAGGCCAGGTCTGGCGTCGTCCACCACAACATTAACCCTCACCCCCAGGCCAGGTCTGGCGTCGTCCACCACAACATTAACCCCCACCCCCAGGCCAGGTCTGGCGTCGTCCACCACAACATTAACCCCCACCCCCAGGCCAGGTCTGGCGTCGTCCACCACAACATTAACCCTCACCCCCAGGCCAGGTCTGGCGTCGTCCACCACAACATTAACCCTCACCCCCAGGCCAGGTCTGGCGTCGTCCACCACAACATTAACCCCCACCCCCAGGCCAGGTCTGGCGTCGTCCACCACAACATTAACCCCCACCCCCAGGCCAGGTCTGGCGTCGTCCACCACAACATTAACCCCCACCCCCAGGCCAGGTCTGGGGTCGTCCACCACAACATTAACCCCCACCCCCAGGCCAGGTCTGGCGTCGTCCACCACAACATTAACCCCCACCCCCAGGCCAGGTCTGGCGTCGTCCACCACAACCCCCCACCCCCAGGCCAGGTCTGGAGTCGTCCACCACAACATTAACCCCCACCCCCAGGCCAGGTCTGGCGTCGTCCACCACAACCCCCACCCCCAGGCCAGGTCTGGCGTCGTCCACCACAACATTAACCCCCACCCCCAGGCCAGGTCTGGGGTCGTCCACCACAACATTAACCCTCACCCCCAGGCCAGGTCTGGGGTCGTCCACCACAACATTAACCCCCACCCCCAGGCCAGGTCTGGGGTCGTCCACCACAACATTAACCCCCACCCCCAGGCCAGGTCTGGGGTCGTCCACCACAACATTAACCCCCACCCCCAGGCCAGGTCTGGCGTCGTCCACCACAACATTAACCCCCACCCCCAGGCCAGGTCTGGCGTCGTCCACCACAACATTAACCCCCACCCCCAGGCCAGGTCTGGCGTCGTCCACCACAACATTAACCCTCACCCCCAGGCCAGGTCTGGCGTCGTCCACCACAACATTAACCCCCACCCCCAGGCCAGGTCTGGGGTCGTCCACCACAACATTAACCCCCACCCCCAGGCCAGGTCTGGAGTCGTCCACCACAACATTAACCCCCACCCCCAGGCCAGGTCTGGCGTCGTCCACCACAACATTAACCCCCACCCCCAGGCCAGGTCTGGGGTCGTCCACCACAACATTAACCCTCACCCCCAGGCCAGGTTTGGGGTCGTCCACCACAACATTAACCCCCACCCCCAGGCCAGGTCTGGCGTCGTCCACCACAACATTAACCCCCACCCCCAGGCCAGGTCTGGAGTCGTCCACCACAACATTAACCCCCACCCCCAGGCCAGGTCTGGCGTCGTCCACCACAACATTAACCCTCACCCCCAGGCCAGTTCTGGCGTCGTCCACCACAACCCCCACCCCCAGGCCAGGTCTGGCGTCGTCCACCACAACATTAACCCTCACCCCCAGGCCAGTTCTGGCGTCGTCCACCACAACATTAACCCCCACCCCCAGGCCAGGTCTGGCGTCGTCCACCACAACATTAACCCCCACCCCCAGGCCAGGTCTGGAGTCGTCCACCACAACATTAACCCCCACCCCCAGGCCAGGTCTGGCGTCGTCCACCACAACATTAACC
>CM065706.1:19880337-20045337 GCA_017654935.2 Phymorhynchus buccinoides | reverse complement strand
TAAAGTTCACAGTCATATTCAACAAGGTCAGCTAGTTTATGATTATCGATGTCAAAGATATCGATTCAAATGTGCTCTTCATAATAATAAATACTTTTTTTTTTTAAAGTTCACATATTCAACAAGGTCATCTAGTTTATGTTGGACTTAATTCGCTACAACTCGTGAATGCCGAAGTCAGTGCCTGTGGCTATCATACCGGTCATAAAGTATGTACCTCTACTTACTGACGTAGGTCGAGTGGTTTATCCAGCCTGTATTAGTGTATATTAATATCACAAACAAAAAGCCAATTCAATTCCCACGGTCCAACCATGGCCAAAGAAACGTTGGTCAAAAGTGTGTGTGTGTGTGTGTGTGTGTGTGTGTGTGTGCGTGCGTGCGTGCGTGCGTGCGTGCGTGCGTGTGTGTGTGTGTGTGTGTATAGAACAAGAAATGCCCTGAAGGTAGGTTTTAAGACCGTGTGGTGGTGTACATAGCAAATGACCTGTTGACGGTCAGGTGAATCTGACTGCTCGGGTTATTTTTTAAAGCGGATTAATAGTTAAGTATAGCACCCATAACTCACCGTCCTTTCTTTCCACTTCACACACACACACACACACACACACACACACACACACACACACACACACGGACACGCGCGCGCACGCGCGCACGCACACGCACACACGCGCACACACACATACTTCCTTTTTGACCTTTCTACGGCATTCCCCCACTATTGCAATTATACACAACAACAACACAGGGAGAGAGGGGGGTGTGGTATTTGTAGAAGGTGCAGAAAAAAACAAATACATGCCCCTTTTTTTTTTTACATCCAGCCCTCTGAAAAACTACAAAGCTAAAGACACCGCAATGCAAAACAGAAAAAACAACATGGATTAATGTTATTCAAAAAAGGCCATTGGCCCCTCCAAAAGGTCTTTGGCCCCTCTGAAGAGAGGGAGGGGGACAATAAATATGAAACAATGAAAATAACTGGAAAACAAAAATGGGAACTAGGAGATATAGGGGAAGATGGGGTAAAAAGCGCATGGGTGGGTAAGACGCCCACCCCAATTATCTCATGAAATAAAGAAAATTTCAGTCAAATTTGCCCATGAGACGAATGCTAGACATTAACGCTCGTCTCATGGGCAAAATGAGACTGAAATTAGCTTCATTTCATGAGATAATTGGGGTGGGCTTCTTACCCGCCCATGCGCTTTTTACCCCGTCTTGCCCTACTAGTATATCTCAGTTAGAATGCTTCTGACAAAAAGCATAGCAACATTCTTTTTATATCTGTTTCTCTTAGAGCAAAGCAGTAGCTGCAACCGAAACATGCAAGGGCGTCTGTGATTTATTTTTAAATGGGATGAACAGTTGACGTAAATTTTCCAGAGCTTGGTAACAGAATAGAACATGTATTTCATTTTCCTCACGTTGCATACACATTGAGCAAGTAACATCTGTTTCTTTGTGTTGCCTGTACATGTAATAATCAATTTACACAAACATTATATTATTAGGCCTATTTCCCATTTTTTTACGTTGCGTACACAAATTAACATGAAAAGCAACACTAGCTTAACTATGCTTCCGTTTAATGAGAGAGAGAGAGAGAGAGAGAGAGAGAGAGAGAGAGAGAGAGAGAGAGAGAGAGAGAGAGAGAGAGAGAGAGAGAGAGAGAGAGAGAGAGAGAGAGAGAGAGACATAATTATGCTTTAATCTAGGAAAAACGTTTGTTCCCAATACAGATTACATCATGTGAGCGCGTATAATCATAGATGTCAGCTTCTTACTAAAACTTACTCATAATATATTCGAATCTTAATGAAACGGTACAAAATATGAATAAAACAATAACCTACAATTTATTCGTTTTATCTTTTTTATAGGATGCATTTTATTCTGAGCTCGTGACACGCACATACAATACGTTAAATTGTTGCTGGTGTTCAAACACCAGGCGTTCAAAACTGCACTTGGTCAATTTTTAGTACAGTTTTATTTTTTGTGTATTTGACGGTTTAACCCTTTCGCCGCCAACCAATTTTCGGCAATATATGCCATTAAACTTACCTAGGCAGAGAAATGAAGAAGCAATATTGCGATTTCCTGTGTGACATGCAAAACATTAGGACTATCCATACCTTCAAAAATCACAAAAATAGGGTCTTCACATAACTGGCCCTAATTTGAAGCTTTTTAATGACATGGGTGTTAAACCATTGTGGTGCATAAATGCGACATTGGCGGTGAAAGGGTTAAAGGTTTTGGTTAGGGTTAGGGATAGAGTCAGTTTAATTTCAGATTGAATGGTTAAAAGATAAAGTTTCGCTGAAAACCGACATTGTCACGCGGATGGCGTCACTTTCCATATTTGGAGATGACCAAGTGCAGCATTGAACGTCTTGTCGTTCAAACACCCTGAGGGAGGCAATAGCTTAATTACAAGTATAATAGCCTTGCAAACGCGATCGAATGTTCCCCATGCCAGCCAGGCCATGCAGTAGGCCTACTCTAAAGACTGGGCTATGGAAGAGCTCTCTTCTGGTATATACAGTGGAACCTCCCTTATAAGACCTTCAAAAAATCGTCCAAAATGATCGAGGTCTTCGGTAGGTCTTATATGGGAGGGAGTCTTATAATGGGAGGTCCTGTAAGGGAGGTTCCACTGTATACACCCAATATAAAAGATTTCATTATAAATTATGTTTCAATGTGTGTCGTTTTTCCTCTTTCTTTTTTTTAATCAATTTTAATAATACTGAAACCAAAGGAGAGTTTACAGTTGCTTAAAGAGAACGATGCGCGTGGGGGGGGGGGGGGGGGGGGGGGGGGGGGGGGGGGGGGGGGGGGGGGGGGGGGGGGGGGGGGGGGGGGGGGGGGGGGGGGGGGGGGGGGGGAGGGAGAGAGAGAGAGAGAGAGATACGAATACGAATGTTTTATTGAGGGTAAAAAGGATAAGCTACAATAGCTTCTTTGCACCTTGCCCTCTCACTCACACATTCATACCATGCATCAAGCAAGAAAATTTAACATAAAACAATCAAGTAAAAAAAAAAAAAAAATTGAAAAAGAATCAAAAATGGGAATTAAAAGCAAACATGGATAATAATTAACAATGGTGAACTTGAATTGGTGGTTTAAATTGAGTACGAAAAAAGGGAAACAATTATGAGACAATGACCATTTTTCAGAATAATACCACTTTTGAGGAGAAAAAAAAAAGAAAGATAAGATGGGAATGAGAGAGGAGAGAGAGAGAGAGAGAGAGAGAGAGAGAGAGAGAGAGAGAGAGAGAAGAGAACAGAGAGAGAGAGAGAGAGAGAGAGAGAGGCCTAGAGAGAGAGAGAAAGAGAGACACGTCACGCCCCCCCCCCCCCCCAATGCAGGCAGTGAAATACGAACCCCCCCCCCCCCCCCCCGCCCCCCACCCCCCCCAATGAAAAAAAAGAAAGTCTCTCTGCCCTCCCCCCTCCCCCCCCCCCCCCCCCCCTTCTCTCTTTTTTTCTGTCACGTGCTGTAAGAAAAGACGATCTATCCTGTTATCCATTCCATTTAAGCTGCCATTCAATATTAAATAATAACATTTTGCTCCTTCGATCTCTCTCTCTCTGTCTCAGTGTCTGTCTCTCTCTCTCTCTGTGTCAGTGTGTGTCTCTGTCTCTTTCTCTCTCTCTGTGTCTGTGTCTCTCTTTCTCTGTCTCTCTCTCTTGCTCACATGCACACGCACGCACACGCGCGCATGCTTAAGTCTCTCTCTCTCTCTCTCTCTCTCTCTCTCTCTCTCTCTCTCTCTCTCTCTCTCTCTCTCTCTCTCTCTCTCTCTCTCTCTCTCTCTCTCTCTCTCTCTAACCCATTAGCCTACACGCACTAGCTAAAACAATGGGTATTTATAAAACTTGCCTCGGGCCATGCCGCGACTTGTTCCACTTTGCGCTCGCGCGCACTCCATTCCATACTTTTAGTATTATTCTTCCGCGCAGCAGTGCGGGATGGAAGCAGAACAGCAGTGGTAACCAAATCATGCTCCGAAGAATGTCCTCTACTTCCACATCCACAGACTCCGTTTACACTGGCACACGGGAAAGCAATGGCGTTATTCAGGCTCTTCTTACAGGTTAGACTCAACATAGCAATGTTAACTTATTGATTTGTATGCGAAAGCATCGTGGTTTGCTAAATTTTAGATCGTACCAAGACGTACTTTACTGACTCAGACTGTAGTCTGCTTGGCCTTGGCTAACCTTTCATTCCTTGAAACTGAAACTGAAACTGAAAGCGCTTTGCTTTAGCCTAGTCTAGTTATTTTTTGTTTGGGCACAAATTTGAAATCATTGAAGTTTTTATCACCCGCGGAGTTTACAGAGCGAAGGTCATATTGTTTTTGTTGTGTGTATGTGTGTGTATGTGGGTTTGTTAACAGCATATCAGTATTATCACCATGAAGGAATAAAGATAGGAAGATGAAACTTCATGTGCATGTAGCCTTGTAGGCTAGGTACTGTAGATGTGCCTTTTGGTGTCAAGGTCATGACCTTGATGTATGACCTTGAAAACTGAAATTCTATTTTTAGCCATCCATATCTCAGGCACCAGTCGACATAGGATGTTGAAACTTGGTATGAAGGTGGTTTGGCTTATGCTCCTTCCGAATATTGTTGACCAATTAAGGTCAAGGTCAAGGAGATCGCTGGACCCTGAAAATCGGGGTCGGAAAAATGGAGTTCCCAAGATAACAGCATATCACCATGAAGGAATAAGGATAGGAAGATGAAACTTGATGTGCATGTAGGCTAGGTACTGTAGATGTGCCTTTTGGTGTCAAGGTTATGACCTTGATATATGATCTTGAAAACTAAAAAACAATTTTTAGCCATATCTCAGGCACCAGTTGACATAGGATGTTGAAACTTGGTATGAAGATGGTTTGGCTTATGCTCCTTCCAATAATGTTGACCAATCGAGGTCAAGGAGATCGCTGGACCCTGAAAATCGGGAGGTTGGAAAAATGGAGTTCCCAAGATGAAATCAGGTGGGAATGTTGCCTGGGTATTGTAAATGTGCTTTTGGGGGTCAAGGTCATGACCTTGATGTGTGACCTTGAAAACTAGCAATGCGGGTGATTCTCGGATGCTTTTATGGGAAATCTACTCAGCAAGATAGGGACAGTCAGCAGCAGAAACAGTAAGATAGTGACAGTATGCAGCAGCAGCAAGATAATCACAGTCATCCTCCGAAGTCGGGGTGTGGCTGTGTAGCTCTTCAGGTGATTCTCGAATGCTACATTCGATAACTTTTCAATCTAGTTATCCCTCTTCTTTTTTAATGGAATTTGGACATGCTTAGCCTAGTCTATAAAGACGTATGGCTAAGAAAGATGTAGATTAACATGATAGATATGGGATATGGCAACTTGTAGTTTAGACCCCTCCCCCCCCCCCCCCCCCCCCCCCAATCGTGACAATGACATGAACACACAGAAGTCACACATACACACACAGTCACCCTCTCTCTCTCTCTCTCTCTCTCTCTCTCTCTCTCTCTCTCTCTCTCTCTCTCTCTCTCTCTCTCTCTCTCTCTCTCTCTCTCTCTCTCTCTCTTCTCTCTCTCTCTCCTCTCTCTCTCTTCTCTCTCTCTCTCTCTCTCTCTCTCTCTCTCTCTCTCTCTCTCTCTCTCTCTCTCTCTCTCTCTCTCTCTCTCTCTCTCTCTCTCTCTCTCTCTCTCTCTCTCTCTCTCTCTCTCCTCTCTCTCTCTCTCTCTCTCTCTCTCTCTCTCTCTCTCTCTCTCTCTCTCTCTCTCTCTCTCTCTCCCTCTCTCTCTCTCTCTCTCTCTTTTCTCTCTCTCGCTCTCTCTCTCTCTCTCTCTCTCTCTCTCTCTCTTTCAGTCTCTCTCTCTCTCTCTCTCTCTCTCTCTCTCTCTCATCTCTCTCCCTCTCTCTCTCTCTCTCTCTCTCTCTCTCTCTCTCTCTCTCTCTCTCTCTCTCTCTCTCTCTCTCTCTCTCTCTCTCTCTCTCTCTCTCTCTCTTCTCACTCAGTCTCTCTCTCTCTCTCTCTCTCTCTCTCTCTCTCTCTCTCTCTCTCTCTCTCTCTCTCTCTCTCTCTCTCTCTCTCTCTCTCCTCTCTCTCTCTCCTGATGATCTAAAAAATAAAACTAGCGTATCTTCCTTTCAAAAATCTTATCACAAGTTCCTAATGGAGAATCTTGTTTATCAGTAATGCTAATTAATCTAATGAGTTTTTACTTTTACTACAAACGTTACCAATGCCATCAGCTTATGCCTAGATTCTTATAAATCTCTCTCTCTCTCTCTCTCTCTCTCTCTCTCTCTCTCTCTCTCTCTCTCTCTCTCTCTCTCTCTCTCTCTCTGAAAAATTGTCATTGTCTCAAAATTGTTTCCCTTTTTTTCGTACTCAATTTAAGCCACCAATTCAAGTTCACCACTGTTAAGTATTATCCATGTTTACTTTAATTCCCATTTTTGATATCTTTGTTTTCGATTATTTCATGTGCCAATTTTTGTTCTATTTTCTTGACTTGATTGTTTTATGTCAAATTTGTGTTTGCTTGATGCATGGTATGAGTGTGTGAGTACATGTAAGAGGGCAAGGTGTAAAGAAGCTATTGTAGCTTATTATCAATAAAACATTCGTATTTCTGAGATTTTCTCTCTCTCTCTCTCTCTCTCTCTCTCTCTCTCTCTCTCTCTCTCTCTCTCTCTCTCTGTCTGACTGTCCGTCTGTCTGTCCGTTTGTCTGTTCTTCCATCTTTTTCCTCTCTCCGTCTGTCTGTCTGGCTTCTTTCTCTATAATTTGTTTGATTAAATTGAGATTTACTTGTAATTGATTTTCCACCTAGTGATGAAATCATGAATCGATTATGAAATATTTTTGATCTTATGATATCTTAAAAATAATTTTCATGTTTGTTGTTGTTCTTCTTTGTTTTTGCATTTTGTAGATTTTGTTTCCTTATTGATTTTTGAGGGCCGGATGAAAAAAAGCTGGTTGTGCGTTCTCAGTGGCAACATGTGGCCAGAATATGAGCCAGTGAAAATAAATTCAATAGGCTATTAAAAGTATTATGGGATCAGTAAGTAACACTAACACAACAGCTAATGAGTTTTGCACCTCTTGAATCTTCAGCACATGTTGCCATTAACTGGGGATTAACCCTTTCACCGCCAACCATATTTCAACCAAACATTTCCATTAAATTTACCTGGGTAGAGAACAAAATCCATCTGCAGTATTGTGGATTCTTCTGTGACATATATAAAATCTGGTCTATCCTTGCTTCCCAAAACTAAGACAGTTGTTTCAAATAATATAAGAACAATTCTTGTAACTTTTTTCGTTTTAGAGTTATGAGCATTTAAAGTTGGTAGGATGGCTGTCAGCCATTTTCAGAAATCACAGTCTGAAGTTTAGCTTAGCTGAAGAAAATGCATTGACATATTCATTTTAAGATACATTTTGGAGCATTTAAAGACCATAATAAAGATTGTCATATTGTTAGAGAGCACGAAAATGCCCATAACTCAAAATTGACAAAAAATGAGATTTTTGTTCTGAGAAACTAGCCCAGCGACTTAATGTCCCTTTCGTGGTGCTGGGTCACATATGCACACGCATACAAAATGATACATCATACAGTGATACACATACAAATTTATGCATGCATACATGTAACTTGAATGCAGACAAGATGAAAACTTAGAAAAGCCACTATTCCACACTCTTCCATATAAATTGCAAACGCACACACACATGTGTGCACACATACACACACACACACACACACACACACATATACATTTATGCGCACACGCTCACACATGTACAAGCTCTCAAATAATCACATGCATTCTTCATTTCTTTCATACAGTGATACACATACAAATTTATGCATGCATACATGTAACTTGAATGCAGACAAGATGAAAACTTAGAAAAGCCACTATTCCACACTCTTCCATATAAATTGCAAACGCACACACACATGTGTGCACACATACACACACACACACACACACACACACATATACATTTATGCGCACACGCTCACACATGTACAAGCTCTCAAATAATCACATGCATTCTTCATTTCTTGCATGCACAGATCTATACATACATATATACACATGTATTTGAGATACCATCCATTCCATCTGCATACATGATACATACACATGTATAACATAATTTCCACTATCAACAATCACAGCCACAACATGTATGCCCCTTAGAATTAGATACAAATTACTTGCAAAATATGGTAGACAGAATTGTACTTGATCTTGTTTTATTGATAACTAGCAATCGCCCCATGGCAGTTAACTCCCGTGGCAGTTTTAACCCCATGGCAGTTTTAACCCCGTGGCAGCTATCTCCTCCCTACACCTACCCCCTCCCCACATTGACTTGCTCGGGGACTTATCTGCCACTCGGCGACACACTTGTTTGCTATTGTGGCTTTCAACAGACAGCCAGTCTCAAAGACACGAAAGTGAAACTTTCGGTTTTACATTTCCAAGAAGAAGGCAGCATTTCACCTTCCAAGAAAATGGATCACAAAATTAATGTGTAAGGTCTTTTGAAAATATATAAAGATGAACTTACACACGTACTACTCTCTCTCTCTCTCTCTCTCTCTCTCTCTCTCTCTCTCTCTCTCTCTCTCTCTCTCTCTCTCTCCTCTCTCTCTCTCTCTGTCTCTGTGTTATGAGGGGGGTGAAGAGAGAGAGAGAGCGAGAGAGAGAGAGTAAGTAGTACTAACTTCTTCTTCTTCTTCTTCTTCTCCTTCTAAGTTCTTCTTCGGTCTTTCAGGCATGTTCCTGTCAATTATGAACGTAGATGCATCATGCTGCTGTTATGCGCCTAACTAAGAATAATTAGGCCCAGCATGTCTGACTTCGGCTAGAGGAAATGTTTTTGAAAGTATTTCTTGAAAAAAGGCAGGAGAATGGACCAGAAAGGCAGAACGATAGTAGATAACAGCATGCAAAGGGAAAAGGCAGAGTCAAAGAGACTGACAGATTAGAGGAAGTTATGAGCACAGAACTTCCAGAAGGTGGGGGAACTATTTGTATGGAAGACCCCCCCCCCCCCCAGTATTCCACGAGGGGGGTGGAGAGTACTACCACCCCCACCCCACCCCCCTACATTCGTAACCAAACCATACACACAGGCACAGGAACGTCAATGAGCTCTCTCTCTCTCTCTCTCTCTCTCTCTCTCTCTCTCTCTCTCTCTCTCTCTCTCTCTCTCTCTCTCTCTCTCTCTCTCTCTCTCTCTCTCTCTCTCTCTCTCTCTCTCTCTCTCTCTCTCTCTCTCTCTCTCTCTCTCTCTCTCTCTCTCTCTCTCTCTCTCTTCTCTCTCTCTCTCTCTCTCTCTCTCTCTCTCTCTCTCTCTCTCTCTCTCTCTCTCTCTCTCTCTCTCTCTCTCCTCTCTCTCTCTCTCTCTCTCTCTCTCTCTCTCTCTCTCTCTCTCTCTCTCTCTCTCTCTCTCTCTCTCTCTCTCTCTCTCTCTCTCTCTCTCTCTCTCTCTCTCTCTCTCTCTCTCTCTCATTACACTGTCTGTGACAGCTCACTGCCCGCTGTCCCTGGGCCTAGCCGTGAAGATAGCGCGATGCTAGTACCACGGTAAAGTGATCGCTCTTCATTTGTGTTGTTGACTGGTTGGCTGCAGCAGCGAGGGGTGTGTGGAGAAAGTGTTGATTGAAATTAGCTTTTGTTTTTGGGACCGCACAAATGTAAATCGGGTTATGGCGCGCATTTATGAACGGATGCTGTTGAAATTTTGCACGACGATAGTCACTATCCTTGGTCACGCTTGTTCCAAATCTCGAGTCAATGTCGGGTCTGGTTACGCTGCAGTTTGTGAAAATGTGAAGCGGCCTCTCGGCGCCCGTATCTCCGGCATTTCTGAATCGATTCGCTTCCGGTATGGTACACGGATAGTCACCGTCCCCGGTCATCTTCCTGCCAAATTCGAAGGCAATCGGTCCAGAAACACCGGAGAGACCGGCGGATGCGCGTTTCGCGCATTTGCCGAACCGCGCAAATGACACGGTTGCCGTTGCCGTTAGGGCTCACAGCAAATTTGAAGCGATTCGGTCGAAAAACGGCGGAGTTATAAGGCCCGTTTTGTGTTTCAGACAGACAGACACACACACGGACACTTGGCTTTTTACTATATCAGTATATGATGTGCATGTCACTTTTGTTAGATAAAGTGTGTCAGATCAGCATTGTGTTTGGTTCTTTATGTACTGTATATTACGAACTACAAGGCGCACCTGATTATAAGGCGCACCCCCCAAATTTTGCACAAAATTAGATGTTGTTATTATAGTTTCTTACTATATTTTCAGTCGCATTATAAGGCGCAGGGGTCTCAGTCTAGGAAAAAAAGTATCGCCTTATACTAGTTATAGTCCGTAAAATACGGTACAGTAAGGCATGTGTGAGAACTGTTATATAATATCAGCATACTATAAAGTTGAAGTTGAACCTCGGTATTCCAACCACCCAACTGAATGGCCCAAACTGTCCGTTATTGCGAGGTCATGGTCTTTACGACCTCATAGACATCAAAGCGTAACAGTTTCTCCTCCCTGGCAACACCCGCACTAGGTCAAATCACTTTTTCAAATTCAGTCAAATCACAACAAGAACAAACACTTTGAAATACAGCTTTTTCCCCAGAACTATCCCAGTTTGGAAATTTTCTCTTCCAGCAGCAGCAGCTGAGGCTCCCTCCTTGGTATCTTTCAAGAGGGAGCTCAACAACTTGTCTTTCTAATCTTGTCCACCCCCTCCACACACACATACTCACTTTATTTTTGTTTTGTTTTTCCCACACACACTGCCCCCAATTAGTTTTCTTATTTTATTTTCCGCATTGCGCAACCTCTTAAGTCACTGTAATATCTACTGAGACGGCGTGATATGAACTTATTGAAGACTTTATAGTGGAGACTTTTGCTTAGTAATAAATAAGGCACACAAAAAATATGTTGGTTTCCTGTTTCCCTAGCTTTTGGCTGCCGACCCTAAACTTTTTTTTGATGAATGGGAAAAAAAGAAAACGAAAGTAAGTGAGCAAGCAGAAACATAAAACATTATTATATACAGAAGTATACTGTTTTGTTTTATTAAAATATATAAATATATTCACACACAAGATTAAAAAAAGAAAGAAAAAAGCCTAGTACCTACCGACCCTATTTTTCAAACTGACGAAACCCCAAACAGACATAATTTTTGGGGGTCCTAAGTAAAGAAGAGACTGACTAAACCTCCTGATTACAGGGGTGTCAGTTCAACTGCAATCCATCACAGCAGAAGACAAGGAATGACATTTGTTCTGTATTGGTTTCAGACCTGTACCAAATCACCATGGCCTATGCGTACTGGAAGAGCGGGAAAATGAACGACAAAGCGGTCTTCGACCTCTGCTTCCGCCGCAATCCATTTAAAGGGGAGTTCACTCTCTTTGCTGGGCTGGAAGAATGCGTCAAGCTTCTGCAGAATTTTCGCTTCTCCGAGAGTGGTGAGATGTTGGACTTGTGTGATAAATATAATAATAAACTTAGTTATATTGAAAAACATTGTGGTTATAAACTGATGCTTATAATGTAGTGATGCTGTTGTGTGTAGTGACAATGTGTTACTAGTAGATTTAAAGAATAGGTGATATTTCTTGGCTGTTTCAGTGTTTGTGACTTCCAATTTAATCCAAATCCGATCCCAATCCAAATCATCGTTAAGGAATTTTATTTTAGTCTTCAAGTTGAAGTCAGTATAGTTGTTCTGAAGCAAGAAGTTGTTTTTTTCTCGCTATAGTCTCAACTTTCTTGAAAGATTCTAATCAAAGTAACAATGACATACTAAGTCATTGCAAATAGCTAAGGATAGTTAATTTACTATTAAAGGGAGTATGAGTGAGTGTGGGTGGGGTATTATTTGTTTGATTGTTTTAATTTTATACGATTGATTCTTGTCAAGTTTGTCAAGCTTAAAGGTTTTGTTGTGACTCTCTACACTTACTACAAACATTTGCCAACTTTTTGCCTGCACCATTTCGCCGCCAGCCATCTTTCAGCAAAAAAATACCATTAAACTTAAATGGGTAGACAAAATAAAATATCTGCAATATTGCGAATTCCTCTGTGACATATATAACATTAGGCCTCTCCTTACCTCCCCAAATTAAGAAAATAAGGTCTGGATAACAGGTCCTGATTTGATGCCTTTTAGTGACATGGGTGTTAAACCTTTGTGGTGCTAAAATGCGACATTGGCGGCGAAAGGGTTAACTCAGTGCTACGGTTCTTCTTCCTGGGCCTTTTGTCATTGGCGGTGAAAGGGTTAACTCAGTGCTACGGTTCTTCTTCCTGGGCCTTTTGTCTCTGGCGGTGAAAGGGTTAACTCAGTGCTACGGTTCTTCTTCCTGGGCCTTTTGTCATTGGCGGCGAAAGGGTTAACTCAGTGCTACGGTTCTTCTTCCTGGGCCTTTTGTCATTGGCGGTGAAAGGGTTAACTCAGTGCTACGGTTCTTCTTCCTGGGCCTTTTGTCATTGGCGGTGAAAGGGTTAACTCAGTGCTACGGTTCTTCTTCCTGGGCCTTTTGTCATTGGCGGTGAAAGGGTTAACTCAGTGCTACGGTTCTTCTTCCTGGGCCTTTTGTCATTGGCGGTGAAAGGGTTAACTCAGTGCTACGGTTCTTCTTCCTGGGCCTTTTGACATTGGCGGTGAAAGGGTTAACTCGGTGCTACGGTTCTTCTTCCTGGGCCTTTTGACATTGGCGGTGAAAGGGTTAACTCAGTGCTACGGTTCTTCTTCCTGGGCCTTTTGTCATTGGCGGTGAAAGGGTTAACTCAGTGCTACGGTTCTTCTTCCTGGGCCTTTTGTCATTGGCGGTGAAAGGGTTAACTCAGTGCTACGGTTCTTCTTCCTGGGCCTTTTGTCATTGGCGGTGAAAGGGTTAACTCAGTGCTACGGTTCTTCTTCCTGGGCCTTTTGTCATTGGCGGTGAAAGGGTTAACTCAGTGCTACGGTTCTTCTTCCTGGGCCTTTTGTCATTGGCGGTGAAAGGGTTAACTCAGTGCTACGGTTCTTCTTCCTGGGCCTTTTGTCATTGGCGGTGAAAGGGTTAACTCAGTGCTACGGTTCTTCTTCCTGGGCCTTTTGTCTCTGGCGGTGAAAGGGTTAACTCAGTGCTACGGTTCTTCTTCCTGGGCCTTTTGTCTCTGGCGGTGAAAGGGTTAACTCAGTGCTACGGTTCTTCTTCCTGGGCCTTTTGTCATTGGCGGTGAAAGGGTTAACTCAGTGCTACGGTTCTTCTTCCTGGGCCTTTTGTCTCTTAGCGTGGCTCTGCAGGCCTTTTCAAGGGAGGGGACAGCACTGTTGATGGACTGCGTTGTGATCCTCAGCTAGGGAAGTAGCTAAAGACCAGTGGCAATAGTTGATCTGAGAATCTCAGAGCGTCTTACAACCACAGACACACTGACTCTGGTGCACATACATTTGACAAATTAGTACTGGTAGATAGGAAATGGCTATTTGCGTACTTATAATGTATTTTGCTTGCTTCCTTTCCAGATGTGGAGTAGATTTCTAAGTTGATGTAATGAATTTTAATAACAATATTTTGGTTGGTAGCTATAATTGCATTTCACACATTTGATTAATGTTCTTTCACTTATGTTGTATTTCTGTCATGTTGCACCGAACACAAATTTCTCTTTTGGAGATAATAAAGTATACTTGAACTTGATTCAGAAGGCTGCCATGTCCCCGGACATTTACCCAGCATTCCTTACCTACCTGTCTGAGCTTCCTGTTAATAATTGTGAATTTTTGTATTTCATGTACTATTACACCCACCTTCCGCCCCCAGATGTGGACAAGGCGTTCTTCACCTAGCTCTTCACCTAGCTTCAGACCTTCATTTCAATGAGAAGAAAATTTTAGCTTTCTTCCATCTTTCCTTCCTTCTTTCCTTGGTTCGTTGCTTCCCACCATGCCTCAGTTCTTTCTTCCCCTAAGATGTGGACAAGGCGTTCTTCACCTAGCTTCAGACCTTCATTTCAATGAGAAGAAAATTTTAGCTTTCTTCCATCTTTCCTTCCTTCTTTCCTTCTTTCCTTGGTTCGTTGCTTCCCTCTGTGCCTCAATTCAGTAAAGGTCAAGATGTGCTACCCCACCTGCATTTCTCGGTTAATTCCATTTTCCCGTTTTTGCCTTTCTTACCAAACATAAAGCTGTATTTTATGAACCTTTTTAGCTAATAACCTTTTTGGAATACTAACCCTATCCCTAGCACTAGGCCATTATGTAATAGGCAGTGTTTCCCATAACGCACATATGTGCGTCCCTGAAGCACAAAAATCACAGAGGGACTCTTTATTTTCAGCTCTGGGCGTACCATGGGACGCACACTTTTTTCAACAGACCGAGACACTCCGCAGGGTTCATTCTTGGCGTCGGTCATCAGTCATTGACTCATAAACCTTCGATTTTGACGGATAGTTTTAGTAGGCAGGCGGTCATCTGACCGATTGATTTTTCGTCAAAGCAGTCAACAACTTCAAGGATTCTGTCGTCTGCTAAGCTTAGTTCTTCCGCGGCCTCGGACCATAATCAGAACTAAAAAGTTGTATCTGGCGAAACAAACGCCGAAACGAAGAAATGGCGGCATTGCACATTCGGTAAAGCTTTTCCGATCCAACATTTTGAAGACCAAATAAAGTTCCAGTGTGACCTAGTCTTCTAGTGCTAAACAAGATCGTTCTCGGCCTTTTGACAACAATTCGTGTTTAAAACCAGTCATGCCTCCCCAAAAGAAGCCACGAGTAGGAAAGGGGCAGAAGAATATGTTTGCTAGTTTCGGACTCGCTCAGACATCGTCTGCAACTTGTAGGATCGTTGGAATTAGGTCAAGCCACCCCAACTTTTCCATATCAAAACTCCGAACCCGATTTTCGCTTCGTGCCACAGCGGTCAGTCTGTTTGCTTTGATTTTCCTGGTTGTCAGTCTTGTTTCTGACTATCCGGGTTTTTCCTTTCTAAAGCAGACACATGTCCGGTCATTCCAAAACGATCTTTGTTTACATCTGAATGCTTGTTCGCGAGAGTGAAGTGCTTCAACTTTTAGGTCTGATTTCTTCGTTGACCAAATCTGAACGGTTTTTGCAAGTTCGACAGAGGAAAAAGCAGCAGCATCAAGCCGTTCTTTTAGAGATGTGAATGGCATCATCTCAAAAACATAAGCTACTGCATATATCATATGCAAGTGTGTGTGTACGCTTGTGTGTATGTCTGCCTGTCTCTCTGTCCATATATCGATCTGTTTGTCACCCCCCCCCCCCCCCCCTCTCTCTCTTTCTCTGTAGTCAGCCTATTCCATTTCCAGGGGTTATGCACATGTGTTTGCCTGTGTGTTCACTGTGCATGTAGCATGTGTGTTTAGCATGTATTTGCTTTTGTTAAAGCATTTTTTATCATATACTTAGGGGACTCTTAAAAATATGAAAAGGACTCTTAAAATTTTGCACAGGGAGTCCCTGGGACTCTCACATTTCACCCCTATGGGAAACACTGAATAGGACCCCCCCCCCCCCCCCCCTATGTATTGCAGTACACGGCGCCATTTGTCACAGTCGTGGTTCATTGCGTTTTCCCGTCTTATAGGGGGGGGGGGGGGGGGGGGTAGGGTTAGGGATAGGGTTAGTATTCCAAAAAGGTTATTAGCTAAAAAGGTTAATAAAATACAGCTTTATGTTTGGTAAGAAAGGCAAAAACGGAAAAATACAATTAACCGAGAAAGGAGAAATGTAGGGGGGGGGGGGGGGGGGGGGGGGGGGGGGGGGGGGGGGGGGGGGGGCACATCTTTACCTTTACCCTCAATTGTTTCTTTCCCCCAGATGTGGAGTACTTGCAGAAGGCCATGTCCCCGGCCGTGGACCCTGCCTTCTTCACCTACCTGTCGGGGCTGACGGCGGAGGAGGTGACGCTGTACGCGGTGGACGAGGGCACCGTCGTCTTTCCCAAGGTGCCCCTGCTCATCGTGGAGGGACCTCTGGCCGTCGTCCAGCTCCTGGAGACACCCCTTCTCAACCTGGTCAACTACGCCAGGTGTGTTACTGTAGCAGAGATGGGGGAATTATATAGAGATTAGAGATGGGGGAATTTATACGCGAAAATGCGCTTTTTCAATGCTTATGTCACTTCTTTTTTTTTTAAAGAAAACCGAACAACACTAAACAGACAAAAATCATGGAGGGTCTCCTTGCTGTCATCCAGCTGCTGGAGATCCCACTCCTCAACCTGGTCAACTATTTTAAGGTTTGTTACTGTAGGGAGGAGAGGTTCAGGGGATGGACAGATGGGGGAGGGAGGGGGGGCAGTCATGGAGGGTCTCCTTGCTGTCATCCAGCTGCTGGAAACCCCACTCCTCAACCTGGTCAACTATGTGAGGTGTGTAGAGAGGAAAGGATCAGGGGAGAGGAGGGGGGAGAGACAGATGGGGTAGGGCAATCATTGTGGAGGGTCGTCTAGCCGTCGTCCAGTTCTCTTTAACTCTGCCTTTCCCCTTTGCTTAATGTCATCGACTCTCTGCTTTACTGGTCCATTCTCCTGCCTTTGTTCTAGAAACTCCTACATTACAAAGATTTTCTCCAGCGGAAGACATGAATGCATGCGAATGTTAAGTGTGTGTGTGTGCTTTGCTTTGATATTTTATCGAGATAAAGCTGTAGGATGTTGTTTTCTGTGCTGCAGCCTTGTGGCCACCAATGCCATGAGGTTCCGCATCGCGGCGGGCCCCCAGAAGGCCCTGCTGGAGTTTGGGCTGAGGAGGGCCCAGGGGCCCGACGGGGGACTGTCCGCATCCAGATACTGCTACCTGGGGGGTGAGTCATCTGCTAGGAATATTTATTTTTTATTTTTTGCTTTCACATCGGGGCTGTACAATGGCACTTCTCCCACACCACTTATCCCAAGTCCTAACGCGCAGCCAAAACCCTGGCTTGTCAGGTCACGGAATTGGAAATCAGCAGTCCAGGGGGAGCGAATCGTCAGGAGGCAACTGTCCGAGGAGACATTGCACTGCTGCTGAGTCACTTCGGTGGAGTTCAGTGGAGCCTGTTAATGTTATGAACTAACATACACAGGACACCACCTACTAAGCCCCTTACTCAGTTACTGATGACAATAATGCCTTACTCTTAGTCATGGAGCCAGCCTGGGTGAGGTTCTCCTCCGAGGGTGCCGCCACGTCCGTCCATGGACAGCTTCCACGAACATAGTGATCCCCAGTTATGTCCCGAGGACCCGGTCACAGGACATTGATCTATTGCAATTGAAAATGTCCTATTATGTTCTCCCCTGTCAGGACAGATGTCTGATTAAAGATCTAACAGTTGCATGCTTTGTCTTATTATTTCTGCAAGAGCCAGGACATTGTCCTGTTGATTTCTCGTATTGCACTTTTCAGTCCGCGGTACATCACTGGATCCCCATCCATTTTTCGGTCTATAGTGCGATACTTTTCCCCCCAGACTAATGCGCATTATAATATGACTAATAATACAGTCTAAAACTGGAACAGCAAAATCAGAAATCTGTGTTAAATTGAAGTGGTGCATCTTATTATTTGATGCACTTTGTACTCTGTACAATATGGTACCTTGTTTTGTGTTATGTTGTGTAGAATCTTGTATTGCTGGTGGTGTATGTTATGGTGAAGGTTAGAGTTGTGTTGGGTAGTTTGTGTGCGAGTTCAACACAGACCGTCAAGCAGTTGTCATGGTTTTCAAACGATCGTTCAATCTTCATTTTAGCTTAACGTTCCTCATGGTTTATCGCAATTTGGACTCCAAATGTGGCTTTTTCGTGGTTTTGAGTTGCAAGTTAGTAGATGAGAAAATAATGGGTCTTGGTAGAACAGCCCATTGGGTGACAGCTCAGGCAAACTGTTGTCTTAGGGTTTTTGTACTGTGTGTGTGTGTGTACATGCATGTGTGTGTGTGTGTGTGTGTGTGTACATGCATACATGTGTGTGTGTGTGTGTGTGTGCAGGTTTTGACGGGACCAGCAACGTGCTGGCGGGCAAGATGTTCGGCATTCCAGTGAAAGGCACTCACGCCCACGCCTTTGTCACCTCGTTCTGCTCCCTGCAGGAGATACGCTGCCCCGTGAGTGCTTCATGGTTCACGTCTGCCGCATGCACCCAGGATGGAGAAGCTATAGCAGAGATGCCTACTGTCACAGACTGTCCGCATTTGTCCCGGAGAATAAGAAAATCGATCGCGATCTTCTGAAAATATGATTTTCACCCGCCTGTTCCCGTTATTGGTAATTGCTGAATAGAGAAATTTGAAAGTGCCGAAATTGTGGATTGGAACCATTTTGAGTGCCCCAGATCACTTCCTGTTTGTGTAGTACACTTGAATATAATTTTACCAGAAACTGAACTTCATTTTTTTTTAATTCATAAAAAAAAAAAAAGTGACCACAAGCGATTTGGGGCGTTTTGAAATTGGTTGTTGTAATAGTTTTCAATAGTTTTACAAGGCGTATCAAACTCAAACTGTCTGTCTATTATTTTAACTGTCTGTTTCGCTATTTCTTTCTCAAGCTGCCCCACCCCCCACCCCCATCGAATCATCCTGCTGGATCCCTGCCTTTCATTTTTGTTCATTTGGGGTAGTTACACCCATGTGGCCATAGTGGGTCAAACAATGATGTGTTATCTGGTTGTCAGTTGTCACTGGTTTCCAGGCTGCATTCAGTCAACACATTCCGATTTCGAAGGAGCTCAAAGGTCAAATAATGATGTGTTATCTGGTTGTCAGTTGTCACTGGTTTCCAGGCTGCATTCAGTCAACACATTCCGATTTCGAAGGAGCTCAAAGATTTTGTCAAAAAGGCGTGAATGATGTGTTATCTGGTTGTCAGTTGTCACTGGTTTTCACTAGGCTGCAGATTCAGTCAACACATTCCGATTTTCGAAGGAGCAATAACGATCATCATCCATGATGTAAAAGTCGGGAAAATGAGTAAGATCGAACAAACACAAGCTTTCTTTCACAAAAATAGGACTATTCATTGCTTTCCTCAGTCAATGGACGCCATAACTGTTCGTCATCCATATTGGAAAAATCGCGAAAATGCCGAAGTCGGTCACTAATTTTCAAAAATTCATATCTTGGAAACCAATTTTGAAGCAAAGCAACAAAGGCTTGAGAATGGCCCAGTAAGGCAGAAAAAGAGTTGATGACAGTATGAGGCAGCATCAGAGAGAGTGACAGATTAAGGAAGTTTCTATCACCATATTCCAGAAGGTGGGGGAGGGGAGAGGGAGCTATTTGTACTGAAAGATTCCCCCGGTATCCCCACAGGGGGAGGTTGAAGGATAACAGGAGCAGAAGTTTAACAAGTGACAACTGCCATGTGTGGGTGTTGTGTGTTGTGGCTACTGTTTGTTCAGGGCTGTGTCTTTCTGTGTTGTGTGTTGTGACTACTGTTTGTTCAAGGCTGTGTCTTTCTGTGTTGTGGTTGTGGCTACTGTTTGTTCATGGCTGTGTCTGTGGCTACTGTTTGTTCATGGCTGTGTCTTTCTGTGTTGTGGCTACTGTTTGTTCATGGCTGTGTCTTTCTGTGTTGTGTGTTGTGACTACTGTTTGTTCATGGCTGTGTCTTTCTGTGTGTTGTGTTCAGGGCTACTGTTTGTTCATGGCTGTGTCTTTCTGTGTTGTGTGTTGTGGCTACTGTTTGTTCAGGGCTGTGTCTTTCTGTGTTGTGGCTACTGTTTGTTCATGGCTGTGTCTTTCTGTGTTGTGTGTTGTGGCTACTGTTTGTTCAGGGCTGTGTCTTTCTGTGTTGTGTTGTGGCTACTGTTTGTTCATGGCTGTGTCTTTCTGTGTTGTGGCTACTGTTTGTTCAGGGCTGTGTTGTGTGTTGTGGCTACTGTTTGTTCAGGGCTGTGTCTTTCTCTGTGAGTTGTGGCTACTGTTTGTTCAGGGCTGTGTCTTTCTGTGTTGTGGCTACTGTTTGTTCAGGGCTGTGTCTTTCTGTGTTGTGGCTACTGTTTTCATGGCTGTGTTGTGGCTACTGTTTGTTCATGGCTGTGTCTTTCTGTGTTGTGTTGTGACTACTGTTTGTTCATGGCTGTGTCTTTCTGTGTTGTGGCTACTGTTTGTTCATGGCTGTGTTGTGTGTTGTGGCTACTGTTTGTTCAGGGCTGTGTCTTTCTCTGTGAGTTGTGGCTACTGTTTGTTCATGGCTGTGTCTTTCTGTGTGAGTTGTGGCTACTGTTTGTTCATGGCTGTGTCTTTCTGTGTTGTGGCTACTGTTTGTTCATGGCTGTGTTGTGGCTACTGTTTGTTCATGGCTGTGTCTTTCTGTGTTGTGTGTTGTGGCTACTGTTTGTTCAGGGCTGTGTCTTTCTCTGTGAGTTGTGGCTACTGTTTGTTCATGGCTGTGTCTTTCTGTGTGAGTTGTGGCTACTGTTTGTTCATGGCTGTGTCTTTCTGTGTGAGTTGTGGCTACTGTTTGTTCATGGCTGTGTCTTTCTGTGTGTGTTGTGGCTACTGTTTGTTCATGGCTGTGTCTTTGTGTGTTGTGTGTTGTGGCTACTGTTTGTTCATGGCTGTGTCTTTCTGTGTGTGTTGTGGCTACTGTTTGTTCATGGCTGTGTCTTTCTGTGTGAGTTGTGGCTACTGTTTGTTCATGGCTGTGTCTTTCTGTGTTGTGGCTACTGTTTGTTCATGGCTGTGTCTTTCTGTGTGAGTTGTGGCTACTGTTTGTTCATGGCTGTGTCTTTCTGTGTGTGTTGTGGCTACTGTTTGTTCATGGCTGTGTCTTTCTGTGTGTGTGTTGTGGCTACTGTTTGTTCAGGGCTGTGTCTTTCTGTGTGTGTACTGTTTGTTCAGGGCTGTCTTTCTGTTTGTGAGTTGTGGCTACTGTTTGTTCATGGCTGTGTCTTTGTGTGTTGTGGCTACTGTTTGTTCATGGCTGTGTTTCTGTGTGAGTTGTGGCTACTGTTTGTTCATGGCTGTGTCTTTCTGTGTGAGTTGTGGCTACTGTGTGTTCATGGCTGTGTGTGTTGGTGTCAGATGCTGAAGCACAAGACAGAGGGCAGGGAGGTGGACTTTGTGGCCCTGTGTCGCCAATGGCAGGCCAAGCTGTCCCCTGTCATGCGTAAGTTTGTCTCCTTTTCTCCCTCTCTTCTATCCCTATTTTTTTCTTTCTTTTTTTTCTTCTTCCCCAGTGACCATGCTAGATGGTGCTGGGTGTCAACTAGTTCAGCTGTTCCCCAACTGGATGAAAAGTGAAAGGTATTGGACCACCCAACAGACTGACCAAAACTGCCCGTAACTGATTCTGAGGTAGCCATTATACCAGAGACTGTTTTTAAAGTACAGTCGAACCCCGCTTAATGCACACCCTGGTATCGCGGATACCCCCGTTAACCATGACAGTTTTAATTCAGTCTTTTCTCGGCTTATTCATTTCTAAAAGAGTCTCCAGTATGACAACCATGTCGCAGTTACAGACAGTTTTGGCTAATCAGTGGGGTAGTCGGAATGCCACGGTTCCACTGCAATAAGTAAGTAGAGAAGAGACCGACAAAGACTGTCTCCTCGTCTTAGTGGGGTGTCTGCCATACTGAGCTGCCTGTTTGTAGGGAGTCAACTGCAGCAACCTGCTGATCAAGCACCGCTTTTTGGGTTGGTTTTCTTTTTAACCCTCTTGCATTTATTCCGGCCCAAACCTGCCAGCCGGAAGTTGCTTCTGTATAATATTCAAGGCACCCCAAACCGCCCGCAGCTTGCCCCCACTCTGAGACCCCCTGTGATGGCATTTTCATCAGGCACCAAGTTCTGGCTTGTTATACAACACACTATGAAGAAGCTTCTCATCGGCAATGATGGGATGGTAACCGTATGGTGCTCTGTGTGCTTCAAAAGACAGATTTTCCCGAAAATGCGTGAAAGAATCTGAACATTAGAAGAGTTTTGGGGGGGGGTTTCTACTAAATACGAATGCAAGAGGGTTAACTGGTCCGATATCCGTTCTATGTACTTATGACGTTATGTAGATTAGGGTTTAGCCGATCCCCCGATGTACAGGGACAGAATAGTGCAGGTTGACTGTAGTTGCTGCATGGCAGGCAGGAAGGAAAAGACTCCACATTACAATGTGGGTAACTCTTTGTTGGCTTGATCACAGTCTGTTAGTTCCAGGTGTTTCTTTTCCAGTTTTATCTTCGCTTTGGACATGGTGTTTATGCGTAAGACAAAGGCACAACATTTTTAGAGAATTGGTTTCTTGGTGAGGATTTTCAGAGTTCACTGAAATGAACACCACACATTTTTTTTCTTTTTTTTCTTCGTTGTTGTTGATAGAAGTTTTAGGTGAAAGAGAGATTGAAAGATTATTCTTCCAAACAAACTTTCCTTAACCCCTTCTCTGCCTGGTCCCATGTGTACTAAGGGGTGTGTGATGTTATTGATGATGGCATAACTGTTGATGCTGTTTTTTGGTGTAGGCAAGTCAGAAAGGATTGTATCTCTAGACCATTAGAAATCAAATCAGATTCATTCTCTTTTACATAATTATAATAAGAAAATCGATGACTTTCTCTGTTTTCCTCTGGCAGTGAAGGGGTTAAAAGAAGGTTTGTCAAACTTGCAGAACCCATTGTGTGCCTGCAGCTAAACGGAGGTGTTGTTTGTGTGTGGCAGCGTTCCTACCTGACCAGGTGAGCGAAGGGGAGCTGGCATCGTTCATCGGCTATGCCCAGGCCTTCCCTGACTCCCTGCTGGCCCTGATAGACACCTACGATGTGGTCAGGTAGGTGGGTGTGTCTGGGGAGGGGGGTGAATGAAGAGCGAAGGGGAGCTGGCCTCGTTCATCGGCTACGCCCAGGCCTTCCCTGACTCCCTGCTGGCCCTGATAGACACCTACGATGTGGTCAGGTAGGTGGGTGTGTCTGGGGAGGGGGGTGAATGAAGAGCGTAGGCCCAGATAGACACCTACGATGTGTTTTTAGTTTGCAAGACATATGGTTGTATTTCATAATGCTGACACTCTTCTGAAGTTTCGAAAAAATTACATATTTTTCTTTTAATTGAGTGAAAACTGCATTTTTAAGTTAATGAACATTAAACGTGAATTGATTTTGCCAAACATGACTGAAGCCTAATTGAGCAAGTATTTCATGAACAAATGTAACCCATGGGGACTCTTCTTGATGCTTAGTCATTGATTTGTATACCAAATGTAAATATGAGTTTTCCGGAGAATTCAAAACATGTACCCAATAAGCAATTCTTTGATGAATTATTTTTAAGCTTAAAGTAAATCTTCCAAGTTCTGCCAACACCCATAGCCTTCTTATGAACTCCCAATAAGAATCTACAACATTTTGTATGTACTTTTCCATGTGGAAGTGAATCTGAAAGGCAATATTCAAATATATTTTCTGTGTTGTTTTGTTGATGCATGCATAAGGGAACCAAATTTCCTATCCGTACTGTTGTTAAGAAAGAGAATTGCTGAAGTTTTCAACTGCCCTTTTCTCAGATGTTCAATTTGACACTTAATGTCCCTGTTGTGATGATGGGTCCCCTGTTGCTGTTGTTCAGGAGCGGGCTGCCCAATTTCTGCACTTAATGTCCCTGTTGTGGTGATGGGTCCCCTGTTGCTGTTGTTCAGGAGCGGGCTGCCCAATTTGTGCACTTAATGTCCCTGTTGTGATGATGGGTCCCCTGTTGCTGTTGTTCAGGAGAGGGCTGCCCAATTTCTGCACTTAATGTCCCTGTTGTGATGATGGGTCCCCTGTTGCTGTTGTTCAGGAGCGGGCTGCCCAATTTCTGCACTTAATGTCCCTGTTGTGATGATGGGTCCCCTGTTGCTGTTGTTCAGGAGCGGGCTGCCCAATTTCTGCACTTAATGTCCCTGTTGTGATGATGGGTCCCCTGTTGCTGTTGTTCAGGAGCGGGCTGCCCAATTTCTGCACTTAATGTCCCTGTTGTGATGATGGGTCCCCTGTTGCTGTTGTTCAGGAGCGGGCTGCCCAATTTCTGCACTTAATGTCCCTGTTGTGATGATGGGTCCCCTGTTGCTGTTGTTCAGGAGCGGGCTGCCCAATTTCTGCACGGTGGCCATGGCCCTCCATGAGCTGGGCTACAGGGCGCTGGGCATCAGGCTGGACAGCGGAGACCTCGCCTACCTCTCCTCCATCGTCAGGGACACACTGCGCAGACTGGCCAATGAGTGAGTGGGCTCTGTGTGTGTGTGTGTGCTTGGCTGCATCAGGCTCTTTGTATGTGTGTGTTTAGGCTGTGTTGCGCATTCCCGAGAGTGGGGTGAAACACTCAGCATGCTGTTGGGTGGCAGACAACAGCATGGCGGCGCAGTCATCCTCACCATTGGGTGTTGGCTGACTTGGCATATGGACGGGGCAATGCATCCACCTGCAGAGTCTGTTCAACTTGATTGTGTGTCTCCTGCCTGTGTGTTAACAATACCATCACCTAGGTACGGAGAAGGCTGCCCGGTGGACCTGAAGACGACCTTGAGAGGGGAGGTCAACGAGCAAACAAGCGGCAAACAAAGTGGGCATGGAGAACAACGGCCAAAGGCTACCTTACAGTGCAGTCCAGCTTCTCTCCCCGCGACGTCAATGCTGATTACACCCTAGGCATCAAGACAAGACTAACACTCGGACTCCCGTCCGAATGATCCAGTTCCAGACTGCGAACCCCAGTATGTTCAAGGGTCGGCAATGCAATGGAATCATCTACGGCAGTCTGCCACCACGGCCAAGGAAAGCCGTCTCATTGCCATCATCTCATCACCCTTCATCCACGGGAAGACCCAGTCTTCAGGAATTCTGTCCTTAAGGGACGTAGATCTCGCCATCACCGGCTGTGTTGGGCTCCTTGTGTTTGTGTTTATATAAGCTCGTGTGCATGAGTGTGTGTGGATGTACATGCATATGTTAGTGTGCATTTTTTATTTTTTTATTTCTGTCTATCTGCCACAGTCTGTATGTGTGTGTGTGTTGATGTGTCTGTGTTCTGTGTTCAGGTACCAGTTGGCCTGGTTTGAGCACCTGACCCTGGTGATGTGTCTGTGTTCTGTGTTCAGGTACCAGTTGGCCTGGTTTGAGCACCTGACCCTGGTGATGTGTTCATGTCTGTGTTCAGGTACCAGTTGGCCTGGTTTGAGCACCTGACCCTGGTGATGTGTTGATGTCTGTGTTCAGGTACCAGTTGGCCTGGTTTGAGCACCTGACCCTGGTGATGTGTCTGTGTTCAGGTACCAGTTGGCCTGGTTTGAACACCTGACCATGGTGATGTGTTGATGTCTGTGTTCAGGTACCAGTTGGCCTGGTTTGAGCACCTGACCCTGGTGATGTGTCTGTGTTCAGGTACCAGTTGACCTGGTTTGAACACCTGACCATGGTGATGTGTTGATGTCTGTGTTCAGGTACCAGTTGGCCTGGTTTGAACACCTGACCATGGTGATGTGTTGATGTCTGTGTTCAGGTACCAGTTGGCCTGGTTTGAGCACCTGACCATCGTGGCCAGCAATGACATCAACGAGGACACCATCCATTCCCTCAACACACAGGTACACTCAGCACTGTTCTTCTGGCTTCTTCTTAACCCCTTGACTGCCAGAGAACAATAAAGAAAAAAATCATTTTTAAAATCATGACATAAAAAAGAGAACTGATACAGCCGATCTGAGAAAATGGTCTGGGGATAGAACCCTCCTGACTGTGGTAAAACAAAAAGGCAGCATTTCAGAGTTATTCCCCTTCATCTGACGATGCTATCAGCGACATCTTCAAGCGTGTGCGTGATGCGTTATGTGGCAGTCAAGGGGTTAATAATATACAAAATAATGGATATTTATTGCGCTCTTTCTCCAGAGAGTTTGGAGCGCTTACTAAGAAAATAAATTAATAGATAGGTGAATTAATAAAGAAGAAAAATGGGACTTCAAAAATACAATAGCACACACACACACGCACACATGCTCGCATGCACACACACGAGCACGAACGCACTCACCAACAGAAAGAATGACTTGTCATGCTCATAACAGTTATGTTTACTTGCCCTCTTTACCCACAAGCAGGATTAAACAGGGTACGGTGCAATTAGAGATTATAAGACGCAGGGCTCTCAGTCTGGGGTAAAAAAAAACCATCACGGTACTTTGCAAGGAGAGTGGGGATGTATTGTGGGCAGGGTTCTGCTTTCCACAAAAGAGGAAGGTAGCTGTTTTGTTTTTGGTCTTTTTAGGTCGTTTGCTCCAGTATGCTACAGACCTGTTTACTCTACTCTTTTCGAGTAGTATTCTACTCATTTTATCATCAAAATTGATGATAATGCTCTTTAATTCTTGATTGCTACTCATTTTCAGTGAACAGTGTTTGATTGTCTTAATGAATAAGACTACTCATTTCACACCAAAATTACTCATTTCAGCTATCCAGACTACTCGAGACTTGTGTAGGGGGTAACCAGGTCTGATACTAGGCAAAGGATTGTCAGGGGCTGTGTTCATTACACATGGAAGCCTCATGTGTTTCCGCCTGTGCTTATCCCATCGGCGTATTGTTTGCTTTCTTTGACTAGTTTATGGATATGTACATGAGGTTTCCGTGTGTAATGTGCGCAGCATGTCTCTGTTTTACTTTCTGGTTGTTTTTTTAATGACAATTTCCTGTTGCGCCGTGCAATGTGGTGGGGTTAGGCATGCATGCCTGACTGGCCACGCAACTGACAAGTTGTGCGCGTGTGTTTTCGCGCAGAACCATCACATCGACAGCTTTGGCATCGGCACGCACCTGGTGACATGTCAGAAGCAGCCGGCCCTGGGGTGCATATTCAAGGTGATTGTTGACTGTCAGGTTTTATCACACTGCAGACAAAACTCGGGCATCAGAACTGTCAGTCAGAGGATTAACCCTTTCGCCGCCAGCCATTTTTCAGCCAAGAAATACCATTAAACTTAACTGGGTAGAGACAAACATTTTTTTGCAATATTGTGAATTCCTCTGTGATATATATAACATTAGGCCTAACCTTACCTCCCAAATTAAGAAAACAGGTCTGGATTGGATGCCCTTTAGTGACATGACATGGGTGTTAAACCATTGTGGTGCTAAAATGCGACATTGGCGGTGAAAGGGTTAACAATTTATGACTGAGGGTTGGCTTCTACTGTCAGAGGTTTTGTCTTTTTATGGAGTCAGTGTTATGTTTTCTGTTAAATAGCAATTTGAAAGTGATTTCTCTCTGCATATATTATGCATTTTAATAATAATAATAATAAATAACATTTATAGAGCGCCCTTTCTCTCTTGAGCTCACGGCACTTCACAATTGTTTAAATAAATACATAAATCATAAATAAGCTACTACAATATCAACTATCACAAACATTCACACAGCCACAACACGCACGCACGCACACGCCCACACCCACATGCGCGCGCACACCCACCCACCCACAATGTGGGGGACATCGTTTTCATTGGGTCACGTTGGGAACTGATTTCAATGTTGTCCCTCTACAGCCTTGGGCCTTGATGGCACTTGTACTGCGGTTTTCAGAGGATCGAACTTCAGACCATTCTGATGCCTGAAAACTGTCAGGGGATAGTTTTGAGTTGTCTGTTTTGTTTCTGGCACTCCCTTTACTTATCATGCTCTGTCTGTGTCTGATGTTCCCTCTCTCTGTCTGTTTCTCTTTCTTACTGCGTGTGTGTATGTCTCTCTGTCTGGCAATGGTGTATGTGTGTCCACCTTTCTGTTTCATTATTTCCTTGTTTCCACCCTTAACACACACACACCCCTTCTCTCTCTCTCTCTCTCTCTCTCTCTCTCTCTCTCTCTCTCTCTCTCTCTCTCTCTCTCTGTCTCTCTCTCTCTATCTCTGTCTCTCTCTCTCTCTCTCTCTCTCTCTCTCTCTCTCTCTCACTCTCTCTCTCTCTCTCTCTCTCTCTCTCTCTCTCTCTCTCTCTCTCTCTCTCTCTCTCTCTCTCTCTCTCACTCTCTCTCATGTGTGTGTGTCTGCTGCTTCTTTTTCTTTATTCCCATGTTTCCATTTTAAATATATACTTCTACTGTCTTTCTCTCCCTCTCAGATTCTTTCCCTCTCTCTTTCTCTCTTGACCTCCATATTGTCACTCTAAATTCAATACAACTTTTTTCGTTTTTTTAACCTGTGATTTTCACGAATAAGCATTGTTGGTAAAATTGAACATTTGATGTTTTAAATATATTAAATCTTTCTTTTTGTATTTAAAATTCGACTTTGTTTTTATTTTTTGTGAATAGTTGACAACCCAACAGTCTTTGTTTCTTTAATAAAAGTTTTACATTGTGTTATTTGTGATGTTTTCTTTCTTCCTTTTTTTAAAAATTGTGGTCAGTTGGTGGAGGTCAATGGGAAGGCTACAATGAAGCTGAGCGAAGACGTGGAGAAAGTGACCCTGCCTGGACGAAAGAGAGCCTACCGCCTGTATGGAGCCGACGGTCAGTGCACACACACACATACACATACACATACACACACACACACACACACACACACACACTGCCTGGACTGCCTGTTGGAAGCAGCGCGTTGTGTGATGACAGGCACAGCTCTGGTGGACCTGCTGATACAGATACTGTTGTTTGTGCGTTAGAAGCAGCGTGTTGTGTGATGACAGGCACAGCTCTGGTGGACCTGCTGATACAGATACTGTTGTTTGTGCGTTAGAAGCAGCGTGTTGTGTGATGACAGGCACAGCTCTGGTGGACCTGCTGATACAGATACTGGTGTTTGTGCGTTAGAAGCAGCGTGTTGTGTGATGACAGGCACAGCTCTGGTGGACCTGATACAGATACTGTTGTTTGTGCGTTAGAAGCAGCGTGTTGTGTGATGACAGGCACAGCTCTGGTGGACCTGCTGATACAGATACTGGTGTTTGTGCGTTAGAAGCAGCGTGTTGTGTGATGACAGGCACAGCTCTGGTGGACCTGCTGATACAGATACTGTTGTTTGTGCGTTAGAAGCAGCGTGTTGTGTGATGACAGGCACAGCTCTGGTGGACCTGCTGATACAGATACTGTTGTTTGTGCGTTAGAAGCAGCGTGTTGTGTGATGACAGGCACAGCTCTGGTGGACCTGCTGATACAGATACTGTTGTTTGTGCGTTAGAAGCAGCGTGTTGTGTGATGACAGGCACAGCTCTGGTGGACCTGCTGATACAGATACTGTTGTTTGTGCGTTAGAAGCAGCGTGTTGTGTGATGACAGGCACAGCTCTGGTGGACCTGCTGATACAGATACTGTTGTTTGTGCGCTAGAAGCAGCGTGTTGTGTGATGACAGGCACAGCTCTGGTGGACCTGCTGATACAGATACTGTTGTTTGTGCGTTAGAAGCAGCGTGTTGTGTGATGACAGGCACAGCTCTGGTGGACCTGCTGATACAGATACTGTTGTTTGTGCGCTAGAAGCAGCGTGTTGTGTGATGACAGGCACAGCTCTGGTGGACCTGCTGATACAGATACTGTTGTTTGTGCGTTAGAAGCAGCGTGTTGTGTGATGACAGGCACAGCTCTGGTGGACCTGCTGATACAGATACTGTTGTTTGTGCGTTAGAAGCAGCGTGTTGTGTGATGACAGGCACAGCTCTGGTGGACCTGCTGATACAGATACTGTTGTTTGTGCGCTAGAAGCAGCGTGTTGTGTGATGACAGGCACAGCTCTGGTGGACCTGCTGATACAGATACTGTTGTTTGTGCGTTAGAAGCAGCGTGTTGTGTGATGACAGGCACAGCTCTGGTGGACCTGCTGATACAGATACTGTTGTTTGTGCGCTAGAAGCAGCGTGTTGTGTGATGACAGGCACAGCTCTGGTGGACCTGCTGATACAGATACTGTTGTTTGTGCGTTAGAAGCAGCGTGTTGTGTGATGACAGGCACAGCTCTGGTGGACCTGCTGATACAGATACTGGTGTTTGTGGGTTAGAAGCAGCGTGTTGTGTGATGACAGGCACAGCTCTGGTGGACCTGCTGATACAGATCGGGGAGAAGGAGCCCACACAGGGCCAGAGGCTGCTCTGTCGACACCCCACGCAGGTACACCATCACTCAAGTCTTTGATCTCTACCGTATTTTGTGGACTATGAGGCGCACTAAGGCACCCACCCCCCAAATAATAAAATTCAGATTTTGCTTTAGTACTTTCTTACTACATTGGTAGTCATCATTATTATAAGTCGCAGGGGTCTTGTATATGGGAGTATCGCCATATACAAGTCATAGTCAGAAAAAGATGGTACTCTATTTGTAGCAGACCTGTCTACTCTGTGGTTTGGTCTTATAGAAAAGTACACATTTTGTTGCTACAACGGCTCAATTTTGGGTGTGACTGTGCATGTTGGAGTCTGCAGACTGCCCGGTACTTGTTTAGCTTCAGATTTGTCAGGGAGATTGGGTCAATGACCCGTATTGGCGCCTCATTTTTTTGCAGTCATAGGTCATATGACCCATGAAGTCTGCACTAAGATTTCAGTTCAGTAAAACTGACATTGACCCATTGTTTTGGAAATGGCCCATCATTTTCTGTAATCAGGGGTCATATGACCCACGAAGTCTGCACTAAGATTCCAGTTTAGAACCTGACACATTATTGACCCATAGTGACACATTACTGACCCATTGTTTTGGAAATGGCCCATCATTTTCTGTAATCAGGGGCCATGTGACCCACGAAGGTTGGAAACAGTCTGGAGCTCTGTGACAGTGAAAAGCGAAGCTCCTAACTAAACATTTTTGTCTTAAGTCGGATCAACTCGAGCCATGATGATTGTTGGCTTTGTTTCAATGATAAATGTATGGTGCTGGGCTTTGTTTTTATCCTGTTTAGTGAAGAAAGGCTGTGCCTTTATAACGTGTAAGTACGAGTAACTGCAGAGTGTTCCTCTTGTAGTGATGTTCTTTCTGTGCTGTTATTACTTGTCATCAATGTTCAGGATTTGTTTTTATCCTGTTTAGTGAAGAAAGGCTGTGCCTTTATAACGTGTAAGTACGAGTAACTGCAGAGTGTT
Source organism: Phymorhynchus buccinoides (assembly GCA_017654935.2). NCBI lineage: Eukaryota > Metazoa > Mollusca > Gastropoda > Neogastropoda > Raphitomidae > Phymorhynchus > Phymorhynchus buccinoides. Next base: position 20,014,206 of record CM065706.1, on the reverse strand, counting down.
CCTCTTGTAGTGATGTTCTTTCTGTGCTGTTATTACTTGTCATCAATGTTCAGGATTTGTTTTTATCCTGTTTAGTGAAGAAAGGCTGTGCCTTTATAACGTGTAAGTACGAGTAACTGCAGAGTGTTCCTCTTGTAGTGATGTTCTTTCTGTGCTGTTATTACTTGTCATCAATGTTCAGGATTTGTTTTTATCCTGTTTAGTGAAGAAAGGCTGTGCCTTTATAACGTGTAAGTACGAGTAACTGCAAAGTGTTCCTCTTGTAGTGATGTTCTTTCTGTGCTGTTATTACTTGTCATCAATGTTCATGATTTGTTTTTATCCTGTTTAGTGAAGAAAGGCTGTGCCTTTATAACGTGTAAGTACGAGTAACTGCAGAGTGTTCCTCTTGTAGTGATGTTCTTTCTGTGCTGTTATTACTTGTCATCAATGTTCATGATTTGTTTTTATCCTGTTTAGTGAAGAAAGGCTGTGCCTTTATAACGTGTAAGTACGAGTAACTGCAGAGTGTTCCTCTTGTAGTGATGTTCTTTCTGTGCTGTTATTACTTGTCATCAATGTTCATGATTTGTTTTTACTTCAATGCCTTACATCATCTTCCTTTCTTGTCATTGTAAAGCGCATAGAGCATTTTCAATGGAGTATTGCGCTATATAAATAAGAATAAGTTAATATAAAATGATGATTATTATTATGCATTTTTATAAAGCATATATGTAAATGCCCATTCATGATATATGGTGGATGCGCATGCTTAGTTCTTCTTCCTCGTTTGATCCTCCCCCTTCATCGTACTGAAGATTCTGATGATTAACTGGCACCAGGATAGGTTCTGTGCTGATTGAGGTCTGACCTAAGGTTTGTCATCTTGGTCTGGCACTGGAAGTGTTGGGGGTGAGAAGGGGCAGAGTGGTGTGTCATAAAATGGATGCATCATGCGAGACGTGTGGTTGCAGGAATCCAAACGAGCCTACGTGAGTCCGGCCAGGATTGAGCCTCTGCACCATGTGTACTGGAAGGAGGGCAAGGTAAGCCTCTATGACCACAGTCCTCATTCTTTGGCCCTTGTGTTGTTCTGAGCCTCTGCACCATGTGTACTGGAAGGTAAGCCTCTATGACCACAGTCCTCATTCTTTGGCCCTTGTGTTGTTCTGAGCCTCTGCAACATGTGGAAGGAGGGCAAGGTAAGCCTCAATGACCACAGTCCTCATTCTTTGGCCCTTGTGTTGTTCTGAGCCTCTGCACCGTGTGTACTGGAAGGTAAACCTCTATGACCACAGTCCTCATTCTTTGGCCCTTGTGTTGTTCTGAGCCTCTGCACCGTGTGTACTGGAAGGTAAACCTCTATGACCACAGTCCTCATTCTTTGGCCCTTGTGTTGTTCTGAGCCTCTGCACCGTGTGTACTGGAAGGTAAACCTCTATGACCACAGTCCTCATTCTTTGGCCCTTGTGTTCTGAAATCAGGTGAACTCTTCTGGCTTATTTTGTACGTTCTTGGTTGTCTGTTGCGTCTCAACCGACAAGAGGGAAGTCACTATATTTTTCCAGTGCGCTTTACTGAAAAATCAATGACATAAGCTCTAAAACTAGACAAACACATGGCAGCGTATTTGGCAATGAATGTCTTTGCATTTGGTGGGAGTGTAGAGATGTACTGGGTGAATGTATTCGCCTGTGGTACTAGTATTACAAAAAATACTGAAAAAGCTGTATTTGAGGCCTTTTTTTAATAGAAAAACTGAACATTTTCTCCCTCCCCTCAATACAAAGCTTCCAGGCCAACCATTCCTGATTGATTATCACGAATGTTTCCTAATTCCAATCTCAAATCCTCATTTCCTAGTTTAATTCTTGGTTAAGCGAATGCAAAAAGGATATCAAAGTGTGGAAGAAAAGTGAATGTTTTTTGTGTATCTATTAACTGCTCTTTGCCATTTTGTCAGACTACAAATGCAGATATTCAACAGAAGCTAGTTTTGGCTCCCAGAATGTCATTAGAAAATCTCTTTTTTCTTCTGTGGTTGCCCCAGGTGATGAAAGATTTGCCTCCGTTGGAACGTCTCCGAACCCGAGCCTTCAAGTCCATGGAGACAGTTCGCCAGGACCACAGACGCATGCTGAACCCCACCCCCTATAAGGTGAACCTTCTGCAGTTTAGCCTTCTGACAGTTTCTATGCAATGCTACACTGAAGCATAGGGTGCCCCTTGCACCCCGTATAAGGTGAACCTTCTCATTTTAGCCTTCTCTGACAATTTCTATGCCATGGTACACTGAAGCATAGGGTACCCCTTGCACAGCCGTTCAACACCATGGTACGGTATAGCGTGCATCTTGTTTAAACATTCTTTACTCACAACTCGGCAAGTCTGAAAACCAAACGTACGAAAGTATTCCCCTGTGATCTGTGAGCAGTTTTCTATAGCATACGAAATGTGTCAAACGCTCGATGCAAACCCTCGATACTTTTCGAAAATATTGATCAATACAAAGCAACACCCAATTCCAAATGGAACGATCTGAAATTATTTATCCTTTTCGCGTAAGTATCACTACTTTGTGAAAAGGATCCCGCACTTTAAAAAAGTATCAATGCTTTCCGTAAATATGGATCCTTTTTTAGATAAAGTATCCATACTTTGCATCGAAATGCACATTTACAAAATCTACTGAACGCTCGGATATGAAACGAAGCAAAACACGAAACTGTCAATTTGGACAGATCCTTCAACTCTCTCAGCGCTCCTCAATTATGTCTAATGCCATTCTGTCAGTTGTTTCAATTTCCTCCAAAAAATGTGTGCTGCTTTGGCAAGGGCGGTTTCAGTTAATTTCCGATTCCCAATTTATATTTGTTGGTTTGTTTGTGTGTCTGTCAACATCGTGTCATCATGTCGCAGGTGTCGGTGACCTCCAACCTCTACACCTTCATCCACGACCTGTGGCTACAGAGCGCCCCCATAGGAGAGCTGGCCTAACAAGGGGGGACCATCCATTTTGTCGCGGGGGGGAGTCGTCTGTGCGGAACACCGGTGCTGAACAGGGAGGTTTCTCAGCAAACACAGGCAGTTTTCTATGCGTTGCCCACGAATCCCACCAGCGTAAAGGCTTCTGAAGCTGGAAGGAATGGTAACATGGTTAAAAACACTTGGCTTTGAGAATGCGACTTGCTGTGTGGATACTTGTTGGTGATTATCATTGAAGTGCGTATCTATTCCTACCTTCTTCAAGTTTTGTTTTGTTTGATGGGGTTTTTTTTCCGGATACCAAATTCCATAATTTCAAAATCATTCTGGCTTTTTTTTTTTAAATGTGGAGGGGTGGGAAACTCTGATAAGTAGATTACAGAATTAAACTGAGAATAGTGTTCTGTTAGTGTGGGCTATTGTACACAGAATTTTATTTTTATAATTTTTTTGAAAATCTAAATTATGTTGAATAGCCTGGTAACCTTTTTGGAGATGTTGATAAATCTACCCAAAAAATATATCCATAATTATAATGAGATTTGTGTTCTGTTAGTGTAGTGTTGACTACTTTATTTGTAGAGAACAAAATGTTGATTTTTCCCGTTATATTTATTCTCGGAAGCCATACTTGAACTAAATTCTCTTGAGGCGTAATCCCAACTTCTGGTTTCCACGGTAACTCCCAGTTTGGTCCCGAAGCGATAGTCAGCTCTGCAAGCAATGAAGCGACAGCTTGTGGAGGACGGTTTGTTTTAGGGGAAAGTCGGTGATTGTGGAAAAAGGTGGGGATGTACAGAAAAGACTCCCGTTTTTTGGTACCAGTGCATTCAGGAAATGCAGCCTTTTGTACGGGCATCCTTCTACATCTGTCTTTACAGCCCTTAGACTGTAGTTTTTGCAAAGAGTGCTCAGAGTGATTTGCCATTTTGTTTTCTCATGTAGTTGATATATGATGTAAAGGTGTAGCAGTATGCATTTAGATATGAAATAAAGATGCAATGTTATACAAAGGCGGAATTTTAAAGGTGGAAGGGCTGGATTTTTGGAATTTACAAATAAAAACTGATTGTTTTGTTATTGTTAAAAACAAAATTCCACAAATTTCTATAGAATGAATCATTGTTTAGAATTGTGTGTGTGTAACTGTGCGGCATAGTTGTTGATATTGTTGTTGCCCATTTTGTTCTCGTTCGTTCGTTTTGTTAAAATTGCTTGAAGGACAAGTGTCTGTTTAAAAAAAAAAGGTTATGATTAGGTAGAAGCATGCTGTCTTTTTTATTTCTTTGACATGTTTAATGAATTACAGAAGTAGAAAAAGTGCCATGTAGTGATGTACTGTGTTCCTTAAGATTTTGTTATTTTTGCTTATCTGCTTTTATTGGATCGTGAATTTTAGAAAGAAAAATCCATTGCTTTTGAAAGACCTTTTAGTGTGTTCTTCGATCAAACTAAAAGGTCTTGAAACATCAGCGCCTATCAGACTTGTGTGAGTGTGTGTAATGGTGGTTTTTTGTTGTTTAGATTTAGAAATGGAAGAGAAAGTGTTTGGGTATGATTTTGAGTGATGAAAATTGAGTAGCCAATGTTTCCAATCAGAACAAGTTGATCGGGGACGTAATTCATTTGACATCTCTGGTAGATATAGAGGCGTTAATTCTTGCACCAAATCAGTTTGCAGATTTGTGGAATGGGATACTTTGAGGAAGTGTTGTCTCTGCTGATAGTGCATGAGGGAAGAACAAAGAGAAGAGGGAAGGAGGGGGGTAGATGTGATTGGGGAGTACTTTTTCCGTCATTGTCGTTTTTAGTACTGTATCAGCTGTAGGATGAGAAAGTAAAAGGGTTTGACATGAAATCGCTGTGCAGCCAGTGATCAGTTTCCTGCTTAGAAAAACGAGAGGCGGTGTGTAGGGAAACAAAACGTGTGTAGAAAGAAAGTGCTGTTTATCATTTTCGCTTTCAGTCATGTCACAATCAGATCGTGTTTGTACAACAGTTTGTGTGTGTGCCATGTCGGCTATTTTGATCTCACTAGCTGATATTGTGCTTTCCCTTCTGAATCAATGGTTTGGACACTTGCGACGAGAATAGCCAAAGGTGAACTCTCAAACCATTATTCTGTGTCTTGATATTAATTCAAACTTGACCCGAAATATGCATAAAACGGGCAGATGCTATTATTAGGAAAGACAGTTTCAATTTCCATAGAAAGTTCCAAACCTCCTATGAACATGGAAACATTATTGCCTTGGGTGTGCCTGTTCAGTCAAAGATATTCTTAAAGGGTAAGATGGATTACTTAAAAGCTTGGCGAACCGGGCTGATAGAGTTATCGTTAGTGCGGACGTGTACACTATTCACAGTGGAGGCTATCCAAAAACTCGGACTGGAACTTGAACGGAGAATTCAACTGGCCTATCGATGTGTAAAATGTGTCCCGTTTCAAAGGGACATAACCAGTGTTTCTGTCCTCACTACTCATATAGGGAAAAGAGACCGGATGTTTATCTTCCCCTGTAGTCTTTGGTTCAGTTCCCTTTCTCTGGAAAATGTTTGTGTCAGTATTAGTGTGGGACTGAAGTTATTTCAGCGGCATTTGCGGTAAGCTGTAGGGGGGGTTAATGGCAGGGTAATGTCAATAGGTCAGGTGTTTTGTGAGCTAGGGAAGCTTCATTCATAAATAATGGCATTGGAATTTGTGTTTGCTAAATAATGGCGTTGAAATGTTGTTTTGGGGTTGGGTGTTTTTTTTGCGCTTTTGTGTATTGAAACAATGTTTTTGATATGTTACTGTTATGTGATAACAGTCATGATTATGCAGATTTGTGCATAATCTTTGTGTCAATGGATATACAGACCTGTTTACCCTCCCGGTTTTGCCGGAATTATCCCGGGAATTTGCAAACATTCTGGGTAAAATAATATATTCTGGGTGAACGCTGAAAATCCCTGGATTTCGAAAAAACGTCTATTATTTGTTTCTGTTTGTATGAAAAGACGCATGGGTTGTAGTTTTGCGCCAAACATGTCCTCAGGCAAATCAACCGCAGGCGGCAAGCGCCAGAAATCTTCGACAAACGACAACAGTTATAGGGTGAAGCGGCCAAAAGCGAAGCAAAAGTTTTCTCAAAAGTGTTTGAAAGTGCCAGGAATAACATGTTCGCGTTTGGGAGACGAGCATGCACACTGCAAGTACTGCAACATGGACTTCAAAATTTCACATGGCGGCATAAGCAACATTGCGATGTGAATTCTGTTTTTTTCCTCAAATTTCTGGTTTTTCTGTGGCCAATTCCAGGTTGTTCATTATAAGGGTAAACAGATCTGGATATGTATGTTTCTTTTTTCTGTTTTTGTTGTTGTTTCTTTGATGTTCGCATGTTTTGTTTTGGGTGGGTTTTTGTAGATCAGATCATGTGTTAAAGTTGGTTTGGTCAGAGCAGGTGTAGACAATCACGAAATCAAAATGAATTTGAATTTTTCTGTACTTGTTTAAAGTGCTTTCTCCGTCTTCTTTTGTAAAGCAATTCAGCACTAATGAGTTGCAGACTGATGGATACAGACAGAGGTGTTAACCCTCTTGCATTTATTCCGCCCCAAACCGCCCAGCCTCTGTGTATTCAAGCCGCCCTAAACCGCCCATAGCTTGCCCCCACACTGAGACCCCGTCTGATGGCATTTTCATCAGCACTAAGTTCTGGCTTGTTATACACACACTATGATGGAGCTTCTCACTTGCAGTGATGTGATAGTAACTGTATGGCGCTCTGTGTGCTTCAAAAGACAGATTTTCCTGAAAATGTGTGAAAAAAATATGAACACTAGAAGAATTTTTTTCTGTAACAAATGCGAATGCAAGAGGGTTAATGTGTTCTTATGTTCGCAAACCTTTCCTTTTTTTTCTGTTCTTTTTGCTGTCCCATCTTCTGGGCCGTACAGTGGCGTTGCTCCCACACCGCTCGTTCCTCGCAGCTCTTTTCTGTTGGTGACTTATGCATTATTATTATTTTTAAGTGTGTTTGTGTAAGGTTTGTGTGTGTGTGCACTAGTGTGTTTGTTTGTTTTGTGTTGTTTTTCCATGGATGCTCCTGCTTTCAGGATTTTTTTTTATTGCCTGGAGCCGGCGTCACCGGATTATGAGAATTTGAGAAGATGCATTTTGCTGGTTATAGAGGTCATGAAGTTTATCCGGAAGTGAAAGTGCAACGAGAGCCTGTCAATTACATTGGAAACTGTTGTTTCCTTTCAGCTTCCAGGGGGCATTGCCCCCCGGAACCCCCAGGAGGGGCGCTGTCCCTGCACTCCGCCGGGGCTTGCAGGATTTTCTAAATTTCCAAGGAGCACCCATGTATTTGTTTTGATGGTTTTCATTTTTATCCTGATATATTTCTGTCATAGAGAAGTAAGATTTCACTTTGATGTAAACAGAAAAGTTAGTAGAGATGAAATAAAGACTGCTGTACCTTTAGAAATACAGGGATAAAACGAGGGGTGAAGATAAAGGTACATGTAAAATAGGAGACTGACGTTTCGTGTCTTAGACACTTCTTCTGAGTGTGGCTGGAAAAGTGGAGTGGTGTAACTGTTGTAGTTTCCCAGTGCTGTCCCCTTGCCTCCCTCCCTGCTCCTTTTCCCTCTGCATCCTGCCACCAAAACCACCCCTACAACTTCCTAACCCACCCTCTCACCCCAACTGTCTATCTGTTGTGAACTGTAGTCATTTGCACCCCACTGCTGCCCACCACTCCCACCGTTCCCCTTACCACTGCCTCTTTTAACTCGTTCGCACCGCAACGATTTTCAATTATTAAAAAAACTCATAAATCACTCCAGCCATACACCAGGGGTCGCGCTAGTGTTTTTGAAAACGCGTTTTGCTTACGCGACGTCGGCAAGAAAAAAATGCGTAAGGGAAGCAAAAAATCGCGTCAAAGAACAAAATGATAAATCTAAGCTAAAAACAATGAAAACAAGACCAGCAACAAAAACATGCATTTTTATTCACTAACCAGTCATTTTTGGCGATCACGCCGATACAGTGGCAATTTTCTATAGTCTGTTCCAATGTTTGGTGTGGCAGAACCACTATATGTGTAGGGACCGTAGGACTTCTAAAGTCTGATTCACCATCTAGACTCGGATGCGATTTTGAGCGGACGTCATTTTGCGAACGGGTTACGCGTAAACGCCGTAAAAATGCGTCAGCGATTTTTTAAACGCGTCAAATACGCAAGAAACATGCGTTAGCGCGACCCCTGCATACACACTAACAAAACCTACGAAAATAAAAGAAATTAAAGATTACAGGTTTTTACTTCAGGTTTAGACATAGGGAAGTGGTAGGTCAGACTATTTTATATATAGACTTTATATAGAAAAAATCTACACCGATTGGTTTCCCAAGAACAAATCACTACAAAAGCAAAGTCGGAGGCAAAATTGTGGTCTAAGGGAGCGATGTGAGTTTAGAAATGACCAATGTATGGTGTGCACACAGATTTACTTCCCTTGAAGCAAATGCATCAAATTGACAGCTATCTATTAATTCCGGACATATATGTCCGGAACGACTTGAATGAGTTAAGACAAACTTTGAACTGTGTTCACAACCTGCAAACTACAAAAGTTACACCACTCAACTTTTCCTTCCACACTCGGAAGAAGTGTCTTAAGACACGAAACGTCGGAGTCTCCTATTCTGCAGGTACCTGGATGGAAGTTCAGTTTAACGTCGCGTATCGGCTTTCGCCATGTACGACGGGCTGAACAAACCAACCATGGTATAAACAAAAACTTTATGTTCCTGAATCACTGTCTTAGCCAAAAGGCCGAGAAGCGATCAAGTGCAGGTACCTTTATCTTCACCCCCCTTTTACCCCAGAAAAGTTAGAAGCTGCATACTGTACATCATACATTGTACGATTATGACTGTAGCTGTCGTGGCTACTGTCGTGCTGCTGTTGGTGTCATTGTGTCACGTTTTGTACATAGTTTTCAAAGACATTCTCTGCACACACAGAGGAGATGGTATGAGTAATACATATGTGAATCGGAAGAAACAGTGCCACACATACTGCTGATTTGTATTGATTTCCATGTAATTTATTACAGGTGTTGTTGATTGTGATATTGTTGGCCTTTGTGTGCTTTTTAATTCACCTTTGGGTGTTTCTTTTTCATTTTTCGTCGCTTTAGTACCCATGTATTATTTTTCGTCTTTTGTAGGTAATTTGACAGGGTTTTTAATGTTTTATAATAATATTTATATTGTATAATACTATATTATAATGATATTTAGTTAGTAGTTTTTTCTTTAATTTTTTTAAAATCTGTTTCTCTTAATGTTATGTGCCATGACTTATGCATTAAAGATAATGATATGCATTGTGAACAGTTTGAGTGTGAGCTATCCCATAGCTTACTGAAGATGTAGTTGACCCATCTGACGCTGCTTTAGCCAAATCATTGGGAGGATTTTATTCTTATCAGTTATCTTCACCGCAGTGATAAGAAATTTGTTCTAATAAAGAAATTATTTCATGGACTGGAGTAAGAAGGAGGGATGTTTAAATTGGTTTCACCCTTTCACCGCCAGCCATTTTTCAGCAAAAAAATACCATTAACATTTAAACTCAACTGGGTAAAAAGAAAAAAAAAATCTGCAATATTGGGAATTCCTCTGTGACATCCCAAAATTAACAAAATGGGATCATCGAATAACAGGCCCTGATTTCATGCCTTTTAGTGAAATGGGTGTTGAACCATTTTGGTGCATAATGCGACATCGGCGCCGATTTTCAGCCAAAAAATACCATTAAACTTAACTGGGTAGAGAGAAAAAAAATCTGCAATATTGGGAATTCCTCTGTGACATATATAACATTAGCCCTATTCTTACCTCCCAACATTTAAAATAATAGGATCTTTGGATAACAAGCCCTGATTTGATGCCTTTTAGTGACATGGGTGTTAAAGCATTGTGGTGCATATATGCGACATCGGCGGCGAAAGGGTTAAACAACAAATGACTAGGGAAACGATGAAAAGATTAGCTCTCATCTGTGCATGTTTTGATTCCAGTCGCCAAATTTCGGATCTGATCGTACGTCAGTGTACGTAGCCTAGTGGTTTGTTCTGTTGATTTATTTTATTTATTTTTACATTTGTGAGCACAATCATTTTAACCCCTTGACTGCCACCAACGTATTACGTACGTACCTGATGATGTCATCAGACAAAGAGGAATAACCCTGATATGCTGACTTTTGCTCTTGCACAGTCAAGAGATCTACATCCCCAGATCATTTTTCCAGATTGTCTCTATCACTGTATCGGTTGTCTTTTTCGTGGCATGGTTTGCCCAATGATTTTTTCTTTAATTTTCGCTGGCAGTCAAGGGGTTAAGGTCTTGGTCTATGAACATATGCCATGTACTGCTTTGAGGGGATTATTTTTATGGTTGTTTTTTTAAACAAGTTGAGAAAATCCATTGTTATACAACATGCAAGCTTTAAACCAAAGCAGGGCCCTGAGTCGTGATTCAAGCATAATGGTACAGAATTGATGTACGCTGTTAAAAACATGACATTGATAAGAGAATATTATGTATTGGTTATATAGAAACAGACACACATAAAAAGTGCAAAGAAACAAAAGGGGCAAGGTGTGAGTATTTTCTGTAATATTTCAAGCTGCTGCTCTTTGTCTTGATGCATTGTCAGTGTATGCCAATCACTGAGTCAGTCATTTATGACCCTTTGTCTTTGAGGCATTGTCAGTGTATGCCAATCACTGAGTCAGTCATTTATGACCCTTTGTCTTTGATGCATTGTCAGTGTATGCCAATCACTGAGTCAGTCATTTATGACCCTTTGTCTTTGATGCATTGTCAGTGTATGCCAATCACTGAGTCAGTCATTTATGACCCTATGTCTTTGATGCATTGTCAGTGTATGCCAATCACTGAGTCAGTCATTTATGACCCTTTGTCTTTGATGCATTGTCAGTGTATGCCAATCACTGAGTCAGTCATTTATGACCCTTTGTCTTTGATGCATTGTCAGTGTATGCCAATCACTGAGTCAGTCATTTATGACCCTATGTCTTTGATGCATTGTCAGTGTATGCCAATCACTGAGTCAGTCATTTATGACCCTTTGTCTTTGATGCATTGTCAGTGTATGCCAATCACTGAGTCAGTCATTTATGACCCTATGTCTTTGATGCATTGTCAGTGTATGCCAATCACTGAGTCAGTCATTTATGACCCTCTTTGATGCATTGTCAGTGTATGCCAATCACTGAGTCAGTCATTTATGACCCTATGTCTTTGATGCATTGTCAGTGTATGCCAATCACTGAGTCAGTCATTTATGACCCTATGTCTTTGATGCATTGTCAGTGTATGCCAATCACTGAGTCAGTCATTTATGACCCTCTTGTCTTTGATGCATTGTCAGTGTATGCCAATCACTGAGTCAGTCATTTATGACCCTTTGTCTTTGATGCATTGTCAGTGTATGCCAATCACTGAGTCAGTCATTTATGACCCTTTGTCTTTGATGCATTGTCAGTGTATGCCAATCACTGAGTCAGTCATTTATGACCCTTTGTCTTTGATGCATTGTCAGTGTATGCCAATCACTGAGTCAGTCATTTATGACCCTTTGTCTTTGATGCATTGTCAGTGTATGCCAATCACTGAGTCAGTCATTTATGACCCTTTGTCTTTGATGCATTGTCAGTGTATGCCAATCACTGAGTCAGTCATTTATGACCCTATGTCTTTGATGCATTGTCAGTGTATGCCAATCACTGAGTCAGTCATTTATGACCCTTTGTCTTTGATGCATTGTCAGTGTATGCCAATCACTGAGTCAGTCATTTATGACCCTATGTCTTTGATGCATTGTCAGTGTATGCCAATCACTGAGTCAGTCATTTATGACCCTTTGTCTTTGATGCATTGTCAGTGTATGCCAATCACTGAGTCAGTCATTTATGACCCTTTGTCTTTGATGCATTGTCAGTGTATGCCAATCACTGAGTCAGTCATTTATGACCCTTTGTCTTTGATGCATTGTCAGTGTATGCCAATCACTGAGTCAGTCATTTATGACCCTATGTCTTTGATGCATTGTCAGTGTATGCCAATCACTGAGTCAGTCATTTATGACCCTTTGTCTTTGATGCATTGTCAGTGTATGCCAATCACTGAGTCAGTCATTTATGACCCTTTGTCTTTGATGCATTGTCAGTGTATGCCAATCACTGAGTCAGTCATTTATGACCCTTTGTCTTTGATGCATTGTCAGTGTATGCCAATCACTGAGTCAGTCATTTATGACCCTATGTCTTTGATGCATTGTCAGTGTATGCCAATCACTGAGTCAGTCATTTATGACCCTTTGTCTTTGATGCATTGTCAGTGTATGCCAATCACTGAGTCAGTCATTTATGACCCTATGTCTTTGATGCATTGTCAGTGTATGCCAATCACTGAGTCAGTCATTTATGACCCTTTGTCTTTGATGCATTGTCAGTGTATGCCAATCACTGAGTCAGTCATTTATGACCCTTTGTCTTGATGCATTGTCAGTGTATGCCAATCACTGAGTCAGTCATTTATGACCCTTTGTCTTTGATGCAAAGATTGTCTTTGATTGCCCAGGGTACATCCCCACTCTTTGTCAAAGGGATTTGAGAACAGCTAATGTTGGGGAAGGTCTCCAAAGGCCAACCCATCCCTTTGGCTGCAGCACTAGAGCCAGTGCAAAAGCCCTCGCGTTTGAGAATCGTAGTCTTCTACATAAGACTAATCTGTACCATGATTTTCATTTACTGTAGAAAATCATCTGTTGTGCAGCTCTCATGTTACTGATGGCCCCTGCTTAGTACTACAGGCTAATGTCAACCAGTGTTGAAAGCCATTTGAGCAGATAAATACATAAACAGTTAAAGTATTACATTGTTCTTGTCATTTTGGTTCAACCCTGTTTCTAGTTGTCAGATTTGAAAACAGTGCAAAATGAAATCTATCAACCAGGGTATCCACACCGATAGATGCTCGTTCCGGTGTGTCATCCAGTGCAAGAGAGTTCAACATGTTGTCAGTGGGGAGAATGGGTGTGACAGCTCAGTGAAGTATGCTTTTAAAATGTAACATAATAGTATACAGTCCACTGCCATTTGGGTTTTAAAGGCTGTTTTGTTTTGTTTTGCTGCTTTTTTTGGCTTCTTTTTTTTTAAATATTTTTTTTTATGTTAAGACGTGCGTTTTTGTAGTTGTATGTGTAATTTCATCTTCCACTCCAGATCAGTTCAGATACAAATTTGGTGTGCAAGTATTATTTTTTATTTTTTTTAATCTGTATGTTGATTTCTGATCATCATTGGAGATTTATATATTGTATATATTTTAAAAAAAGTTGTTTCTCATTAGGTGAATGTACTTGTAGATTTATAAAGGTTTTTAACCGGAATTGTTTTCTTATGTGTTCTCTGGTGGGTCGTTTTGTGCCGATGGTCTCATTGTCTTGTCATTAGCAGTCACTAAGTCTGTGTACTTTAGGACCGTTTGGTGGTTTTTTTAATTCTCTGCTGCTCCTAAACTTGGTCCTTACAGTGCCAGAAATGGAGCGTTAGCGTGTCGTGCTATAGAGTTCACATATCATGTTCTTGAAATGCTAATGCATATCTGCTTGCTAGGTAGAAAGAGTCAAATGTTTGTTTTATTTTTACATGATGATAGATACATAAGTTGATTATCAATCAGTTGATAAAGCCCAGTGTCATCCAAGTCGAGGCTTGTGTTTTATGGCCCTCTCCGTCTGTCCAAATTAGTCAAGCAAAACAGGTTCCGAATTTCACTTATTTGAACTTTATGGTACACGTATGTTTATGGGGAATCAACAGTTCGCTTTGAGTGATATTCTGAACCTGCTTAGTTCGACTCACTTGGACCTTCTCTGACCTTTTCTGTTTTCTCTTTTTGCAAATCGGCTCAATGTGACATTCCTATACATGCATTACACTGCTCCCATAGAAAAATCGTAACCATGGTGACCTTGCCCTTGGAGTTTGACCTTGAAAATCAAACTTTTCTTCTTTGCACTATGTATTTCATGTTTGAGCTGTATCTCGTGAACCAGTGGACAGAATCACTTCAAATTTTTGGGGGTGGTAGATCATAGCATAGAGATGATCCAATAGGGATACTATAACTGTGCTTACCTTGACCTTGAAGTTTGACCTTGTAAACGAAATTTCTTTATTTAGCTTTGTATATATAAAAGACACAGGTAAGAATAGTAACTTGTTTCATCTTTGACATTACTGAATGACAGAGCGAGAGAGAAAGACAGAGGGAGGGTAGAGAAAGATTGGAGGGGGGGTGGGGGTGGCAGTCAGTCAAGTCTGACTATTACTTCCATACAGCTGAGGAGACGACTGCTACTGTGAAGGGCTGGGCTGGAATTTGTTTTGTGTTGATAGCTACTAAGATGTGGGGGTGTAGAGGTAGGGGGCGTAACGGGCAAAGGACATGTGTGCCGCTCATTAACCTTTGGGGTTGATTGGCTTGAAATGTTGCTCGTTACATACAACACGCAGATAATGATATGCACATTCAGAGCGACACACTTAAAATATCTCACACACTGACACCGTCACACACAATCACAGAGAGAGAGAGAAAGTTGCACGTGTACGCATGTCACAGTGTTACAGCATTGGTATTAAAACAAAACGCAAAAAAAGCAAATCGCATCAATTTATTTCTTAAACATGTCTCAACTCATGGCAAATTAGATTTTCTTTTCCAAAAATAAATTGGTTTTAAAAAAAAAGTCAAAGAATGTTAGTAAATAACGTTGCACAGATTTGAGCAGATTAAGCACCACAATGTTTAAAGCAACTTGCGTCAGTATATTTCTTTTCTTTAAGTTTAACATTACGTTGACAAATTAGACCATTTCCAATTGTTTTCTTTAAAACCCTTTCATCGCCACTGTCGCCTCTTGGCACCACAATAATTTAACGCCCATGTTACTGAAAGGCATCAAATGAGGGTCTGGTATCCAGTGACCTTATGTTCTTAATTTTGAGCGGTAAGGATAGGCCCTGTCGCGTGCAAATTTGCAGCTCGTGCAAATTTGCAGCTTGCTACTATGAGAGTGTGTATCAAAACACTATCTGAACAATCTTAGACGGAAAAAGTGCTGTCTCTATAGGGGATTTGAAGAATGAAAATATAACTTTTTCCGTAATATTTTCTGTCCCAGATAGTACACTTGACACTTGGAGAGCAAGTGAAGTTATAGTGCTCTTGCACTACAACTGCACTTGTAGAGCTGCAAATTTGCACGCGACGGGAGGCCCTAATCTATGCATGTCAAAGAGGAATCCCCAATATTGCAGACGGAATCTTTTCTCTACCCAGGTAAGTTTAATGGTATATTTTGGCTGATGAATGGCTAGCGTTGAAAGGGTTAAGTTTAACATTACGTTGACTAATCATGACACATTAGACCATTTCCAATTGTTTTCTTTAAGTTTAACATTACGTTGACAAATAACAAATTAGACCATTTCCAATTGTTTTCTTTAAGTTTAACATTACGTTGACAAATCATAACAAATTAGACCATTTGCAAACATGGTTTGAGAAAATATGAAACATTTAAAATAGCACGTGGCTCTGATGAACATTTTGAACAGATTCAGCACCGCAAATTCAAAAGCAACTGGCATTGATCAGTGTATTTGGAGGGGTATAAATTGCTGGAATGTACTATCCCCCTTCTTCATTCATTTTGTGACAGTATATCCATACAAATAGCCCCCAGCTTCTGGAAGTTTTGTGCTTGTAACTTCCTCTAATCTGTCTCTCTCTTTGACTCTGCCTTTTTCCTTGCTTTGTGTCATCTACTATCTGTCTGACGTTTGGGCCAATTCTGCCTTTTTTCCCAAAAAATATCTTCCATATTTATTATGGTTTTCTCCTTTAAGATCCTCCGAAATCAGAATGTGTTGAAATCTACATGTTTGCTCAAGAGTAATATACATGGGTTGTTCATTAAAGTTTGGCAATGGTCCCCAAAAGCCTGCCATTTGTAATCTATAAAACATACAGGTATAAATAATGAAGGTTGCAAAAAATACCAAAGAACACTTCATTCTTTAACGCATTTGCTTGCACGCTCTCATCGTGACGTCGTGTCCTACGTGAGTATGACGTCATTGAAAATAATTTTGGTGTAAGGGCCTGTGACCAAAAATCGTGGATTATGGAGCTGACTTGTCCACTTGCTGTAACTTCATTGGGATGAAACTTAGGAAATATTATAAGAAAATGCATTCCGATTAGACATATTTACGTCCGACTGTGCACTTCTTATTGCACAAATTGCAAATGTGTTGAAGTTTTCAATCCTGAAAAATACAGCTTCCAAAATGTCACCCTCTAGTTCACTTTTTTTGCAGTCCTGAACGTGCAAAACATGCCGTTTTTCAAGAAACTGACTAATGAAGATCCATATTTGACACAGAGAAAGAAGTGAGAAGAGTGACACTTCTTTGGGTACAATAGTAAAGATAATGCATAAACATGTTCTTGTGAGAAAGATTGCAACAAAATGAGTACCCAAATTCCTAAGTGACGAACACAAGAAACGATGTAATGATTGTCTGACAGAAATGCTCAGAAAGTTTGGGCCAGATGGACCCAAATAAATATGCGATGTCATCACAGAGAACGAGACTTGGCAGAGCTTCTGTATCATTTTAAACAAAAGCGCCAATGAGATGTAGAGTGGTTTTGACTGGGACACAGCTGTCGTACGGCAGTCAAAATTCCATGTTTATAAGTGGCGTTTTTGCATTTCTTTAATAACCCAAGGGCTTGTCATCATTGATAATATGCCAAAGAAAACAACACTTATGGCAACCCATTTTGCTCGAGCGGTCTTGTCAGAAGTTACCAGATCAGTCTACCAGTGGTGCCTAACCATTGATACAAGAAAGACTACTTTTTACCAGCCACCGTAGTGTAGTGGTTAGCATCGCGGACTACTAGCTGGGAGGTCTTGGGTTTGAATCCCATCAGAGGCGAGGTTTTTTTCGGTCCTGGACCGACTCCTACCCAGTGAGTGGTATATATGGGATCAATGGGAAGACTGAAACCACACAGTCGAGCTTCATCCGCTTAACGGATGCGATTCTGAGAGTGTTGCTCTAATTTCAAGACCAACACTGCAGGTGTCTGTAGTTCTCGGGCCTGGTTAACGCTGGGATGTCATTATGAAAAGAAGCGTAGAATACAGCCCTGTCATGCAGTCTCAGACCGATACAGAACTCCATGGCATCATCATCATCATCGTTGTCATCCACCTCATTTCCATCAATCATTAAAAAGAAAGAAAAAATGTCTCAAATTCTGTGGCTTTGCATGCCCTGCTCTCATGGTGACCTCAATTTCGGTTTCCAGTCCAGTCTATGCCTTGGTGCGTTCGGGTCAAAGTCATGGGGATCAGTGTGTTCTGGGGAGCTGTCGGTGGACGGTCGTGGTGGTGCCCTCAGAGGTGGACCTCACTCACGCTGGCTCCGCGACTAAGAGAATAGTAGTAGGGGGCTTAGTAGGTGGTGTCCTGAACAGGCTCCACTGAACTCCACCAAAGTGACTCAGCAGAAGTGCAGTGTCTCCTCGGTTGGTTGCCTCCTGACGGCCTGACATAGATTCGCTCCCCTTGCACTGCTGGTCTCGGATTCTGCTACTTGAACAAGCCGGGGTGTAGCTGCGAATTGGGATTCGTAATGAGTGGTGTGGGAGCAACGCCCTTGTACGACCCAGAAGATGGGACAGCAAAAAAAGACTAACTTTTGCATGAAAACGCTAGTGACTACAAGGTCAAGTTGCCGTGACCTTCCAAAAAGAGCAAGGCCCTCGCAATAAGCTCAAAACCACAGCTCCGGCCTTTGCCTAAAAGAAAAGCTACAAACTGCACTTGAAACCTGGCGTAGAGAGCTGGAACTTTGCATACTCAGAGGAAAGGTGATCTTCATAGGAATGCAAAAATTTTAAGTCTGTGAACTCCTTTGTTCCTGTGTTATTGACCTGTTGCCAAACGTCAATGAACAACCCACGTATCAAAGCAAGCGAATTTGGCGAGCCACTAGGTTCCAGCATAGTCAGCCACGGCGAAGCTGACGTATCATTTACATGTTTGGACA
The DNA here is from genome assembly GCA_017654935.2 of Phymorhynchus buccinoides. NCBI lineage: Eukaryota > Metazoa > Mollusca > Gastropoda > Neogastropoda > Raphitomidae > Phymorhynchus > Phymorhynchus buccinoides. Next base: position 19,996,008 of record CM065706.1, on the reverse strand, counting down.
AAACCAGTGCCGCTCTGGGCTAATTAGAAGCATCAACACAAAACTGTTTATACCGCTAAACGTACAGAGTAAAGCTATATGCACCAACACATGGTACGGTATTTGGCGTTCATATGGAAGATCAGACTTAACGAGAGCTTGCTATTTGGTGATGGAAGGGGATGGGGCACCGTTCTGCCAAGTTTCATTGTATTTGATCTACAAGTTTAGTTGTTATCACAGAAGACAGACACACACACACACACACACACACACACAGAGAGAGAGAGATGCAAAGAAGGACTCTTATGGCATGGAATTAAAGGTGACAAAATCAAAGGTGTCGTGGTTGTGTATTTACCCTTCTTTTTCTTTCTTTCTTTTTTAGGGTGGTGGTGGCCGGTGGCCTGGAATCTCTGTAAACCCCCTCCCCCCAATCCTCCTCTACACACACACACACACACACACACACACACAATGCGTGTGAGCGTAATCTTTGTTCTCGGTGATTGCAAAGTACCCCGTTTCTTACCATTTCCACGAGAGGTGGAAACTAAAGCAGCGATCCATTTTTCTCAGCCTTGAACGGTTTGTGGCGAGCTGTCCAAGGTCGCGACCTTCGGTTGTAACCTCGCTAGATTGAAAGGCCGTACAAAGGCTTTACATAACGTTAGGTGTCCTTCGCTTTTTTTCTTCTTTTATAAATAAAAGCTGCAATGTAAGAAAATGGGTTAAGACCCTAATCATTAAGGTAAGCAGACCAAATCTAATCTTCTCTAAGGCCTTAGATAATATTTCAGCAGACTATAATAATATTTTAACGCACGCAAAGAGTAAGCCCCCCCCCCCTCTCTCTCTCTCTCTCTCTCTCTCTAATGTGCGCGTTTGTGTACAAGTGTACCTATGTGTAGTGTCAATCAATCAATTTGTGTGTGTGTGTGTGTGTGTGTGGGGGGGGGGGGTAATGAACAAGGGGTGCATTTGGAGTGGTGATCGAATACAGAGAACAATATGGACTGCACATTCACACCATTTTCTCCCAAGAGAGGCTTCCATTGCTTACATTCAAACTGTCTTCGCCCCCAGACACCCCCCGCCTCCTCCTCCCCATCACACCACCCCCCCCCCCCACCCCCCATTTCAGCCTGAACTTTCAGAACGTTAGCTACGCCCCTGTAAATGTCCTACTCGTGTATCCACAATACGCGCACACTCGCGCGCGCACACGCACACGTCACACACAGAAACACTGGTGCGCACAATGACATACGCACACAGTATAGTAGTCACACACAGAAACACTGGTGCGCACAATGACATACGCACACAGTATAGTAGTCACACACAGAAACACTGGTGCGCACAATGACATACGCACACAGTATAGTAGTCACACACAGAAACACTGGTGCGCACAATTACATACGCACACAGTATAGTAGTCACACACAGAAACACTGGTGCGCACAATTACATACGCACACAGTATAGTAGTCACACACAGAAACACTGGTGCGCACAATTACATACGCACACAGTATAGTAGTCACACACAGAAACACTGGTGCGCACAATTACATACGCACACAGTATAGTAGTCACACACAGAAACACGCATGCCAGCACGTACGCGCTTTCCCCGACTGATTCGTGCGTGACACACTCTACATGCATCATGTGGGGCCAGGGTGTCCCCGGCTAAACGGTCGTGCATGACTTTTAACTCCTGTATTTCCCCATCTCCCTTTTTCCAACTTCCTTCAATTTTGACTCTGAATCTCATAAATATCCTTCTACATAGTAAACAGTGTATCTATAAATACTTCAATTATTCTTGACTATCTTGGAATAATTTTTTTCTCCCTATAATATCTTATCATTTCACTTTCCACTTTCTACAGATGTGTATCTTTTGCTGTTATTATTGTCTTTCATTTTCGTACTACCCCCTAAAGTGCAGCACTGAATCTTCAACGTGATGAATTAAAAGTTGGCTGCCTAAGGAGAAGAAGAAGACACACGCGCGTGTGCGAGCGCACTGCAGAGAGAGAGAGAGAGAGAGAGAGAGAGAGAGAGAGAGAGAGCGAGAGAGAGAGAGTACGAATGTTTTATTGAGGGTAAAAAAAAAAGCTACAATAGCTTCTTTGCACCATGCCCTCTCACTCACACACTCACACCATGCATCAAGCAAAAAAAATTGACATAAAAACAATCAAGTCCAGAAATAAAACAAAAATGACAGACATTGGCACATGAAATAATTGAAAAAGAATCAAAATCATGGGAATTAAAAGCAAAAATGAATAATGGTGAATTTTAATTGGTGGTTTGAATTGATTACGAAAAAAAAGGGAACAATTATGAGACAAATGACTTTTTTTCAGAATAATATCACTTTTAAAGAAGAACTTGACAAATGTTATAAGATGAGATGGGAATATGAGACAGAGAGAGAGAGAGAGAGAGAGAGAGAGAGAGAGAGAGAGAGAGAGAGAGAGAGAGAGAGAGAGAGAGAGAGATACATACATACATATATACAGAGACACAGAGAGAGAGAGAGAGAGAGAGAGAGGAGACACTTTCGTCACACATTGCATAACTATGCTCAACCTTTAAACACCAAGGTGTGTGTGTGGGGGGGGGGGGGGGGGGGGGGAGACCTGAAATTCTTAACCGAAATTCGAGAGACTCGAGACCATTTTTATCAACATCCTTCACCTTGACGAAAAACCGCAATCGTTATGTAAGGCAGTGTGCCATTGGCTAAGAGGACAAACTGAAATGGCAGAGGTTGTATGAATATGTTTACCGAGTTTGTCTATAGGGTCTAGGTTACTCGAGTACCGTTTGACAGTGACCTACACATTATATACAGAGAGAGAGAGAGAGAGAGAGAGAGAGATGGTGGTGAATAAACATTGCGCACATATCAACATTGCAGTGGGAAGGAAAACAGAGTATGTATAATTTAACAAACAAACAAAAAAATGATGGTATGGATGAGGTGTGGTGTGGGTGGGTGGGGGGGGGGGGGGGGGGGTTTCAATAGTTTGGGGGACACTTGGTGTGTGCCTGTTTGTTGCAGTAGGGGGGTATAAGGAAAAGGAATACCGAAATCTAGTAAGCCATTTATTAGGCTTTTTAGTTGGAACATGATTGCACAAATTAAGTAGGCCAACAATGAAATAAAGTACTTAATGAATAAAACTACACATAAATCGTCCAAAATTGGGTCGTAGACAATGCATGCATTAACCGATTAATAAGATTGATTAAAGTAGGTATACGTCATAAGGTCATTGTTCCGACACTGAACAAAATCAATGAAGTGTCATGTCACTTCTTATAAGAGCAGTGTACATGAATATTTTTGTCACCACAAAGAATCAAATTCACATATGTGTAAAAAGAATATTAAAGACCTACAATGATACATTGGTTTATCATTTTGTGAGGAAACCAAAATAATGGCTCGGTAGTTCCACACCACTGAAATGGTAACGCTTGTAAGCTTACGTTTGTGGACATAACCTCTATTTGTTTATTTATATCATTCATTCAGTTGTTTGTTTATTTGTGTGAGCCATTAACAGACAAAACCCAGTTTGTCACATGATGTTTGTCATGTCGGTGAACTCAGTGCTTGACAACTGAGTACAAACAATAGCCCATATTTTCTACTACATACACCAAACAGCCTTGATCGAGTTGGGCCAGGGGCACCGCCTACTGCGTCACTGTGCCATTTAATGCCAGTCTTTTGGCGCACTGCCCTACTAAAGCTAAGTAAGCTTACCATATTATCATTCTTCCTGACCAACATTACTCAATCAACGGCGCGCGTGCATTGTGACCATGTCTCTGTAACGTCCATGTCTCTGTGTGTCCCCGTCTCTATAATGTCCATGTCTCTGTGTGTCCCCGTCTCTACAATGTCCATGTCTCTATAATGTCCATGTCTCTGTGTGTCCCCGTCTCTACAATGTCCATGTCTCTGTGTGTCCATGTCTCTATAATGTCCATGTCTCTGTGTGTCCCCGTCTCTATATTGTCCCTGTCTCTATAATGTCCCTGTCTCTATAATGTCCATGTCTCTACAATGTCCATGTCTCTGTGTGTCCCTGTCTCTACAATGTCCATGTCTCTGTGTGTCCCTGTCTCTACAATGTCCATGTCTCTGTGTGTCCCCGTCTCTATATTGTCCCTGTCTCTGTGTGTCCCTGTCTCTACAATGTCCATGTCTCTGTGTGTCCCCGTCTCTATAATGTCCATGTCTCTGTGTGTCCCCGTCTCTATAATGTCCATGTCTCTGTGTGTCCCCGTCTCTACAATGTCCATGTCTCTATAATGTCCATGTCTCTGTGTGTCCCCGTCTCTATAATGTCCATGTCTCTATAATGTCCATGTCTCTATATTGTCCCTGTCTCTATAATGTCCCCGTCTCTATAATGTCCATGTCTCTATAATGTCCATGTCTCTGTGTGTCCCCGTCTCTATATTGTCCCTGTCTCTATAATGTCCCTGTCTCTATAATGTCCATGTCTCTACAATGTCCATGTCTCTGTGTGTCCCTGTCTCTACAATGTCCATGTCTCTGTGTGTCCCCGTCTCTATAATGTCCATGTCTCTGTGTGTCCCTGTCTCTACAATGTCCATGTCTCTGTGTGTCCCTGTCTCTACAATGTCCATGTCTCTGTGTGTCCCTGTCTCTACAATGTCCATGTCTCTATAATGTCCATGTCTCTACAATGTCCATGTCTCTGTGTGTCCCCGTCTGTATAATGTCCATGTCTCTGTGTGTCCCTGTCTCTATGATGTCCATGTCTCTGTGTGTCACTGTCTCTATGATGTCCATGTCTCTGTGTGTCCCCGTCTCTATAATGTCCATGTCTCTGTGTGTCACTGTCTCTATAATGTTCATGTCTCTGTGTGTCCCCGTCTCTATAATGTCCATGTATCTATAATGTCCATGTTTCTGTGTGTCCCCGTCTCTATAATGTCCATGTCTCTGTGTGTCCCTGTCTCTATAATGTCCATGTCTCTGTGTGTCCCCGTCTCTATAATGTCCATGTCTCTATAATGTCCATGTCTCTGTAATGTCCATGTCTCTGTGTGTCCCCGTCTCTATAATGTCCATGTCTCTATAATGTCCCTGTCTCTATAATGTCCATGTCTCTATAATGTCCCTGTCTCTATAATGTCCATGTCTCTATAATGTCCATGTCTGTGTGTCCCCGTCTCTATAATGTCCATGTCTCTGTGTGTCCCTGTCTCTATAATGTCCATGTCTCTATAATGTCCATGTCTCTGTGTGTCCCCGTCTCTATAATGTCCCTGTCTCTATAATGTCCATGTCTCTATAATGTCCATGTCTCTATAATGTCCATGTCTCTGTGTGTCCCCGTCTCTATAATGTCCATGTCTCTATAATGTCCCTGTCTCTATAATGTCCATGTCTCTATAATGTCCATGTCTCTATAATGTCCATGTCTCCGTAATGTCCATGTCTGTGTGTCCCCGTCTCTATAATGTCCATGTATCTGTGTGTCCCTGTCTCTATAATGTCTATGTCTCTATAATGTCCCTGTCTCTATAATGGCCATGTCTCTATAATGTCCATGTCTCTGTGTGTCCATGTCTCTACAATGTCCATGTCTCTGTGTGTCCTCGTCTCTACAATATCCATGTCTCTGTGTGTCCCCGTCTATAATGTCCATGTTTCTGTGTGTCCCTGTCTATAATGTCCATGTCTCTATGTGTCCCCGCCTCTTACTTTGTGTCCCCGTCTCCCTGCTGTTGTTGTTGTTTGATGAAGGTTTTACGTCCTCACAGCAAATGCTCTATAGGGACAAGAGGTTCTGTTGCTGTAGTCTTCAATGTAGCAGGAACACCTGGTATTAGGTTAATCAACGTTGGTCTTGGGAAAGGGTCGGGTTGGGAGGCGCTGTAGTAAATACGGGTGGGAGTCTCGTATCGTCTCTTGTAGTATCAGGGAGGCTGAAGTCTTGGATTCGGGTACTTGTTATCATAAACCTTTGCAGCAACAGGAGTCTTGGCGTAGACTCGTCAACATCGGGGTGTGTTGACACAGAGTGTCGTTGTAGTCCACAGGTAGAGTCCGGGGCTTGAAGTCATAGTCGGTGTTCAAGTTGTCCAAACGGGCCCCCAAGAAAAAAAGCCGTCTTCAGGGCTACAGGGCAGCCTTCTTTGTGCTCAGGTACTGCCAGCCCTCCACACAGGCTTCAGGACGGCCTTCTTCGTGCTCAGGTACTGCCAGCCCTCCACACAGCGGGCTTCAGGACGACGACGGCCCAGAAAGTCGACAAGCAGCAGTTGCTCATTGCGTACATCCACGGTGGGCTGAACTGGCCATGGATGGCCAGTCCCAGCCCACACTCTCCGGCCACCGACAACAAGTGAGTCCATGCAGGGGTTTCACCCAAAACGGCCACACCGTAGATCACATACTGTCGTGCCTCCAGTCAAACGTCGCCGCCACCCATCGCCCTGCACTTCAGGCCAACAGCACCCTGTCGCTGGAAGGTTGTCTGCGCCGTCCCGCCGCAAATCTGCCACCTCGGCAGCTTTCGAAGAGTTGCCACAGTCCTCCTCGGCGCACAGAGCAAGTCAGTACAATCGACCTACTCTGTATGGATCACCAGGTTGGAATGAGTCTCCCTGCTTAAATCTGTTTCTTTTAGTTTTCCCAACCGGCCTAACCGCATACATTATTCCAAACCCTTTCCCTAATCCAAACACTAGCCTTAACCCCTAAATCCCTTAATCCCTTGCCGTAATCCAAACACTAACCTTAACCCCTAACCCTATCCCTTGCCCTAATCCAAACACTAACCTTAACCCCCTAACCCTATCGGCCTTGCCCCAATCCACGGGGACACATAGAGACGGGGACACTGAAAGAGACGGGAACATAGAGTTGGGGAGGAGGGGGCACATTGAGACGGGGACACTGAAAGAGACGTGAACATAGAGATGGGGAGGAGGGGACACATTGAGACGGGGACACTGAAAGAGACGGGAACATAGAGATGGGGAGGAGGGGGCACATTGAGACGGGGACACTGAAAGAGACGGGAACATAGAGTTGGGGAGGAGGGGGCACATTGAGACGGGGACATATAGGCCTAGACTGAGGAAGGGGGACATTGAGACGGGGACAGAGAACGACGGGGACACAATGACAGAAACACATAGAGATGGAGACATTTAGAGTCAGATCCTCCCCGTGGGGATACCGGGGGGGGGGGGTGTCTTTCGTAAAAATAGTTCCCCCACCTTCTGGAGGTTCTGTGCTTGTAACTTCCTATAATTAAATCTTCCACTCTTTCCTCTGACTCTGCCTTTTTCCTTTGCTTACTGTCATCTACTATCTTTCTGACTTGTTGGCCCATTCTCTTGCCTTTTCACCCCCAAAAAACTTCCAAATAACTGTTCTCCTTTGACCTCCTCCGAAATCGGAATGTGTCGGCTGTACGCGGCATCGGGGAGACCAGTGAAAACTGAAAACCGGACACATAGTACCATACCCATAATGGCCATATGGCCTGGGAACGCCGAAGAAGAAGAAGAAGAAGAAGAAGAGTCCGATCAGATCGAGGCACTCACTACCCCTGATCCCAACATACAGGGCGTGGGGAGAGCGAGGATGGAGGTAGGATGATGATGAGTGTGGTAAGGGAAGAGGGAGTAAATACAGGTCAGAGGACACGAATGAAGCTGGCGCCACACACGCGTAAAATCGTATGGGGATGTGATGCGATTTGGGTCACGTGAGTCATGATTCACGTGAAATACTTACGTCTAAAAATTATTCTGCCATTTTCGCTCACTATACTCAAGTACTCAAGTACACCCAACTGGACATGAATTTCGCGTGAATCATGACTCACATCGTCAAGAACCGTATCGCATTCAGATCCGAATCTTATGTGTGTAGCAGGTAACAAACAAATTAAATGTAGGCCCTCTCGCATGAAAAAAGGTAGCTCGTAAAAATAAGTAGCTCGCTACCTATGACAGTGTGTATTTGCGACATTGAGCATGAACCACAAATTTCACTTTTTTCTAGGGTTAGGGATAGGGTTAGGGTTAAGGTTAGGGTTAGGTAAATGGTTAAAGTACAGAAAAAGTGAAATTTGTGGTTGTCGCAAATACAGACTCTCATAGTAGCGAGCTACTTATTTTTACGAGCTACCTTTTTTCATGCGACAGGCCCTACCGCAGGTAGGCAGAGTTACTGTTACACTTATCGCCCGAAACCACCAGCTTGTTTGGGCTCGAACGGTACAGCAACGTGACCCCCAACAGTCCTCTTATCTCACCGACTTTATATTATTTCTCTCTCCCCTCCTCTCTGCTCCTGTTCTTTCCTTCCCCCTATCGGATTGTGTAATAACATAAACGTCTACTGGGGGTGGAACCCACACACCCATGCGTTCTTGGCGTTGATTGGTCGGTCGGTCGGTCGTCGGGTTCAGAAGGTCAAAAACATTTGGGTCGTTTCGGTTTACTGAACACTGGATTAAACAAACATAACGCTTTATTGTTCACAGCAACCAAACACTGACAAACCGTTGTGCATGTAACTGTCACACACACACACACACACCGTTGTGCATGCACACGCACGCACACGTACACACACACACACACACACACACACACCCACACACACACACACACACCCCGCACACACACACACACACTGATGACTAAAAAATAATTCGTTATTACACCTTTTTTGGCCTGAAAAGCTGAGAGAGAGAGAGAGAGAGAGAGAGAGAGAGAGAGAGAGAGAGAGAGAGAGAGAGAGAGAGAGAGAGAGAGAGAGAGAGAGAGAGAGTTCAGAGACTTCAGATACTTTATATTTAGGCTGGGCCTCTGTGTGTGTGTGTGTGTGTGTGTGTGTGTGTGTGTGTGTGTGTGTGTGTGAGAGAGAGAGAGAGAGAGAGAGAGAGAGAGAGAGAGAGAGAGAGAGAGATTGATTGAGAGAATTTTATTTATAGAGGGTAATGGAGAAGCAATAGAGAGAGAGAGAGAGGACAGAATAGATAGATAAAAGAGAAAATGGAGAGAGAATAAACACATACAAAGTCATTGGCATATTGGCATGCATGCATCTTCGCATTCGTGCATGTGTGTGAATGTCAGCACACTGGAATATTCCATGCAGTACAGTCAGATGACATAATTAAATTAAAAAAACCTCAATACTTCATCAAAAATGTACTTATTTGAAAAGAAACCCATGAAACTGAGCTAGGTCTATCATTTAGTGGAGGTTTGCACTGTTATACATCATCATTCATATAGTAGCATAAGCAAAGTGTCCACACTCGTGTGTGTGTGTGTGTGTGTGTGTGTGTGTGTGTGTGTGTGTGTGTGTGTGTGTAACATGCAGAGAAGTAAAGAGAGAGAGAGAGAGAGAGAGAGAGAGAGAGAGAGAGAGAGAGAGAGAGAGAGCCTAAGCCCATTTTACAGACTGAGAAAGAGATCAGAGAGAGAGACATAGAGAGAGAGAGAGAGAGAGAGAGAGAGACAGATACACACAGGAGCAAGCAGTCATTGGCATATTGGCTAACCTCAAAACCCACCTGTTCCCCCGTCATTAAAGCTCCTCTCTAACTTTATCTTACACACGGCCCATCTCTCTCTCTGCATTAGGTCTGTTTCTGCTATATTCCATTTATGTTATCTGTGTGTGTTCGCGTTGTATTGCGTTTTTGTTTGAATGCGCTTTGAATGCTAAATAATGTGTGTGCGCTTTGATTTGATTTCTATCAAGATTCAGCGCTGTATAAATACTGTATGTTAATTATTTTATGTTGTGTGTGTGTGTGTGTGTGTGTGTGTGTGTGTGTGTGTGTGTGTGTGTGTGTGTGTGTGTGTGTGTGTGTGTGAGAGAGAGACAGAGTCAGAACACAAAACGGGCCTTATAACTCCGCCGTTTTTTGACCGAATCGCTTCAAATTTGCTGTGAGCCCTAACATCGGGGCGATGGCAACGGCAACCGGGGTGGCCGTGTCATTTGCGCGGTTTCGCAAATGCGCGAAACGCATATCCGCCGGACTCTCGGTGCCCGTATCTCCGGCGTTTCTGGATCGATTGCCTTCGAATTTGGCAGGTAGATGACCGGGGACGGTGACTATCGAGTGTGCCAAACCGGAGAGCGAAGAGAGTTCAGAGAGAGAGAGCAAGCAGTCATTGGCATTCAGAAACTTCGCATTCGTGCGCTATACGCCACTTCACCTTTTCACGAATAACTCCGCCAGGTTTCTTAACCGAATCGCATCAAATTTGCTGTCAGGCTTGCTGTGGCCCGGGCAAAGCCTGGCAGCAAATTGAGAAGAGAATCGGGAGAGTGCGTCACTCTCAGAGCAGCGCCAACGGGAAACGGGGCCTTATAACTCCGCCGTTTATTAACCGAATCGCTTCAAATTTGCTGTACTCAGCGTTACCAGTACTTGGCGTTACCGTTACTAATGGCATTACTAGTACGGTGCATTGCCAGTACTAGATGTTGCGCTAGTTTTCTATGATTTGGGATTCGTTCGGGCTCCCCCTCCCCCCCTTATAACCCCGCCGTTTTTTGACCGAATCGCCCCTGTGAGCCCTTAGGGGCTGAAGAGAGAGAGAGATTTGCGCGGTTTCGCAAATGCGCGAGAGAGAGAGAGGAGAGAGGCCTCTCTCCGCCCGTATCTCCGAGAGAGAGAGAGAGATGAGAGAGAGAGAGAGAGAAACCGGAGCGAATCGGTTCAGAAACGAGAGAGAGAATAACTGAATGGAATCGCTGTAGGTTTTACGTCCACTCGCAGCAAATTGCAAAACAGCACATATGGGACAGAACCATCAACCAAACTCCGCATTCAAACCTCGCTTGAGCAGTATCCTGGAGGTACTGCAATACCAGGTCCGCTAAATCAGAGAGAGAGAGAGAGAGAGAGAGAGAGAGAGAGAGAGAGAGAGAGAGAGAGAGAGAGAGAGAGAGAGAGAGAGAGAGAGAGAGAGAATGAATGGAAGCTAGGTTTTACGTCCACTCGGCTGCAAAACAGCACATATGGGACGAACCATCAACCAACCATCATTCAAAGCTTTGAGCAGATCCTGGAGGTACTGCAATACCAGGTCCGCTAAATCAGAGAGAGAGAGAGAGAGAGAGAGAGAGAGAGAGAGAGAGAGAGAGAGAGAGCATTTTATTTAGCGCTCTGTCCCTCCCTGTCCAGCGTGAAAGAGGGGTCGTGATCATTCGTGTGTATTTGTTTTGGCTGTCAAGTCATGACACATCCTATGGGGGGCCAAACGTGGTTTTATTATCGACTCTATTTTAGCCTATTCAATACGAAAAAGAGCTATTGGATACACACAAAAACTATTTAATAGTGTCAATGTAAATATTAAATAGAAATAGTAAATAATCCAAAATATAGAACAACTTAATTCATTACTGCGCTTTTCTATTCAATACTGTTCTTGTTCTATTGAATAGAAAAGTGAAAAGTAAAAAGTATTGAATAGAAAAGTGGAGTAATGAATTAAGAGCTTGTATCTATTCCATACTTTGTAAAAATATATTCCATACTTTGTAAAAATATTCCATACTTTGTAAAAAATATTCTATAATGTGCTTGTTCTATTGAATAGATTCAAACTCAGTAGAGTAGAAAATGAAACGCTAAAGTATAAAATGAATTCCAAACCATTCTTTATTCAATATCCCCCAAATCTATTAAATACTTCCAATATATATTCAATACATCTTGTGGATATAGAGTAGAGTATGCTCTTTTCATACCACCATCTCTTTCTATTCAATATTATCCGTAAAGTATAATTAAATAGTTTGTATAGTAAATAATTGGTTTTGAATGCAAAACGCATTCTCTACTCTCTCGGCTAGCCAGCTGACGGTTATTGTCAGAGACTCCCAGACTTTCTTACCATACATAAAGCTGTATTTTAGGAACATTTTTAGCTAAAAACCTTTTTGGAATACTAACCCTATCCCTAACCCTAGCCCTAAACCTAACCCTACCCCCCACTATGTACTGCAGTACACCGCGATTTGTCACAGTTGTGGTTCGTTGCGTTTTCCCGTCTTATAGGGTGAGGGGTAGGGTTAGGCTTAGGGCTAGGGTTAGGGCTAGGGTTAGTATTCCAAAATACAGCTTTAGGTATTAGCTAAAAATGTTCCTAAAATACAGCTTTATGTATGGTAAGAAAGGCAATAACGGAAAAATACAATTAACCCAGAAATTTGACATACCGTTTTGATTGTCTATATTACGCACTGATGATTGACACGCCCAAGTTTATGAACTACTGTACACGGAATCACTCTAAATCGATTTATAATAATAATAATAATAACTAGAGGGCTTATGTTTGCTTTTCAGGGTAAACATGACAGGATTCTCCCCCTAAACAATCATTTGCAAGTTATTCATTATTAACATGTTGCCATATTTGGCAATTTTCGTCGCCACTTCCGGTTGGCACTACCGGTTCGAATTTATAGCGAAAGTATTGCAATGTTACTCTTTAGTAAACACTGAAAAAATGCAAAGCCGGTATTCCGTGCCGGCAGCCGTTTTCAAGTTATTGAAGATTAAATTGACCAATTTTGGCCATATTTCGGCCACATTTTGGCCAATCGGTTTAATATCGACAATCTAGCATTAGAATAGTGTCCTTCCATATTCCTGCGAATTTAATCGAAATCGGATGGGGGAAAAAATCCATATATGGGAATTAGTGAAAGTGACACAACCAAATTTACATATATTTGAATAACTTCCAAACTATTTAGAAATATCGTCAACAAACTCCTTTCAGACCTGGGCCAGAGAAACGGCTACAAAATCCAGTCATACAGTCATATACATAAACGCATCACGCACACAACACAAACACACGCATGCACACATACACTACACACACATTTTTTATTCTATTATGTACACAAGAAAATGAAGATCGAATACAAACGCCCATATTCTAATTTGCAGCGATTTTTCAAGTGTCTTCCACACTTTTATTCAGGCCGTTTAATCTAATTTCACATAATATCCCCCCGTGTTGAATTGTTTCAATCGAATTAAAAAAAACTACAAAAAGTGAACAGTGACATACCCACCCCCTCCAATTTTCGAAATTGAACATTTTCATTGAACATTTTGTCTCGATCGGTGGTGACGAATTTATGCATGTTCAAAGTTTGCGTGTGTGTGTGTGTGTGTGTGTGTGTCACGTGTGTGTGTGTGTGTGTGTGTGTGTGTGTGTGTGTGTGTGTGTGTGTGTGTGTGTGTGTGTGTGTGTGTGTGTGTGTGTGTGTGTGTGTGTGTGTGTGAGAGAGAGAGAGAGAGAGAGAGAGAGAGAGAGAGAGAGAGAGAGAGAGAGAGAGAGAGAGAGAGAGAGAGAGAGAGAGAGAGAGAGAGAGTGTGTGTGTGTGTGTGTGTCGCGCGTGCTTGTGTGTTTACCTAGGTAAAGCATCATAAGTATTGTGTAATGTAGAGATTTAAGTGCCTGGACCTATCTTTGATATGCGATCGTAAGCCCTATCTATAGCTTTAACAGTGACCTCGCATATAAAAATCGATCTCACCAGGGACAGTCTGGGAGCCTTGCTGTGTAAATCTTTATTCTATCGATCATCTCTGTACAGCTTAGTGCTAAGTCTGTAAGTAAATCACGCCACTTTCCCCCCTTGCTCATCCATGTACCGTTAATAACACTGCTGTCACACTTATGGTTAACATGTCGCACCATAACTGAGTCATGTGTGTTGACAATCAATGTCTTTTGGGGTTTATTTTTGTCCTCCGACATAACACTTTGGAGACCTCCGGCTGAACGTGGGTACATTATAGAAATGGAGTTACTGAAATACCATTGCTTTAACCTAAATGAATTTTTTTGTGGATAGGCATATCAAAATAGTACAAAATAGTCTTTGATAAAACTAACCACCACACACGCGCGGCGACGGCTAAGTATGGCCTTCCAGGAAAGGTTAGTGCACTATTCACTATACCATGTCTGCTCATGTCTGCAGACGTGAGCCTATCTTTCGCACACCCCATTTTTAGCCAATCACCAAACGCCTTACTTGGCAACCCCGCCTTGACCTCGGGGTCCCCCTTGATCAGGCGATTGGTTGATTATCAATGGCAGCCGACTGTCTAAGTAGGCTGGTGAAAGTATTTTGAGTGATAGTTGCAACATACTGCGCAACAGGCAAATACCAGCGAGTACAAACGGTAGTGAAGATGTTGAACAATCGACTGCAAAGAGACTGAGGATCTGGTAAGTGTACTTCCATCGCTATCTTTAATGGTTTTCTGGGTCATCTCAGTTTCTCTGTTCCAAACGTCTCATTTGCCGAGTCAGTGTCGGGCTCAGTTGACTGAGTGAGTCAGTAGCTTCCAAAGTCCAATCCGCTAGGCCTATCTGTAACTGTTGCAGGAAATGAAAATTATGACTGTTTCGGTGCTTGTACTCTGTATGAAATAACTGTATCTTGAACACAGGAAGTATGATAACCAGCATTCTATTGAACTAGGCTCGTGACGTGCCAAGTCACTTGGGTTTTTACAGTTACACTGTGCCTGTTCTTAGGACAGTAGATATACTGGGTTAAGTTTTCAGTTCTCTTGTTCTAGTCTAGGTAAAATAAAAATTTAAAAATGAAGGGAGAAGAAATGACAGATTGGTAAGACTTACCGTCTACCATGGTATGTATGGTGATCATAGTAGAGATTATTGGAATTTAACATTAAAAATGTAGGCCTAGACCTGGATTGTTGAATCAAAATGAGGTGACTATAACCTAAACCAGTAGCACAGGTCAGTTGTAGTTGTATGTGTAGCTCTGTATTGCCAGTGTGCTAGACACTCAAGTATAGGCTTACCACATCACAATTATGTGTTTACTAGCCAACTAGTCTACATGGCAGAGGTGTCGAGTTTAGTACAGTTCTGTTTTCAATCTCAAAGTCAACAAACGCCTTACTTGGCCGTGGCCAGTTGGTTAGACTTAGACTAGAGTCGCTGCTCGTAATCCAACGGATTTGCGAGTGCGCTGGTTCAAACCCAGCTGGTCACGGTGTTGTGTATCTTTCGGAAGGATACTTTACTCCTATTTCCTGGTCCTTCGGATGAGACCTAAAACCGAGGTCCTGTGTGCGAACGCATGCACAAGATCTTGCGCGCACATTAAAGCCCATTCCACTATTCAGTACGAGTAGGCCATGTGTGCCGGTGGAATGGATGACACAAACTCACAAAGCATGCATCCTGTGCGCCAATAGCAGTCTAAACGAAGACTTTGGCCTCCGGTGTGGGGCAGGATATAAACATCCCCAATCTGAAGAAGAAGAACATTCTTTGCCTAACTATTCCATTGCAGAAATGAGAAACAACAGATTAAAAAAAATTGTGTGTGTGTGTGTGTGTGTGTCACTGTGTGTGCATGCAAAGTTTACTGCATCTGTGAATACACATACTCAAAATATTGAGTGAGGATTTGTTTTGTTGAAGAAAGTAATGGCAAAGATGCAGATTAACACCCCCTCCTCCATTTTCTGGGTTATTTCTGTTTTTTCAGTCTTGCCTTTCTTACTGCAGATTGAACACATAAACCTCCTTCGTGTTCTATATATTTAAAGTTAATTTTCATCCTTTTAGTTTTAAGCAATTAAAAAGTATGCATTTTTTTCATTTTTGTTAATAGTAGAACTAGGATATAATTATAAAAGCGCGACTGAAAACCCCCAATAATGAAGCAAAACGTTGTACCACAAAATGTTCTCATTTGGTTTTAAGTTAAAATAAAATAACAAAGAAATAGATCCTAATATGGGTCTGATTGCCACACTCTTAAGCTGGGAATGGGATAAATTAGATACATTAATTAAAAAAGGAAAGAGCTTATGAACATCAGACCTCGTGTAGGTAGAAGTAGGTCAATGTAACTCAAGTAATCTAGGAGTATGCAATTTGTACTTGTAGGCTTAACTTAACTAGTACATGTGTATTGTATTTTCATCTGCTATTATCACTGACTGATAACACTGTGTGTGTGTGTGTGTGTGTGTGTGTGTGTGTGTGTGTGTGTGTGTGTGTGTGTGTGTGTGTGTGTGTGTCACTGTGTGTGTGTGTGTGTGTGTGTGTGTGTGATACACTGATATAGTGACTTTCAAGTTCAGTATGTAGGCCTACTGTGTATTTTTCCATCATCCACTTCTCTTCCTGCTTCAGCTGAAGGCTAACCCAGTAATTGACTAAGTACTTGCCAAATAAGACAGTCCATCATGTGACCTTTCAATTATTATCTTGCTTTTTTTTATAATTATCTCTAATCGTGCTTAGTCATTTGGTGTTTTTTTGGACAATGTTATTCACTTATTGTTATCGTTGTCATGTGAGGGTTTTTGATGATGATAAAGGGGGTAGAGATTTAATTTAAAAATACCTAACCTAGTGCTTTTTTCCCCATTTCATCATAGCTCAATGATTCAATGGTTCAGTGTCTGAATTGATATTCTTGAACTAGGTAGACACTAAAGACAGACTACAGACTATGGAGGCTGAAGTTTGGTGATTATTCTTATTCTGTTTTGAACAGAGGTATATAATTTTGGTGATTCTTTACATGTGGGTGACAATGAATGATACTGAGTGATACTGATAGTATAAGTACACCAAACAGGATTTAATTTTTAAACTTCATACATATTTCATTGAGTCACTCTAACAACAACAGGAATTAACTCAGATTTCATCTGTTATGCACTTTGGTGCGTCAATTCAGTGCAGTCTATTATTATATATGTGTGTCGCCTCTTTGCCATGTCTTTTGTTTTGTTGTTGTAAACTACTAGTAAAATCGTAAATGATCGCCAATATATATAATGCATCAATGGCAAATACTGATGCATTTATTATAGAGGTTGTTTATATCTAGGTTATCGGCACTGAAGAGGTTAGAAATGAAATGTGTACTGTAACTAAAGTAACAACCATTGAACCAACATATATTGTCGGTGAAATTCAAAAATCTTGATTTTGTTTTTGTTTTAGATAAATACATAGTCAGCTCTCTAATTTTTCACGCCACCTTCCACCAAAAGCTCGTATCTCTTAACGACTTTCTATCTGGAGTAAATGAGTTTGTGTAAATTGAACAAAAACTCGTAAGTCCCAAATTCAGATCTTCTTTAAAAGGACAAAAACCTCGTATGTTCGTTCTTTTTTTTCAACTTAATTTTTTTTTTTTAGCAAAATGCAGGACTAAACTCACATTGTTTTAAACAACATATTAATCATAGATAATCAATTGTGATAAACAAGGCCAATCATTTTTCAGCCCCAAAATAACATTAAATTTAACTGGGTAGAGAACAAAATATATCTGCAATATTGGGAATTCTGTGACATGCATAACATTAGGCCTATCCTTACCTCCCAAAATTAAGGAAATAAGGTCTTTGGAAAACAGGCCCTGATTTGATGTCTTTTAGTGACCTTTGTGGTGCATAAATGCGACATTGGCGGTGAAAGGGTTATTTTTTTTAAAAATTCATTTTTCTCAAAACTACCAAAATTGAGATACAACATTTACAAGGTTTCTGAATTTCACTGACGATATTCTGTTGCAGGTCTCTGTGATGCAGTGAGAATTAAACCAAAAATCAGCAAACAAAAAAACTGGAAGCTTGTTGAAAAGGTGATACCATCTTGAGCGTCCAACCATGAGCTTCTCGTTCGTGGGTCGCTTGTACTCGGGCATCAAGGGCTTCTACAACGAGATCAACTCAGCCACGCTGACCGGGGCCATCGATGTGGTCATTGTTCAGCAGCCCGACGGGTCCTACCACACCTCCCCCTTCCATGTCCGCTTCGGCAAGCTGAGGGTGCTGCGAGCCAGGGAGAAGATTGTGAGTCAATTCTAGCAATTACCATATAAATTCATAAAGCGATTGTTTTTTAATCAAGACTGAGACAGACCCCTGCGCCTTGTAATGTGACTGTGAATATTGAGAGAAAATGTTATTACGAAATCAGAATTTTGGTGTGAAATTGGGGAATGCATCTTACTAATACTAGTTATGACACTTAACCCTTTGACTGCCATATAACGTATCAAGTACTGACTTGAGGACATCACTGAAGATGTCATCAGGTGAAGGGGAATAACTCTGATAAGTCATATGCTGGTTTTTGCTTTAACACAGTCAAGAGAGTTATACCCCCAGACCATTTTGCCAGATTGGCTTTATCAGTTGTCTTTTTCATAATTCATGTCATGATTTGTACAATTATTTGGGTGGGGGTGGGGGACAAGGATGTAGGTAAGTACTCCTGCATTAAGAAAGTGTATTGAGTCAAATGATGTGTTCTTTATGATACTATGAGTGATATAATATGTTTTTATATGTCACTAGTATTTGATAAGCTTTATAGGGAAAGCAAGAAAAATAAAAGATAAATACAAATAATAGAGGGTTTTTTTTTCAGATGACAAGTTCTCCAGAGTATGAAAATGAAAACTAGATGGCACCCTATTTTCCCACCCCTCTCTTCGAAGTATTTCTATTCCAAGTACTAATTGTTTGTTAAATTTAATGTTGAAAAATAATTCCATTATATTAGTAAAAAAGTTGTATGAATATACATTATTTGCATTGGCAAATTGTGTGTGTGTGCTGTTGTTCTATTTGATGTTTTCCCCTGTAGTGTAAAAGTAATGCAAAAAAAGGAAGAAAATTTAAAGTATGTGGAATTATTTATATTATTATGGAAAAGTATAAATTTGACAGACTCGAAGGCTTATAATAAGAGAATTTAATTGATTTATAATCATTGTTAGTGTTAGAAGTATAACAAGAAATTAATAAAAAGAGGCAGTAACCTAATGCGAGATTCAGTTAAAAACATGCACTGATTACTGAAGTGGAGAGAACAGGTACAATATCTGCTTAAGATGAATTTGTCATCTTGAGTGATGAAACAAATAAGCATTGCTGAGATGGCACTCTTATCAAAATTGAATTTGAAAGCTACAGTGTGTGAGTTAACCCCTTGACTGCCACCAATGTATTACGTACTGACCTGATGACATCACTGATGATGTCATCAGATGAAGAGGAAAAACCCTGATATGCTGGCTTTTTCTCCAACACAGTCGAGAGAGTTATATCCCCAGACCATTTTGCCAGATTGGCTCTATCAGTTGTCTTTTTCGTTTCATGATTTGCCCAATGATTTTGTCTTTAATTTTCTCTGGCAGTCAAGGGGTTCATTGCCCTCTCCTTGCTGTGCAAGTGAAGTTAAGCACTGGGTACTACTTTAAATAAAATGAAATACTTTCTGAGGGCTGGTTGACCAAGTAAAGCAATGGGAAGGACTTGTTCTGTCAATTTAAAGCTGTAGTCCTCAACAGTCACCTCACTACTTAATGGGATTGTTTAATGGGGCGGAGAAGATAAATGGGAGAAGCAGAGCCTAATGATTCAGAATGAAACCACTGCGTGAGGGAGAATCTGTTTGTACTAAGCTTCAACTTGTAATGGCTAGAAATATTCCCGCTTTGCTGGGTTCAATAAAAACTGTGTGATGCTCTCTATGTAAGCCATACAACAGAAGTATTAAAGCACAGTAATTGATTACATTTTAAAAAAGTGAATGTTCCCACTTACTCAACCAAGCACACACACACTTACATATGCATGCAGTATGCACAACATACACATGCACATATGCACACTCTCTGTCTCTGTTTCTCTCTGTGTCTTTCCATATCATCTGCCCACCCCTTCATCCTCCCCCACCCCCTAGTTACATCCCTTGCATCTTTGTGTTTGTATTAAGGCCTTCTCTCTCTCTCTCTCTCTCTCTCTCTCTCTCTCTCTCTCTCTCTCTCTCTCTCTCTCTCTCTCTCTCTCTCTCTCTCTCTCTCTCTCTCTCTCTCTCTCTCTCTCTCTCTCTCTCTCTCTCTCTCTCTCTCTCTTTTTAAGCAGGATTGGTCATCTGCATTGCAAAGTCATGATTTCTTTCAAGGGTATTGTATCCAACAATTTCAATGAAGCCGTATTTACACACTTTAAAAAATTTCTTTGTTCGTAAAGATATTGCTAGATTTCGAATGGGAATGTCTGCAATTAACTGTAATTTCTTACAATATAAGGCACGTTTAGACAAAAGTAAAGATCATTGTCCTTTTTGTTGTACAACTCTTGAGACTGAAATTCACTTTCTATTTATATGTCCTAAATATAATGATTTAAGAAGAGAACTAATTCCAGCAAAATATTATAAACATCCTTCATCTTTCAGACTCACATTGATTTTATGTAATCAAAACCCTAGCATTATTATTAAGACGTCATTATTTATTCATAGAGCTCTCACCTTGCGAAAAGAATATATACATGCATGATGAATGTTTGTATCTATGTTTTGTTTGCATATAATACGCGTTTTTGGTGTGTCTTTATTCTTTTTTTCCGTTGTTGCTCATATATATATATATATATATATATATATATATATATATGCAATACTTTTTTTGTGAACTCCATTGTTATGGGCCAGAGGCCTAACAATTAAAATATTTTTGACTTTGACTTTGACTTGACTCTCTCTCTCTCTCTGTCTCTCTCTCTCTCTCCAGTGTCCTCTACTGTCATAGCTGTGGAGCCACAGGTGTGCACAGGGGAGTCTCCAAATACATACATGTGGAATTTAACTTTTGCGCAACCCGCCGCTATAATGCTAGCGGCACTCAAGTTTACCCTTCCCAAGGCACCGCTAGAATGTTAGTGATGGGCGATGCCCCTGTGGACATGTCGCTAACATGCCCTTTTCAATGCAGGCAGTAAGGATAAAATAATAATTTCAACTTTCAAAACTTGCATTTAAAAGATCATAGATAGTTCTACACCACTGTGTAAAAATAAAGCCATCATCAGCTTCTCGTTGTTTATGGTTTCTTGAAAAGTACCAAAATTGGTGCCCTAAGAAAATGTTCCTGCCTAACCTGCAGTGTTAGTACACGTACATGCATACGCGGAACTTATGCGCGGAAACCTAGTACATAAGTAAAAGAAAGAAGGAAAAAATAAACGGAACCGATTCGTGCGCTGATTTTGTCCTTCTTTGTTTTACTTATTTACGGGTTTCCATGTGTAACTTCCATGTATATCTGTACACAGCCTCAGCAGGGAACACTGAGCAGCTGGAGGGGTTGTGTTGAAAGGGTTAACAAATGTGATGATTCGGATTCCTGAGTGTGCAGGCAGTGTCCAGTCCTCAGTGTTGTCACGGTCACCTGGGCTCTGTGAATGATGGATTTGTATGGTTGGTTTGTGGTTCTTCCAGGTGGACATAGAGATCAACGGACAGCAGGTGGGGCTGCACATGAAGCTGGGGGAGGCCGGGGAAGCCTTCTTCGTGCAGGAGTACACTGATGATGAAGAGGAGGTCAGTCCTGGGAAGGGAAGGGAGGGGAAGATGTAGTGGGGAAGGGGACAAAGTGTGAGGGGGTGGGCAACAGATACTCCTGACAGTAGGTGAGGGAGGGAAAGCGGAAAAAGTGATCAAAACTTTCTGATTGATTACTCTTTTCTTGTTAAACAAAGTTGATTCATTTTTAAGGGTATCACTATTAAGCATGCATGCACCCTTAGTATAATATTGTGGCAATGTTTGCCTTCTCTTACAGTGTTAGGCCGTTTTTAGCAGCCAAAGACCTTATGTTAAAGAATCTGCTAGATTGTCCTGTTTCAGTTTAAAATTCATTGGTTGTAATGCACATTTTGTTAAAATCATAATCATTGTGAATGACTTATCGTTGTCATTTATGCTGCTGTTAATGCACTTGAAGTCCAGTAATGCAAATGTACTTGAACTGCCTACATGCACTGCATCCCCCGGCACTGTAACCTCTGACCCTGACAGATGGAGTTCCCTGCGGAGCTGGCCACCTCGCCCATAGAATCAGCGGAGGAGCTGATGGCCCATGGGCTGGCCCAGCTGAAGGAGCAGACCCAGCTCCAGGAGACCCAGCTGCAGGCCATGCTCCAGGAACACGCCCACCTGCAGAACCAGCCCCAGCATGACGCCTCCCCCCAGCCGCGCCTCTACGCCCAGGACCTTCCTCGCGACGCGCGGCAGGGGACGACGACGATGACGGCCATGTCGCCCTTGCAGGAGGTCACCCCGGAGTCCTCGTCCTTGACGTTGGACCTGTCCTTGCTGGCCAAGGACATGAAGTCGGACAGCTCGTTGGAGGACGATGCGCGGCGGAGAGGCAAGCCGCGGCGCAAGGTGCTGAAGAAGAAGAAGCGGCAGAGGCACCCCCACGGGTGTGCAGGGAGCGCCACCGCTCCGCTGCGCTCCTCTCCGCGCTCCCACTCCATGCCGGAGGGTCTGGGGGGCCTGGAGAACGAGGACCCCATCTTCGACATGGACGTGACGGAGTCCACCTCCGAGGAAGAAGAGATGGTGGCCTACAGCCTGGGAGCCAGTCGCAGCATGTCCATGGACATGAAGAAAACCCTGACCACCGCCGCTGCCCCCCCGGGTGGTAATGGTAGCACCACTGAGGGTGAGGAGAGGTGTGGGCAGCGCCCACTGACGGAGCTGCGCCTCAACAGCATGGAGAAGTTTATGATGCCGTTCAGCGATCCGGAAAACTCCCCTTTGCAAAGGTGGGTCGAAATTGTTCACCGGTCCAAGTACAATTTTTTAAGAGATTCCTCCCCCCTCCACCCCCCCTTCCACCTCGCACATACCTTAGCAAAAGTGGGTGCTTTTTCATGGTTATGCTTAGTATTAAACTGTGTAAGAGTATCCCACTCCGGTGAACTTTTTTGTGTTTGTGAAGATTATTTTGAGGACGACCTAAATATCCACAAAATTACATCAAAGCTTTGTAAAGAAAATGTTGCTCCCATCAATTCGCCTTGGTTTGAGGCTATGTCAGACCAGTTGACTTAGGCTAGAACAGAAGGCTACATCAAAATGTTGTTATGCTCTGTATAGTTATGCTGGGATTGTCTTTAGCCATGACAAGCTCCTAGCATAACGTCATCAGTCTCTAAAATCTTCCGAAGTCGGAGTGTGACTGGTCACACATGTAATGTTCTCATCCCTAGCTTGTGCATTTGTACCATAGTGTACAAGTGCTTCAGCTGTTGGGATGATCCCTTGAGTCTTTTAGCCAGGGTACAACAACAACTCCCATCAAAAAGGTTGAAAAAATATAGAAAATGATTTTCTCTGTCTGTTTAGCTTGTGAGATGACCTCCAAAATTGATACCCCACTTTCACTAAACTTCATTAAAACCCATCCATGCAACCTTTTGCGTAACACTTTGAGCTAACAACCAGACAAAGTGAAAATGTATTATCCAATGTAGAGTTCATTATCTTTTATATTCTTTTTGTGTTTTGAGTGTCTGGACATTTTATAATAGACCAGCTCGACTCTTTTTCTGGAGGTTTAGAATTTTAATGAAACATCTTTCTTTCTCCCTATTTCTCTATGTTCCTCTCGCTGTGTCTGTCTCTCTCTCTCTCTGTCTCTGTCTCTGCATCTCCCTCGTTCCCACGTTCACAGTCCCCTGCCCACGCGGCCCCCGACGCCTCAGAGCGACACGGAGGTGGACCGGCAGCACACGCAGGAGAACCACAAGAAGATGCTGTCGGAGAACGCGCCCCCCACCCCCACCTGGGACTGGGGCCAGTTCCCCACCACCCCCCACACCACCGGACCCTCCACCCCCTCCTCCACCCTGCCGGACACCCACTCCCCATCGGCTAGTGACACCCTGGCCAGTATTGCCGATGCTTTGGAGAGGCAGGGTGAGTGAGTGAGCGAGGAAAGCAGTATGTGTGTTACTGTACTGTTTCTCCTGGAACAAGCTTCCTCTTTCCCTCCGTCAGCGACCGACCCTCTCTGCTTTCAAAGCTAACCTCAAGACCCACCTGTTCCCCCGTCATTAAAGCTCCGCTCTCTTTCTCTTCTCTCTCTTGCCATTAGGTTTGTTTCTGCTGTATTCCATTTATGTCATCCGTGTGTGTTGCTTTGTATTGCGTTTTTGTTTGAATGCGTTATGAATGCTAACGTGTGTGTGTGCACTTTGATTTGATTTCTATCAAGATTCAGCGCTGTATAAATACTGTATGTTGTTGCTGTTGTACACTTCATGCTGTGAGAGTTTTCGGCAAAGTTCTACTTTAGACTACGCCCCACATGATTACAACTCTCAATGTCTACAAACCTGGGCCTGTATTCACGTTGAGATAGCATGAGACTTAGCATCATGCTAACTTAGAAGCTCTTCCAAAAGTCCTATTAAATCCTATAGGACATTGGAAGAGCTTCTAAGTTAGCATGATGCTAAGTCTCATGCTATCTCAACGTGAATACAGGCCCAGGTTCTTTCAGTGTCGTGACAATAACCTGCGGCTGATCCTGACCCTGTCCCTTCCCTAAGAATGGCAGAATGTTGCTTCCCAGTGAACAGTGTAATGCGGACGTTTTTTCCTTCTCTCCCTTCTGTTACTCTCCCATTGTCCTCACATAACGATGCACTACACTTACAAGCACACACCAGGGCTCCCAGGGACCCCCATTTGGGGGTCTATGAAGCACTAAAATTCTAAAGGACCCTCTAAAAGAATGTGCAGGGGGTCCCAGGGATGCACTAGAAAAATTCATTTTAGCATTCGCTATGCCACTGGGACCCTCTATCCCGCCTCTAGGACCCTCTATTCTGTAAGTAAAGGAGTCCCTGGGACCCCTTGTTTTGCAGGACGATTGGGAGCCCTGACACACTGGAATAAAGCTGATGATTGACGTTTCTTTTCCCCTCTGCCGGTTGTAGATTCGGATAAGGTGAGCACGGGAGGACTGCTGTCCCTGTGGAGCTCCAGCTCCCACCAGAAGTCCCAGAAGAAGTCCCTGGCCAAAGGGGGGGAGGGTGGGTCCAAGGGGAGTGCAGGGGGGGAGGAGGAGAAGGGCATCTACCTGGCCGACCTCACCTCCCTGGAGGACCCAGAGATCGCCAAGCTGTACCTGGGCAGCCCCCGGTGAGTGGACATACCTGCCACAGGTCACCTTTTGATCGAGTGGGGATGGGGGGTGCCGGGAAAGGTATAGGGCATTGGGAGCAAGGGATAGGGATGGATTGTACCACTAGACACTACTTTTGGGGGGAATTTATTCCCTGGCTTTTCTTTGGCCCACATGATTTTTCTGTTTTGATTTTGAGCCTGATAATACTGATTTTTCCTGAAATCAGTACATGTTAGTAGTACACACTATTATGTCCTAATGTTTTTATGTTTTTTATTGGTTGAAAAATGGCACAAAGAAACCAAGTACCAAAAAAACCCAGAGTTGTGTGTAGTGGGGAAAAGTTTTGTTGTTGCTTTTTAAAAAATTTATTTTGTAATTTAAATGCAAGAGAATGAATTTCACAGCAGTCAGAATTTCACTCCCTCTTACTGAGCGGCAATAACTACCCCACCCAGGTTCCAGTCCATCCGTGAGCGTGAGGAAGACAGCGAGTCGGGGCGGGGGGCTTCCCTCCCCCAGTCCCCCCACTCCGTGGACGGCGCCATCGGGGGCGGACCCTCCGTCAGCTTCCTGGAGTCTGAGGTGCGCCACCTGGGGGCCGTGGCCCTGTCGCTGTGCGGGGGGCTGGCGGACCCTGACGGCATCACCCTGGACAAGTTCATGAAGAAGGTGCTCACCTTCGACGACCTCGTGGAGCAGCCCGCTGTCCTCAGCAACCCAGACCTGGTGGTCAAGATCCGGGAAGGGTCAGTGGAGTGTGCGCATGTACATGGATCAAACCACATGGCAGGAAAAGCAGGAATCCTGATTTGGGTTTTGTTATTTTTCCTGAAATCAGGAATTTGCAATACTTTATTGAAGAATAATTACATTGGAATGAGGGAAAATAAATCTTTTATTGTTTAAAAACTGAAAGCTGGCTCTATATATGCTCTTATTTTATTAGTAAAAATGCACCCCAAAAGACCTTCAGGTGGGGGGGGGGGGGGGCTTCGCCCCATGACTCCACCAAGGTGGCCCGCTGGAACCTAGGCCTTCCTGCTGTTCATTTTACCCAGGTTTCACCCTTGCATGTACCATATATTTCGGACTATAAAGGGATACTTTTTCCCCAGGCTGAGACCCCTGCGCCTTATCATATGACTGATAATATGTGATGCAGTACGCGAATACCCAGCTAAAGTCGGCCAGCCACAAGAGAGAGAAAGAGAGAGAGAAAGAGAGAGAGATTTGATTGATTGAAAAATTGTTAAAAATAAACTATTAGAGATAGATGAATTCTGTTTTTTGCCTGTTAATCTGTTGTCTCTGGCCTTTCTGAAAATATGAATAAGTCAAAAGTGATCATTTACGACATAGCCTGGTTTTCCTGTGCTGCATCACATATAGTAAGAAAATAGAGGAACAAAATCTAAATTTTGTGTTATATTTGGTGGGTGCGTCTTATTATCAGGTGCTCCTTATAGTCTGAAAAATATGGTACTTGAAGTCTTTACACACATTCAAAAACTAGGCATGGTACCTGTCAGAGAGTTCTCTGAATTCACAGAAAAGTGAATGTAGGAAAACGAATGTCAGAGGTTTTGTTTAACTCATTGGAGTCATGACGGCAGATGTCTGCCATCACTGTAAGTCCCTGTTCAGGTCATGACGGCAGATGTCTGCCATCACTGTAAGTCTCTGTTCAGGTCATGACGGCAGATGTCTGCCATCACTGTAAGTCCCTGTTCAGGTCATGATGGCAGACAACGGCCGTATGAATTTCCGATTTTTTTACACACACACATATAGCGTTATTCAAGGGAGACTACTGTTGAAAGTGAAAGTACACTAATTCATGCTTCGATTGCTTCCCTTTGACCGTATCTCGTAGCCATTTGGGCCTTATTTGAGCAAGTTTTATGAAGTCACTTAGCAACAGCTGTGTTCCTACGTAAACAAAATGGCGGCTTAAAACAAATCGGAAATTCCGTTTTACACAAAAGAGATGAGTAAGCACACCAACTGTGCATGATGTATTCATGGGTGAAACCATGTGGCAGGAAAAGCAGGAATCCTCATTTGGGCTTTGTTGTTTTTCAGAAAATCCTGACTTTGGAATACTTTATTGAAGAATAATGACTGAAATGAGAAAGAAATGAAAGCGGTCTCAAAATGCTCCGATTTCATCAGTAAAAGTGTACCAAAAACTCAGCTTTGCACCCTAACCCGCACAAAATGACTCCGCCCCTTGACCCCCGCTAAGGCCAGAACCCAGGCCTTCCTGCTTTTCATTTTGTCCAGGTTTCACCCTTGTTAATTTTGTAGACTTATGCCTTTCTTTTACAAGGTATTGTTTGTTTCTGTCTTGATTAAATTAATCCCTTGATTACACCAAGAAGCCACTTCTGAAACTATAATATTTCCAGAAAAAAAAGCTTTTTCTCCATTACTATGCCTGACTTGACTAGCACATTTAAAAACCATGCATGGTACCTGTCAAAAATGCTTTTCCTCCATTACTATGCCTGACTTGACTAGCACATTTAAAAACAAAAGAGATTCTCTGAATTCAGGGAAAAGTGAATGTAGGAAAACAAATGTCAGAAAGGGTTTTAAGACTTGAGAAGCTCTTTTCCCCATTTAACCCATTTCTGTTCATATTCCTCTTCCAAAATGAATTGCCACCTGATCGCTTTAAAGGGTTCTTTACCACATGAAACATGTCATAAACCTCCAAAATATTTTCTGAGAAAAATGCTTTCCCTCTGGTACGATGCCTGGAAACCAAACAACAAACCAGAATGCTTTGTATTGGTATTACTGCTCTTGTCACAAGGACTCCGCCTGTGAAATGTGTGCTGTTCTCACCTGGAGAGTGCTAATGCAGCACCACCCATTTAGAGTTTTTTTTTTTTTTATGCATTCAAGTTTTTTGTGTGTGACTGAAAAGGGGGGTGGGGGGGTGGAGGGTAGGAATAAATGTTCACCAATAGACAACTGCCTTCTTGCCACTGGGTTCTGTAATGTGCACATGAGTTTTTGTCGTCTCATCCCAAAGACTTTGCTTTCAGTCCATAAAGTCTAGTGGAAAGTGAACAGAAAAACGACTTTGCTTTCAGTCCATAAAGTCTAGTGGAAAGTGAACAGAAAAACGACTTTGCTTTCAGTCCATAAAGTCTAGTGGAAAGTGAACAGAAAAACGACTTTGCTTTCAGTCCATAAAGTCTAGTGGAAAGTGAACAGAAAAACATGTTAGACTGAGCCACTGTTACCTTACTTATCAGGGGTTTTGCAGTTTAAGATTCACCCCTCCCCATTCTTGTTTTGTAAGAGTACCATATCTTTCGGACTGTAAGGCGATATTTTTTTCTCCAATTTCGACCTATGCGCCTAATAAACGAGGGCTCCCTATAAGTAAACAAAATCGTGAGAAGAGAGGCAACGATTACCGTACTCAGTACAGTCTACTGTGAGTCACAACATCGAAAGTGGTAACGAGTCGCTGATACGGCGAATACTCACGTTAAAATGTTTCAAAATCCCTGTTATCGTCCGAGATACCGTCCAACAGATGCCACAACCCTTTATTGGATGTAAAAAGCATCGTTGTAGAGCTTAAAATGCCATAATTCTACCAGTTTTCGCGAAGAATTGGCCAAACACAACAACCGGAAGTCGCAAAAACGGAAGTTTTGATTATTTGAGAAGGGAGCCAACTCTCGTTTACGACAACAATAATGGCGGTCGGTAATCGTTTACAAGACGTGTACGGGCTTCAAACTTCGACTTTCTGTTGCGAGGTGTGTATCGCCTTATAAACGAGGGTGCCTTTTACTTGGATTTTGTCAGATTTTTCTTAAAAATTGCCCTATGCACAGCAGCGCCTAATTAGCTGAAAAATACGGTAGTTACTTTGTAAATGATTTATCATATCATTAGATATAGGGATCTAAATCAGGACCAAAGAAAAAACTGTTGCTGTATGATCTGTAAAATGTAGAACATCTTTCTCGGGCTCTTTGCTTCCAACCTCCCTGCCCAAAACAAAACCTACCAAGAATTATTATTATTCATCTTAATACAGATTTCCAGGATTTCTTTGTTTGAATTATAAAAAAAATACCCCTTTTTCTCAAGTTTAAAGATAACAAATTCCTTGAACAGTCTTTTCATAAATTACTACGTTTTACCTTCATCTACTTCAGCTTGCTACTTACCTTACCCACATGAGACACACACAGCCTTTAACAAATAATTTCAATTTGTCAAGCCAAGAAAGATGACACTCGGTTTTTTTCCCACCAATTAATTAACCCTACACGCTGTGCAGTGCAATGCGGTGTCATGTTGTCATTGATGAAGAACCACATTTTGTTTTGCTGTGTCTCAGGTATTACAACTGGGCAACGGCAGCGCCTATGGTTTTGTGTGAAATTGCTTTCAACAAACGTATGCCGGAGGTGAGTCTTGGGTATATATGGTACAGTCCTCCACCCCCACCCTCACCCTCACCCTACCCTCCGGAAACTTGTAAAACTTGTACCCTGCCATTTCCTTCCTTGACATGTTACCCCAGGTGTGTTTGACCCCCCTCCACCCACCAGATGGTTTGCTCTTGGGTGTAATTATCCCCTGGAGTCTGTCTCTCCCCCCCCCCCTCCTTCCTTCCCCGGTTTGTTTGCCCGCAGCACTGTATGACTCAGGCATGAAAGAGTTCTGCTTTTCGCGGAAAATCCGCGTCAATATTTGAAAACTTCCGTGGAAAAAAAAAAATCCGCGTAAAGGACCGATCTTGCCGTATTCGTATATGTACAAGTCTGTATTTGGCGATTCTGAAACTGGTTAACCGGAAGTCGCTTCAGCTCACTCGATTCAAAGTTGTGTGAAGGAAGGCGAGATGAGTAGCTCCCGCTGAACAAAAGTAGCGATGCTAGCTGAAAATGTGTGTGGAAGGCTATTTGAGCCGATGAAAGTTTGTTCCCTCACCTTGCTGAATAAAAGTTGTGACGTGAGGTAGGTGTTTAGATTTGTTTGTGTGTGGGGGGGGAACGTGGCGTTTCCTCCCCCCCCCACCCCCGTTCAACAAAACGTCGGACGATATGTGAAAATCCGGGTGGAAGGATTTGTGCTCGGCTGAAAAGAATTGGATTGTTTGAATCTTGAAAGTTGTTTGTGCTGAAATTTTTTTTTTTGGGAATGTTTGTCTCCCCTCCCGCTCAACAAAACAACCGACGTGAGGTGAAAATCTGGGTGGAAGGATTTCTCGGACGAAATTATTTTCCTCTTTTTTGATCTCCATCCACTTTCATGCTTGATGACTCCTCCCCTCCTCCAGTGTGTCTGCCTCCCAGACATCCTACTACTCCCCCCCCCCCCTCCCTCCTTCCCCGGTTTGTTTGCCCGCAGCACTGTATGACTCCTCCCCTGGACTGTATGACTCCTCCCCTCCTCCAGTGTGTCTGCCTCCCAGACATCCTACTACCCCCCCCCCTCCCTCCCTCCTTCCCCGGTTTGTTTTGCCCGCTGGACTGTATGACTCCTCCCCTCCTCCAGTGTGTCTGCCTCCCAGACATCCTACCTCCCCCCCCCCCCCCCCTCCCCTCCCTCCTTCCCCGATTTGTTTGCCCGCTGGACTGTATGACTCCTCCCCTGGACTGTATGACTCCTCCCCTCCTCCAGTGTGTCTGCCTCCCAGACATCCTACTCCCCCTCACCCCTCCACTTTCCCTCTAATGCCCTCTTATGTTGTACAGAGGATTGGCAAATGGAGTACCTTGTGCGCTCTCTCTCTCTCTCTCTCTCTCTCTCTCTCTCTCTCTCTCTCTCTCTCTCTCTCTCTCTCTCTCTCTCTCTCTCTCTCTCTCTCTCTCTCTCTCTCTCTCTCTCTCTCTCTCTCTCCCTCCCTCTCTCTCTCTCTCTCTCTCTCTCTCTCTCTCTCTCTCTCTCTCTCTCTCTTTTTCTCAATGCAATCGTGTGTGCAAGGTGTTTCATAAATTGAATTGTGATTGCTATGGGCCAGAGGCCTAACAATTAAAACATTTCTGACTTCGACTCTTCAAAACACCAAACAACAAGCTTTCAGTATAACTTGGAATGTTCGGCTTCAATATCAGCAGCGTTTGTCGACCACCTGACCACAGGCAGAGACATAGAAAGGTATCAAGCGACGCAGGTAATGACGTTGAAGATGCATATTTACGAAAATAGTAATGAATAGTAATCTTTTAAATAGAAAAATTGAAAACCAACTCGCTATTTAGTGTTTACACGAATGAGTTGAAAGCAGCCACACCACTGTCGGCCACAGGGGCATTTTGCCGGTTGCTAACATACTAGCAGTGTGTCGGAAAACATAAACTTGGGTGTTGCTGGTATAGTAGCAGCATGTCGTGGAAAAGTTAAGCCTCTCAGCTGTGCTAAAGTTCAAACAAAAATGAAAGGACAGTGAAGAGGCCGCGAGGCCTAATGCCCTAACTACCTGACCTGACCTGACCTAAAGACTTGATGTTTGCAGACGGCGGTGTCGAGCCTGGTGAAGAAGCATATGCCCAAGAAGACGCTGAAGAAGAAGACCTCGGGGCTGTCATGGTGGTCGTGGCGCAGCTCAAACAATCAAAACGCAGACGGCAGCGGCGGGGGCGGGGGGGCGGAGGAGACCTCTGCCGCCACCGCGGTTACTACTGCATCGTCTTCGGCAACGCCACTGACTGTTACGATCCCTGTGAGCGGAGGTGGAGGGGGCTCAGTGACCAGTGACAACGAGGGACTGTCCAGCAAAGTGGTCAGTGAACATTGTACTTGTAGACAAGGGCTGATGCTGGTCATTTCATAGGAGATAGAGAGATGTTTGATAGGGGGCTCTGACCAGTGACAACGAGGGACTGTCCAGCAAAGTGGTCAGTGAACATTGTAGACAAGGGCTGATGCTGGTCATTTCATAGGAGATAGAGAGTTGTTTGATAGGGGGCTCTGACCAGTGACAACGAGGGACTGTCCAGCAAAGTGGTCAGTGAACATTGTAAACAAGGGCTGATGCTGGTCATTTCATAGGAGATAGGGAGATGTTTGATAGGGGGCTCTGATCAGTGACAACGAGGGACTGTCCAGCAAAGTGGTCAGTGAACATTGTAGACAAGGGCTGATGCTGGTCATTTCATAGGAGATAGGGAGAGGTGTCAGGCATTGCATGAATGGTTGATATTTAGTCATTTCATAGGAGATAGGGAGATGTTTGATATTAGTAATTTCATAGGAGATAGGGAGAAGTGTCAGGCATTGCATGAGATGATAATCATTTTGTTAATATTCCCTTTATTACTTTGATTGTCTGAGCAAAATACATAAATCCTGAATAAAAAACAAACTACTACACGGATAATAATGAGGACGGACGCATGCTTTTACTGCCTGCTATCTCATAAGGAATAAGCACCGCTGCTAGTACCTTTTGATATGCAACTCACAATAAAGAGCTTACAGGATAAGCGCTGTAGACATTTTCTTAATAAATAAATAAATACATAACAACAGACAGATCAGCAAACATTGAATTGAGGCTTCTATATTTTACATTTGTATTGGTATTCTAAGCTTAAAAGAAATACTGTGAAAAAGTCATGATCGATCACTACAGCTGGTAATGATCTGTGAAACACTAAAGGCAAGGCAAAGTAGGTAAGGAAACATCGTCAGGATTATAAAAAAAAGAAGTGTGACAAAAAGGAGCTGTTAACCCCTTCAGTTCTGCCTGTTGGTAATGTCGGTGGTGCCTCTGTGCCAGGCCTTTTTGTGTGGGTGCATCACAATCACGGGTAAGCGTGAACAAATACTGAAATATGTCTGTGGCAAATACAGGAATATTGAAGAGGATGTGTGTACATGTTGTAGACAGTGAATAGGTCACTGTCGGTCAGTGTCACTCCTACACAGTGACCGCGGTGAAGGGCAAGGCCTGTGTTTTGGGCATGGTCATTTTCAGAGAATTCTCTGAATTCAGAGAAAAGTGAATCTAGAAAAGCAAATGTCAGAGGTGGTTTTAAGCTTGAAGAGATGCTGTTATTTTCTAATTCTAACACTTATATATTCACATTTAAGAGAAATTGCCCCCTGATCACCATGAAGGGTTCTGTACCCCACGACCACACAAAATGACAACATCTTCTGAACCCCCCGAAATATTTTCAGAGAAAAATACGTTTCCCCCAGTACCATGCCTGGACTGTGTGTGTGTCCCACAGAGCGAGGCCAGCCTGAGTCCAGCGGTCAGTCCTGCCACCAGCCCTCCGACCAGCACTCACGGCACGCCCAAAAAGTTCATCCTGAGAAGGTAAGAGTGCATTGTTTAACCCTCTAGCATTTATTACGGCCAGGTGGAAGTCGCCTCTGTCTTCGGTCCGGCCCAAACTGGCCGAAGCTTGACCCACTGTGAGTGCTTCTCTGATGGCATTTCCATCACACACAAAATTATGGCTTGTTGTATGCACACTACGAATAAAGAAGTTTCTTAGTTGCATGCAATGATGCGACGAAAGCTGTGTGCTTTTAAGTGCCAGACTTTCTCGAAAATTGGACCTGAACACTTCAAGAGATTTTTTGTAACATGTGCAAATGCAAGAGGGTTAAACCATTTCTGGCAGAATTTTTTTTTAGCTGGTAGAGATGAAAATCTGTATGATTGAAAAAAAAGAAAAAGATTTTATGAAAAATTTGCATGCTGTATAAGCAAATGCGGATATAGGAGCAATGGACTTAACCTTCTTGTGAAATCAGGCCAAATGTTGTGAGGCTTCGGTCAACCATGTTTGTTTGCCTTCCTGTTTGCCCATGTCTGTGATGGGTAGTTCTTCTGCACAGTTTGATATCACTTTGCAAAGTTGTTTAATTTTCCCCCTTGATTGCACTTGAAGGTTGCCAACGATGATGCCTAAAAAAAGCAGAAAGAGGCAAGTATGGACCAAAACAATGGGTTTGAAAGCTTCGATTAATAAAGGTTATTTTGTCAACGTTTAAAAAATTACATTTGAAAATGAAACAACACACGCACACACTCACACACACCCACACACACCATTTAACACAAACAAATTTGGAGATGATTTTCTTTTGTACAGGCGGTCATCGGTGGAAGAGACAGACACGGACAACTCGGAGAAAGACGGGATCTCGCTAACTTTAACCACCACCGCTACCACCACCACCCCCTCCTTACCTCCCCAACCCCCGTCTTCCTCCTCCCCCCCCCTCCTCCTGCTCACTCAGTTCCCACTGCATCCTCCTCCGTGATCATCCCCACCCCCCTCTCCCTCCATGGTCCTGCCCCCTTCTCCCTCCTCCCCCCCTGTTACTGTACCCCCCACCTTCATCCTCCTCACCCTCTGTCTTTAACCAGAGACCTCTCCTCCGCAGCAGACTCTAGCGGCAAGTTCGTCGGTCACCAAAACGGCTCCCATCTCTATCGCGCACTCAGCGACGCACAGTCACCCCCGTTCCCCAACTTCTCCCCCCCCTGCCCCTATGGTGGTGTCCCCTGGACCTTCTCCCCCTTCCCCTTCTCTTCCCTCCCATTCCTCCTCCACTTCCGTTCAGTTCCCCTCTCCCTCCCCCACCCCCCCCCACCCCTCTTCCCAAGCTGCCCTGTCGCATCAGACGTCGGTGGGTTCCACCTCCTCTTCTTCGGTGTCCCCGGCCCCTTCCCACACTCCCCCCGCCAGCCCCCTTGCCCACACAGTGGTGGAGGTAGGGGAGGAGGTGGGGGAGGGGGAGGAGGTGGGGGAGGAGAGGGGGTCAAGGGTCAAGCTGGAGCGGAGCGGCAGTCAGGGGGAGAAGTTTTTCAAGACGCTGCGCTTGACGTCGGAGCAAGTGGTGGGTACGATGAGAGAGAGGAGGCGAGACGGACAAACCTGACAAGGAGAAAGCTCGCACTTGCACACACGCATATGCACACACACACACATACACACGCAGACACACATACACAAATTAAAGATTCAATTAATAAGGGGTATTTGTCAATTGCACTGGAAAATAAAGTCAACAACAACACACACACACACACGCACACACACACATACACACGCACACACACACACACGCACACGCACACACATACACACACACACACACACAGGAGAAGTTTTTCAAGACGTTGCAGTAAACCTCTGAGCAAGCGGTGAGTAGTGGTGGAGCCAAGTGCGAGTTCAAGATAGATGGACAGGCTGACAAATCAACAAAGTTTACAAAGATTAAAAAGATGTAACAAAATAACATGTGGCAGATCTTAAAGTTTTAAAACTTCTCAACAACTTTTTAGGAAGTCCAGTTTCAGGTTTTTGGTTTTCACGATCCTTCATTTCAGGCTTTGGGTCTTTTAGGAATTAGGTTTTGAGACGTCCTCCCACTTGCATCCCTGTGTATGTTAATTGATCTGTTTCGTTCCAGAGCAAGCTGAACCTGCGTGAGGGTCAGAACGAGATCTGCTACTCTGTGACGACGCAGTACCAGGGCACGACGCGCTGCGTGTCCCACGTGTACCTGTGGAGCCACAACGACAAGATCGTCATCTCCGACATCGACGGCACCATCACCAAGTGAGCAAACTGTGTGCATTCCACAGCACAGATTTGTGTCTCTCACTCTCCAAACTCCCGTCTCATCTGACGCGCTGCCCATTTCGGGCCAAAGCGTGCGCCACAACTTCAAATAGAACCTAATACCAAAGCATTTTTGCATCAATTGTGACGCACTAAAATAGACAGGTGACCCCCTTAAATTTTAGAGGTAGATTTTAGGCAATAACTCTGACCCCCCGATTTTAACACAGTAACACAGTCAAAGCCTGCTTGTTGGAGCACAGACTCTTCCCCCTGGGGATACCAGGGAGTCTCGCACTGCTGATAGTTCCCCCACCTGTTGTGTGCTTGAAGGGAGGGGGCAGGAGAAATATTTACTCACCTTAACCTACTCAACACTCTATCAGATCAGGAAAGAATGCTGCTGTTTGGGCTGGACTGCGTGCGTGTGTTGTATGCGCATGCATGTGTTTTCATACCCTTATCTCTTACATTTATCCTCCCTCCGTTCCAGGTCGAACATGATGGGGCAGATCATGCCGCTGACCGGCATGTGTATGCGTATGCATGCATGCATGTGTTTTCATACCGTTATCTCTTGCATTTATCCTCCCTCCCTTTCAGGTCGGACGTGATGGGGCAGATTATGCCGCTGATCGGGCGTGACTGGTCTCAGTCGGGCGTGGCCCAGCTGTTCAGTCAGCTGCACAGCAACGGCTACAAGCTGCTGTACCTGTCGGCCCGCGCCATCGGCCAGGCACGCCTCACCAAAGAACTGCTGCGATCCATCAAGCAGGGGGACTGCGTGCTGCCCGACGGGCCTCTGCTGCTGAACCCTACCTCCCTGCTTAGCGCCTTCCACCGGTGAGGTCAAAGGGTGGTTGTAATAGTAATAATAGTAGCAGTTGTGGTAATAGTACTTCATGTACTAGTTGACTCTCTCCTCCAGATTCAGTGTTTTTTCTCCTGAGAACCACATGATTTCTTCATGCTTTCCGCCATCTTTGCTTGGCAAGGGAAGTGACTGCGCTTTTTAGCCCGTGAAGGGTCCTCAGCTATGCCCACTGTCGCTAGAAGGCTCGTATTTGTCTTGGAAAATAAGAAAATTGCTTCCAGTGTTCTGAAAATATGATCTTCTGACGCCAGTTCCGGTTGATTGAAAATCGCCAAAATGAAATTTGAAGCTGCCAAACTTGTGGATTGTGAGATGATTGCACTTAAAGGGAAAACAACCAATCCCAGGGAGCGGGTCTTTCTCACCAGAATTGCTCTGCCTCGCAGTGGCTCACAGGGAACAAAGGAGGGCGAACCGTCTCTCTCGCCAGCTGTGATTTAAATGTGGCGCGCGCTCAGCGCCTCCCCTCTTTTATAGTCCGGTCGCAGGATTAATGTGTGTATTGTGGAAAAGAAATGACAAACAAACAAGAAAATAACATGGACACACACACACACACACACACACACACACACACACTCTTTAAAGGAGCAAAAAAGCTATGTTAGCTTATTCCTTTAACGTCAGTAAAGATAATTTTGACTTGGCACACACGCACGCACGCACGCACAAAATGTATGTTTTTGAAAGCTTTCGAAGTCAAGGCGTTTCCTTCGGGCCCTTGCGATGCTTGTCATTGTCAGTTTCCTTTGTTGTTAATTTTCCTTCTTTCTTTCTTTCTGTCTGTGGATGTTGACCAGAGAGGTGATAGTGAAGAATCCGGAAGAGTTCAAGATCCAGTGCCTGAAGGACATTGCCGGCCTGTTCCCCTCCTCCCCCTTTTACGCTGGCTTTGGAAACAAGTTCAATGTGAGTACTAGTCTTCTGTTAAAGGACATTGCCGGCCTGTTCCCCTCCTCCCCCTTTATCGCTGGCTTTGGAAACAAGTTCAATGTGAGTACTAGTCTTCTGTTAAAGGACATCGCCGGCCTGTTCCCCTCCTCCCCCTTTATTGCTGGCTTTGGAAACAAGTTCAATGTGAGTACTAGTCTTCTGTTGCAGGGCTGCAAGTTTGCAGGCCCAGGCCTGAATTTTAGGTTTAATAATGTTTGGATTTTCACATTTCAGGTTTGGGAACTTGTGGATTTTTGCATTTCAGGCTTGGGAATGTGTGGAGTTTTGCATTTCAGGCTTAAGAATTAATGGAGTTTTGCATTTGAGACTTAGAAGATTGTAGGCCTTGACATTAGTTTTCAGTTATGTAAGAGAAAGTCAGTTGTCTTTAAAAAAAACCCATCTTGTAGTTGCTTTTTTGTTTGTTTGTTTTTGCTATGAACACTTTTCAATGTTTGCACATTTGTAACATGAGTTAGAAGTGTCAATAGAAGTCCATTAGCCCACCCCCCACCCCCCGACTCACTTGACAAACTTTTTCAGGCTCATGTGAAATAAGTAGTTTTTTCAGGCTTAGGGCAATTTCAAGACCCGTTTTCATGCTTATGGATTTTGCCTGCATTCCTGTCTGATAGTGCTGGTACATCTTGCGACAAGTGTATGTTTTCATGCTGGTTGGTTTGCCTGTTTTTGTTTCTATCTGTTTCCGTTTGTTTGAGTACTTGGCTGTAACAGAGCATTTCCCAATTTCCCACATCCATTCTCTCTCTTGAAAGAAAAAGAAAGGTGTTGATATAAGCCAGACTTGGGCAATGTGGCAACAGCGTGTTGCAAAAGAGCCCCTAAATGGGTCTACTTCACCTGCTGGCAAAAGCTGGGACAAACGTTCTGATCCACGTTCATTGCTGGCCTACATAAATTGCAAGATATCTCGAGTCTTAGAGACATGGGAAGATGTTCTCATTTTTCTCAAAAGTGCAGAAAGGGAGATAATCTTTTTCGTCTATCGCTCAGTCTCCGGTCATATGAGTGCGGATGCGCCATGCTGCTCACTAAGAAATAGTTAGGCCCAGCACGTCCATCTTTGGCTGTAGAAAAACTCTTTGCCAGAGTTTGCCAGAGGCAGGAGAATGGACCAGTAAGGCAGAAAGATAGTAGATGACAGTAAGCAAAGGAAAAAAGGCAGTCAAAGAGAGTGATTGATTAGAGGAAGCTACAAGCACAGAGCTTGCAGAAGGTGGGGGAACTGTTTTGTACGAAAGACCTCCCTGTTTTCCCCACGGGGGGAAGAATATGGTATTGTGATGTAAGCGAGGCATATTGTCTTTGCTGTTCACAGGATGTGATCGCCTACAGAACGCTGAAGATTCCTCCGTTCAGAATCTTCACCATCAACCCTCAGGGCCTTCTGCGACACGAGTTCTCACACACCTTTTCTTCCTCGTAAGTGTGTGTGTCTGTGTGTGTGTGTGTGTGTAATTAATAGGCACAAAGAAAGAGTCTGAAGCCTTGGACTTTCCCATGTCTGGGCGCAATTGGTAGTGACTGACAATGAAGTCGGGGGAGTGTAGCTACAGACTCCTGGGCCTTGCCAGCCTTATGCAGCCTTGGCTCGCACGGGAAGCTGCAGAATCCAGTTCTTGTGCCTCGACTTAACGGAACTAGCATGGTGTCTTTTCAGGGACAAAAGGGATTTATTAAAGTATTTTGGAACGTAAGATGATTAAGGGTGTCTTGTGGGTTTTTTTTATTGAATTTTTTTTGTATTATAGAAAATAGGTTTGTTTTTGTTTTTGAGAAAATATCAGATAGTTTGGGATGGAGGCGAGGAGAGGGTGGGAAGAGTAGGAAAGGACCCCTTTTTGAGTCCGTGTATGCATGAGAATTTGGTCTGGAGAATGAAGACAATGAAATTACAAAAGTATTTTTGCACCTCAAAAAGGGACTTTTATTGAAAATGAGTTACCACACAAACAGTTAATTTCTGAAGCGCTCAAAAGCATCTTGGAAAAAACAACAACAAACACAGTTGTAAATGTTCATGTTTTAGAATCTACTTCACAAACCTGAAGCTATACCTTGATAATTAAACATTTTATTTGCGATTTTGTGGGGATTGAAATGTTTTGAGTCACCCTGCACTTTGTACATTCACCAGGTACACCCAGATGAGCTAGGTGGGGGTTGAAATGTGTTGAGTCACCCTGCACTTTGTACATTCACAGGTACACCCAGATGAGCTAGGTGGGGGTTGAAATGTGTTGAGTCACCCTGCACTTTGTACATTCACAGGTACACCCAGATGAGCTAGGTGGGGGTTGAAATGTTTTGAGTCACCCTGCACTTTGTACATTCACAGGTACACCCAGATGAGCTAGATGGGGGTTGAAATGTTTTGAGTCACCCTGCACTTTGTACATTCACAGGTACACCCAGATGAGCTAGGTGGGGGTTGAAATGTTTTGAGTCACCCTGCACTTTGTACATTCACCAGGTACACCCAGATGAGCTAGATGGGGGTTGAAATGTTTTGAGTCACCCTGCACTTTGTACATTCACAGGTACACCCAGATGAGCTAGTTGGGGGTTGAAATGTTTTGAGTCACCCTGCACTTTGTACATTCACCAGGTACACCCAGATGAGCTAGATGGGGGTTGAAATGTTTTGAGTCACCCGCACTTTGTACATTCACAGGTACACCCAGATGAGCAACGTGGCGGACCACTTCTTCCCGCCCATCGACGACGCCTCGCGGGGCACCGACAACCAGTTTAGCAACGTCAACTACTGGCGCACCCCACCCCCCACCATCCAGTCCTCCGACCTCACCCTGCTCACTGCAGTGTCCTCCTCCGTGGACGAGAGCAACAACAAGACCACCACAAGCACCACCACCACCACTGCAGCGACAACCACCCCAACTGCCGCTAGTGTCGCCACTGCCGCAATAACCGACACTGCCGCTGCTGCTGTGTCGTCGCCTTCCTCCACCGTTCCTGCTGCTAGTGCCATCACCACCACTGCTACTACTACTACTGTTACTGCTGCTGCTACTGTTACTGCTACTGCTACTGCTGCTAGTGCGGTGAAGGTTTTAGTGGCTGAAGAAGACGCTTCCAAGGTGTCTAGATGATGGGGCGCAGGCACGCCCGCTGAATGCTGCTGTCGTTGTTGTTGCGCTCATGCCCGGAGTTTAAGTACCAACGCCACCACCACCATGTCCAAGCTTTTCCCCTCTTTTGATTGTCCACAGGACCGCTACCACCAACATTATCATCGTCATGATCATCATCATGATCATCGTCATCATCAACATGATTATCACTGTCATGATGAAAGCCTCTTCCTGGGCAGGGAAGAGAGCAGGGGTGGCAGAAATTGTGATGTGAACAATAACGGTGATAACACTGGTCAGGAAAACAATAAGAGTGAAGCCTGTGATTGTTGTCATTGTTGTTGTGATGTGTGTGACGGTTGTAAAGAGGGGGATCTCTGTTCCTCCTCCCTGAGCCTTGCGACCAGTCACTCGGGATCTAAGCGGATTTTCTCCTTCCCCTTAGCCATGGCATCTCTGTCATCATCATTGTCATCGTCGTCGTCATCGACTGGTGGTCTTTCATCATCATCGTTATCGTCGCCTTCTTCTCTGTCA
Source organism: Phymorhynchus buccinoides (assembly GCA_017654935.2). Classification (NCBI taxonomy): domain Eukaryota; kingdom Metazoa; phylum Mollusca; class Gastropoda; order Neogastropoda; family Raphitomidae; genus Phymorhynchus; species Phymorhynchus buccinoides. The sequence continues at coordinate 19,954,896 of CM065706.1, read as the reverse complement.
TCGGGCAGCTTTTCTCCTCGGCTGCATTTCAACTTTTGGTTCTCAGAGATTGACATGCTGCTGTAGGATTCTGCTAGGGTGGGGGGTAGGTGATTACTGCTGCTCTTCTTCATCATTTTTTTTCTTCATGTGATTCTTTTTTATTTGAGGTGGGGTGGGGTGGGGGATTAGCGCTGATCTTGTGTAAATGCTGTATTCTTTTTATTGCTGTGTTGGGAATAAAAGGACTATGAGTAGATATTAGGGAAGCAGACATGTGGATGATTTGTTCCATTTCTTTTCTATTGTGTAGTTCCAATGGTTGTTTTGGCCTGTAGCTTGTACCGGCCAACCAAATCAGCATTGTGTGAAACCGCTTGTGTACAACCCTGGACAGACATTCTGGTTTTTACTCTACTGTTGTTTCAGGAAATGGAAAGTGCATTGTGTTAATTAAGGCGATACTTTTTCCCAGATTCAGTCCCCTGCGACTGATAAAATAGTAAGAAACTATAATAACAAAAGCTGAATTTTGTGCTAAATTTTGGGGGGTGAGCCTTATAATCAGGTGCGCCTTGTAGTCCGCAAAATACGGTAACTCTGTTCAGTCACAACTTAATTTAAACAGGAAAATCCTTGAAGCAACATGGCCTGAAAGTTTGAACAGCTCAGAAGTATGGCGTGATTTTAAAACGTTATTCTTCTTTCGTTATGATCTTTTCATATCTGATATGTAGACTGCTGATTTGAAGTGTAAACTGAAAGAGTGTTTTAAATTTTTAAAAAAGTGCTATTGCATAAAATGTATGAAGAGTAAACTTTGATCTTCCTGTTTAAAGTGATTCAAACCAACACTGCATTCCAGTTAGAAGAGAGAAAGGTGAGATTTAGTTGCTCAGAACAAAGTGGATGGGGGAGGAAGGGAAATGCCATCGATGTCAGGGGCTGTTTCTGTTTTTTCTTTTTAGGACCTGGAATCGATTTGGGTGTCTTGGTGATGAACAACACATTATTGATGGTGTATTATCAAACCGTATTGCCTGGTGCTGCTGTGTGCTCATTTCATACAGAGGCGATGGAAGATCAAGTGTAAGAACACAATCTGGTGCAAATGTCTGAAGTAGCTTGGCTTATGACGATAGTCATGAAAGGAAAAACAACGGAATGGCTGGTATTATAGTAGGAAGGTTGCAGTTAAAACCCCCATGGAAAATGCTAGGGAAATAAAACAGAAAAGAAACCAACAAATCAAAAGCGCACATGCACTCAGACTTTAAAGAACAATCAGTCAGTGTCACAAGATTGCATTTTTAAATACTATTTGTAGATCTAATGAGATTTTTGAAAAATTGTTTAAAAATAGATAATCTTCCCGGTTACTCAGGGCAGAAGACAATGCCATGAAATTTGTAGACTTCATTTTTTGTTGTTTAAGCAATAGGACTTTGGAAGTTAGCTTGGAGTTTCAGATGCACACATTTCCCCCCTCTGAGCATGTTTCCGTTTTGTAATGGTGCTGTTAAAGATAGCTGCATTCCATCTTGGAGGATGAGCGTTTGGGCACATCTGTTAAGTCAAAGTGGGTTGTGGGTTAATAAGGGAGGAAAATGAAATCGGAAATCAGTTCTTAAAGAAAGTGATCAGCAGAGTTTCTGAGCGAGAACGAAGTAGGGGTGAGTAGAAGGTGCTGCACTGGACGAGGCCTTAGCCTTTGGAAAAAAACAACTCCTGTTTTAAAAATTGTGATAATATAAAAAGTGACAGATTTGAAAATGGTGATATACCCTCAACAAAATGGGGAAAATGTTCTACCGATCACTGAATGTGATGATTTTTCTTTTGGGTAGGAGTTTTGGCTGTGGAACCTGCAGCACTGGTTTACAACACGCGAAGCACATTTATCCTGGATGAGAAGAAAAGCATTTTGGGCAGAACATTCTGTTGATCTTCTCTCCATTTATGTATCATCTCCTCTTAAGGGGTTAAATGTGGATGCTGCCAGTTGCTACTGATTGAAAGGTAAACTTTTTATTGGTCCTATGTTTAAAGGTGAATATGGACAGATATGAGATACCTTAACAACAACAACAGTGAGGCTGTATCTAATCGAAAGTGATAGTAAATTAAGCGTGTGATTGATTATAGTTTGGTTGCAGTATTCGATGATATAAGTAATAACATGCGAGAAAGAATCGGTAGCGTGTAGAGAATTCAACATCAGAATGTAGATTAATATTCGGCAACAGAAAAAAAATAGTATTCAGAAAGCTAAGATTTAAGTTACAAGAAAGATTTAGGTCTGCTAAATATGGACAGATAGAAAGAGGCAGTTGAAAAGAGAGACGTTTTCTAAACTACAGTTTCACAACAATGATTAGTCTGCTAAGAATGAGCTATCATGGCTGATCTCCCTTCGCCTACTGAACCAAGTGGAGATACATTGCTGTCAGTCAAATAATTAATATCTAAAAACACAAAGGTTGGTTTGCTAATTATGACCATTTGGGCAGAAAGAAAGAATAGAGAAAGAGGTCTGTCGTAATGCAAGAACAACTGAGATTGGAATGTCTTATTGTGGATGTTTAGCAACGCTTCTCTCACAAGCTAATTCACCATTCTACTTGATGATTGTGTGTTTTTGAAGGAAGAGAAAGGAGAGAGAACCCTAAAGATAATTGCTGTTAAACACTAAAAAATTCCCTCACACCAAAGATTGAATGCATCAGATTCCCTTCCCCCCCCCCCCCCCCAGTCTTTCAGCAGTGTCATTGTCGTCGCTCTTTTTCCATTCTTTGCATTCTGCTGTTTCTGTGATCAGATGTACTATTTCTCTCAGTGAGTAGTCACCAAGTGGTGTTCATGTCACTTGTGAGTACTGGCGTGGTCATTTACCTGTTAACCATCTTCCGGAGTGATAAAGAAGCCGAGTACTGGCGTGGTCATTTACCTGTTAACCATCTTCCGGAGTGATAAAGAAGCCGAGTACTGGCGTGGAGAGTTTGACCAACAAATGGCCTGAGTCAGCAGCGGGTGTGCCGCCTCTTACCATGTTCCTATCACAACACGTGAACGGATGTGATGTCTTTTCCTGTGAACAAAAGATACCTTTGTTTTGTTGCATGCACGGATCGAACTTTGAATAAATAAAACAAATACCGTAACCAGAGTGCTTGTTTATCCAATTAACCTATACTGCATTACGCATGAAAACTAATTTCAATAATAATACTAATGAAATGAAAAAAATAACAATGTGTGCAACTTTAAAGTTTCGTGAACTTGATTTCACCAATTCCAACTGTGCTCAAGTACAAATGAAATAAGCTGCATACAGCTTTCTGCAGTTGGATGATTTAAATTTTGTGATAGTTTATAAATGATGAACAGTTTTCAACTGATGTGTTTCATGTTTGTTTCCGTCGATCTGCAAGAGAAATTTAAAAAAAATCATATATATCCTACAGAATGTGTATTTAATAAAATTGTTGAGAATGTATCTTGAAACGGACAATGAGTGTTGGTGTCACAGAAGCATTTGCCGTTTTTGTTGATGGCCCTCAGTGGAAGGGGGCAGGTTTTTATGACAAATTGTGGGGGTGCATACAGCAGAGGAGGAGAAGACTGTGTTGTGAGGAGCTCAGTGTGAACACAGGTTATGTCGGAATGCTTTGGCAAGGTTCGCTTTTCTTTCTTCGTTTTTTTCATCACTTTCCTATGGAGGGATATAAATGTAAACAACAAAAAACATGCATGCCAAGCAAGGATCCCCCTCTCTTATCTTCTGAATGCAACTCTCAAAGACACACACACACGCACGCACTCACACACATATAAACATGTATACATACACACATTCTTATACTTTTGGCCATATCAACACCAATTCAAACTTTACATCGCTTTCAACCAAAAAGTATAGTCGTACATTCAAATTAACGCAAAAGAGATAAATATGGATGCCATCGTGTGAAAAAAAGTTCTTGTGACATTTAAAAAAACACCCAACATTTCTTTCTTTTCTTTTGTGTGTATTAATTTACTCTTTGAGTCCTATTTGTATCACGTGTTGGGTTCCTTTGGGACAGGCTTCAGTGCTTTGTGCTTCATGAGGTTTTGTTGGTTTTAGTGTGTTTGTTGTTGTGTTTTGTTGGTTTAAAAAAAAAAATTAACTTGTCAACAAATTGAACAATTCTGCTAATGTCATGGAAATGACAAGTTAGTTATTTTGATTTGTGGTTCAAGCAGTGCTTTTGTTTTGTTCCTAATGTTTTGATGTTGATTTCTCTTTTCTTCTTCACATGGTCGCCAATTCATTTTTTCGTTTCCACTGTACGTTTTGTTCTCCATTTTCTTTGTTTGTCAACCTTCGTTACTTTTGTCGACCTTCATTACTTTGATTTTTCAGTCTGTCTCTACTGTATTACTCCGATGTAAGGTTTTGCCGTCAGCATTGATAATTTTCATTGTCCGTTTGATGTGATGAAACACTGTGCGACACCTTCACGCTATCTATAATCCTCTGAAATACTCGTCGCTTGTTGAACCACTTTCTGGGCTATTGTTTTGTTTTTCTTCACAGAGGAGATAATCCAGCAGTTTTGGGCAGATTTTGCTCAGTTCTTGCCGTCATTGAATTATCTTCCCTTATGGAAAAAAAAGAAGAAGATATTGCCACTTCAGGGCGTGTGGAAACCGTGGAAACCCACCCGCAATCCTCAAAAAGAAAACTGGAAGTAAGGAATATGACGGCGTCTGCAAATATGCGCAGAAACCCAGCCACCTGATTCTTACTCCCAGTGTTTGCTTTGCGGATTGTGGGTGGGGTGTGGTGGTGGGTTTATGCAGAAACCCAGCCACCTGATTCTTACTCCCAGTGTTTGCTTTGCGGATTGTGGGTGGGGTGTGGTGGTGGGTTTATGCAGAAACCCAGCCACCTGATTCTTACTTCCAGTGTTTGCTTTGCGGATTGTGGGTGGGGTGTGGTGGTGGGTTTATGCAGAAACCCAGCCACCTGATTCTTACTTCCAGTGTTTGCTTTGCGGATTGTGGGTGGGGTGTGGTGGTGGGTTTCCACGCATATCTGCACACGCTCTTATGCTTCCTTCCTGTTCGCTCTTTTTGCAACACGTATGAGAGAGAGAGAGAATTGTTATTGCTCTAAAGGGCACTGAAACTGTACATACTTTTTGTTGTTGTGTAATATATACCCACTATTTCACCTGTAGACGGGTGTCTGATGAAAAAGGCCCTCCTACTTACCACACAGGGACAGCGTGTGAACATATTGTAGTGATAATTGACGTAGTTGACATGTCCGTCGTCTTTTCTGCTAAATTCTGTGATTCCTCTTTTTGTCTCTAACTCGCTCCTTGTGAACAGTTTTCAGTTTTTGTTGTATGGACAATTGAATGTTTCTGCTTTGTTGTTGTTGTTGTCGATTATCTGAGTACCGGGTAGTTTTGGCTTCGTAGGTTTCTGTCGAAACTATGCTTTCATTTTCACTGAATAGATATTAAAATCGGATTGATTTTGAAAACTATGACATCATCAGCGTTTGAAAACAACGATGGGCTTTACTCAATGGAAAATGCCTATGCTAAGTTTTAAAAAAGGACCTTTTTAATGTCTGCTTCATGATGCTTTTTCTTTTGCTTTTTTGTTGTTGCAAATCAATGTTTTAGAAATAGTTGTAGTCATCCATAAACAGAAAGGTGATTGTGCAAGAACCTTTTGTTATCCTACATCTCTTCCTTTTTTTTCTATGTGGTGCAGAACCACCAGATCGTGTAGATGCTCAACTGGTGTGCACTGACTTCATTTCCTTTTGCCCAATGGCTCTAAAATCTGCCAACGTTTCATTTTCCAATGAAAGAACCAGACTTTGAGATTGAGTGTTGTAAACATGAGGGGGTGTCTAGAGTACAAGTTGGCCGAAAACTGACTTCCCAGTGATTGCCTCATAGCATAGAGCCAGTCATGTTCTGTAGCGTAGCGTAGAGCCGGTGATGTTGGGTCACTAGTCAACTAGTGAGCTAGTCACTTTACAGTTTCAGGTAGCTAGTTTACACCAACATGGCACCCTCCTTTTGGTTGTCTTTTTCCCTTTGATTTTTGTGTGTGTGGATCAAATACCCGTGAGAAGTGAAACGAGGAAACAAGCATGGGCCAGGTGTGTGTGTGGATCAAATACCCGTGAGAAGTGAAACGAGGAAAAGAGCATGGGCCAGGGCAGCAGCAATCTCAGGTCACCGAACTGGCATGTCTGCCCCCTTTTCCATTCTGTAAGGGACTGTGTGCGTTTCCTCGTTTTATAATGACCAGAATAGTTGTCATATTTGTGGATGTTACTGTTAGTCATTTCTTTGGAAATTGTTGCTTATTATTATTATATTGCCATGTTTTGGGACTGACGTTCATGGAAGTCAAATGATGTTGGAATACCACTTTTACTGTGGTACTTGTCAGGTCTTCATACATTTTTTATTCATTTTTGTAAAAGTTCAATCTTTTTTTTAAATGGAAAACGGTCAGTGCGATTTATTTAGCTGCTCTGTAAATAATGACATATTTGTTGCGCATTGCTGGACAGATATAGGGGGTTGAGGGTGGAAACAAAAGGCAAACGAAGATCACTAACAATTGAAAGAAAGGAGAGAGATGTTGGCTTTGCTAAGACAAATGGGGGCGAGCGAGGGGAATTATCTTGTCTGTTAAACCAAATGCCTGGCAGCGAGAAGTCCTCACAGTTAACTTTGTTGTGAAGGTGGCTAATCTTTATCAATTAGTATGGAAACTTCATTGGCACCAGTGGGTTGGATAGTCCATCAACTTTTATTATCAGACTGGGAGTGTCAGTGTTCACATTTTTCTCGAGTTCAGCAATGAAACAGTATGTGATTTTCTTGCTGTTAGATGATGTTTCACTGTATAATTGTGATGATGGATTCATAATTCTCTCATCTTAGTAAAAGTACTGTAGGAGTTTTCTTTGGTTCTTGAGTTTTATTCCTAATTTCTTTTTTGCAGTCATTTTTCCCCCCTTTATTTAAGACTTGAGTATTTGTTTGATCTAGCTTCTCCCATTGTGGATGTATCCAAGAGAGCATTCTCTTCAGCGTTTCTCGTGTTCAAGGTCACAAATGACCGTGATGACCTTTCACTACCTCTGTTACGTTTTCTGTTGTACATAGGTGAAGGTGTTAGTCACATATTCTGTCCCAATACAAGCAAGATAATATCGCCGCCTGGAAATTAAACTATCGTAACTCAAAATTGGTCAACTTCGATGAGTTGGACTTGCCAGGTGATCAAGGCAAGACAAAGACATAGTAAACCGATGTGAACAAAAATGACGTAATTTGACCTGAAGTGACCAAAATAGATGTTTTGCTTCTCATGTCATGTTTTCCACATGGCAATGTGTAAATGGATAGAAATTGAATGAACTTTTCTTTTCACCGTCAGTAGATTATTTCTTCGTCTTGAGGATATATGGTGTGTTAAAGCATTTTGTTCCATGATTGGGTGTTAATCACCACTAAACAAAGATTTCTATCCATATGTGTATATTTGTACATAGCAATACTGCTTTATGTCTGTACAGAGGTCGATTCAAACCATTGTTTTACCCATGCTCCCTAATTGCCTTACATTACCTCATCTAGCCTTTCTCCTGCCCTACTACTTGTTTATCCACTTAACTTTATCTCTCTTCCTTCGCTCTATCCCATATCCTGTCCTTCGCTCTATCCCATATCCTGTCCTTTCTTCGCTCTATCCCATATCCTGTCCTTTCTTCGCTCTATCCCATATCCTGTCCTTTCTTTGCTCTATCCCATATCCTGTCCTTCGCTCTATCCCATATCCTGTCCTTCGCTCTATCCCATAGCCTGCCCTTCGCTCTATCCCATATCCTGTCCTTTCTTCGCTCTATCGCATATCCTGTCCTTCGCTCTATCCCATATCCTGTCATTCGCTCTATCCCATATCCTGTCCTTCGCTCTATCCCATATCCTGTCCTTCGCTCTATCCCATATCCTGTCCTTCGCTCTATCCCATATCCTGTCCTTCGCTCTATCCCACATCCTGTCCTTCACTCTATCCCATATCCTGTCCTTCGCTCTATCCCATATCCTGTCCTTCGCTCTATCCCATATCCTGTCCTTCGCTCTATCCCATATCCTGTCCTTCGCTCTATCCCATATCCTGTCCTTCGCTCTATCCCATATCCTGTCCTTCGCTCTATCCCATATCCTGTCCTTCGCTCTATCCCATATCCTGTCCTTCGCTCTATCCCATATCCTGTCCTTCGCTCTATCCCATATCCTGTCCTTCGCTCTATCCCATATCCTGTCCTTCGCTCTATCCCATATCCTGTCCTTCGCTCTATCCCATATCCTGTCCTTTCTTCGCTCTATCCCATATCCTGTCCTTTCTTCGCTCTATCCCATATCCTGTCCTTTCTTCGCTCTATCCCATATCCTGTCCTTCGCTCTATCCCATATCCTGTCCTTCGCTCTATCCCATATCCTGTCCTTCGCTCTATCCCATATCCTGTCCTTCACTCTATCCCATATCCTGTCCTTCGCTCTATCCCATATCCTGTCCTTCGCTCTATCCCATATCCTGTCCTTCGCTCTATCCCATATCCTGTCCTTTCTTCGCTCTATCCCATATCCTGTCCTTCGCTCTATCCCATATCCTGTCCTTTCTTCACTCTATCATCTATCCCTTCCTATCTCTATCCTACCTTCACTCTATCATCTATCCCTTCCTATCTCTATCCTACCTTCACACTATCATCTATCCCTTCCTATCTCTATCCTACCTTCACTCTATCATCTATCCCTTCCTATCTCTATCCTACCTTCACTCTATCATCTATCCCTTCCTATCTCTATCCTACCTTCACTATCATCTATCCCTTCCTATCTCTATCCTACCTTCACTATCATCTATCCCTTCCTATCTCTATCCTACCTTCACTATCATCTATCCCTTCCTATCTCTATCCTACCTTCACTCTATCATCTATCCCTTCCTATCTCTATCCTACCTTCACTATCATCTATCCCTTCCTATCTCTATCCTACCTTCACTATCATCTATCCCTTCCTATCTCTATCCTACCTTCACTCTATCATCTATCCCTTCCTATCTCTATCCTACCTTCACTCTATCATCTATCCCTTCCTATCTCTATCCTACCTTCACTATCATCTATCCCTTCCTATCTCTGTCCTACCTTCACTCTATCATCTATCCCTTCCTATCTCTATCCTACCTTCACTCTATCATCTATGCCTTCCCATCTATCCTACCTTCACTCTATCATCTATCCCTTCCTATCTCTATCCTACCTTCACTCTATCATCTATCCCTTCCTATCTCTATCCTACCTTCACTCTATCATCTATCCCTTCCTATCTCTATCCTACCTTCACTCTATCATCTATGCCTTCCTATCTCTATCCTACCTTCACTATCATCTATCCCTTCCTATCTCTATCCTACCTTCACTCTATCATCTATCCCTTCCTATCTATCCTACCTTCACTATCATCTATCCCTTCCTATCTCTGTCCTACCTTCACTCTATCATCTATCCCTTCCTATCTCTATCCTACCTTCACTCTATCATCTATCCCTTCCTATCTCTATCCTACCTTCTGTCTCATCTGCACTCTATCATAATCTTCCGTTTGATCCCCACTCTATCCTGTCTCCAATACGCTCAAATTGATTTTTTCTATCAGCATATTTCCTTCTTTTAAAAAACATTTGCTGCTGCAACTTGATGCTATGTCATCATTGACAACAATCAGTATTGAGCATGAAGTCGGGTCCCGGGGAAAAACAAAGACAGATATAGATATAATGTGATACTAGTAGAAAGACTAGTCTGTGTGCAGTGAATAAGCTTTCATTCCAATGCCTCAATGGTAGGTAGGGAAGACCCCTCCTTCTCCTTGTAGACGTGATTCCTCTAGTAATTGATATTGATCGATTATTGGAGCAGAAACCTGTAAAGTATGATCTGCTGTAAGAGAGCATTCCATTGCTCATGCTGCTGTTTTTGTTCTTTTGAAAAGAAGGGTGTCTGGTTATCTGCAAGACAGAAAAGGGGTGTTTTCCTTCAGTATGTATGTGAGTTTTAGTTGTTCCGTTTTGTTGCTGTGATTGTCCCCCCATACTGCGAAACACCACTAGGGGGACACGTGATAATGATATTAGTGTGTAACTGATCCCAGCCTGAAGTGGCGTGGTGGGTGAGATGGTCTCATTATATGAAATAATGACTGGACTTTCGGTTTTGTTTGCTTTGCTTTGTAATGCATCACTTGGAGTGTGTTTGAAATTAAACTAAATGAAAAAACCCATGAAATGTAGGGAAAGTAAGTTCATTAACCCCCCCCCCCCCCCCCCCCCCCCCAGGAGGAATGATCAGATCCTCAACAAGAGCCTATAAAGTGATTGCGTCAATCCTAGTCAGAAGAAAGTGGCCAGATATTAGGACTTTGTTGATGGATTGTGATAGTGATGCCAGTTATGGTTAAACTGGTTGCTATTGTCCCCATGGCAACGCAGTGCTACTCTAGTCATGAGATGACTGGCCTATCACTGTGTTGCCATGGGGACAGAGGGGGGAATAGCAGCATGTATTTTGAGCATTAGCAGTACAAAGTGCATTGAGTCGCGTAGCAAGAAATGCGCTCCATAAATATTATATATTATTATTATTATTAAAAATGCGTAGTGGCATTTATGTTTTATGTTTGATGTGGAGGTAAACTGTGATCACGACAGCTGTGAATCTGTCTTTCTTTTCAGAAAACAAAAACCATCGTTAGGAATCTGTGGTGTGTATAAAAGGGCAATGGTAGTAGAGATTAACTTCATCGTTAGGAATCTGTGGTAGTGTGTATAAAAGAGCAATAGTAGTAGAGATTAACTTCATCGTGTGTATTTATCGTTAGGAATCTGTGGTAGTGTGTATAAAAGTGCAATGGTAGTAGAGATTAACTTCATCGTTAGGAATCTGTGGTAGTGTGTATAAAAGAGCAATAGTAGTAGAGATTAACTTCAGATTAGAAAAGATAGTTCTAAGAATGTATTGTGTGCTCGATAGTAAAAATCCTAATTCTGATAAATCTGTGGCAGTGTGTTATGTAATGTTGTTGTAATGGGAACAAGGTATTGGCATTTTGTGATACAAAATCCGAATCTGGAGGGGCGTTAAAACGGAGTTTTAATTGGTGATCTTCCAAGGTTTGCAAGAACCCATGGCCCAGTGGGATCATTAATGCCAAGAGAGGACAACTCATCGAATTGTCCAACAGTGCTTTTCATCAATACTTCCTCTTCCATATACTGCTCTGCTCTTGGTGTGGATCAGAATGAAGAAAAGGCAGTTTACTTCTTACTTCCTTTTTTTTTGGAGGGGGGGGGGGGGTGTCCTGTTGATTGATTTGAATTGCCAAAGTTCTCCCTATGAAATGTGGTGCTAACAAAATCCAGTTTGAAATGTATCCAAGTATGTGAGTTGTTTTTATTTTGTAAACGAATAAGAGATTTTAAAAAACACAACTAACTTTGCGGGTATGTTTGTTTAGGGAGAAAAGATGCCCTTATATAGCTGTTGTCAAAATGAGAGTATTGGCATTAACACAAATTCTTAGTCTTCATCTACTGTATTTTACGGACCATAAGGCGCTACTTTTCCCCCAGACTGAGACCCCTGCGTCTTATGACATGACCGATAGTAAGTAAGATACTATAATAACAACATTCTGACATTCAGAATGTGGTGTCCAATTTGAGGGTGCGCCTTCTAACAAGGTGTGACTTGTAGTCCGTCACATACGGTAGTTTCCTTATGACATGACCGATAATAAGTAAGATACTATAATAACATTATTCTGACATTCAGAATGTGGTGTCCAATTTGAGGGTGCGCCTTCTAACAAGGTGTGACTTGTAGTCCGTCACATACGGTAGTTTCCTTATGACATGACCGATAATAAGTAAGATACTATAATAACATTATTCTGACATTCAGAATGTGGTGTCCAATTTGAGGGTGCGCCTTCTAACAAGGTGTGACTTGTAGTCCGTCACATACGGTAGTTTCCTTATGACATGACCGATAATAAGTAAGATACTATAATAACATCATTCTGACATTCAGAATGTGGTGTCCAATTTGAGGGTGCGCCTTCTAACAAGGTGTGACTTGTAGTCCGTCACATACGGTAGTTTCCTTATGACATGACCGATAAGTAAGTAAGATACTATAATAACAACATTCTGACATTCAGAATGTGGTGTCCAATTTGGGGGTGCGCCTTCTAACAAGGTGTGACTTGTGGTCCGTCACATACGGTAGTTTCCTTATTGTTCCGTTCTCTGTCCGGCAGAAGGGGGAAGAAAAAACCTGACCGATAGAAGGAGGAATTTATCTGAACTTTTCCCCCTCGTCATTTGGTATCTTGATCTTTTGCCTTCATTAACATTAGTATGGCTTCTGTACACATTGTAATTGTTTTTATGTTTCTGCAGGGAAAGGGTTGCTTTTTTGTGTGGTCAAACTTCAGTATATATTCTGGAGATGAACATTTGAGAGAGAGAGAGAGTGAGTGTGTGTGCGTGCGTGAGAGAGAGGGAGAGAGAGGGGGAGAGAGAAGGGAGAGACAGACTTGTTTTGAGCAAATGTGAATAAAAATGCTTACAAGGTCATCAAATGGAAACAGTTTTAGAGGAAGATGAAGAAAGAATGAGGAACAAACAGTATTGTCATCTAAATAAATATGACTAATTGATCACAATGAGAATGAGAAAGTAATGTAGTCATAATGAAATAAAAACAAACAAAACACCAAATTTCTTTTTCAATCCATAGACCGATAATCAGTCCATGGTAACCGGTCCATGGATTGAAAAAGGCGGCCTTGCCAACACCCATCCAATGGATTGAAAAAGGCCTTGCCAACACCCATCCAATGGATTGAAAAAGGCCTTGCCAACACCCATCCAATGGATTGAAAAAGGCCTTGCCAACACCCATCCAATGGATTGAAAAAGGCCTTGCCAACACACATCCAATGGATTGAAAAAGGCCTTGCCAACACACATCCAATGGATTGAAAAAGGCCTTGCCAACACACATCCAATGGATTGAAAAAGGCCTTGCCAACACCCATCCAATGGATTGAAAAAGGCCTTGCCAACACCCATCCAATGGATTGAAAAAGGCCTTGCCAACACCCATCCAATGGATTGAAAAAGGAGACCTTGCCAACACCCATCCAATGGATTGAAAAAGGCCTTGCCAACACACATCCAATGGATTGAAAAAGGCCTTGCCAATCAGTCCAATGGATTGAAAAAGGCCTTGCCAATCAGTCCAATGGATTGAAAAAGGCCTTGCCAATCAGTCCAATGGATTGAAGAAGGCCTTGTCAATCAGTCAGTCCAATGGATTGAAGAAGGCCTTGCCAATCAGTCCAATGGATTGAAGAAGGCCTTGTCAATCAGTCCAATGGATTGAAAAAGGCCTTGCCAATCAGTCCAATGGATTGAAGAAGGCCTTGTCAATCCGTCCAATGGATTGAAGAAGGCCTTGTCAATCAGTCCAATGGATTGAAAAAGGCCTTGCCAATCAGTCCAATGGATTGAAAAAGGCCTTGCCAATCAGTCCAATGGATTGAAAAAGGCCTTGCCAATCAGTCCAATGGATTGAAAAAGGCCTTGCCAATCAGTCCAATGGATTGAAAAAGGCCTCACCCTTCAAAATGAATGATTTCACTCCCTCTTAATATTTGGTGTCTTGTTTGTTTTTATTTCATTAAAGTAACTCAGACTGGCTTGGTGCCGAGTCACTCAGACTCAGAGCAAGTTGCTCAGAATAGATCGTCAAAGGCGCCCACAGTAGTAGCTTGCTACCAGGTCACTTAGAATAGTTATGGTGATGATACACGTTGCTATTTTTCACTCTTTTCCCATGGCAACACAGTGCTAGGCTACTAATAATATGACTTGCATATCGCTGTGTTGACATGGGGAAATAGTGAACAATGTCAACTTGTATTGTGCCCGTTAGCTTGGTACAAGTTGTAGACACACAAACATTAGTGTGGTCCAATTTTGACAATCCTTGCAAGGACCTTTTGTTGTTTGTTGTTTTTCTTCCCTCTCCAAGAGAGTTTGACCCAGTCCAACTGTTGTAGGGATCACATTGTTGAGTTGCGCGTCAGATTGAAATATGATGACTATTTTATTGAATAAAAAAGAAATGGCAGGTGTTGATGTTGATAATAAACATGATCAAAGAAATAGTGAATTATTATGTTGTCGACTGCTGTTTTTGTGTTGATTGTTCATGACTGTCTGAAGAGTGTATGAAAGAAGCTTCTAGTTCAGCAATCTTGTTTTACAAAAATATATAACTTTTACTAAAATATGTAAACATTTGTGAGGAAAAAAAAACTTCCCAAAGTATTTGTCTTCCCAACAATGCGTAAATTAATGAAAAGGAAACGAATTACCATTGACGAGATTATTGAATTGCTTATAGCTTTATTAACACTTCTTACCCCCTCACACACACACCCCCCAAAAAAAATTGCAAGGACATTTTAAAAAAATCTTAAGAGTGATGCCATCACTTATGACGATTAGCTTTGTGCTAGATTAGCTTAGTGGTTTATGCCAGACAGACCACACCACCCCTACAGAATTTAACAAACAATTAAATCACAATATTTAAAAGAGCCCAAACAATTTTGAAAAACATACAAATAAAAAAAACAAAAAAAAACTTTTATTAAAAGTAACGTCAACCTTTCATGATTGCTGACACACACACACACACATGCGCGCACAGAAAATAAAAGTTTACACTCGGTATATAAAAAAAAAAGAATAGCATCAAATATAGTCCTATATCACAACGCATTACAAGTGGAATTGCGCATTTGAAAAACCATGACAACCATCTGACGAAATTTAGCTTTACGTTCTCCCGGCCGAAGCCATATGGGACATTACTTTTTATTTAGTTGGGGAAAAAAACATCTGTATGAGGGGCTCTCTATAAGTTTCTGGATGTAGAGAACTGAGTGGTTGTATACTTTTGACATTTTTTGTATACTACTTCTGGCCAGCCTACATTTTCGAGGTATTTAAGCACACACATACACTTGGTCATCCTATTAGAATGGGAATTTTTATATACTTGTGGCGGTGCCATAGCCGATGAGGTTTAACTGAGGCGTGGTCACCGCTACACCTATCTATATTAATAAAAAAATCGGGACTTTACTGGTTTCGTACTGCCTCCGGGCATTGCCTCCAGTATTGTTCCCACCATATTTGTATTTACAAATGTCCCATATGTGTCTGATTCAGACCAAGAGGACGTAAAACTCCATTTTCGTAGTGGTCATCCTTTCAAAGCAAATGGTTATTGCACCAGACCAGGTCAACTGAGGTATGTCAAAATAGACCCCTCAGCAAATACTCGAAGATTTTCAACCTTCGGGAATCTGGAATTGCGTCCCCTGTAACTGACGCTTTGCATAAAGTAATAGGATTAAGTCACAAGGGGTTAAATCGCAGAAATAAGTGGGAGGGAGGCCAACTGAACCCCGTTTTCTTTCAGAATGCCCAACAGAATTGCAGCAGTGTGGTCACTTGCGTTGTCATAGTAAAGTAGGTGACCTCCGATACCAGTGCATGGATAACATGTCCAAAGCGCCTTTGGGTAAACTAATGTTCATGGTTTGTTTTTTGTGTGTGGGTGATGGCTCTTCTCTCTAGAGAGGAACTGAGGCCATAATTATGACAATCGCTGGAGAAGAAACTTAACGATGATTTGTTACTTGGGTTGTGGATCAAACTGATATACAGACATTTTATCATCAGTCACGATGTCCCAGATGCCAGCTGACGCCCATCCACTAAAACTGTTGTAGTGTTTGGGTGCATCATTCAACACCACCCCTCCTCTGAACTTCAAAAACAATTTACTAACGTGTCATACCTTTGTTGCAATGTCTTTCATTGAACATAAGCGTACTGCAATATGGGTAAAAATTATCGGATTGAAAAACATTTTCCTTTGGGAAACGTTAAGCGAAATTTGTGTAGTACAGAAATGATGTCTTGCCCAAGATACACCCTCTCTCTCCTCTCTCTCCCTCAGCCAGGACTTCGTGACAATGGCTGTTGGGGCATGGACAGCCCCCTCCTCCCCTCCCCTTCCTCTCCCCCCAAGGCCAACTCATTCCCAATGATCTCAAGGCTGCAGCAGCGAGACCCAATGACAAAGAGTTGACTAGAACGTTAAGACACTAGATTACCAGCCGCGCGGCAGCCTTTTCCACATTTTCTGGTCCAGTGACCTTGACCTTTGACCCATGACCATTTTTGACCTTGGCCTAGATGTCCTAACTACTTACGCGCATGCACAATGTGACCCTCCTAGGTCCCTCCATTCAAACGTTATCATGTTAACATACATTTGATGCATACATAGCCAGCCAGCCAGGAACAAACGGACAAACGTCACTGAAGACATTACCAACTTCGCTTGCACAGCTGTAACAACTAGTGTGAGGACTTCTAGTCTGAGAGCTGGAGTCCTTCACAGAAAGATTTAAAAAAACCATTGAAATTAAAGAAGCGACAATTGCCTTGTGTTAGAGAGAGAAAAAAAATGAAGAAAAAGAAATCCCAATACAATTAATTTATAAATTACAATTCAAAACCGTTAAAGGGTACACCACTTCGGTAAATTATTTACAGCAAGTTCAAAACAAAGCAAACAAAGCAAAGCAAAACCCAAACATGAACAGAGTGTTCACAGTACAGTTCACTCCAGGGCACAAGGCGCAAAGCACTCCAGTAGCTGGGAACGACAGCGCCGTCAGTTGTGTAACCTGCAATCAATCAATCAATCAGTTCAATTCATCGATCATTCAATCCTTTTATCCATCATTGCAATCAATCAAGCACTACACTTAATCCATCATTCAATCCTTTTATCCATCAATGCTTATCAATCAATCAATCAAGCACTACACTTAATCCATCATTCAATCCTTTAATCCATTATTGCTTATATATAAATCAATCAATCAATCACTTTTTTAGTTGCCATATCTTTCACATCGTTGCAGTTACAGTCTCAAAATTTCGTTTGCGGATATGTTGCCAGCTGAGGCACAGTTACGTTTCCATGTGTGAAGGAGAGGGAATACGGTGAGAGGGGGGGGGGGGGCGAGGAAGGGAAGGAAAAGAGTGCTAAGTAGTAAGGAAAAAGAAAACTACCGGGAGAGGAAAAGAAGCAGGACATATGTGCCGCTTGCTGACATACTTGTTGTTATTATATCATATTATCACTAGCACAACCGCTTGATACACTTCATGCACACACACACACTCTCTCTCTCTCCCTTTCTCTGTCTCTCCCTCTCTCATTCAATCAGATTTACAGTCCAAGGGAAGTAAGTGCTGCCAGCCAGTCCAGCCTGTGAGTTACTACCCAGTTCATATGTTACTACTCTTTAATACTACAACAAATACGATCTTACAGAAACGTGAATCTCCCTTTGTGGAGATTTGCTCTGGAGGTTCAATTTATATGGGACCATCTGTGTACCACCATGCACCACCATACAACATTTGAAGCGATTCTGTCCACCGGTTCATGAGTGTCAGAGTGCACAAACACACAGAGAAACACAAATAAATGTATTATATAGGCATAGATGATCGCTATGTTATGATCAACAGACCTTCCAGTTCCTGCCTGAGGACGACGACTGCAGTGTGCAGGCTGAAGGACTGGTCACCTGCCACCATACAACACTCATTTAAATAAATAAACAGTCACAGCTACACACACCGCTACGAGGCCAACTGAGAGAGAGAGAGAGAGAGAGAGAGAGAGAGAGAGAGAGAGAGAGAGAGAGAGAGAGAGAGAGAGAGAGAGAGAATGTTTTATTCCCGAAAAGGCATCGTCCCGTTTGAAAGGGTGAGTGAGAGAGAGAGAGAGAGAGAGAGAGAGAGAGAGAGAGAGAGAGAGAGAGAGAGAGAGAGTCTACATGACCACATTTTTTCTGAACTAAGAGCAGATAATATATAAATGGAGGGAAGCGCAAGGAAAGCTTTTCCCACTCTAATAAAAGTCTGTTTTTGTCACATCTCCTCGAAACTTTAATTATAAAACGGGTCTTTCGTGGTGTTGCAGTACCTCCAGGATCAACCCACTATCTGTACATTTATAAATGTCCCGAGTATACCTGTACAAGGTAGGAGGACGCTAAACACATTGTCTTCAACATTGTTCTCAAAGATGGAAATAGTGAGGCAAGGAGAGAGGATAATAGTGAAGTGAGGAAAGGTAACTCTCTCTGTAATTAACTCCCTTCACCCAAGTTATTTTCGGCACCAATTCGCCTAGCAAAGTATAAACAACAGCCACATTGAGACAGACCCAGGTTCATCCTCAAAAAAAGATGACCCAGGACTGTCTTTATGACCATCACTCACACAGTACACAACAACAGTGGTGGAGAGAATTTGTGCACCAACACATCATCATGTTTTGTGTGTTGTTTAATTAAGTGTAACCTAATTTAAGACTGGAAGGCCATGCCACCCTTGAATCAATGTTGATTTGTTTGTGCACACATTCTCTCCACCGCTGTTGTTGTGTACTGTGTGGGTGGTGGTTATATGGCCAGTCCTGGGTCATCCTATTTTGAGGAAGAACCTGGGGTCTGTCTCAATGTGGCTGTTGCTTATGCTTTGCTAGGCGACTTGGTGCCAAAAATAACTTGGGTGAAGGGAGTTAATTACAGAGAGTTAGACGGAGACACGTAGAAGCAGGGACACAATGACGGGGACACATACAGACGGGGACACAATGACGGGGACACATAGAGACGGGGACACATAGAGACGGGGACACATAGAGACGGGGACACATAGAGACGGGGACACATAGAGACGGGGACACATAGAGACGGGGACACAATGACGGGGACACATAGAGACGGGGACACAATGACGGGGACACAATGACGGGGACACATAGAGACGGGGACATACTATAGAGAAGGGGGGCTCATGGCCCAGATCCCGGTTCCAGACCAACCTGCGCCCTGCAGACTGTGGCAGTGATCCAGTAAGAAGACCAGCGCCTTGTCCCCGGTGACCATCTTCACACACACCACGCGCCTGTCCAGGGTCCGTGTCCGGAACAACACGGGGTCAGCATGAGGTTCGCTACTGCCACTGTCACCCCTGTAAAAAAAAAAAAACACACGTAGCGCCACACCCATGAGGAATATGGCACAAAACAGCAATAATACAGTTAAACGTAGCGCCACACCCATGAGGAATATGGCACAAAACAGCAATAATACAGTTAAACGTAGCGCCACACCCATGAGGAATATGGCACAAAACAGCAATAATACAGTTAAACGTAACGCCACACCCATGACGAATATGGCACAAAACAGCAATAATACAGTTAAACGTAACGCCACACCCATGAGGAATATGGCACAAAACAGCAATAATACAGTTAAACGTAGCGCCACACCCATGAGGAATATGGCACAAAACAGCAATAATACAGTTAAACGTAACGCCACACCCATGAGGAATATGGCACAAAACAGCAATAATACAGTTAAACGTAACGCCACACCCATGAGGAATATGGCACAAAACAGCAATAATACAGTTAAACGTAACGCCACACCCATGAGGAATATGGCACAAAACAGCAATAATACAGTTAAACGTAGCGCCACACCCATGACGAATATGGCACAAAACAGCAATAATACAGTTAAACGTAACGCCACACCCATGAGGAATATGGCACAAAACAGCAATAATACAGTTAAACGTAACGCCACACCCATGACGAATATGGCACAAAACAGCAATAATACAGTTAAACGTAACGCCACACCCATGAGGAATATGGCACAAAACAGCAATAATACAGTTAAACGTAGCGCCACACCCATGACGAATATGGCACAAAACAGCAATAATACAGTTAAACGTAACGCCACACCCATGAGGAATATGGCACAAAACAGCAATAATACAGTTAAACGTAACGCCACACCCATGACGAATATGGCACAAAACAGCAATAATACAGTTAAACGTAACGCCACACCCATGAGGAATATGGCATAAACAGCAATAATACAGTTAAACGTAACGCCACACCCATGACGAATATGGCACAAAACAGCAATAATACAGTTAAACGTAACGCCACACCCATGAGGAATATGGCACAAAACAGCAATAATACAGTTAAACGTAACGCCACACCCATGAGGAATATGGCACAAAACAGCAATAATACAGTTAAACGTAACGCCACACCCATGACGAATATGGCACAAAACAGCAATAATACAGTTAAACGTAACGCCACAGCCATGACGAATATGGCACAAAACAGCAATAATACAGTTAAACGTAACGCCACACCCATGAGGAATATGGCACAAAACAGCAATAATACAGTTAAACGGGCCATCGTGAAGCAAGACAATAGCTACGGACGAAAAAAACAACCAGCAAATAGTAAATGGCCATCACACACACAAACACTAAGAAATGACAAGACTTCAGAAGACCTGCCGTATTTTACGGACTATAATCTAGTAGGAAAATATAAAAACAAAATTAGAATTTTGTGTAAGCTTTTGGGGGTGCGCCTTATAATAAGGGGCGCTCTGTAGTCCCCAAAATACAAACAAGGTAGCATCATAATAGTATGAAACTAGACATTATAGGGACTACATTAAAATCACCAACAGATTTACTACGTTCAAATAAGCCATACTAAAGGTCTGTACATTATTCACAAAATATTACTATTTCCCCATGACAACACCGTGCGTTGTAAGTCATATTATGAGTGGCCTAACACTGTTGCCATGGGGAAATAGAAATATCTTGTGAATAATGTTAACGTGTACACAGACCTTAACCACACTTTTTGGAGAAAATGGCTGCAATTTCTAAAAATAATTTTTTAAAATACAAATCTAGTTTGTCTGATTAAGAAGTGTTGCATGCAGACGACAAACGAAGCAGTGGCTTTAACAAAAAGGACGAGTCACACATGTTTGTACTGACATGCCACCTGCATAATGCACAGTACAACCGGCTAACCCCCTTACTTTAGTTTGCATTGTCTGGCCTTTAAGGTCTCTGTGCACGTGAGCATTTTTCACTCCCCCCCCCCAAATTCAAATTCAAAAATCTTTAATCCATTAAAAAACAACACAGTGACAGGCCAGTCACACACATAATATGACTTGCAAATCACTGCGCTTCTATGGTGAAAGACCGAGAAATGTTCACATGTAGGCCTACAGAGACCTTTAGACATTAGCCTCTCATTTCCATAAAACTCAATGACAGAATTGCAACAAACTTCCATCGTCATCATACCATAAATCAAAACAAAACGACAATAGCAGCAACAACAACGTCATAAACAACACAGGCATCATTCCTGGCGCGTCAGGACTTATCTTGCCCGATGACACCAGGACCCAACAGCATTAGTAACAGCTGTCGAATTATCGGGTCAACAAACTAAATGTCACAAGACTGTTGAAACAAAATTAATCTTCTTGCAGTATTTGCTATGAAGGCATGCTTTAAATGAACAAACAAGCAATTCAGTCAGAACGAAGCAATCCAGTTTATGAAAGTGAAACCTAAAGCCTCCACTAGGCCATGCTGTAGGGGAAGATAAACAATAGCTGATTCCAAGCCAGGAAGGAGTGCGAGAGGCCATGTTAAAAGAGCACAAGCCAACAGACAGCATAACAAGGGAAGAGAAAGGAACATTTTTACTGTAGAACTAGAAGTCATGCACAAAGTCAATTGGACATTAGAAATTCAACACCAAAAGCAGTAATCTGCCCCAAAAACCAAAAAAATAAAAAAGCAAACAAAACAACACACACACGCACGCACGCACGCACACACACACGCGCGCGCGCGCGCACGCACACACACACACAGACAGACAGACACACACACACACACACACACACACACACACACACACACACACACCGAGGGAAACCATGAAAAAAATGTTCACAAATCAAGATTTTGCATCCTTTAGTTGCTACAATGATCGCTGATACATAGTAAACAAAGGCTGATTACTGATGAAGGGGTTAATGTTTGGATACCACAGTTGCTCAAAGTTTGGACATTTAAGATATATGCGGAAATATGATATAGCATTGCAACAGGACAAAGCGTCAATGGAGGGACAGGTGGAAGGGATGAACGGTGTAGATGCTGATAACATTGCAACAGGACAAAGCGTCAATGGAGGGACAGGTGGAAGGGATGAAAGGTGTAGATGCTGATAACATTGCAACAGGACAAAGCGTCAATGGAGGGACAGGTGGAAGGGATGAAAGGTGTAGATGCTGATAACATTGCAACAGGACAAAGCGTCAATGGAGGGACAGGTGGAAGGGATGAACGGTGTAGATGCTGATAACATTGCAACAGGACAAAGCGTCAATGGAGGGACAGGTGGAAGGGATGAACGGTGTAGATGCTGATAACATTGCAACAGGACAAAGCGTCAATGGAGGGACAGGTGGAAGGGATGAACGGTGTAGATGCTGATAATAGAGTCCCCTTGTGTGCTTTGCTTTGCAGCTTGTTCTTGTAAAAAGTATCATGCGCGTACATGTGAACATTCATACATACACAATGAATCACCAGACTATTTTTTTCTATCTTTTTCTTTCTCAATAATAAAAAGCAAGTTAACTGAGGACAAAACGTTCCAAGCCTTAGGCCTGGTACACAGAATATCCGGATTTTCCGCGCGGAAATAATCAATAAGTAAAAGAAAGAAGGGAAAAAATATACGGATTAGGGGAAATACGGACATGTCCGCTTATTGTTTTCTTCTTTCTTTTACTTATTTACGGATTGCGCATGGGTTTCCACGCGGAACATCCGCGTGTATGTGTACACGGCCTTATGCCTTGAAACAGAAATGCTGTCCTGCAAAGAGTTTTTTAAAATGCTTTACAATCATTCAAGCAATGGTTAGTTGGTGGATATAAGAAAGGGGGGGGGGGGGGGGGGTGGGGTGTCAGTGTGATTTTAAAATCAGTTGCATGCTCCTGCGCAATTAATCAAATAAATGGTAAACACCACTCCCCCCCCCCCCCCCCCCCTGCCCCCACCATTACGCCCATCGTGGCACAGGTGGGTATACTAACTGCGCTACAAACTGAAGGGACCCAGCAAGGATTACAAGACATCTTTCACAGAAACACGGCTGCAATGCACATGGGGGAATGAAGAAAAGTGTTCTTGAGTTTAAAGCGCCAGTTGTAAAAGTGCATAGGAATACAGCAAACAAAAGAAGTAAGAAATGAAATGAGCAGTTGGGAGTTGAATAAACGCACCACCACTCAGCTTACCTGCTTACCTTACGGTCTGCTGGAGGAAAACAACGTGTCAAACTTCAAACCACACACAATGACAATCATTCCTAGCGACCAACTTCAAGACCAGCGATCAGGCCATGCTAACAAAAATAGAAGCTAGTATTAGTATTCTTTTGAAACTCAGATACATAAAAATGACGGTGTCATTTGCACTTTATCCATAAAGTGCATAAAGCATAATCATAAAACTAGTTTTTTTCAAACGTTTTTGGAAATTGTTTAAAAAATCTAAATTATTGTATTAGCTTCTTTTAGATTTGATGTTAATAATCATCCATTTGCATGCAGGTTAAAAGAGTGCCAACTTCCAAAAATCTCTCAGGCTGTACTATGAAGTTGCAGCTAAAGATAACTCATCATCAGAGTCTGTGTCATTGTAATGCATCATTTGTATTTTGATGATCAACTCTGTGTGCGCCAGTGTCTCTTGTTAGTAGGCCTAGTGACGCATTTATAAAAGCACATTAAAACAAAAGTCTCAATCAAACATGTCAACATAATGATATCATCCTATAAATCCCCCTAACTTTATATTTTTAAACAAACGCATGAATCGAAAATATAAAGACAATGGAACAAACGTCTTTTTAAGCAGATAGTTTGACAAACCCTGAAATCAACACACACACAAACAACAAAACAAAAACAAATCGAAACAAAACAGTACTTTCTGAAGCTTCGCTCGGGAACTAACAACAGCAACAACAACTCCATGTACTAAAAGCTACACAGCCACACACAACATTTACAGATTATTATCAATTATGAATTTGTTTGAGGTGACTGTATGTACGCTTAGTTCACAAAGGAAAATATCATCTTTCAACCAGATGACTGCTTCATCGGGGCAATGGGTGGATGCCTCGTGCCTCCATACGGGGAGCTGCACGACCCCGCCTTCCACGAGTCTTTCCCACAAGGGTCTTTCAGTCCAAGCAGTTTTCCCACATTCTGAAAGTTCTGTGCATCTTTCACTCTCTTTGACACTGCCTTTTCCTTTGCCAACTATCTACTATTTTTTTAATATACTTAATTGCCAATTCTCCTGCCTTTTCCCCCAAAAACAATCTTCCAAATAATGTTCTCCTCTGAGCTCCTCTGAAATCGGAATGTGTCGGCTGACTACAGTGGTGCAGATCAGTGAAAACTGAAAACCGGACACATACGATCCTCACCCATTATTGGCATGTGGCCTGGGAACGCAGAAGAAGAAGAAGAAGAAGAAGAAGAAGAAGAAGAAGAAGAAGAGTGCTTACCTTGCTGGTCTCATCTGGACGTACGCCTTGACCCCCTGCAGACACTCTCTGAAGTCCTGCACCGCGTACTTCTGGCGATCTGAGAAGGCGTCGCAGACCTGGGTCTTCATGTTCACAACAAACGCCCGCAGCACTCCTGGTTTCCTCTGCATCCCACACAGTTGTTAATTATCCACGTATTAACATCCACTATGAACATTCACGTGACATGTCGCGAAACAACATTCTTCTCTTATACCTTAATAACCCATGTGTTGATGTTAATCAATCTTGTGAGTCTTCAAACACGAATAGAGGTAATAATGTAGTTTTGTGTCCTCTCTACTTGAGTACACATAGCAACACTCGCTAGGGATCAGACATTGAACACAATGCGGCGTACAAGATAAACATTGTGTTTCACCCAGAAATGGTCAACTCAAGTTCTTTGAACATTATTTCATTCAAACAATATCAATTTAATAAAATTGTATCACGTAAATAACCACAATGAACGGACAACTGAGACTACCCCTGCATCCACCTGAAACAGGGCATGGGAGGAAACAGTCATCATAAGCAACCATGTGGTCATTGGTGCGAAAATCACAATTTTGAATTAATGGACTGTCAATAACGAGTGTGACCATCACTGCCCTACAAAGCCGCCTCATGCAGCAACTGGGGTTTCTGATCCGTTGCTGAGGGATCCTGGTCCACTCCTCCTGGAGACCCATCCCGAGCTCACATGTTCAATGGTATTCAGGTCCAGACAGCACGCTGACAGTGCATCCATACACTTTCCCTCATCCTGCAGGTGCTGGCTGGCATGACGTGCACGATGATGGCGACCATCGTCATCCATGAAAATGAAGTTCGCGCCAATGATGCCTGTGTAGGGATGGACTGTGGGGTGGAGAATCTCGCACCAATACCTGTCTGCTCACAAGGTGTTGTTTTTCAGCACAAACAAGTCAGCTTGCCTTGCACACTACAGCAACATTGACCCTCCACCATAGCAGCCATACTGAGTGATGAGTGGATGCATTGGTTCATTCAGGCGTCGTTACACCTTCTAATGTCAATCTGTCACATCAAAACCAAACCTGGACTCATAAAGTAAAGCGGTCCAATTTGCAGCAAAGTATGATGTTTTTATCTGTACTCTGCTGCTTTTATTATGTGATCCTGAGGCAGTGGGTGGATGCCTCGCGCCTCCATACCCCGACGACCCCGTCCCCCTCCATGAGTCTCTCCCCGTGGGGATACCGGGGGGTCTTTTGTAAAAATAGTTCACCCACCTTCTGGAAGTTCCGTGCTTGTAACTTCCTCTAATCTGTCACTCTCTTTGACTCCGCCTTTTCCCTTTGCTTTCTATCATCTACTATCTTTCTGACTTATTGGTCCATTCTCCTGCCTTAAAAAAATCACACTATCTTTTTCTCCTTTGAGCTCCTCCGAAATCAGAATGTGTCGGCTGTACGCAGCGGGGAGACCAGTGAAAACTGAAAACCAGACACATTATTATGTTCCTTATCCATTATGGTCATATGGCCTGGGGACACAGAAGAAGAAGAAGAAGAAGAAGAAGAAGAAGAAGAAGAAGAAGAAGAAGAAGAATCATGTGATCCGTAGCGAGTGTTTGTTATGCCTGACGAAATTGAACAAAGGGTAATTACTCTCTTTTTCTAATTAACTCCCCTCCACCAAAGCTTTGCTGGTCTCACTTTGGTTCTGACCCACGCACTGCTAGGTGGATGGTATCGTAATCAACTTTGATGGAGGGGAGTTAATTAGAAAAAGAGAGTAATTACCCTTTGTTCAATTTCGTCATCTCCTCTCTTGGCCTCACTATTTCATTCGTTGTTATGTATATTATGATAAATGAAAGCAAGAAACAAATCTTTAAAAAAAAACCAAAAAAAACTAAACATGTTTTATTGGCAATTGGAATGTCGGTACCAAAGAAATAACTAACAAACGCACAAAGAAACGACAGTAACCTTTTGGCTAAGACAGTGATTCAGGAACATAAATTTTTGTTTATACCCTGGTTGGTTTGTTCAGCCCGTCGTACATGGCGAAAGCCGATACGCGACGTTAAACTGAACTTCCAACTAATAATTCAACGGGAAATATTACAAAAAGCAAAATGACCTAACACAGATGTACACAACAAGCACACACACACCCCACACGTACACAGAGGTCAACCCAAACTGGTTACCTGAACAAACTCATCAAGAAGGTGATGCACTCTTCCAGTTGCACAGGTCTGATTTAAGATGCGCTCGAATGCCTTCATGGTCGAATCATCAAAACAGCTCGTTTCTTGAAAACTGTAGAAAAAACACCAAACATTCAGCAACAGTTAAAAAGCACCAACACAATAACCATTTGACACTAGTGCAAAAAGACTGGCTGTGATTTGGCCCGCTTCGCGCGTCTCTGTTGAACTTTTTCATTATGTTTCTTCAAGTAAGGTGACCACACTACATTACCATATTCCACAATAGGTCTGACTAATGATTTAAATAATGGAACAATTATTTCTTCACCTTTGTGCTGAATGTAACAATAAATCATTGCTGCTATTTTATTGGCTTTCTCAACAAATTAATGGTCGAAATGATTATTTTGAAGGAGGCTTCGTCTCAGAAGATCCTGTGTTGTCCACCTCCCTAAACTTTCCCTCCTCTATAGGTCTAGTTGTCTGAAGAAAGCCAAAATCCTCTCTTCCCCCCCCCCCCCCCCCCCCTCAACCTCTAAAGATAAAACAGCCCCAAACTAGCAACTGAGAACTGGTTGTAGGCCTACACGTAGGCCTACTTACACATTGGCCTGCCTTGCCTTCTAACAACTGACCTGATAGGGAAGCTGTCACATCCGGCCAAGCCAAGGTAGTGGATGCAGGATCGGTGCACCCCGTACACAATGTCCTCTCTGCGGAGGGGGAGCAGCCTTTCCATCTTGTGCACGAACACCCTGAACTGGATGGCTTCGTTCATGCGGTGAATCCTCACGGCTGACGACCACAGGGACTCCAATGCTGACAGGTCCCCTTGGAGCCGATAGAGACGCTGAAGTCGGTGGGATGTCAGGTGGGATATGTCGATACATACGTAACAGTGATCATGTTCACATCAAACATTCAGGCTAAAAACACAAACCAAGTCAACACAGAATAAAAATGTTCCCGATATTTCGTCATTTATTGACTTCCTCTGGATTTTAGGGACAGAATGACCCAACACAAGTCGCATTTTCATGCAGAGCAATACAACAACAGTGTTTAAAGTGATCATGTTCACATATGGGCCCGCATGTGAGCTCAAGCAGATACGCATGTGCTTGCATGCATCAAAGCGCGGTCACACACACATACACAATGCACACGTGACATACGCTTCACATGTCGCACATATACGCATAGCACACACGCAGACAGTCATATACAGACACACGCACATGCTTGCTCCATCCTAAGGTGACTCCATCTTTCTTTTCTTTCCCAACCCTCCTCCCCCCACCATTTCCCCATAATCCCTCATAGCCTGCTACAACCCCTCCACCCCCACCTACCGTGTCACCCTGACATTCTTCTCTGTTCAGAGAAGTAATCAATTAGTCGATCTCCACACTGAACTGCAGTCAAGTTTCACAGGAGAGCTCTTTGCGCGCGCAGAACGTTTATGACAACGAATTTACCAAACTTTAGTGGAAAACTATCACAAGCCCTTGTCTGATTGGTCCAACCTTTTTTTTTAGCACCAAATCTTTAATGGGCCAAACAACAAGAAATGCATTGACCCACCAGTGCTTCCATGTTTGGGAGAAAAAGAGAAGGTCACGTGATAGTTTTAAACATGTGTGCTCTGCAAGAAGAGTGAATGCGTTCACAAACTTTTCGACAAACGAGGTCGTTTCTCAGGATGGAAGTTCAGTTTAACGTCGCGTATCGGCTTTCGCCATGTACGACGGGCTGAACAAACCAACCATGGTATAAACAAAAAATTATGTTCCTGAATCACTGTCTTAGCCAAAAGGCCGAGAAGCGATCAGAAATTGTGATGTTTCTCAGACATTTTTTGGCCGAATTTATCGAAGCGCTCGAAGCGCCCGCTGTAAAGAAACCGTCCCTGTTTTCAACGGATTGTCGTCACATATTCACATTGCAGCTGTCAACTTTCCCTCGGTCTGACGAACAGCTAAGCCAGAAACTAGTCACTGTGTTTTTCTTTCCATCAAGAATCTCACCAGCAAGGTAAGATTTCTGCCATTATTCAAATTAATGCCCACATTTTTATGAATAAAATGAATGATAAAGCAATGAAAAATAAATTGAAAATAAAAATAAAATATCAAGAGGAAAACGTTCAAAATATCACATTTCATGATGAAAAGAAATATGCATATATTTATCTTACGTGTCTTTCAATCGCCGGAGCTTAACCCTTTCGCTGCCAGCCATTTTGGAACCACAATTTTCCATTAAACTTACAAGGGTACAGAAAAGAATTCATCTGCAATATTGGGGATTTATCTGTGACATGTTTAGAATAGGGCTTATCCTTACTTCCCTAAGTTAAGAACACAAGGATCATTGGATCACAGACCCTGATTTCAAGGCTTTTCGTGACATGGGTGTTAAATCATTGTGGTGCAAAAATGCGAAGGGTACGATAATTATTATTATCCGTCGACGACGGATAAGCGAAAGTGCCAGGGGAGATAGATTTTGACTTTCGCTTATCCGTTGCAACGCTTTAGCGAAATTTTTTAGACTCCACTTTCGCTTAACCCATGTTACCGTGTGTTCAAAAAGTTCTTGGCCTAACTATGAAGGGGTTAAGCTACATAAACAAAATTTAGCACACTTGTGCAACTACACTGTGATTGATGACATGCAAATTTTGGAAGATGACGTCATCATATTTATGACGTCATTGAATGTTGTACTTTTCCCCTCCAATCCTCCACAGCACTGGTAATGCAATTGCCAATGGGAAAACGTTAATTGATCAAATATACCTTGACATTTGGATATCTGAGGGAGTCAATTCTACAAGACAGAGAGGGTTATCAACAATTTATAAGTTACATTGATAAACTGTAAACATGGCAACTGAAGACTTGTGATTGAAGGCACAGTCTTGATGGATAGTTAGCCTATGCCTCTAGTAGCCTTTCTCAGCTCTTGAAAATGATAGCATCCTGATACTTGTGTAGCAGATTTGCATAGATTTCCCCAGTAATGTTTGACCCTTTTCAAGAAAATCCATAATCAATACCATCTGCAAACCAAAGGATTCTAGCCGTTGCTGTACCAGCAGATGCGTTTAACCTAGTCGTCTTTGGAGGGGGTTAATCAAAACTGTTTTGACTGCTTTGATTCTAGCATTATCATGTTGTAAAATGTGAACACATGTTTTATCCATAGTGACAAATCAGCCAAGAAAACTAACAGGATCTACTACAAATCGATGCTGAGTGTTTGTCTCAGAAAGGTTTGGCACCCATTTTGCAGAACTTTTCTCATTTTTATGCCTTTGGCAGAACAGCATGAAAACTTCCGTAAAAAATATATGCCTACAGTGCTGGCTTTATAATAGAAAATTACTGTCTTGTCTGCCATAGCCATGTCTTGAATCATAGCAATTCATTTATTAATAACATCTATATTCTTAAACCAAAAAGGGACGTTACTGGTGTTGCACTGCATCTGGCATTGCCTCCAGGATCGTTTCCAAAATTTTAATATCTACCGATGCCCCATATGTGTCTGTTGAAGACCGGATGACGTTAAACAGATTTTCGTTCGTTTGCAACTCAATCGTTGTAGAGGTTGTGTTTTGTTTTTCGCGTAACCCCTACATAGTTAGGCCGAGAACTTTTTGAGCACACGGTATGTCATTCTGTAGCCAAATTCTCATCTTGCATTTATGGTATTATATTAGGCATTTTATAGTCACAGAGGTGTCTCTGTGAAATTCGGGTTGCTCCCACCTGGAGAGCGCGTCGCAGCCAGAGGCGCGCCACCCAATTTTTTGGGGGGCATGCGATTTTTGTGTGACTGATGAGGAAGGAAAGGGGGGGGGGGGGGGGGGGGGGGGGGGGGGGGGGGGGGGGGGGGGGGGGGGGGGGGGGGTGCTATCGTGTAGCTTGTAGGCTTTAATCAACGTCTTGTCTTCCACGCCATCATACAAAAATAAAAATATTGACCCTTTGAACACGTCTCGAGATCGGATAACTACGAGTTGGGAGTAGAAACGTTTGTTGACCTCCGAGGTATAGTCTAGATATAGATCTATGTGACAGACGGCGATAGTGTGTGTGTGTGTGTGTGTGTGTGTGTGTGTGTGTGTGTGTGTGTGCATGCGTGCATGCGTACACAAACACACACACGCGCGCCGAGCACATACACACGCGCGCACGCACAGCACACACACGCACGCACGCACGCACTATGGCAGACACACACTGTGACAGGCGCGCACGCATACATACACACGCAGATCTACTGAACAGCAGTTTCATTATACAATGTAAAGTTGCAAAGTGAAACGTTGTAACAAGCTGAAATGACGTACTGTAATGACGTCATGCGTCCAGAGGGAGGGGGGCGACATGGGTACATCAATAAATAATGTCCTAGAAGGTTGCCATAGGCTTGTTTTTTCCCACACAGCCATATTATTTATATAATTAAAAAAATATCAGTCCTTTTAGCATGCAGTTTATGACAAGTGACGTAGTATTCCAAAAGTCATTAATCAAGCCATGCTTGCAGCTGAGCCTGTAAAAAGAATAAAACCCAACACACTTGAAAATGGGCGTGGTTATCAAGGAAGGGTAGTTTACATAAATGTAAAAGTTTCGTGTAATGCTTAGTTGCTGTTTTACAACTGTAAGGACATTACTTATTGATGGGCCCGTGTAATTAGTCATGTATCCATCATCCATGACGAAAGCTTCAACTGTA
This sequence comes from Phymorhynchus buccinoides, assembly GCA_017654935.2. Classification (NCBI taxonomy): domain Eukaryota; kingdom Metazoa; phylum Mollusca; class Gastropoda; order Neogastropoda; family Raphitomidae; genus Phymorhynchus; species Phymorhynchus buccinoides. Next base: position 19,923,151 of record CM065706.1, on the reverse strand, counting down.
AGGACATTACTTATTGATGGGCCCATTAATTAGTCATGGTATATTGATGGGACGAAAGCTTCAGCTTAGGCAAGGGAATCTCTGTCATGTATCCCCATCATCCATGACGAAAAGCTTCAGGAACCTCTGTGTGTGTAAGGAAATTACTTATTGAAGGGTATCCATCATCTTTCGCTTAAACACACACCTACCAAGCTTCAGTGTGTGAATGTGTGTGTGTGTAGGACATTACTTATTGTGTGTGTATGTCCATGACAAAAGCTGTGTGTGTGTGGCGTCGTGTGTGTGTGTGTAAGGACATTATTTATTGAAAAAGGTATTTCACCCTTTGCACAGTTTTTGCCTCAAAGTGAGGGGTGGGCTTATACTACGAGATGGGCTTATACTCGGTAGTTTACGGTATGTTCGCGCGCGTGTGTGTGCGTGCGTGCGTGCGCACGCATGTGTTTTTTTATTTTGTTTTAATTATGTCAAATATTGAGAAAACGTCAAATGTTGAAGCTTTCAGTAATGACGTCAATCAATGCTCATTATGACGAGAAAGTATCACAGCACTGTTTGTACTAATTTTCGCTTAACCGTCTGGGAGATGTGCGCGGGAAATCAAACACGCATTTCGCTTATCAGAAGTTTCGATTAACCGTCGTTTCGATTATCCGTCGGGAAATTAGTCTTCCAAAGAAGAGCTTTGGCCGGGAAATGAAAATTGCTTTCGCTTATCAGAAGTTTCGCTTATCCGTCTTTCGCTTAAACACACACCTACTGTACAACGATTGTGTGTGTGTGTGTGTGTGTGTGTGCGTGTGTGTGTGTGTGTGTGCGCGTGCGCGTGTGTGTGTGTGCGTGTGCGTGTGCGTTTCCATGTGCGTTGTACAATGCCAATGGACAATAAAGAAACTTATGATTTATGCGTGTGTGCGTGTGCGTGTGCGTGTGTGTGTGTGTGTGTGTGCGTGTGTGTGTGTGTTTTTATCAGGCCTTTTTGTTTTTAACTTTTCTTGAAGATCCAGTGTTAACGGTTGTAACTGTGTGTGTTTTGGGACAAAGCAAATGCTGGGAACTAATTAACCGATTTGCATTGCAGTGTGGAAAACATATGTGGATGGAAGAGCCCCGATACACTACACCTCCATAAATATAGTCAGCTGGACGCTTAATTAAGGGGGTACGGTTAAAACAAATCAAGATCATTCCTTTTAGTTAAATTAGTAAATGTAATGAGAGAGACCAAGAGAGATAGAAATAGATAGATAGAGAGAGAGAGAGAGAGAGAGAGAGAGAGAGAGAGAGAGACAGAGAGAGAGAGAGAGAGAGAGAGAGAGAGAGAGAGAGAGAGAGTTGGTGGTGAACGTCTGAAGGAAGGAAAGAACGAACGAGTGAACTAATGAGTGCACGACATAAATAAGTGAGTGAGGCAGTGAATTTGATTGCTTCTAAGCTATGCAATCCATTAAGCAAAGATCATAATAAATGAAAACCACCCCACTTTTTATTCATTTAATGTTAAATCCATGTATACTCAACATTCAATCATCCCTTCAATTGACACTTACGCCATGCCAGCTGCTAACTGAATTTGGATAAATCTGAAATGTCACCGACTGCTCTACTAATCATTTTCTGATAAGGTTACACTCTCTTGGACATACCAGCATCCCGATGCTCACCCTTGGATGGTATTATTCTAATGTCGCACCGGAAAGGTCCCAGAGCAGATTACGAGAATGTGGTAATGTCATGTACAGCAATTAAACCATCAAAAAGAATGTTGCTAAATTAATGAATGATTCATGTAATTGTAAACGTAATTATGTTTCAGTTATAATTATTTGGGGATGGAAGAGGGATGGGTAGGTGAGCACATTAAACATATTGAGAGAGAGAACAATAAACAAAAGCTTAATTTATACAGGCCACCGGCCCTTAGAAAGTCCCAAGTCATGTAACAATAAGGAACATACGCATATAAAATTGATTGAGAGAGAACGAACGAACGAATGTTTGTTTGTTTGTTTTATTGAGGGAAAGCACAATAAGCACACAACCTGGCTTTTTTCCCATCCGGCCCTCAGAACAAAATAATTTTAAAAAAGGCATGTATGCAATACAAATTGAAAAAAAAGAAAATTCAAGACCACACAAATTCATATAAAAGGACGCATGCAATAGGTAAAGAAGTATTGACAAAAACGAAACTGCATCGAGAGAGAGAGAGAGAGAGAGAGAGAGAGAGAGAGAGAGAGAGAGAGAGAGGCTATGAGGAAAGGGGGGTGGGGGGTGAATATGACAGAGAGACAGAGAGACAGCGAGACAGAAAGAAGAGACAAACATATTAAGATTAAGATTGAAATAGTTTATTATAGCCCCGTCGACAACTAAGGCCATGTCAGGGCTGTTACCAAGTTTAATCTTACTATGTAAGAGAGAGAGGAAAGAGAGGCTAGAGAGACTAGAGAGAGACAGAGTGGCTAGAGAGAGAGAGAGAGAGAGAGAGAGAAAGAGCAGGCTACCACAGTGATACACTAGAGAGACAGAGTGGCCATGAGGAAAGGGGGCTACCACAGGATACGAACAGTGTGAGACAGAGTGGCTAAGAAAGAGCAGGCTACCACAGTGATACATATAACAGTGTGAATATGACAGAGTATAGCCCACGTCGACAACTAAGGCCATGTCAGGTGGCTGTTACCAAGTTTAATCTTACTATGTAATAGAGAGAGTGAGAGAGAGGAAAGAGAGGCTACCAGAGAGATAGACTAGTAACAGTGTGAATATGACAGAGAGCTATGAGGAAAGAGCAGGCTACCACAGAGACTAGTATACAGTGTGAATATGACAGAGTGGCAATGAGAAAGAGCAGGCTACCACAGTGATACACTAGTAACAGAGTGAATATGACAGAGTGGCTGAGGAAAGAGCAGGCTACCACAGTGATACACTAGGTGTGAATATGACAGAGTGGCATGAGGAAAGAGCAGGCTACCACAGTGATACACTAGTAACAGTGTGAATATGACAGAGTGGCCATGAGGAAAGAGCAGGCTACCACAGTGATACACTAGTAACAGTGTGAATATGACAGAGTGGCCATGAGGAAAGAGCAGGCTACCACAGTGATACACTAGTAACAGTGTGAATATGACAGAGTGGCTATGAGGAAAGAGCAGGCTACCACAGTGATACACTAGTAACAGTGTGAATATGACAGAGTGGCTATGAGGAAAGAGCAGGCTACCACAGTGATACACTAGTAACAGTGTGAATATGACAGAGTGGCTATGAGGAAAGAGCAGGCTACCACAGTGATACACTAGTAACAGTGTGAATATGACAGAGTGGCCATGAGGAAAGAGCAGGCTACCACAGTGATACACTAGTAACAGTGTGAATATGACAGAGTGGCTATGAGGAAAGAGCAGGCTACCACAGTGATACACTAGTAACAGTGTGAATATGACAGAGTGGCTATGAGGAAAGAGCAGGCTACCACAGTGATACACTAGTAACAGTGTGAATATGACAGAGTGGCTATGAGGAAAGAGCAGGCTACCACAGTGATACACTAGTAACAGTGTGAATATGACAGAGTGGCCATGAGGAAAGAGCAGGCTACCACAGTGATACACTAGTAACAGTGTGAATATGACAGAGTGGCTATGAGGAAAGAGCAGGCTACCACAGTGATACACTAGTAACAGTGTGAATATGACAGAGTGGCTATGAGGAAAGAGCAGGCTACCACAGTGATACACTAGTAACAGTGTGAATATGACAGAGTGGCTATGAGGAAAGAGCAGGCTACCACAGTGATACACTAGTAACAGTGTGAATATGACAGAGTGGCTATGAGGAAAGAGCAGGCTACCACAGTGATACACTAGTAACAGTGTGAATATGACAGAGTGGCCATGAGGAAAGAGCAGGCTACCACAGTGATACACTAGTAACAGTGTGAATATGACAGAGTGGCTATGAGGAAAGAGCAGGCTACCACAGTGATACACTAGTAACAGTGTGAATATGACAGAGTGGCTATGAGGAAAGAGCAGGCTACCACAGTGATACACTAGTAACAGTGTGAATATGACAGAGTGGCTATGAGGAAAGAGCAGGCTACCACAGTGATACACTAGTAACAGTGTGAATATGACAGAGTGGCTATGAGGAAAGAGCAGGCTACCACAGTGATACACTAGTAACAGTGTGAATATGACAGAGTGGCTATGAGGAAAGAGCAGGCTACCACAGTGATACACTAGTAACAGTGTGAATATGACAGAGTGGCTATGAGGAAAGAGCAGGCTACCACAGTGATACACTAGTAACAGTGTGAATATGACAGAGTGGCTATGAGGAAAGAGCAGGCTACCACAGTGATACACTAGTAACAGTGTGAATATGACAGAGTGGCCATGAGGAAAGAGCAGGCTACCACAGTGATACACTAGTAACAGTGTGAATATGACAGAGTGGCCATGAGGAAAGAGCAGGCTACCACAGTGATACACTAGTAACAGTGTGAATATGACAGAGTGGCTATGAGGAAAGAGCAGGCTACCACAGTGATACACTAGTAACAGTGTGAATATGACAGAGTGGCTATGAGGAAAGAGCAGGCTACCACAGTGATACACTAGTAACAGTGTGAATATGACAGAGTGGCCATGAGGAAAGAGCAGGCTACCACAGTGATACACTAGTAACAGTGTGAATATGACAGAGTGGCTATGAGGAAAGAGCAGGCTACCACAGTGATACACTAGTAACAGTGTGAATATGACAGAGTGGCCATGAGGAAAGAGCAGGCTACCACAGTGATACACTAGTAACAGTGTGAATATGACAGAGTGGCCATGAGGAAAGAGCAGGCTACCACAGTGATACACTAGTAACAGTGTGAATATGACAGAGTGGCTATGAGGAAAGAGCAGGCTACCACAGTGATACACTAGTAACAGTGTGAATATGACAGAGTGGCTATGAGGAAAGAGCAGGCTACCACAGTGATACACTAGTAACAGTGTGAATATGACAGAGTGGCTATGAGGAAAGAGCAGGCTACCACAGTGATACACTAGTAACAGTGTGAATATGACAGAGTGGCTATGAGGAAAGAGCAGGCTACCACAGTGATACACTAGTAACAGTGTGAATATGACAGAGTGGCTATGAGGAAAGAGCAGGCTACCACAGTGATACACTAGTAACAGTGTGAATATGACAGAGTGGCCATGAGGAAAGAGCAGGCTACCACAGTGATACACTAGTAACAGTGTGAATATGACAGAGTGGCCATGAGGAAAGAGCAGGCTACCACAGTGATACACTAGTAACAGTGTGAATATGACAGAGTGGCCATGAGGAAAGAGCAGGCTACCACAGTGATACACTAGTAACAGTGTGAATATGACAGAGTGGCTATGAGGAAAGAGCAGGCTACCACAGTGATACACTAGTAACAGTGTGAATATGACAGAGTGGCCATGAGGAAAGAGCAGGCTACCACAGTGATACACTAGTAACAGTGTGAATATGACAGAGTGGCTATGAGGAAAGAGCAGGCTACCACAGTGATACACTAGTAACAGTGTGAATATGACAGAGTGGCCATGAGGAAAGAGCAGGCTACCACAGTGATACACTAGTAACAGTGTGAATATGACAGAGTGGCCATGAGGAAAGAGCAGGCTACCACAGTGATACACTAGTAACAGTGTGAATATGACAGAGTGGCCATGAGGAAAGAGCAGGCTACCACAGTGATACACTAGTAACAGTGTGAATATGACAGAGTGGCTATGAGGAAAGAGCAGGCTACCACAGTGATACACTAGTAACAGTGTGAATATGACAGAGTGGCCATGAGGAAAGAGCAGGCTACCACAGTGATACACTAGTAACAGTGTGAATATGACAGAGTGGCCATGAGGAAAGAGCAGGCTACCACAGTGATACACTAGTAACAGTGTGAATATGACAGAGTGGCCATGAGGAAAGAGCAGGCTACCACAGTGATACACTAGTAACAGTGTGAATATGACAGAGTGGCCATGAGGAAAGAGCAGGCTACCACAGTGATACACTAGTAACAGTGTGAATATGACAGAGTGGCTATGAGGAAAGAGCAGGCTACCACAGTGATACACTAGTAACAGTGTGAATATGACAGAGTGGCCATGAGGAAAGAGCAGGCTACCACAGTGATACACTAGTAACAGTGTGAATATGACAGAGTGGCCATGAGGAAAGAGCAGGCTACCACAGTGATACACTAGTAACAGTGTGAATATGACAGAGTGGCCATGAGGAAAGAGCAGGCTACCACAGTGATACACTAGTAACAGTGTGAATATGACAGAGTGGCCATGAGGAAAGAGCAGGCTACCACAGTGATACACTAGTAACAGTGTGAATATGACAGAGTGGCCATGAGGAAAGAGCAGGCTACCACAGTGATACACTAGTAACAGTGTGAATATGACAGAGTGGCCATGAGGAAAGAGCAGGCTACCACAGTGATACACTAGTAACAGTGTGAATATGACAGAGTGGCCATGAGGAAAGAGCAGGCTACCACAGTGATACACTAGTAACAGTGTGAATATGACAGAGTGGCTATGAGGAAAGAGCAGGCTACCACAGTGATACACTAGTAACAGTGTGAATATGACAGAGTGGCCATGAGGAAAGAGCAGGCTACCACAGTGATACACTAGTAACAGTGTGAATATGACAGAGTGGCTATGAGGAAAGAGCAGGCTACCACAGTGATACACTAGTAACAGTGTGAATATGACAGAGTGGCTATGAGGAAAGAGCAGGCTACCACAGTGATACACTAGTAACAGTGTGAATATGACAGAATGGCCATGAGGAAAGAGCAGGCTACCACAGTGATACACTAGTAACAGTGTGAATATGACAGAGTGGCCATGAGGAAAGAGCAGGCTACCACAGTGATACACTAGTAACAGTGTGAATATGACAGAGTGGCCATGAGGAAAGAGCAGGCTACCACAGTGATACACTAGTAACAGTGTGAATATGACAGAGTGGCCACGAGGAAAGAGCGACAACTGGCCACGTGTAGTGTGACCATTACAGAGGACATGAAATGCATGACAGTTGTGGAATACGTCGTGAGATAATTAATCAACAATAAAGACATTCCGTTATTCATCGTTAACAGCAGTACGTCTTTAATGTTACTACAAACAATCCAGAATTACTCTCCCACTTTCACTTTCCACTAAATTATCATTAATCAAGGCATTTGACTCTCTTTTAAATATCTTCAGACACCATATTTCTTCTCTTTCAGTTTTTCTCTTTGATCAACATACCCGTAAATTATTATTTATTTGTTGGCGGTTATATACAACCTGACATTGATATGTTCAGCAATATTGCGATTCAGCCAGTACACATAGTAGTAGATCTCATTCGGCCGACTCGATCACAGATTGTGCGCATGTGTCGATTTCACATTAATGTTGGGAACAGCGTCTACTGTGCATGCCAGCCCTATTCTGGAGCGGTAGTCCCTACCACAACGGGTGAAGATGTGATTGAATGAGGAGTTGCTTCTACGGCAGCTTGCCTTTCAGTTCTGGCTCCTTTCTCCTCGGCCAGGTTGTTAATCTGTTTTTCAACCTCTTTCAGTTGTCTATGGAGGGTGCTTCACCATTTGTTTCAATCAATTGCTGTGTCTTTTCAGGTCTCAACATTAATATTGAGAGCTCTCAGATCCCGTCTGCAGACATCCTTGCATCACAGATAAGGGTGGCCGACAGGTCTCTTTCCCGAGGGTAGTTGGGCGTACAGGAATTCCTTTGGAATGTGGCCATCTTCCATTCGGCAAACATGACAAAGCCAGCGTAGTTTACGCTGTCTAGAAGGACACGGGTAAGCTGACAAGGGTAACCGGACTGTCCAAGGCTTTGAGTTGGAATGTCAGCAGACACTAAGATCCCTTGCCACTGGTTCAACCATTTTCAGCAAGGAGTTCCTGACAGCAAATCCTACTCCTTACACTCTGCCCACCTCTTTGCTCTTTCCTTGCCTGAAGAAGGTGTAATATTTCTCTCTGAGTGAGCCTGATCCGCCTAGACGAATGTCCCGTAGGACAGCTATGTTCACCTGTAGCCTGAGAAGCTTATTGTTGATGAAGGTCGTCTTTCTTGTGTCACTGATGGCCTGAAGATCAGTGCCAAATCCTGTTGTCATTGTTCAGACATTCCACTCCAAGGATGAGGGCTGGCTTCACGCAGTTGTCAATTTATTTTTAGCTTTCTTTTTTGGATTATGCATTGTCTTGCCTGGTGGTATAGTTACAGGCACTGTTCTAGCCAGTCAATGTATTCTGATCATCGTCAACCCATGGAGGAAAGCAGACGGTGGTGGGATGGCACCTATTTGGCTGGGGGCTGCCCAGCTTGAGGCAGTGGGATCAGAACACACACCCACCCTTACCGTTGGAAGCAGTCCCTGGTACCACCCTCTATGCCAATCGAGCATTGTGGCTTATAACAAGTAAATTGCTGCTCCCTGTGTCGTGTCGACACTGCGAAGCGAAGATGGAGTGTCCTGCCCAGGGCGTAAAAGCCAGGGCAGGTTGATTTGGGGAACCATCTGATGCCCAAACAGCAGGTCCCCTCTTTCTGCACTGATGATGGATCCAAAGGAACGACTAGGCCAATACAGTTTGGCAACAGCAGTGTCAAAGGAGTCGCTGGATCATCACTGGGAACAGCCACGAACTGCCTTATTAAGGACTCCAGCTCAGGATTGTTCCTCGGGGTTGACTCCCAAAGCCTTTCCCGTGAAGAGGTCAACTGCACGGCTTGAATGGTTTGAGATCAGGGTTTCCCTTCCTCTAGATGAACTGCCCTCCAGGGCTGAGAATCCCCATCTACCCGGCAGTTACAGTTTATCAGTTAAACATACTGAAAGAATATACAAAACAGTCTCTTAACCTCACATTCTTTAAATATTTCTCTCTTGTAATCAATAACTGCAACGAACTGAACTTATTCCTTTTTAATTTGAAATGCATGCTAATCAAAGGTACCTTTATCTTTAAAATCATAACTTATTTAGCACCAAAATATGCTACTGACAAATTTACAGTTCATAATATTCACGGCAAAACCAAATTAAAATTCAAAACTGATCTGTATATATAAATTATATTATAATCATATGTTAACTTTCTCTGATAATCAGTTATGGAACGACATCCAAGACGATGTAAAAATCAAAACCAATGTACTTTTGTTTCGAAAATCATGTCACAAGTACATGATTTTGATTTGATTTGATTGATTTAATTTAAAGTCTGTTCACACAATGGCGATATTAAGACTGAAAAAAGAACAAGTTTTTTTTTGTGTTTGCATGTGCGCGCGTATGTATGTTTGTGTGTGTGCGTGTATGTGTATGTGAATATGAGTGCGTGTGTATGAGTAAGTGTAACTATGCATATGATTTTATGTCTGTGAATGTGGAGGAAAAAACAACACAAAAAATCCCTAACAAATTAATAGCAAAAAAAAATGACAAAGAAAACAAAATTAAAATTAATTAACTCATGAATTAAAGTAATCTTGCAACTCCAGAGTTGGATAAGACTATAGCAATTTTGATAATTTCATGACTGTAAACAACATCTTTTAAAGTTCCAATTTGTGCAACTTGTATCCCAGATAGTTTGTATAACAATCATAATAATGGACATTCTAAAACAATGTGTTGAACTGATATTGGGTGACCACAAGCGCATTCTACATCTTTAGAAAATTTGGTCCTCCACGAGTTTAATCGGATTTTGTAGATAAGGCTAGATAAAGATCTTGAACATAATAATATCTTAGATTTTGAAGGAAGCTTTTCATTATAATATTATATACTATTTTCTAATATTGAATTTATGACAAGATCTTATCAGATATTAACCGTATGCTTTTTAGATTTCTTTGGCGTAAAAGAAATTGTAATCGTAAAGCATTTGAAAAAGTTAAAAGGAGTGTAATGTGTAGTGAATTCGAAAAAGGAGGATTAAAAATGATTGATCTCAGACAGATGCAAGCAGCTTTTCTCCTTCAATGGGCTGTAAAACTTTGTAAGTCCATGAACAATGAAAATTGGACTTTAATCCCTAGAAAGATTTTTCAGTCATTTGGTGAGAATGTCATCTGTTTTTATTCAAATACTGGGAGCGCATTTTTCAAAGGTTTAGATAATATACATTCACATTTTTGGAAAATCACCTTGAAAACATGGCTAGATCTTAATAAATGTGCAGATGTAGCACCATACCCCTCTTTATTGTGGAATAACCAGCATGTAAAATATCGTGGAAATGTACTTTTCTTCCCAGATTGGATACATGGCAAAATATTAAATATCAGAGACATGTATGGTCCAAATGGAATGCTTTCCTATGTGGAAGTGGTCAACAAGATAGGAGCCACCCCTGGAAGGATCTTAGAGTACAACATAGTGTCAATGGCCACACGCAATTTTGTTACTAGGGTCAGTGAACAAGATAGATTTGACATTGATTTTGCAGAACCTCCTCTTTTCTGTAGCAAAAAGTACACAACTTGCAAAGCTTTTCGTGCAGCATTATGCTCCCTTAGTTACACAGAACCATGTGCAATTCGATTTTGGTCTAATAAATATGGACTCGAGATTAATAAGAATGTATGGAAGATTCCTCGTTTGTGCACAAAAGAAACAAGATTGAGAGGTTTGCAATGGAAAATTCTACAAAATATCTACCCCACTAATATAATGCTATGCAAAATGAAAATAAGGGATACTCGCAACTGTTCATATTGTGGTGATGAAATTGATTAAATTGAACATTTCTTTTTTCACTGTCCTAGGGTTAAATCATTTTGGAAAAATGTTAGTCAATATATATTAACAGCATACAGCAACAACATTGTTTCTGAACAAAATGTGCTGTTTGGAATTCTTAAACAAGACAATTTTGACAGACACACACTATTGAAAGTAAACCATATTATGATAATTGCCAAGATGTGTATAAGCATATACAAAAAAACCGGAATCTAAATTGCCAATATCAACTATAAAAAATTTATTTGAAAAACAGTTGCAACTAAGAAAAGCATAAAGGCATACGTGCGCACACACAGACACACATTCACACATATACACTCACGGAGCACATACACACAAAATACAGCCTTAGTATAACCTTTCTTTCATAAAGAAAGGGGCTACAGGGGAAACACGCCTCTTCGCTCTCCATGTCCTCCGCACCCTCTTGCACCCTTTCGATTTCGCCCGTGCAGGAGAATGGTGTACACCGGGGAATATGGAAAATGAAAAGGATTGCGTCTTTCAACTTTTCCCTCGCTTTTGTTCTATTTCTATTCCTTTCTTTTTGAAGCAGCTGTGTACACACGCACATACTTTTATAATACCAGCTTGTATGACGCTTTACTGGACAAACAGTGCGTAGTAATTGATTAATGTTCTTATTGATGGTAACAGCGATGATGATAGTAATGATAGAGTTGATAGTGTGTTAATAATCAATGGTTGACATTACGTGCATAATTGTTTTATGTTGCACATACACACACATGTGCGCGCGCGCACACACGCACATACACACACGCACGCACGAACACACACGCACGCACGCACACACACACGCGCGCACGCGCGCACACACACACTCACACACACACGCGCGCGCGCGCATACACACACAGAGTATGAATGGTCAGTACACCAAACTCTAAGTCATACAGAAACCCAGACACTTATGTATCAGACTAAAACACTAAACTATACCGAAGAAAAATGTCCATCTTAGCTCATCACACAGACAAATGTATGAGAGAAATGACGGGGAAAAGGGAAATTAAAAAAATAAAAAAAATATGCCGCCTCAAAAAAAGGGGAAAAAAAGGAAAGAAAACAAAAAAGAGACAAACGGGACATGCGAGGGACAAAAACCAAAAAAAAACCAGTGAATTTATTTTGTGTTTTTCTTGTTTTATTGAACAATCTGAAGATTTTCTACTAGCACCTTCTTTCGCTAATTTATCAGCTAGTTCATTCCCAACGATACCACAGTGCGATGGAATCCAGCAAAATTCTACGTTAATTCCGTTAAACATAATAGAATGTATTAAGATATTTTACATCAAAAATTAAATCTCTTCTGGTGTTTGCATTCCAGTTTTGTAAACTATAAAGAACAGATTTCGAGTCAACACAAAGTAAAATACTATAAATTGCAATATCAGTGTAGAGTGGCACAGTGGTAGCGCGTTCGCCCTTCACTGTCAAATAATGTTTATTAATGTTATGAACCAAAAATGAGGAGGTGCGTATGTTTTCTATCTCAAAAAAACACTAAGTCATTTAAGTTGAGATACGTTGCTACCTCTTGACATGGTTATTGTAATGGAATTTTGTTATCTGCCCATTTGATATGTTTTTTCACTTCAAACACGTATATCTTCACACCCTGATCATGATGGCCAACGCCATATGTTGATTAAACCATCTTGGTCTTAAGTATCCCCCTCTCTCGCTCTCCTGTCTCGATCATCAGTCACACTGTGTCTCGCATGCAAAAAAAATCTCAAATAAAAAATTGGGTGGCGCGCCTCTGGCTGCTCTCGCGCTCTCCAGGTGGAAGCAACCCGAATTTCACAGAGACGCCTCTGTGACTATATAGGTACGCTAACCTAACGTAATGTAACCTAGCAATTCAGGATCTTCGCCATATATTAATGGACATAAGCTCGTGTATGAAGAAAACAGAACAGTCTTTTCCTAAACAAAACATGATTTTCTGACTTTGTAAATCAGGGATCACAAATCCGTCATGATCTAAGGCAGTGCTACCGTGCACAGAAGATGATGATGAAATTAGAAACGATTATAATGAAAAGCGCAGACAATACAAAGACCTTTTGAGACTGAAAAGAAAAACTGATCGGGAAAATATTGTAAAGAGTCTGAATAATCACAAGTATCAAATAAATTCTGGGGAATTATAAAATCCCAGTCAGGAAAAGATCATGTTCAAACTAATTGAAATCAATGAAATATCGATCTCACATTTTTCTAAATAAATCAATCTTCTGAATGTGCTTGTAAAATGAAAGATTCAAGAGCCACAAGAACAAATTTAACGACACACAACACACAACACAGATTAAGTGAGAGAGTGGAAACACGAAATCGAAAATGCTTTGTTCAGCCGACGAGCATTAAAACAGGTAAGGGCAGGCCCTGATGGGATTTGGGGGAAGTTTTTAAGAATTCCATGACTGTTATTGCTCCGTTTTTGACGGCTTTTTGGGCAGTGAGGGTTACCCGTGGAACGTTTTGATGGCAATCCTTTGCAGTGGTCAGAGTCAATTGTACAACCTTTATTTAATTTGGGCAGTGAGGGTTACCCGATATTGTCGTTTTTACTTAATTTGGGCAGTGAGGGTTACCCGTATTGTCGTTTTGACGGCAAATTTGGGCAGTGAAGGGTTACCCGTATTGTCGTTTTGAAGGCAATTTGGGCAGTGAGGGTTACCCGTATTGTCGTTTTTACACAATTTGCAATGGTTCAAAAACAACTATTGTTACATAAAAAATTGTACGTACCCGTATTGTCGATTTTGAAAAGCAATTTGGGCAGTGTTCGGTTACCCTATATTGTCTTTTTGAATAAGGCAATTTGGGCAGTGTAGGGTTACCCGTATTGTCGTTTTGAAAAGCAATTTGGGCAGTGAGGGTTACCCGTATTGTCGTTTTGATGGCAATTTGGGCAGTGAGGGTTACCCGTATAGTCCCGTTCTGTTCTCCCTTTTGGGAAATGAGGGTTACCCGTACTGAAATAATGAAGGCAATTTGGGCAGTGAGGGTTACCCGTATTGTCTTGAAATTTTGATTCTTATTTGGGCAGTGAGGGTTACCCGTATTGTCTTTTTGACGGCAATTTGGGCAGTGAGGGTTACCCGTATTGTCTTTTTGATAGCAATTTGGGCAGTGAGGGTTACCCGTATTGTCTTTTTGACGGACAATTTGGGCAGTGAGGGTTACCCGTATTGTCGTTTTGACAGACAATTTGGGCAGTGAGGGTTACCATGTATTGTCTTTTTGACGGCAATTTGGGCAGTGAGGGTTACCCGTATTGTCTGTTTTGATGGCAATTTGGGCAGTGAGGGTTACCCGTATTGTCGCTTTGATGGTCAATTTGGGCAGTGAGGGTTACCCGTATTGTCGTTTTCAGCCAATTCTTAGTTATGGGGCAGAACTTTGGGGGATAATCGGTAATCTTGGGCATTGTAGGGTTACCCGTATTGTCATTTTGAAGGCAATTTGGGCAGTGAGGGTTACCCGTATTGTCGTTTTGAACTCGGCAATTTGGGCAGTCAATTTACACTTAAAATGCACTAAATATTGGTTGAAATTGTTTACAAATGAATCCCCATCGCCTTCCCTTTAAAGCATCAAAATGTTACGGCAATATGGGCAATGGAAATAAAAACACTATTGCATCTTCTTTTGTTTCTTTCTACATAAGTACGGGTTTCAAGAAGTTTGGGAAAATCACGGGGTGGGAAATGTTAGAGGTTTTATTAAAGAATTGAGATCTGGGTTAATTCAAGACTAAACGCTCAATGGTCACCCAAATATTGTCAGATGCCGTTTCGACTTTTCGAATCATGTAAGATTGAACTGATGTTAACCCCTTATGAGGAGGTGCGTATGTTTTACATTTTAAAAAAAACACCACTAGATTTAAGTTGAGATACGTCTCGCCAATACTTGTGCACAGAAATTGATTCAAGAGAAACTTATCTGAAAATTTTACTATGTCCCTTTTGTCTCAAATTGAAACAGAGACCCATTTCGTTTTGACATGTCCTGTATCATGATGAGAGAACAGTATATTCCTGCCAAGTATTATGATTAAACCTTCTTGTTCAAGTCTTGTTGTTGCCACTGAAAACAAGTCTCTCATCGCTCTCTTCTTTTCTCGCAAAAGCATTTAAATTACGCCACGTTCTCTCATAAAATATGTCTCTGCTACTATTTTGTCTCTGAGTGCTATATAATATATATGTGTGTGTGTGTGTGTGTGGTGTGTGTGTGTGTGTGTGTGTGTGTGTGTGTGTGTGTGTGTGTGTATGCTCTCTCTGCGTCGTGTGTGTGTGTGTATGCGCGCTCGCGTGTGCTCGCGTATGTGTGTGCGCGCGCGCGCGCGCGCGCGCGCGCGTGTGTGTAAATGTGTGTGTGTGCGCGCGCGCGCGTGCGTGTGTGTGTGTGCGTGTGCGTGTGCGCGTGTGTGTGTGTGTGTGTTTGTGTGTGTGTGTGTGTGTGTGAGAGAGAGAGACAGAGAGAGAGAGAGAGGAGAGAGAGAGAGAGAGAGAGAGAGAGAGAGAGGAGAGAGAGAGTGAGAGAGAGAGTGTGTGGTGTGTGTGTGTGTGTGTGTGTGTGTGTGTGTGTGTACGTGCTGAAATCCTCTCTCTCTCTCTCTCGTGTGCGTGTGTGTGTAAGTCTCTCTCTCTCTCTCTCTCTCTCTCTCTTCAGTCTTCAGTGTTCTCTCTCTCTCTCTCTCTCTCTCTCTCCTCTCTCTCACCCCTGTATGTCCCTCTTTCCCTTCAAGCTATCATCTTTGCTGCCTACTCCATAGCTAATCGTATGTGTTCCCCAGTTGAAGTGTACCAATTGTTATCGAAGTATTTACACACACAAACATACAAAAACGCTCATATCGCAAAGCTCCAGCAAGTGGGACAGCTTACCAACTACATGGATTCTATTTTATTATTGGTTTTCAGTTTGGTGATGCTTTTTTAATGTTATGTATGTAATTTCTCAGATCGCTGGATGTTAAAAGATAAAAGCACAGTTCATTTTGCTCATTCCGTCATCTATCATGACATATAATGTTGACGGTGACTTTCATTTTATTGTTCAAGCATTAGCAATGTTATGTCCATTTATTCCAAGATAATTACAATGACACCTTCCACGCCTTAACAATGTCTGTTTTAGTTATTGCAGCTTTTTGTGGGTTTTTTTTAGTAGCATCAAAGACAAAGTTTGTGATTATAATGCTGATTGAAGCATTTTTACAGTAACAGCGCAGCATTAAGACACATCACTGGTTATGTTTGTTGCAGGAAGATGCAGTTTCCTGTCAAAGGCAGAATACTGGTGTGCAGTGTTTTAGCTGGCTGCCTCGTTGTTTACTTTGTTCTCTTTATCAAGACTCTCAATTCATCTGTACTTCAATGGCCTTGGGAAAAACCGGCAATCAGAATAGTTATTTTAAAACAGGGGCTTCAAATGTTGGACACTCACACGCATGTGGAAAATACAAATGGCATCAAAATCCCGCTACACAAACTGGTTGTAAACAACTCCAAAGATCTACTGACAACTTCAAAGGCAGAAGGAAAATATTTCTCTAACCTTGCACGCCAAGGGAGCAGTTCAAAAACATCGAATGCACCCGTCAATAAAGTGCCAGAAATGATCAGAGGCGATTTCAACACGACTCCTGTGTTTTCCTCTTTTGCTGAATGCAACTTCACAAACTTGAAATCTGTCCATACTAATTTCACAGACCCTTGTCTACCTGAGGATTTAAGATACATGTCTGACAATGACCCACATCCAAACCAGGTGATAAAGGTGATTGAAAAACCAAAATTAATTGTGAATCTAAATCGTCGGAAATGGTGGTTTCCAAAAGATAAATACTACCAGAATGTTTTTGATAGATGCGAGTTCAGTGCTTGCAGATTAACGGATGATCAACAATTACTTCCCCACGCCGATGCTGTCTTTGTCACGGTTTGTGCACTGAATATCACCACACCGCCTCGCAGGTACTCGCTCAAACAAGTATGGATTGCTAATGCAATGGAATCCCCAATGCGTTACAACGGATTTCATGATTCGCCAAAGTGGAGGAATGTGTTCAACTGGACAATGGGCTACATAACCGATTCTGATATCTTTACACCTTATGGCTACCTAGGTTTCCGCTCTAGACCCTCTTTGAAAAACTACACGAGCATTGCACTGAACAAAACAAAAATGATAGCCTGGTTTGTAAGTCATTGCCATACACATGGTCAAAGAGAATTATACGTCAAACACTTGCAGACATTTATAGATGTGGATATTTATGGGGGTTGTTCTGATAAAAAGTGTGCAAGAGAGAATGAACGTGAGTGTCTGCGTCTTCTGAACACAACCTACTATTTCTATCTTGCGTTTGAAAATGCTTTCTGCCAAGACTATGTCACAGAGAAGTTCTTTAAACTCTTCAGTAACATTGACATTGTGCCTATTGTCCGCGGGGGTGCCAACTACAGCCGCTACTTCCCTCGCGGTGCTTTCATCAACACAGCCGATTTCTCCAGTCCGCAGAACCTGGCCAGCCATTTGAAGGCAATCACTGCAGACCCTCTGCTCTATGCCCGGATGCTTGAAGCCAAAGACCAAGTGGTACGCGTCACTACTTTCAGACAGAGAAAGGTCTGTCAGCTTTGCAGACACCTTCACCTCTCAGAATCCCAGCACAAGGTCTACCCTGATTTCATGAAGTGGACACGCGACCACAAGTGTTATCCTGCCAGTGATGTGTGACAAAACAAACGAGAAAACATGGGAAACAACGCAATGATAAAGTCATTATTATAATATATTAAAGATAATATTACGCTTTTTTTTTAATGTAAGTATCAAAATGCAAACTACTGATAGCATAGCCAGCCTGTCCAGCCTGTACCCAAAGATACCAGGCTGCTTGAGACTGTTGCATCCTTGCTCCTGCGGCCAGAAAATAAGCTTAATTACAGAGAGTTAATTTCCCTTACTTCACTAGTATCCTCTCGTCTTGCCTCACTATTTCTAGCTTTGTTTAACCCAGTTTCTTTTTCTTTTATTTATTTATTTATTGTTTAACCCAGTTTCTATCGAAGTATGCCAGTTTGTTCTGTGTTGTGTGTTCACTGTTGTTTAAGTGTAACACAATTCCAGACTAGAAGGCTATGCCATTCTTGAATAAATGTTGATTTGTTTGTGCACAAATTCTCTCCACCACTGTTGTTGTGTACTGTATATGTGATGGTCATATAGACAGGCCTGGGTCATCCTTTTTTGAGGATGAACCTGGGTCTGTCTCAATGTGACTGCTGCTTTTGCTTTGCTAGGCGAATTGGTGAATTGGTACCGACAATAATGTTGGTGAAGGGAGTTAATTACAGAGTTACTCTCCCTTACTTCACTATTATCCTCTCTCCTTGCCTCACCATTTCTATCTTTGTTTAACCCAGCTTCATGACAGTTTGAATGCCTGACTGGCACACATACACTTGTGCGGGATAAATATTGTGGTTATTGTTCTAAGTGATTATTAGATATGATCGTTCTTGTCAATTTTAATTTGAATGATGACTAGTTGTGTGGGAGTAATATTTTGCACACTGATCTAATTGACAATCAAACGTGATGTTTATGTTCAATTTTGATTTCAAGCGTGACTACGTGTATGAGAGTAATATTTTGGTTAATGATCTAATTATAAACTTGAACAAGATGTTGATCAATATAGATTTGAATTGTAAGTACTGGTGTGTGAGTAATATTTTGTTTAGCCTACTGATGCAACAAATAATGAAACAAGGTGTTTCTACTCCATTTTGATTCGGTGTGTGAATAGGCCCTAGGCCTACTTGCGTGGGAATAATATTTTGGTTATTGATTTAATTATACATTAAATTCATTGTTTTACATTATTGCGTCGTTCTACTGACTGGAAATGTTGATATATGCATCATTGAAATGTGACACCCCCCCCCCCCCCCCCCCTCAACTTTTCTGTTCTTGTATGTTTTCTTCCGATTCTCTCTGGCTTCCATTTTATTTTCTTCTCTATTTTTGTTAACTTGTTTTCTTCAATTCCTTTTTCTCTTTATACTGTGTCCCGTTCTACGAGTCGGCCTTCCCTTACCACGTGAAGTGTGTGTGTGTGTGTGTGTGTGTGTGTGTGTGTGTGTGTGTGTGTGCGTGTGCGTGTGTGTGTGTGCGTGCGTGCGTGCGTGCGTGTGCGTGTGTGTGTGTGTGTGTGTGCGTGTCTGTCTGTTTGTGTGTGTGTGTGTGTGTGTGTGTGTGTGTGTGTGTGTGTGTGTGTGTGTGTGTGTGCGTGTGCGTGCGTGCGTGCATGCGTGCGTGCGTGCATTGATTTTCTCTTCTTTTTTCTCCCAAACTCTGAACTTTATTCACTATTTTTTTTTTTTTTTTTTGGGGGGGGGATGTTTGCAAGCTTGTTGCTTTTGTCAGTTGGCCAACTGTTTTAGCTGTCAAAGGTTTTAAAATAAACCAAAACATCGCTGCCATAACTACGGTGTTGTTTTTATTTATTCAAGTCTTAATTAATTATAAATGTAATCAGATGTTTTTGATCAATTTTGATTTGAAGTGTGACTACCTGTAATATTTAGGTTAATTGTCTTATTAATAATTAAATAAAACGCTTCTTATCAATGCTGCTTTGATATTGAACTATTTGTGCGGGAGTAGGCCTAATAATCTGGTTAATGATGTAATTGGTAATTAAAGAAAACGCTTATCAATTTTGATTTGAAATGGGACTCTTCTGTCTACTTCTTCTTTTCATTACTGGTCTAATTGATCATTAACCCTTTCACCGCCAGCCATATTTCAGCCACAAATGTCCATTAAATTTACCTCGGTAGAGAACAAAATCCATCTGCAGTATTTGGGATTCTTCTGCGACATATATAAAATAAGGTCTATCCTTACTTCCCCAAATTATGACAATAGGGTCTGTGGATAATAGACCCCAATTTGATGCCTTTTAGTGACATAGGTGTTAAATCACTGTGGTGCTAACATGCGACTTTAGCGGTGAAAGGGTTAAAGAAGATGCTTCTTATGAATGTGGACTTGGAGAGTGAGGACTCGCGTGGGAGCAATATTTTGTTTACTGATCTAACTGATTATCAAACAATGTGCTTCTGACAAACTTTGTTTTGAACATTTACTACTTGTGTGGGAGTCATGTAATTCATAATTAAACAAGATCTTCACAATCAATTTTGATTTGAAGTGTGATAATTTGTGTGTGAGTCACATTTTAGCTACTGATATAGGTCTAATACAAATTAAAACAAGATCAATATCACAGAGAGAGAGAGAGAGAGAGAGAGAGAGAGAGAGAGAGAGAGAGAGAGAGAGAGAGAGAGAGAGAGAGAGAGAGTTACATTTTAAACACAATATTGTAAAAAATGTTAGAACACAGTTACACAAATAAAGATACACATTCTTATTTCATATGGACGAAAATAGTAGGAAATCCTTGTTTCTTTCACTTGGAAATCCTCCCTTGCTCTGAGGGCAAACGTAAGCCCTCTGACTTGTTTCGTTGCTGCTTTTCGAATTATTAATGCAGTATTTTTCGGACTAAGGCGCACCTGAGTATAAGGCGCACCCCACAAATTTTAAACAAATTTCATATTTTGTTTACAATACTTTGTGACTATATTACTAGTCATGTTTTAAGGCACGGGGATCTCTGGGGGAAACAATCGTCTTATAGTCCGAAAAACATTTGTTTCTTTTTTAAATTTTAAATTTACATCATCACATTTTCACATGGAATGCTATCTAATCCATCACTTACGTTCCCATCCACAATGAAGACCACAGTGCTGCACTTCTTCGGGAGGTTCAGGAGGTGGGCACCGCTCACTGCGTTCACCCCGGCTGGAATGTCCCACAGCTGAACATCGTCATTGTCCCACACCGTGACGCGGAGTGCTGTAGAAACACAATGCCACACAACCATCAGATGTATTGTATATTGCTGACAGGATGGTTCAACCCTCTAACTTTACCTCTTTTGCTCTGAATGTTTGTTTGGGTGTTCATTAAAAGCACCAAATGACCTTGTGCATGGTGAGACTAACCGTGATTGTCTATACGTTTCTTTTGCAAGTCCTGTGTCATAACCACTGTGCCAAAAGGACATGCAATACATAGCGTTCAATATGTATTAAAAAAAGAGAAATCATTGAAAACATGAAATTCAAGGTAAACGTTTGTAGGAGTTTCATTAAAAACACCAAATAATGTCGTGTATGGTGAGACTAACCGTTAGCCTCTATATGTTTCGTTTGCTGTAAAATGTGTTCGATATTGGTTAAGACTTACACAAATGGATGATTTCAGATTGCCTCGTAAAGCTAATAATATGTTGTATTGCTTAGAAGAAAGAGGCAAGACAAATTGGGTATCAAGAGTAAGAACAAAATTATTTGAATATGGTTTTGGTTTTGTTTGGATTAATCAATAAACCATGCTGAGTTTATACGTTCATTTCGCGAAAGGCTAATTGAATGTCAGTGGCAAGATTGGCATACACATATGGAATATAGTAGAAGATATGAAATGTATAGTGTAGTTAATTCGTTACATTCGATTCCTTTGTACATGACAATGAAATTGAACAGACATCTAAGAAGATTTTAAACTAAATTCAGATTTGGAATTTCGGATTTGAATGCGCACATTTTTTGTTATTACAGGGATCATAATGAAAATAACTTATTATGTTCATTTTGTCAAAATGCCATTGAAGATGAGATTCACGTTATATCCAGTTGTCCACTATGTATAACGATCCAAGAAAAAGGTTTATTCCGGCCAAATTCGTTCGTAATCCTTGTTTATTTAAATTTATTTTGATACTCACTTCGAGAAATGAAAATGTTGTTAAGCAACTTTCTGTTTTTCTGTACCACGCGTTGAATGCTCCGAGATAGACTTTTAAGTTAGTTATATATCATGTTTGTATGTTATGTGTAATATATTGTATCCCCTTCAAATGTGGCCAAGGACTTTTGAATAAACTATTCTCTCTCTCTCTCTCTCTCTCTCTCTCTCTCTCTCTCTCTCTCTCTCTCTCTCTCTCTCTCTCTCTCTCTCTCTCTCTCTCTGTGAGGAACTAATATTATTCCTTGTTCATACATATTTCGTGCTAATATGTTCGCTAATTATTTTAAAGCTATGACACAATCAGCACTTTATTATCTTTTTGGGGGGGAATTTTTGGCTTTTTTATTTTTGTTGTTATTGAACTTTTTTTTTACAGTTTACAATTTTGCAGAAAACAAACAACATTACAAAATATATTAAAGAAGAAAAACATCAAACATACACAACCCTCCAACAACCAAATAAACATATTAGAATCATCAACAATGTTTTCCTCTGTGTGTTGAGAGAGAGAGAGAGAGAGAGAGAGAGAGAGAGAGAGAGAGAGAGAGAGAGAGAGAGAGAGAGAGAGAGAGAGAGAGAGAGAGAGAGAGAGTGGCGGTTGGATGTATGTGTTCATCTACTTTCTTTTCTTTCATCATTATGTACAATATGATGGCCTCAACTTCAAATATTACATTGAATACGGCCTACAATGATCCACATTTTTGTTATGAACATGGCATGTTTTCAGACATAAGATTATTGCAGTTTTCACCGTTCCAGTGCAGTAAATACATGTTCAGTGAAACAATTAAGTATCAACAATGATTGGTGTATATGCTGCCCATTTCAAAACAAAATCTGAGTACTCCATACTTGATTTAGCATTGTAGTCTTCAATGTTGTATCGATATTGTAGTTTTTTCAAAAATACTGATAATCGTGGGAGTGTTTCATTCATCTTGCAAGTGTATATATAATGTTTAGCAAATAATAGAATGAAATAAAATACTGAATCGATTACTATATTTGTATCAAAGCCCATTAATGCCAGAGGTTCAGTCAGAACAAGATTAGTGGCATTGGTACATTTGTCTTTAAACATATCTGTGAATGTATGCCAAAAGAATCGAACATGTGTGCATTTCCAGAATATGTGATCAATACTGTCTTTTTCTATTCCACAACAATTACATTTATAACTGTTTTGAACCCCCATTTATATTTGTTCCCAGACATCTATGCAGTATTTTCAGCTGAAACCATTTCACTTTGATGTCATGTATTTTATGAGCATACCAAAAACAAGATTTCCAATCATGATTTATTGAGAGCTTTAAATCCCATTTCTCGCAGCATTTGGGGGGAACCTTGTTTTCAATGAATATATCATAATACAGCTTTGAGCCTTTGTGAGCAGCAAGTAGTTTCTTAGTACAAAATGTTGAATTAATGTACTTAGTGTCCTTAGGGGTAACATTACTTCTTTTCATATACTCTCATATAGCAGATTTATATCCAGCATGCGTAATAAAATCAATAATAATGTTATATTTTTGTTTGAACTGTATATAAGAGAGAAACTGTCCCGTATCGTTAAGGAAATCCGCAATACAGGTAACATTTCTCTTAGTTAGATTTTTTGAAACGGCATACGTTTTTCCAATTAAAATTATTTTATTATAACAGATAGGTTCAGTTAATATTTCAGCAGGTTTTTCAGGTGCACATTTATAATAAAATTCTTTACAAGCATCTTTAACGTCACACCAAAATAGGTTATATTTTGTGAATTTAGATACATATTCTGGTCCATATTTATTAATTAAATGCCACTGAGGAAAGTTGGTTATTAATATATTTTTCCATTTGTGAGTTACCGTTTCAGTTTTACGCATCCATGTTAATTTTAAAGAAGTTATAAATGTTTTTATATGTGGAAGAACCAATACCTCC
Organism: Phymorhynchus buccinoides; assembly: GCA_017654935.2. Lineage (NCBI taxonomy): Eukaryota > Metazoa > Mollusca > Gastropoda > Neogastropoda > Raphitomidae > Phymorhynchus > Phymorhynchus buccinoides. The sequence goes on along the minus strand of CM065706.1, from coordinate 19,899,403 downwards.
ATTTTTAATATTCTTATGAGCCGTTTTCCGACTAATTTTATCTGGTTTCTTATTCCAAATGAATTTATAACATATCTTTTGCAATGTTTGAACAAAAACGTCTGGTGGGTTGGGTAGTAGGAGCCAAAGATGAGTTAATTTTGAAAGTATAAGTGATTTTAAGACGGCTATCCTTCCAAGTGGAGTGATCTGACGTTTCACCCAAATTTTAAATAACTGTTTAATTTCTGCTACTTTGTCTGATAAATTAATTACTACACATTCTTTTAGGTCGTTAGTAAACCATATTCCTAATATTGTGAATTTTGTAGGGTTCCAGTCAAAACCTAAATGTTCCATATATCTAGTCTGAGAGTTCGTTTTATTACCTAACCAAATTACACTAGTTTTGCCAGAATTTAAATGAAGACCTGGAACTGATCCAAATTTAAGAAGAACATTTACGCACATTTCAAAAGACGTTTTATCACCTGCCAGTAAAAACTCGGTGTCGTCTGCATATTGTGTGAGTTTATGTTCGCTACCATTCATTATTACTCCTTTAATATCTGTATGTTCTCGTATCATTATCGCTAGTATTTCTACACATAATATGAACAGGTACGGGGAGATGGGATCCCCTTGCCTACAGCCTCTCTTAATTTCAAACCAGTTAGATACCTGACCGTTCACTACGACACAAGATTTAATATTTCTATGAAATGTATTAATCCACGAACATATGTCTGTCTTAAACCCAAATGCGTTTAATAATTTATTAATGAATCCCCAATCTATTGTATCAAATGCTTTCTCGAAATCGACGTTGAATAACATTCCAGGTAAATTATGCTGTTCTAAACATGCCCAAAACGGAAGAAACCTGTTTCTCCCTTTCCACAAAGCCGGAACGCTTCAAACTGATGATTGAGGGAGAAGAAATCCCCCACCAGGACACCCCCAGGTACCTCGGCGTCAGACTAGACAAAAAGCTCACCTGGGGGCCGTACATCAGTAACATGGAAGCCAAGGCCGTGAAGAAAATGGCTGTCATGAAGAAACTGGCTGGCACCAAATGGGGGGCTGACAAAAAGATCCTGACACAGGTGTACACAGGCTCTGTCCGACCCCACCTGGAGTACGCTTCCTCCTCCTGGATGACAGCTGCCAAAACCAACACAGGCAGGCTTTCCAAAGTGTAGAATGCTGGCCTCCGCCTCATCACAGGAGGAATGAAAACAACTCCAATCGCAGCTCTTGAGAAAACTGCAGGCCTCCATTCTCTTGAGGAAAGAAGAGATGAGAAACTGCTGAAACAAGCTGAGAAAATGAAGAGACTTCTCTCTCACCCTCTTCACTTCAAACTTCAGGAAATGACATGACAAGTAACCGCCTCAAGAGACAGAGTACAAATCATGCCCTGAAAAGCCTGAAGCATCGGTATCCTGACGTCACCTCTTCAAGCCAGCCTGTAGAGCGACTTCAAGACTTCGAAGACTGGAGGACAGAAGACTTCCACACTGCAACAGAGGTTTCTGGGATCGGGAGAAAAGAAGACCATTCAACAATGGAGCTAAAAGCCCTGACACTGGAGGTCATTGACAGAGAGTACCCTGAAGACACCTGGACCCAAGTGTTCACTGATGGCTCCTCTGAGAAGGCAGTGAAAAATGGAGGAGGGGTGTCTTCATCAAGTACCGAGACAAACGAAGACTTTCCAAATCCATTGCTACAGGAAAGTTGTTCACCAACTTTCGTGCAGAAGCCTGTGCAATGCTTGAAGCTGCCCAAATCCTGAACCACGAGGAGGTTTGCTCACCCAACACTGTCTTCCTTACAGACTGCAAATCGCTGTTAGAAAGCTTGAAGACTGGTGAACATGAGAAACTTCTTGGGGACATCAGAGAAGAACTCGGCAGGCTAAAGAGGAAAACACACTTGGTTCTGCAATGGTTACCATCGCACTGTGACATTGCTGGAAATGAGCAGGCTGACAAACTCTCAAAGCAGGGCAGCCTAATGAATCAGCCAGATAATCCACTGTCATATAAGGAGGCAAACACCATTCTGCGTGCCAAGTTCCATGAGTCTTGGAGGGGACGACTAGGGATTGAAAAAGACAATGATGATCTACAGGGCCTCAGTCGTCAGCACCAGGTGATATTGTTTAGACTGAGAACAAGCCATTGCCAACTCTTGTCACATCCCCACAGGATAAACCTGTCACACACAAGTGAGTGCCCCTGTGGCACTGGCATCCAGACTCCTGAGCATATCCTCCAGGACTGTCCTACTTACCAAGACATTCGCTGTCAAACCTGGCCGGTGAGAGTGGAGCTCCAGGAGAAGCTGTGGGGACCAACAAAGGCGCTAAGAAAGACAGCAGACTTCGCCATCGGGACTGGACTAAAGATTTGAACACGGCCAATGGGAACGCACAAGAAGAAGAAGAATACAAAGAACTATTTTGTTTTGTGTAAACAAAAGCCGCCTCAGGATCTTGCACATAAGCTGACACTGCATCTAATCATGTTTGCGAGATCAAAAGTCTCAAATATCTAATGATTAAAATACTCACACAAACACGCTCACATTCGCTCGTCGCCCGTATACATCGCCCCAAGTCTATTCACAGTCGCTTGCACAGACGCGCGCGAGCACACATTATTTTGTGTGAAATTCCCTAGCACGTGTTCAAATAACATACGTCATCGCCACATACTTTGCAAACACATAATAGGGCTTTGGTATGCATTTTGGGCGTATTTGCTCCCACATGTTTTATAGTATCCATGCTGAATACGATTTATGCCTTAATGACTAAATTTAAAAAAAACAAAAAAACAATAGTAGGCATTTTAACTTGACATTTTTATCGGAGCAAAAATCATTGTGACATTATTTTGTCAAGATCAGCAAGAAATAATAATAATAAAAGGGAAAATCCCAATTATGGCAAAATGCTAACGCGCAGCCCGATATTTTTCATCATGTCTTCATTAATAACAATAACACTGAAAACCACCACCAAAAAACAAACCAACCACAATGGTATAACCGTAGTGACACCACTGTACCATAAGCTTCATCAGCTAATAGAGAGAGAGAGAGAGAGAGAGAGAGAGAGAGAGAGAGAGAGAGAGAGAGAGAGAGAGAGAGAGAGAGAGAGAGAGAGAGAGAGAGAGAGAGAGAGAGAGAGAGAGAGAGAGAGAAGAGAGAGAGAGAGAGAGAGAGAGAGAGAGAGAGAGAGAGAGAGAGAGAGAGAGAGACAGAGAGAAGAGAGAGAGACAGAGACAGAGAGAAGAGAGAGAGAGAGAGAGAGAGAGAGAGAGAGAGAGAGAGAGAGAGAGAGAGAGGGGGGGGGAAGAGAGTATGAGAGAGGGGGAGAGAGAGAGAGAGAGAGAGAGAGAGAGAGAGAGAGAGAGAGAGAGAGAGAGAGAGAGAGAGAGAGAGAGAGAGAGAGAGAGAGAGAGAGAGAGAGAGAGAGAGAGAGAGAGAGAGAAAAGGGATATCTCCTTCAAAATACAGATCCATAAACAAACAAAGGTTAAGAATCTGTTTGTCGAAACTTCAATCCTCAAGGAAAAAATATGTACATAATGTTATTAAAGAAAGAGGATGGATGAATCTTGATTAAACGATTATCTAAATAAAATGAAATCACGACTCCATTCAAAGTTCTGTTTCCTAAAAGTAAGTTTGTAACAACAATAATAATAATAATTACACGCATGCATCAGCTTACATAAACCTACACAATACATCCACATGCAAAAGAGCTTCATGCTCATAGTAATTTGAACAGTAAGCTGGGGGCTGACAAGAAAGAAACATTGTTCAGCTATTCACGACAATTTTCAACAGTTCACCTAAGAAATAGTAAATGAAAAATTCATCCCTTCATCTCTGTGCAGATCAGTAACTTTCTGATATTGGTAAAACACAGTATTTACTTAGATTTACACAGTACCTTTAGACTATATCTGCACCATTGATCGTTTGAAAAGAACAGAAAAATCACAGAAGTAAACAATATGGAATGTGCAAGCATTTCATCGAATTATAATCAATAGTTAATTACTTTTGTGTACCCACTCAAAAAGAAGACCAAGAAAAAGTACAAACAAGAATCAAAATCGGATAAGTAAACAGTACAGAATTCATCAATATTTAACCGAATTTAACAACAAATTATTTTATCGTGTACCCACACCACAACAGCAGCTGTCACATGAGTTTAGTATGAAATATACAGTCTAAACCGTGCATCCGTGCACCAGTACTCAAGTGGACGTATACACTCCTGACCCTTCTGTGCTCATGGTTTCCAATTTCATACACTCACAAAACTTCAATATTTCTCTCTTCACTACTTTTTTCTATTCTTTTTCTCCCACATTTCCAAAACACATAAGCGCGGGAACAAACACACTCATCTCCCCCCCCCCCCCCTGCCTCACACACATGCGCGCGGACACACAAACGCACGCACGCACGCACGCACGCGCACGCACACACACACACACACACACACACATTGGCACACACACACACACACACACACACACACACACACACACACACACACACACACACACACACACACACACACACGCACACAATTCCATGCACCCATGCTTTAATTCGCACGCAAGCACCCAAGCACGGGAGATGAACGAGAATGGGAGAGAGGGAGGGAGGGGGGGGGGGGGAGGAGGAGGGCCGGGCACGGGGAGCGCACACAATAAAAAAGCCGGAAGGGCCTAATAGTTTCAACACGTCTACCCTTTGTCCTCAAAGCCAAGATGATTTCACGGTACACGATGTACAGATTACTTGGATAACATTTCATAATATTACATGAACTATAATGAACACTGATTAATAATAAATGACAAGTGTGCACACTAAGACAGCAAAACCCAGCGTTTGTTGAACCAAGCTCTTCTGGGTAGAAGATGAAAGATGAAGAAATTTCTGCTATCATTTATCCCATTCCCCGCTCTCACCTCCCCCCCCCCCCCCCTCCTCCTCCCCTCCCAATCGGTGCCATCTTTAATGTCAAGTTCCTGAAGGAACTAAGATTGGGGTAAATTTGTAGGGTAAATTTTGTAGAGACGTTATCAGCAGAACAGCATAGCGTTTCTATTGCGTAGCCCTAGTCTAAACCTTAGTAAGCACGTAACCAATGTGCATATTCGGGTCCAATCTCATCAGCATATCAGCCTTAGTCTAAGCCCTAGTAAGCACATCGTCGATGTTCATATTCAGATCCAATCTGACAATGTTACATTTTTTTACATTCACAAGGATTTTTCCATTGGATGACCAAGCGTTACGCGCGGTGTGGTGCTGGCTAGCTCTCCGCAGTAACTGGTAGTTCAGCTGTGTCAGGTCCTCCCCGACAGATATCCCCAACTGCTTCAGCTTCCGGCGATCTGCAAGAACCGAGCTTCGTAGTCTTCGCGAATGGAATCGGACAATGATGGGGCGGGTTCTCTCACCAGCCGGTTTTCCCGTACGGTGGGCCATCTCGATGTCTGCTTTGGATACCGGCACCTTGATCTTGTCGGTAAAGATGTCCGCACAGCGCTGCACGCAGTCTTCCACCGTCTCCTTTTTGCCCTGAACCTCGGGGACACCATATACGCGTACATTGAATTGGCGCCCATGTTGCTCATTATCGTTTTCAAAGCCGAATTCGATTTCTCAAACACTTCGATTCGATGTTTTAGCCCCTTGTTCTCGTCCTTTAACGACTGTACCTGGATGTCAACACATCCTTCTCGGTACGAAGATCAAACACGGCGCTTTCTACTTGATCAACTCGGAGCTCCAGTCGACCCGTTAGTTGATTCATTTCTTGTCGAATCTCGTCCATGTCTTTCCGGAGTTGATTAATGTCTTCCTTAGTTGCTAGAGTTGAGATTTGACTCAGTATATCTTGTAGCGTCCCTTGGATATCCATTTCCTCCCCCTCACTTTTGGTGCTTAGTTTCACAAGTTTCTTTTTTTCTTGACTATGCTTGTTTTCGGTTGGAACAGGGCTATCTGGTGTATCACTGAGAGAAGAAGTTGATGATTTAGTGCGTTTCGACTTGCCAGGAAAATATTGGAAATAGTGCTCATTTCACTCACCGTTTATGAACGCGCACATCGTGTTTTTTGGTGCTTTTTTTAAACACTGCATCCAATCTTTTCACAGCTGTTTGATTATAATGCCGTCAGTCACAATCTTGCCATCACGGATTCAAGAAATTTCTTTTAGTTCGCTTTCCAAAATTCTTCATTCAATATTTGCCGCAGTCGCCTATCATGTTTTCTTCTGTCTCACCTGTTGCCTGAAGTGAACAGACGAAGTTTAGTGTTCACGCATGAAGTCCCAAAATAGACCACTTCGCTGAAAACTGGTTTTGCATGCAGAGAGCAGGCCACACGTCCGTTCAGCTCAGCGTGCAAGAGACGACTGCCTTTATTATCATTTTTCTTGCTATAATAAATGTCTTTACTAGAGCATTTATTTTTCAAATAATAAACGTTGTTAAGAGTTTTGAGATGATGATCTCACCAGTTTATTATTAAGACAGCAAGCAATAAGGCCCACGCATGACCTTGGCAACAGCAAGTCATGACATACGATAACGTAACTTACACACCACAATACTCAACTGGTTCCAGACCATGTCAAGTAAATGCATCTTCATATACACTTACTATGTGAAATATTAAAGGAACAACACATTGTTACTTACTTTCCGTAGTGCTGGACATGGCTGGCTGACGGTGTCTGACCCTGACCTGCTTGTGCTTGGTGGACATCCTCCGACTCACAAACCTAATGATGGACGTCTTGCCGCTTCTGTGCATATCACCCATACAATGCTTTGAATACCACAACAAAAGGCATGCGAACTTGTGAATACAGCACGATGGGTAATGATAAACATAAGCACTGATAACTACTTTTTAAAACAATCATCATACATACAATGGATGGTCGCAGATTAGCTCAAAGACAATGTAAGGTGGGTTTATCCACCCTTTAAAATAGATCTACAACTGTTTGAATATGAGGACATACTCTGTGTAGGAACTACACCAAACATGAACTGTTTCAATACATTTCTACACACATTATGTTTTTGTTGTTGTTTGTTGTCGTACCCTGGCTTAAAGACTCCAGGGATCATCCCAACAGCCGAAGCGCTTGAACACTATGGTACAAATGCACCAGCTAGGGATCAGAACATTACGTGTGTGATCGTTTCTGATTACCCCGACACGTGGGCAGCCATACTCCGATTTCGGAGGACTACACACATTGCAAAATCAGCCAGCCCATGAACAACAGCATAGCACTGGCACAAACTTGTTATATTAATCTCAGAGTTTTCTCGCCCTTATTTATTTGCTTTTTTGTTTACTTTTCTTTCTTTCCCTTTAAGCATAATTGCGTCAAATATAGTTTATTTCACTGAAAATGAAACTTTTCTTTCTTCGTACTTTTGTATTTAAAATGATTTCAAAAATATTTTTACAACATACAAATTCAAAAGCAATCCCTCTTCGTTATTTTGACTATAATTTCAATACATTGTGATCTCACAATTAACCCACATACGGGCTTCAAGGCATTCAAATGGGGTTCCCTAAAATCTTTGTAGCAATTCGTGGTTTGGGGTCTCCTGAATGTGATTGCATCTCTGTGTAGATTTTCAATATTGATTACTCCAGTCTGCATTGTTATTAAGTAGAAGAGCCCGCACATTCTTCATCAAAGTTTGACCTGGTGAATAGCTGGACCAATCAGAAACCATTACGTTTTCGCCATCAAACCAGTATTTTTGTGTCAAAATGTGTGTTCGCGGCTGTTGTTCTACAGTAAGATCCAGATGTTTAGGTTGTAAGTGTGGTTTGATGTAAGGAGGTGGCATTTGAGAATTCATGCATGTGTTACTTTATCAAACTGTCAATTAATGTGAAGACAGCAGTGATTTTCCTTTCCGATACTGCACAATTTAATAAAAATTTGGGCAACGTTTGGGCTGTGGATACATAAGTTTTCATTTATGTTTTGCCAAGATTTTAATATATTTTGATTAGGTCTAATCAGTTCTTTTACCTGGAAAAATCACACTTTTATGGGCTGCATGTTTATGGGCTGCATGTTTATGGGCTGCATGTTTATGGGCTAGACAGTAAGAAACATGCTTTATATTTATGCTCATTACCTAGTGGTGGTGACGTCATTTTCTCAAATTACACGCATTTGTTGCGATGAAATCACTCTCCAAGCGGTATATTTAAACAGCACAGAGTGTCTCCTTTGTACCAATAACATTTTAAAGTAACTACAGCTCTGTATTAGTGCACAACACATCAATTGACCTAGGCACCCAAGGTCACTTTGTCCCTCATTTCGGCTGTCTGCATTTTACTGCTCAATAACCACATTGCTTCTGGTTTACACCTTTGGTTTTAAATGTGCTTTCAATACGGCTGACTAAACAATTCAAGGGCAGCAACTGTGAGTGTCTTTTGGGCTGATTTTATACACTAAGAGTATCTTTCTCGGATAAGCATTCCATAGTTATCATTTAGACTGCCACTTATTTTTAAATAATTTTTAAAGTTACATACCCAAATTCTAATTTTCAATTAAACAAACTACATAAAGACATTCCAACGCCAAGAGAAGATAACCTAGATTTTTAATCGCAGGGAAAGACATATTTGTTGTAGCCTTCTCCGTGTAAAAAGGCAAGAGCCTCTGAACAGTTACAATATAGAGCGTTAAGACGCTAAATCACCAGCTACGCGGCAGCATTGTCGGATCTAGTGACCTTCACCTTTGACCAATGACTATTTAAAGTATTTTCAAACTTGACATAGATATCCTGTCTATCAGCACGCAAAATATGAGGGTCCTGTGTCCCTCCGTTCAAACGTTATCCTGTTAACAGTCTCCAAAATGGCACATTTTCTGCTTCAGTGACCTTTGACCAACGGCTTTCATTTGCTCCCCATGCCTAGACATGATATCCTTACTAGTTATGTGCATGCAAAATTTGAGCCGCCTTAATCCCTCGTTCAAACATCATAGCGTTAGCACACACGCATAGTCAGCCTCGCTTAGAGGCTGGTAACGATAAGTTGGTTAGGTAAACCTGCAAGTTAAAAAGAAAGATACTGACCCTTTGGGGCCCATCACAAGTACAGTCTGTCTCCCAGCCTCCAAAGCCTCCGCTGTGCTTTCTGTCTGCTTTTCACCGTCACCCGTCCTGTCAAACCAGCTCTCCTTCTCTGTCCCAGCCTCCCCTTGGCTTGTAGCACTCGTTGTGAACGTCTGAGAATGGAATGAGGATGAGGATGAGGATGATGTCAATGACAATCTGCCGTCATCGTGTTCGTCGTCACCATTATCATCACCGATCATAAAAGGCACTAAGGACGAGAGTGATGATAACTCTTCATGTTCTTCATCAGGCCAGTGCTGAACCATGTAGGGCTGTTGCTTGGCGAGGATTGTTCTTGGCAAAGGAGAGCATTGAACTTGAACTTGGACAACATGTGCACACTGGGGTAAGCCACCTACACGTAGCGAGCTCTTGTCCGAAGAGGACAGATAAAACATTCTGGCGTTAGGAACTTCTGGTGCTGACTGCTTTGATCCAATAGGGCTTCCAACCTAGGAATCGGTGACTCTCTTAAGCAACACACCGTCAGGTCTTGTTAAACAGGCTGGTTTTGCACTATGAAACCTTCCTCGAGCTGAAAAAGGAAATAATTGGATTAACTGGTGCAATGCAATATTGAATACTTTACATCTGCGTAATAAAGAAATTAAAACCATATAAATATTTTATTTCCCTCGACACGATGGAATAGATAATCTTACTAGGAAATGATGTGGCATTGTAAACATTAAGCGGTGTTCGTTGTTGACACTCATTTGCACATAATTGTTAACACACCACTCACCCCTGTGCACATACACACACATTCTCTCTCTCTCCCCTTTAGGGTAAGGACAACAATAACATTAATATGTTTCTGTGTGAAATATGTGAGCATAAAATGAATTCATTTTCAATGTATCAGACAACAGATGTAATTTAATTACCCTCCCCCCCCCCCCCCACCTCCCCTCAATGTCCTTGGCTTTCAATCTCGATGTATCAGGCAAAACGTGTAGTGAAGTACCCCCCCCCCCCCCCCCCCCCCCCCCCCACACACCCCCCACACACCCCACAATCAGCGGGTCGTGAAAATTAACATGAACCTTTGCAAATAAGTGTCTATGCCTCTACCAATTAAAAATCATCAGATATTCTTTTTCGAAAATTGAATACACGTGGATTTGCAAAACAAACAAACAAACCCTAAAACTCAATAACAATAACAACCAGCGAGGTAATGAGTATCGAAAGGAACCTTTAGAACTAAAGTGTCTGCATCTCTGCCACATTTGATTAAAATCCGACACACACACACACACACACGCACACACGCACACACACACACACACACACACACGCACACACGCGCATGCGCACACACACACACACACCACACACACGCACACGCACACACACACACACGCACGCACGCACTACACACACATACACACATACACACACACACACACACACACACACACACACACACACACACACACAGACCCGAAACAACAACACGTCCCAGATTGAGTCTGGCGGGGTAATAATAAAATGATGTCAACAAACTCAGAAAGGAAAACAACAACGAAAATAACAATCCCTGAAAACTCAATATAATAAGATTTGTTTGATAACATAGACTTAGGCCGTGTACACACACACACGCGGGTGTTCCGTGCGGAAACCCATGCGCAATCAGTAAATAAGTAAAAGAAAGAAGGGAAAAAATACACGCACGTGTCCGAGTTTCCCCTAATCCGTATATTTGTTTCGTTTCCTTCTTTCTTTTACTTATTGATTATTTCCGCGCGGAACATCCGCGTGTATGTGTACACGGCCTTACATATTATAATGGTCACAGCACACGTTGTTATTTTTTGCTCTTTCACTATGGCAACATAATGATATCATTATGCAAGTCATGTTACAACTAGCGCATCAATGTGTTGACCCGGGGAATGAAAGTCCCTTTAACGTCCTCCGACATGGAACAGGCACACGTGGGACATTTGTAACTATAAAGATTGTGGGACGATCCTGGAGGTACTGGAATACCAGGGAATGCTTTGAAATAATTAAGATTATCAAGATATTTAAGCCATGCGGAAGGAGCGAAAAAAAGTAACTTGTATGTACAGGAGTCAATGGAGTCCGGTCAGTGTGAGGGTTATTTTCACACAAAGGAAAGAACGAGATGTAGACTGAGAACATGTGGGCAATATTAACAGTTCTTCACCTCAACCCAAAACGGTACAAGTGTAGTTGTAGTGCACGCGCACTATAACTTCAATTGCAACAAGTGCAGTTGTAGTGCACGCGCACTATAACTTCACTTGCGCTCCAAGTGTCAAGTGTACTATCCGGGACAGAAAATATTGGTGAATTTGTTTGACGGAAAAAGTGATATTTCCATTCTTCAAATCCCCTATAGAGACAGCACTTTTTCCGTCTAAGATGGTTCAGATAGTGTTGTGAGCGGAAGAAATGTTAATATTGCCAACATGTGTTGGGTAGAGGATAAGGCCGGGTTCACATTAGACGCGTAAGTTCTGTACGGAAAACCCTAAATAAGTGAAAGAAATAAGGATAAAAATGTACGCATATAGGGGAAATGGACACGTGCGCAAATCTTTTCCCTTCTTTGTTTCACTTATTTATGGATTGCGTACGGGTTTCCGCACGGAATATCCGCTTATGTGTGTACACTGTGCATGCCCACAAACAATAATTTGCTACAATAGAAAAAAAAAAGTACTCACCACAACCCGTATGTCCGTTCACCACGACAGAAGTTCCGACACACGTTGTGACACCCGCGAGTGTTGTTCGAAACCAAAACAATGTCACGTGATCTTTCAAATGAACTCTCGTGACCGCGATAATTATGTAAAATTTTGTGAGAAACCGACCATTGGGAGAGATGTGAGAAAAACACACACACGTGCGCACGATATAATTGCTTGGAACACACACACACACACACACACACACACACACGTGTGCATCCTTGTTCTGCCCCCCCCCCCCCCCCCTTCACGCAAAGACCTTTGAATGTCTTTATACAGCAAACTCACCAAATCAAACTCTCCCGCGATTTTGATCAAAATGATGTCTCTGTTTCTCTCTGTGTGTTTGAGTATCTCTCTTCCACCCATCCTCCCCCCTCTCTGCCTGTCTGTCTGTCTCTCTGCCTGTCTGTCTGTCTCTCTGCCTGTCTGTCGGTCTGTCCATATGTCTCTCTCTCTCTCTTCTCTCTCTCTCTCTCTGTCTCTCTCTCTCTCTCTCTCTCTCTCTCTCTCTCTCTCTCTCTCTGTCTCTCTCTCTCTCTCTCTCTCTCTCTCTCTCTCTCTCTCTCTCTCTCTCTCTCTCTCTCTCTTGTCTGTCTCTCTCTCTCTCTCTCTCTCTCTCTCTCTCTCTCTCTCTCTCCTCTCTCTCTCTCTCTCTCTCTCTCTCTCTCTCTGTCTCACAGTCTGTTTTGTTTCCGTCTGTGACAATCTACTTCTCCATCAATCTTGTCTGTCTGCATTTTTGTCTGTCTGTCTGTCTGTCTGTCTCTCCCTTTCTGTCTCTTTGTCCGTCTCTCTCTCTCTGTCTGCCTTTCTCTGTTGTCTGTTTCTCTCAGCAGTCAGGAGAGAGAGAGAGAGAGATTGAGAGAGGAGATAGAGGGTAGATGATGAGAGAGAGAGAGATAGGGAGAGAGAGGACTGAGAGAGAGAGAGACTAGACAGACAGACAGGCAGACAGAAGACAGAGATAGAGAGAGAGAGAAACAAAGAGAGGAGAAAACAGAGAGCGCGACAAAGATAGATAAATGAGAGAGAGAGAGAGAGAGAGAGAGAGAGAGAGAGAGAGAGAGAGAGAGAGAGAGAGAGAGAGAGAGAGAGAGAGAGAGACATAGAGAGAGAGAGAGGCAGACAGAGAGACAGGGATAGAGAGAGAAAGAAAGGGAGAGAGAAAGAAGGAGAGAGAGAGAGAGAGAGAAAGAGAGACACACACTGACACTGACACTGACACTTGTTTATTGTCATTACCGCCGGGAGGGGTCTTTTGACAAGGGGGGATGGTAACAGTGTTTCATTAAGCAGAACAGTAAATCATATCAAAACATAAGGAAAACAACAACAAAAAGCAATACATTCAAATAAAAATCATCCGTTTGCCATTAGATCCTTGAGCAAAAGAAAAGGAAAAGGGAATCATATTATAATTAAACAAAACATATAATGACATAAAAGAAGTTAGCTCGCGACCATCCACACTAGTGAAGTAATATACATAAGCATTCCATCACACGACAGACATGGAATAGCAAGACATGGATTCAAACAACCGACTGTTGATGTATTATGTTATGTCTTATTCTTAGGGCTTCCGAAATAAATTTAGCCAAAGATTTAACCGTGTTTTCGTGGTCGGACGATAGAGTAGCAGAAACATCGTTTCTCTTTGCCATTTCCGACTTAAAAGAACATGTTTTGTCTCTGTGATGAAAGGTTTGACATTGAAAAAGAAAATGTTTTTCGTCCTTTATGTTTGTTCCACACAAAAACACGGGTTTTCAGTAGATGTCTCAAACTGAAACCATCGTCTGTTGGCATTAAAACCGAGAGCACGTAGCCTAGGAGTGACGCTCGTGTTGGGGGGCAGGAGAGGGGAGAACGAAGCGCCCTCACCCTCTTCCCCACTCCCACTCCCAGCTGGCGTGTCGTCTGCTACAGTTGACTCGTCTCCCTCTTTATCTGCGCAAGAGTAGGCTTGTTGCGTTAGCCTAGCCACAGTGTGTGTGGTGTTGTCTGTCAGTTTCTCTGTCCTGTCATCAGTCTGTCTGTAATCAGTCCCTCTGTTTAGTTGATTGTCAAACTGTTTGTCAGTCTGTCTGTAATCAGTCCCTCTGTTTAGTTGATTGTCAAACTGTCTGTCAGTCTGTCTGTAATCAGTCCCTCTGTTTAGTTGATTGTCAAACTGTCTGTCAGTCTGTCTGTAATCAATCCCTCTGTTTAGTTGATTGTCAAACTGTCTGTCAGTCTGTCTGTAATCAGTCCCTCTGTTTAGTTGATTGTCAAACTGTCTGTCAGTCTGTCTGTAATCAGTCCCTCTGTTTAGTCGATTGTCAAACTGTCTGTCAGTCTGTCTGTAATCAATCCCTCTGTTTAGTCGATTGCCAAACTGTCTGCCAGTTGTCCTGTCATCAGTCTGTCTGTAATCAGTCCCTCTGTTTCCTGGTCGATTGTCAAACTGTCTGTCAGTTGTCTGTTTCCTGGTCGATTGTCAAACTGTCTGTCAGTTGTCCTGTCATCAGTCTGTCTGTAATCAGTCCCTCTGTTTCCTGGTCGATTGTCAAACTGTCTGTCAGTTGTCCTGTCATCAGTCTGTCTGTAATCAGTCCCTCTGTTTCCTGGTCGATTGTCAAACTGTCTGTCAGTTGTCCTGTCATCAGTCTGTCTGTAATCAGTCCCTCTGTTTCCTGGTCGATTGTCAAACTGTCTGTCAGTTGTCCTGTCATCAGTCTGTCTGTAATCAGTCCCTCTGTTTCCTGGTCGATTGTCAAACTGTCTGTCAGTCTGTGTCTGTTTCCTGGTCGATTGTCAAACTGTCTGTCAGTTGTCCTGTCATCAGTCTGTCTGTAATCAGTCCCTCTGTTTCCTGGTCGATTGTCAAACTGTCTGTCAGTTGTCCTGTCATCAGTCTGTCTGTAATCAGTCCCTCTGTTTCCTGGTCGATTGTCAAACTGTCTGTCAGTTGTCCTGTCATCAGTCTGTCTGTAATCAGTCCCTCTGTTTCCTGGTCGATTGTCAAACTGTCTGTCAGTTGTCCAGTCTGTCATCAGTCTGTCTGTAATCAGTCCCTCTGTTTCCTGGTCGATTGTCAAACTGTCTGTCAGTTGTCCTGTCATCAGTCTGTCTGTAATCAGTCCCTCTGTTTCCTGGTCGATTGTCAAACTGTCTGTCACAGATCACTAGACGGCCCCTTTGGAAGATTGCTCTTTTACCCTGTCTCCACGCGTCACTCATGATCTGGGCCTGGGCCTTTGTTCTATCGTTCGACAGTCTGATGCCTTTGTCCTGTAACTGTCGTCTGAGTTGTTGGTCAGAGATCAATGTCTGTTTGTCCTTCCATTTCGCGAACTTCACGATCATAGGCCTAGTTTGTCCTGGTCGTTCCTGTCCTGTCCTGTGTGCTCGTATAATGTCGTCTTCAGTCCAGTCCTTTGGCCCATCAACACTGTTCAGCACGTCCACCACTAGCTTGGCACAACTGTCAAAGCCCTCTCTCGCACCTTGGTGGGGAATCCCAAAAAACCTTAAAATTGTCTCTGCGTGAGAAGTCCTCCAGTCGGTCAGTGTCTGTTTTCAGTTGATCGATCTCTTCTTTCATGCCTCTGATATTGTCAGTCAGACGATGCACCGCTTTCTCTCCTTCACTGGACTCCACAAACAGCTGATGCATGTCAGTAGTCATGTTAGTCACAGTCTCTGTCAGCTGTCTGTGTTTGTTCTCTAGTCTGTCACATCGTTTGTTGATTTCTTGACATTCCAGCTTGACTTGACTAAAATCTTCCTTTATATCATTCCGATCGTGTCTGAGAACACTAGTCTGGCCGTTCAGCTGTTGTTGGTTCCGCTGCTGGTGCTGATTCAGAGAGAGAGAGAGAGAGAGAGAGAGAGAGAGAGAGAGAGAGAGAGAGAGAGAGAGAGAGAGAGAGAGAGAGAGAGAGAGAGAGAGAGAGAGAGAGAGAGAGAGAGAGAGAGAGAGAGAGAGAGAGAGAGAGAGAGAGAGAGAGAGAGAGAGAGAGAGAGAGAGAGAGAGAGAGAGAGAGAGAGAGAGAGAGAGAATGAGAGAGAGAGAGAGAGAGAGAGAGAGAGAGAGAGAGAGAGAGCGAGAGAGAGAGAGAGAGAGAGAGAGAGACATAGAGAGAGAGAGAGAGAGAGAGAGAGAGAGAGAGAGAGAGAGAGAGAGAGAGAGAGAGAGAGAGAGAGAGAGAGAGAGAGAGAGAGAGAGAGAGAGAGAGAGAAAATCGAGAGAGAGAGAGAGAGAGATAGAGAGAGAGGAGAGAGAGAGAGAGAGAGAGAGAGAGAGAGAGAGAGAGAGAGAGAGAAGAGAGAGAGAGACTGGACACTGGACACTGGAAAACTTTATTTGACAAGGATAAAGATTTTTAGGCGATGCCTATTCTTACAATCAGTTCTCAATTGTATGTAATGAATTGCAAATCTGCGGTAGAGAGAGAGAGAGAGAGAGAGAGAGAGAGAGATAGAGAGAGAGAGAGAGAGAGAGAGAGAGAGAGAGAGAGAGAGAGAGAGAGAGAGAGAGAGAGAGAGAGAGAGAGAGAGAGAGAGAGAAGAGAGAGAGAGAGAGAGAGAGAGAGAGAGAGAGAGAGAGAGAGAGAGAGAGAGAGAGAGAGAGAGAGAGAGAGAGAGAGAGAGAGAGAGAGAGCAGAAAGTCGTGAGCACTTACTCAAGTATCAGCGTCTTTGTCTCTGAGTCTTTCTGTCTCTATCTCTGTCTCTCTCTCTCTCTCTCTCTCTCTCTCTCTCTCTCTCTCTCTCTCTCTCTCTCTCTCTCTCTCTCTCTCTCTCTCTCTCTCTCTCTCTCTCTCTCTCTCTCTCTCTCTCTCTCTCTCTCTCTCTCTCTCTCTCTCTCGGAGTCCGAGCGTGGAGGGACTCTCTCTCTCTCTCTCTCTCTCTCTCTCTCTCTCTCTCTCTCTCTCTCTCCTCTCTCTCTCTCTCTCTCTCTCTCTCTCTCTCTCTCTCTCTCTTCTCTGTTCTCTCTCTCTCTCTACCGCAGATTTGCAATTCATTACATACAATTGAGAACTGTCCAGTCATTGGCTGCAATTAAATTTGTACCTGGTTTACTGCAGTACCCTCACACAGAGGAAAAGGCGAGCTAAGTCGACAATTGAGCCCACACTCTCATTACTTAGTGTGAAAAAATGAATTGGAAAAAAAAAAATATAGCATTATGAAAATGCGATAATTTATTGCAGGCATGATAATCTATTATTAGGCAACTAATGCCTAGTAGGCAAAATGTCCGGTGAGCATGGTGACCATAGGCATAATGTCCGTAGGCAAAGTGTCCGTAGGTGAAATGTCCGCAGGCAAACTGTCCGGTCACGGTGTGTGCATGTGTGTGCGTGTGCGCGCACGCACGTGCATGTGCATGCATGAATAGATTCAAAGGCCATTCTGGAAGTTAGAAGTTGTACACTATATGCTTTTACAGCTAGTTTTGTTTTGTGCAAAGGTAAAATACCATGTATAAACCCAATCACCTTTTTGGACCTCAAGCTATACGAGGAAGGGGTGGGATGGGTTTAATTATATTCAGCATTTTACGTTAACTTTGACTTTGAAAAACGTCCTCGGGTAAGATAAAAAATATCATCAAAACTTTACTATATCCGAACATCGTTTATAAGAAAAACCTGTTATAGTAAAGGAAAATCCTTGCTCCCCTGGACTTTATTATACGCGGGGTGTACTGTATATGTGTGTGTTGTGTTGTGTGTGTGTGTGTGTGTGTGTGTGCGCGCGCGTGTGTGTGTTTTGTGTGTGTGTGTGTGTTGTGTTCTGTTGTGTGTGTGTGTGTGTGTGTGTGTGTGTGTGTGTGTGTGTGTGAGAGAGAGAGAGAGAGAGAGGGAGAGAGAGAGAGGGGAGAGGGGGAGGGGTGTGTGTATGCGTGAGTATTTGTGTGATGCGCATAATAATGTAGGCAGCGCACACAAATGCGTGCGTACATATGCGTATGTGTCTGTCTTTCTGTCAGTGAGTGAACGTAAATGTGTCTTTATGTATTTGTGCAATGCGCGTCTGTAGGCTATGCACACAAGTGCCTGCGTGCGTGCAAGTGTGCGCGAACGCGTTTGTGTGTGTGTGTGTGTGTGTGTGTGTGTGTGTGTGTGTGTGTGTGTGTGTGTGTGTGTGTGTGTGTGTGTGTGTGTGTGTGTGTGTGTGTGTGTGTGTGTGTGTGTGTGTGTGTGTGTGTGTGTGTGTGACATTGATTAAGGCTACAACATGAGACACTGATGGTAATGAGACGTTGATACTGGTATCAGTGGCCTACTAACTAACTGGCGAGGCCGATTTGAGAAAGCGTAATAGTGTGCCCCCCCCCCCCCCCTTCCCAACTTGGGCCCCTATCTCTATGTGTCCTCGTCTCTATGCGTCCCCATCTCTATGTGTCTCAGTCGCTCTGTGTCCCCCGTCTCTCTGTGTCCCCACCTCTATCAGTTCTCGTATTGCATCTCTCTCTCTCTCTCTCCTTGTTTAGTCTTTAACCCAATCCCTAACCCAGACACTAAGCTTAACCCCTAACCCTAACCTTAACCTGTACCCTAAATCTGCGGGGACATATAGAGACAGGGATATATAGAGACGGGGACACATAGGGACGGGTCATATAGAGACGGGGACATAATTATAGAGACGGGGACACATAGAGACGGGGACACATAGGGACGGGGTCAGATAGAGACGGGGACATATAGAGACGGGGACATAATTTTTATAGAGACGGGGACATATAGAGACGGGGACACATAGAGACGGGGACACATAGAGACGGGAACACATAGAGACTGGGTCATATAGAGACGGGGACACATAGAGACGGGGACACATAGAGACGGGAACACATAGAGACGGGGTCATGTAGAGACGGGGGCACATAGAGACGGGGTCATGTAGAGACGGGGACACATAGAGACGGGAACACATAGAGACTGGGACATATAGAGACGGGGACACATAGAGACGGGGACACATAGAGACGGGAACACATAGAGAAGGGGTCATATAGAGACGGGGACACATAGAGACGGGGTCATGTAGAGACGGGGGCACATAGAGACGGGGTCATATAGAGACGGGGACACATAGAGACGGGGTCATGTAGAGACGGGGGCAC
>CM065706.1:19867837-19872837 GCA_017654935.2 Phymorhynchus buccinoides | reverse complement strand
TCGTCCTTGCCTGTCATGAAGTAGTAGTTTATAGCCTCAGAAAAATATCTGCTCCTGACTCGTCACTAGGTGGCATGGTCAAGTCAGTCCTACAATTATTGCCCTTTCTGTCGTCAAGATGTAGCATAAAGCCTCGTTGGATTCCATCCTACACACTAGGGTGGAATCCTGACAACGAGTCCACGGGAAAGGAACTGTACAGAAGGCACTGCAAGCATTGCTATGAACGGTGCATCAGGATTGGCTGCCATTACTGTTTTACTGCTGTTAGTCCACGGGAAAGGAACTGTACAGAAGGCACTGCAAGCATTGCTATGGACGGTGCATCAGGATTGGTTGCCATTACTGTTTTACTGCTGTTAGTCCACGGGAAAGGAACTGTACAGAAGGCACTGCAAGCATTGCTATGGACGGTGCATCAGGACTGGCTGCCATTACTGTTTTACTGCTGTTAGTCCACAGGAAAGGAACTGTACAGAAGGCACTGCAAGCATTGCTATGAACGGTGCATCAGGACTGGCTGTCATTACTGTTTTACTGCTGTTAGTCCACAGGAAAGGAACTGTACAGAAGGCACTGCAAGCATTGCTATGAACGGTGCATCAGGACTGGCTGTCATTACTGTTTTACTGCTGTTAGTCCACGGGAAAGGAACTGTACAGAAGGCACTGCAAGCATTGCTATGAACGGTGCATCAGGATTGGCTGCCATTACTGTTTTACTGCTGTTAGTTCCCGAGCGAAGCTGGGGAAATGTTGTTTTTGTCCGTGTCTGAGTGGCATCTGTGCCCCCGTCCGTCCGTCCGTTCATCCGTGCGCTCGTCTTTACATCGCGTTTTCTACTCAAAGGGAAGTAACTGAGCTCAGGCGAGGGAACTCCAAATTCACCCGGGTTTATCTCATTTGCTGCTGCTGTTGTTGGCCTGAACTGAAGAAGAAGAAGAAGAAGAAGAAGAAGAAGAAGAAGAAGAAGAAGAAGAAGAAGAAGAAGAAGAAGAAGAAGAAGAAGAAGAAGAAGAAGAAGAAAGAAGAAAGAAGAAGAAGAAGAAGAAGAGGAGGAAGAAGAAGAAAACAAACCAAGGGATGAATGATTACACAATGCTCTTGCTGTCCACAAAAAAGTTACTAAAATCCATTGTAACATTATTAAATAACCTTGCTGTCTAACAAAAAAGCGATTAAAAAAACAAAGTCGTGTACTCTCTGAATGACAAATCAGATCAATTCTACTTTCTACAAAAATCGATCAGTCTTTTGTAAGGAAGCTTAATACGGACATTATCAACGGATGGCGTGCCTTTCCTGTCCGTAATTTAATTCAACCAGTTCATGTTTTCCTTCGTGTAACCGATCAATGATGGCGGACACCGGAGGTGCAGGAACTATGATCATCAGGATTGTTCAGCAGCCACCACCACCGGATCAATACCAGTCTGATCATGCCGCTCTAATTACCGACCAATTTCCACATCGATTCTTAATCCACGGACAACAACAAATGCGCACCCTTGCTATTCCTCCGCATCCCCTTATCCGAGGACGAGTTTCACGAAAGGGCCTTCTACGCGCGCAGAACGTTTGCGCCAAAAGGGGTCTAAGAAACGCCAAATAACTTCATTAAACAATGGCTAATTTTGGGTAAATCTGAAGGCCTATTCCTCACTTCCGGTAGAAAGAAAGCGTTCCCATCGAAAGGGAGATAAATCATAGGCCAACCTCTATGTCAGAATCTACGTAGATTTCGCTTTCATTCACGTCTATTTGTGTGCAGACAATTAATAGTGTACTATATTATGCCTTCTAACATCATGAGAAGAAAACTAAGAAAGAGCACTCACAACACTTGTTTATTTAATTTGCTAACATCATCCTGCAAATAAAAAGTCACATTCTCACGAAGCCGAAAAAATAATAATGGAAGTAAAAAAGAAGAGTTGTGTTATTGTCATGATTCCACTGATAGTTCGTCGCCATCTACCCCGGCACCAAGAGCAAACCTTGTGTTTCTTTACACCTTTTTTGCCGAATTGCGCGAACTGTTTTGAGCGGCCGCTCTTGTGAAACGACCCCCGGGTTTCTTTAAGCTGGAATGCGAGACGGACTTCTCCATAAACTGAGCTCATCATGCAACAACATGGTCAACACCTCGTGAAGTGAGGACCGAATGCTTGGAGACGTCGTTCAATGAGCGCTTCCGGGGACCCCACGCGCACGCGCGCGCGCGCGCGCACACGCACACGCACGCACGCACACGCACACGCACACACACGCACACGCACACACACACACACACACACACACACACACACACACACACACAGACACACACACACACATGCACACACACACGCACACATTGAAGGAGTGACCATGCAGTCTTATGCTGTGGCTTACCTAATGGTGTACATTCTGCAGTACATGTGCACCCGGACATGAACCCTTCAGTTTCAGCAGTCCTCGCAGCACAGACCAGTGTGTGCCACTAAGTCGTCTCTCCGGCCATGCCGCAGAGGAGGAGACTGCCATTCCGGAGGGCTTGGTTGGAATGTGTTCAAAGCGGAGAAGCTTCGCCCAGGGGACATCCCTACTCTCTGGGCCTTAAAGACCCACCACAGCACGTGTCAAAGTCACGGGTTTCACAATGTTATAGGTGGTACGAAATCTTATTTTGACCAGGAGTGACTCCCATACAAATGCCCTCAAATTCAAAACGAAACATCACTTTAAAGAGCAGCCTCAATATGAAGTTGGGGGAATGTGTATGTGGGTCACAGTTACCCAGAAAAAAGGACTTAATCCTGGTGGGTCAGTGGGTCTTTAAGGACAGCTGGCATTAAGGAAGGTCCCCAAAGGCTAACTTCTCCCCTTGGACGCAACGCTTAGAGCCCGTGCAAATGCCCCCTACTGGTTTGAAAGTCATAGCCAGTCACAACAGACCG
The DNA here is from genome assembly GCA_017654935.2 of Phymorhynchus buccinoides. Classification (NCBI taxonomy): domain Eukaryota; kingdom Metazoa; phylum Mollusca; class Gastropoda; order Neogastropoda; family Raphitomidae; genus Phymorhynchus; species Phymorhynchus buccinoides. The sequence continues at coordinate 19,869,899 of CM065706.1, read as the reverse complement.
AGCTGTACGATGATTTCCCATTACTAAAGAAAACAATGTTATACAGCTTTCTCTTTCAATGTATTTACTACGGGCCCAGACTATATTCTAGGCCAGGCCATAACTTAATAGCCCACAGCTTTCTGAAGATGGTACTGTTACCAGGTTGAAATAAGTGTGTGTGTGCAGGGCCGGACCTACGGGAGGGGGAGGGGGGGGGGGGGGCTTAGAGGGCTGTAGCCCCCACCCTTTTTCCTATAAAAAAAAAAAAATCATGTCGCCGAGCGGCAGCTAAATTTCCTCGCGGGCTGTATACCTAGCACTCATCAGCACCACCAGTGCTTAGTGGTTCAAAACGTGTTTCAATAGAGGTATGAACAGTAATGGCATTAGTCCTTTATATCATGCCCAGATTGCACCAGATTGCACTATTTTGCTTCTCGGATTAAAAAACAAATCCGGGAGAGCATTCCCCCACCCCCCTAGGGGTCTTGGTACTTCGCACCTTCGATGAATTAGCCCCCACCCCTTAAAAACTTAGGTCCGGCCCTGGTGTGTGTGTGTGTGTGTGTGTGTGTGTGTACCACAATAAAACTGAAATAAAATTTGTTTTTTGTGGAGATCCCTTGCCTGCATCAATCATCTGTATTATTAAAAATTCGGGACTTTCTTGGTGTTGCACTGCCTCCGGGCATTGCCTCCAGGATCGTTCCCACCATCTTTACATCTATTAAAGTCCCATATGGGTCTGTTCCAGACCGGAGGACGTTAAGCAGAATTTCTTCAGATCCCTTGCCTGGGGGTAGATTCATATTTTCTCTCAGCAAAGAGACCGTTGGAAATGACGTCCCCTTGTTGAAGACAATCATGACATAATGCAGTTCTCTTACTTTATCATTGGCCCAAACGTCAACGCTTACGTCAACCAATGAAGACAACCGTTGGAGTAAAGTGGGAGCTGATGGAAAAATAGTAATAAATAGGGCCACTAATACCAAGTGGCAAATGGTCTGACATGAACCATATAGCCTACCAACGTAGTATATTTTTTCTCGAATCCCAAGGTTAATCGAGACTGGCTCCGAATTTGAAAGGAACGGTCTTCATTTGATGCACTAACATTTTACAAAATTTAGTTAGAATAGGTCTGTACGTTTTTAACCAGCCGCGTAGCGAAAGCTGGTTAATGTTTTCCATTTTCATATTAAGGGCAGTCTGCTTGTTCCTATCTGACTATCTATCAATCTATGTGACTATCTATGTTACCACAATAACGTTTGAACGGAGGGAGATAGGAGGCGCAAATGTACCATACGGATAGGTAGTTAGGATATCTAGGCCTAGTTCGAAGATGAAGCTCATTGGTCAAAGGTCACTGGAGCCATTTATGCAAGACACTGGTCCAAGGGAAACAAATCTTGATTTGAAACTGGCCTCCAATAGCTCCTTGTTACTTCCCTTTACTTGCCTTTAAGGTACGTATTGCTCGGCTCTCATTCTGTCAAATTTTGCATGCGGATAGGTAGCTAGGATACCAAACCAAGTTCGAAAATGAAGGACTTTGGTCAAAGGTCAAGGTCACTGGACCCGTACATGCTGCCGCGCGGCTGGTTGTCTAGCGTTTTCACGCTCTAGCGTTAAATCATGCTGTAGATTGACAGATAAGCAGACAAAGATACCATAATACAGGAAACAAATAACAGCCATATCCTCCGTGGCGAAGAGTTATAAACAAAAAGCAAAAAGCACAACCACCTAGTCACTGTTCAGCCTACTACAACTCCTTCCTGCAACGACTAGACCTATAAAGCTGTTCAACCCCTTAATCTTTATTTAGCGGCCGGGTGCAAAGCTAATCCCCAAGCGAGGCGAGAAGGGCCATTGTTGTCCAGCAGCTCTTTTGTTCGGGGAGATCAATAAAGCTGTATGTAATTCAGCGCCTGGCAACGCCACGGGTCGCAGACCACGGCTGAAGACGTGGGCCCATTGGACGACGAGGGGGGTAGGACTGGCGCTTCGCTCGACACCTCTGGGGCTAACTCTTTCTCAACTCCCGAGAAATCCATACGTACCAGGGCAAGAA
>CM065706.1:19857837-19862837 GCA_017654935.2 Phymorhynchus buccinoides | reverse complement strand
CAAGAGAGTTTGCTTTGAAAGAGCGAGAATCAACAGCAGTGGGGATTCCAACTGAAGGACACATTAACTAATGATGTGATGGGAACATTGACGTAGACATGAACAAAACCATGTTTCTACTGGCTCGGGGAGGTGCTTCACCTGTGGAAGCCTTGCTCTGACCTGGCAGTGTGTTACACCATGGGCAGTCGGTACCGGGACACCTGTTGAAGCCTTGCTCTGACCTGGCAGTGTGTTACTCCATGGGCAGTCTATACCTGGCAGTGTGTTACACCATGGGCAGTCCATACCGGGACACCTGTTGAAGCCTTGCTCTGACCTGGCAGTGTGTTACACCATGGGCAGTCCATACCGGGACACCTGTTGAAGCCTTGCTCTGACCTGGCAGTGTGTTACACCATGGGCAGTCCATACCGGGACACCTGTTGAAGCCTTGCTCTGACCTGGCAGTGTGTTACACCATGGGCAGTCTATACCTGGCAGTGTGTTACACCATGGGCAGTCCATACCGGGACACCTGTTGAAACCTGGCTCTGACCTGGCAGTGTGTTACACCATGGGCAGTCCATACCGGGACACCTGTTGAAGCCTTGCTCTGACCTGGCAGTGTGTTACACCATGGGCAGTCCATACCGGGACACCTGTTGAAGCCTTGGATGGAGCTGTATGCAGTGTGGACACCCTTCTGCAGTATATCTAAGCCCTTATTCTTTGAGAGACCCATCCTCTCTTAACGTAATGTTGTGTAAATCACTTTTACATACGAGTGTCTCTTAAAGACGAAATGAAAGATATCAAACAAACGTTAAAACAATTTTTTTTTTTAAAGTCTGATAGTTCTCTCTGGCAAACACCCCTCGTTATCACTATTCTGACACACCACCAAAAGTGCTTCTCAGGGACTGACCTGCATCTTTGTGGTACACTTTTAGTGCGTAAGTACTGTACGGGCTCTGACTTTTAGTGCGTAAGTACTGTACGGGCTCTGACTTTCAGAATACAATATAAACACATTTAAGAAATTCCAGTCATTAATGAAAATCTGTTTAACGTCCTGCGGTCTGGGACAGACACATATTATGGGACATTAGTACATATAAAGATGGTAGGAACGATCCTGGAGGCAATGCCCGGAGGCACTGCAACACCAGTAAGGTCCCGAATTTTTAACAATACAATTTTTTTATTTTCAATCAGAAAGCAAAAGCGAACTGAACACTTTGAGAAGGCGATATTCCAAAGGTGTTTGTGGTCGTTTATTTCTCGTTCTGTGTTAGTGCTCACACGTGTGTTTTCAGGATAACAGCACACGTGTGAGCACACACATGTTTGAGTGATGACCAAAAAAACCTTGCTGAAACAACAACGGTTGCAAATTCTATAAACTGTCTTTTTTTTCTTCTCCCATAAGCCTGTTGATGTTTGTTCTGAGCGGAATCAGAATACTGAAGACAACAACAACACGCGCAGACAACCATGGACAACGCGCACGCACGCACACACACACACACACACACACACACACACACACACACACACAACACACACACACACACACACACACACATACACACACACACACACACACACACACACACACAACACACACACACACACACACACACACACACACACCACACACAACACACACACACACACACACATACACACACACACACACACACACACAACACACACACACACACACACACACACAACACACACACACACACACACACACCTGCCCTTTCAAAAAAATGTCTTTTGGGGTAGTAAAAAAAAAAAGAGAGCTGAAGACAATAGAATCAATATGCATTCATACAGGCCAGGGCAAGCCAGGCTTTAAAATAAGCGAATCCTCGACAACAGAATGTCATGCATTGTCAGACATACCTTTGAAGTAGACATCGAAACAGAGGAAAGATAGCAAAGAGGAATGAAATAGACAACAATATGGCATTATATGCATGAGCATATCCCCAGTCACTCAACAGACGGACAATGTCACGGCATTGGTGAATCACTAACTGGAAACATCGGACCACATTGTCAAGCGGAAATAATGGCTGCTTTAAAAAAAAGTATTATTGTAATATTCAATATTGTAATATTCAACCCAACAATGGCTGGTTCTTACTGATAACCCTTGTGGATAGGTGTCATGGACATTTTTTAAAAACCAAAGTATGTTTGATTTTGCTTCCCGGGTGTAGCTGGAAAATAATGTAGGGGAAGACGGGGTAAAAAGCGCATGGGCGGGTAAGAAGCCCACCCCAATTATCTCATGAAATGAAGCAAATTTCAGTCTCATTTTGCCCATGAGACGAGCGTTAATGTCTAGCATTCGTCTCATGGGCAAATGTGACTGAAATGTTCTTTATTTCATGAGATAATTGGGGTGGGCTTCTTACCCGCCCATGCGCTTTTTACCCCGTCTTCCCCTACAAGTGGCCTTGTAATCAAGTAAAATTAAAAAGCGCATATTCGCGCGCGCGCGCGCGCGCGCGCGCGCGCGCGTGTGTGTGTGTGTGTGTGTGTGTGTGCAAAGCCAGTTTTTACGCTGTCGTCAAGAAATTAAACGATCGAATTGCGGAGTGTCACAGTCACAGAGGGCAACCGGAGATCATGGCGATGCCAAATATTTTGGTTCCACGTGTTTATTAGAATCCCCCTTCACTCCTCCACCACACCCCCTCAATTTTGAGAGACCCCTAATTCCCCTTCCACACCTTCTCCCCTTCTCCCCATTACTACCCCCCCCCCCCCCCCCTTTCCGTTCTCCTCCTTCCCCCATGTACTCAGTCACTTATCTGATATCTACACACATCCTGATACCCCCAGCAAAGATCTACAGGCGGCGGTGTCTCTCTTAGGTCGTACAAATAATAGACTTTACCCCCCCCCCCCCCCCCCCCCCCCTCTCTCTAAATTGAATAGGTATGATTTTCGCCACTCATTCACTTTCGTTTAGCTTTCTCCTCCGTTTTGACTCTTTGATGTTCTGTTGTTTTGTTCGTTCGTTGGTATTTGTGCCCTTTCCTCTCCACACAGCCCTAAGAGACAATGCACGGGGTGGTGCAATGCTGTCTGTCCCACATGGCTAAGGCCGGGAGGACGTCAAGCATTATTTTCCACTGCAATGCTGGGCGAGGAATGGAACGTTTATGACTTACATCCATTTACCCTCAATTGACTGCCAATTCTTTTGCCTTTCAAAGAGGTGACGTGGGGTCCGGAGAGTTGGGATGAGTGTAGGTGGTGGGGGATGGGATAGGCTAGTTGTGTTTTTGGTGGGTTTTTTTTTTGGGGGGGTATGTTTTTTTTTATTTTATTGTCTATCATTTTTTTATATTTGATCCGAAATACGTCAGCACTAACTTGAAAACATAAAGATTCGTCACATACACACACACACACACACACGCGCGCGCGCGCGCGCGCGCGCGCGCACGCACGCACGCACGCGCACGCACGCACGCACACGCGCGCACGCACGCACACGCACGCACACACACACACACACACACACACACACACACACACACACACACACACACACACACACACACACACACACATTATTATTATTTTAGAAACATTTTAATATCTTTTTTTTTTTAAAGATTCAAGTCAAATATGGAAAGCCATCAATATATTAACCAACAATCAAGTTTCCAAAAGTCAACAAATGATTAAAGACATATCTGCAGACCAATTAAATGAGCACTTTGCGAACATAACAGAAAAAGTAATATTGCAAGACAGCTCCAATGAATCTACATCTTTTGCCAAAGCTCTGCATACTTTGTCACACACGTTTTATCACCACTCGCTCTCTCTTTCTCTCTGTCTGTCTGTCCGTCTGTGTGTCTGTTTTTCTTCACACAACCCCCCCCCCCCCCACACACACACACCACACACACATGTTGTACTTTGTCTGTCTTTAAAACCTACACCCCCCCCCCCCCCACCTACCCCAGTCCCTGTCCCTTATAAGCTTCCTGTGACAAGGTGGCACGCGCACCCCCACTTTCTTATCTACAACCCCCCCCCCCTTTTTTTTCTACTCGGGGCACGTCACTTTAATTACAATTCGGGGACACTTCACAGAGTCGCGGATGCTTCGGCGCTATCTCTTTGAAGCCCGGTTTCCCTCCTTGTGGTCTAACTTGTGACACCCATAATCGCTGCCCTTTGAAGAGATCTTAACACTAGCGCCTGAGGCAGGATAGGAATGTTGACACGTGCCAGTGATGTAACAGGTGCATGAGCGTTCGTACTAATTTGCATAATATTATAGCGTCATCTCGTGACTTGTCGACTGCGTCTAACCAATCATAGGCCCTCGGGTGTTTAAAATTAAAGGGAGATGGGTAGTGGAAGAAAAGAGAAAAACGGCCTAAACATTCTCTCTCACAAGACCACCAAAACCTGGCTGAGCAACATTGCAGAATCAACCTCTCTCCCAGCCAGTCATATTAGCCCAACTCGTGAGTAAATAAGAAGGTTGTGTAAAATATTTAATTGGGATTTGTTTTTGTTTGATTCTATTTTTGATCTAGATCCTATGTTCCATGATGAATAAGGAGTAGATATGTTATTGAACAGAATTGGGAAACATGCTGTTCTAATTATGTGCACTTATTATTTGTGTGTGTGTCTTTGACTTTAACTCTTTTGGTACAAGAACCGGATTCTATGCCTACTAACCCTTTTGTATAATTTTAGTGGGAAGCCTCGTGGTTGCAACCTTGCACCTTATGAAAACATTCCTTTCCAAGAGTTGGATTGAGAGTGATGTTGGCTAGATCATAGATTTTGATCTAGCCGGTTACTGAATCATAGCAGTTGATTCCAGTACCCCTTTTATGTTTTACTGATTTCAGTTTGGTAACTGAAATTCAGGTTATTTGTTCTTAGTGCTATTGTACAAGGGCAGCCTTCTAGCCGGTTGGGATCCACTAATTCCCTGCCTGCTGAAGCCCCTTGTCTCTAAGCCA
>CM065706.1:19845337-19850337 GCA_017654935.2 Phymorhynchus buccinoides | reverse complement strand
AAGGAAGCAAGGAAAGAAAGAAAGAAAGTAAGAAAGAAGGAAGGAAGGAAGCAAGGAAAGAAAGAAAGTAAGAAAGAAGGAAGGAAGGAAGCAAGGAAAGAAAGAAAGAAAGTAAGAAAGAAGGAAGGAAGGAAGCAAGGAAAGAAAGAAAGTAAGAAAGAAGGAAGGAAGGAAGCAAGGAAAGAAAGAAAGAAAGTAAGAAAGAAGGAAGGAAGGAAGCAAGGAAAGAAAGAAAGTAAGAAAGAAGGAAGGAAGGAGCAAGTAAAGAAAGAAAGAAAGAAAGAAAGAAGAAAGCAAGGAAAGAAAGAAAGTAAAAAAGAAAGAAGAAGAAGATGAAGAATACCAATGTTAAGAGAGACAATAACAATCGTTCTTTTAATCGTTCTAGATTCTATATTTGTCAGGTTTTCCACACACACAAAAGACTATACATTCGACAAAAACTAACATTCTGACATATCATGATTGTTTCCTCCTTCCTTTCTTAGGCGTGTGTTTTCTCTGCTGGATTGCTTTGTGTTCTTTCGTTAAGCCTTGGCAACACATTGTACAGAAACTAACTTTTTGATATCCTGTCATGCTTCTTTTTTCTTTCTTTTCTTCCTTCTCTTTTCTGTATCCTTTCCCCGCTTTGTGTTTTAAGCAAAGTTTATTGACATAATGCATTGCAGTGTACACACATTATTTCATGAGCACAACAAGCTGTAAGATACATTTCCCCCTTTGGTTAGTTACTTTGTGTTCTTTATTCAAACATTAGTAATGCACGTGCATGATAACAATGCCAACAGGGAGTTGCACAATTGGACAGACACGCATTCTGGAAACGAAAGAAAGATTAATGCCAGCACAAATTAATGCTAGCGAATTGTAAGCGATTAGATTAACCTTGTCCGTGCAAATGCAGAGAATGCTAAACGATTAACCTTGCACATATGGGTCTTAATCTGCTCACGGTAGGCTGAGACTTAACTACGGTTTCATAGATGCGTGCAAGCAGAAATCTTGGCAGAGAGAGAGAGAGAGAGAGAGAGAGAGAGAGAGAGAGAGAGAGAGAGAGAGAGTCAAAGTCAAAAGTCAAAGTCAAAGTCAAAAATGGTTTAATTGTTAGGCCACTGGCCCATAACAATAACAATACAAGCAAAAACTTTAAGTAACATCTCGTGCATTCTGCCTTTCACTCAAACATTGACGTCTAACTGTTAAAGCTTTATGTATAAACGATGCTACTTTAGAGATTAGTTGAGAATTTTCGGAAGATAAGATTAGTGTTAACTTGAATAAAGATGGACAATTATAATATTTCTTTGGTATTAATTCCATTCTAATCTCGTTATATTTAGGACAAACAAAAAGAAAATGGACTTCGTTTTCTACTACAGTTACACAAAATGGACAAAATTTATCACCTTCATTGAATTTATATTGCAAAAAGTGTTTTTTAATGGGTGACATACCAATTCGAAACTTAGCCAAACACCTTCGCCAAGTTATGTTCTTGATGTTGTTCAAATAGCTTTTACAAGATATTGAATTACAAAATGTTGAATATATTTCAAAGAAGTCGTGACTTTCTAAAGCAGAATGCCAATCTTGACTGAAAGAATCAATAAGTCTCTGTTTAAACACAGAAATAAACAATTTTATATTTCCCACTCCCTGCGCTTCCCAAACAAACCCAAAACCATATCTGTATAGAACATTGCGTACACGACATGCCCATGTAACATAATTTGGCCTCTGTAAACAAAGTAACATGTTATAACTTTTCTTCGGGTATCTGTCCTCATCCATGTTCACTATTCTTAGCCAGAATTTCACACATTTTGTATAGGTATTAACAAAGAGAGGGTATCTTCCTGTTTCACTATAAATCAATTGCCTTGGTGAGAGAGAGAGAGAGAGAAGCGGAAGCGGAAGCGGAAGCGGAAGTTTAATCAGATAGGCCACAGCCCCTTCTGATGGGGTTACAAAACATCATGAATACAAAAGACAATAAACAATAGATACAAAAGTAATGCAATATTCAATAACATTACACTGATGATAAGGAGTAAACAAAGCGAATTTAGCTAAGTAATATACTACGCAGCTTGAAGGCTTTTTAAACGTATAAACAAATTTTCTTAAGCAACATTTCATTCTGATTCGCTAATAACAATGTAACATTAAACAAACATGGGTTTCTAGAATATTTTCTTGGTAACAAATTATCTCGCAGATCTCTATAAGCTGGACAACAAAGCAAGAAGTGTTTTTCATCCTCTTTAGCAGATTTACATAATGGACACATCATAGACTCTTCGTCAACATTTCTATAACGAAGTTTATGAGATAACATATCCGAAATTCCAAACCTTAACTTAGTTAACTGATTTTTTAAATGTCTATCAATATCAAGTAGCAAATATGCTTCACAGTCCCATGAAGATTTAAATGAACTGTAAAAGGAAAATCTGTCGCTAGTAAATACATGATCCTCCCACCCTTGCCATCTATTATCAATTAGTCGTTGGCGAAGTTCTTTCAGAAAAAACGTTAATATCCCCTACTCCTTGATTTATCCAGACAAAACCAAACCCATTTTTATACAGAAAGTCACGAATATCTGAAACCCAACACTGTTTACCTTTTTCTTCTAAACGTAATAGCATTTTGTAGGCTTTGTGTGGTAATCTACTATCATTCATGCTTAAGATTTTCAGCCAATATTTAATGCATCGTAAATGAGAATTAATGTATATAGGATATCGTCCAGTGTCCCCATAAACAAGGTCGTTTGGCGTTCTAGGCTGAACCCCTAAACATTTCTTTAAAGCAAATAAATGAACATTTTCTATTAATATTACAGACTTACCCAAACCCCACAACTCAGCACCATATTGAACAATTGGCTGAACTTGGGCGTCAAACAATTTGAGAAATACTGACAAAGATTTATTCTTAAGCATGTATAATTTCTTCAGAATACACAATAAAGCACGCTTACCTCTACTTGCAAGGTCCTGACACGCTGCTGAGGAACTAAGACGAGTAGTAAAAAAGATACCAAGATATTTATAACAATTCACAATCTCCATTTCCCTTCCATTCAAAAACCACCTTTCCCTGGACGATAAATACCCCCCCCCCCCTTTCTAAACACTACAATGCTACTTTTTTCATATTAATTTTTAGTTGTAACTTGTTTGCCATAGCATTAAGATTATTTATCTGGGTTTGGAGGCCAACTGGTGTTTCAGACAATAAAGCTATATCATCGGCAAGTAACAAAATAAATAATTCTAGAATGTCAGGCGATAACACTGCACCGTGTCTACCCTTATCGATAATTTCTTGGGCTAGTTCATTTATAAACAATGAAAACAGCACAGGGCTGCATGCGTCACCTTGTTTCACACCCTGAGTACATAAGACATAATCTGTAAATTCATTGCCAGATCTTATTTTAGCTTTAACATTAGAATACATACTTTTAACACATTGAAATAACTTACCTTTAATACCGTTCTTTTTTAGAACAGGCCAGAGCAGTTTCCTTGAAATAGAGTCAAAAGCTTTCTCAAAATCAATGAAAGCTACGTAAAGTTTACGGTTTAATGAGAATTGCTTTTGAATAATTGCTAACAATGTAAACATATGGTCCACTGTCGAGTAATTCTTCTTAAATCCAGCTTGATAATCTCCTGTAATATTAAACTTTTCTACCCATGCCTGCAATCTGCTATTTATAATACAACTATACAACTTACTACTAATATCACAAAGTGACACACCTCTATAGTTACCAGGATCATTAATATTACCCTTTTTAAACAGCGGTACAATAATTGATTCCGTCCAGCTCTTTGGATAAATACCTCTATCAAACAGTGCATTAAAAAAACTGACAAAAAAATCAATAATACTCTCACCACCATTTTTAAACATTTCGCCAATCAAACCGTCTGGACCAGCAGACTTACCATTTTTTTAATTTCCTTATTGCAGACACAACTTCTTCTTTAGAAATAGGATCGTTCAACCAGGTGTTGTCATCTTCTGTTTCCATATTATTAATATATTCTATTTCAACTATGCTGTCATCATCTTTTTCAAGTAAGCCTTTAAAATGTTCATACCATTCATCAATAGAAATTGTATTATGAGCACGAGTTGTTTTGGATGGAATTTTATGAACATTGCGCCAGAAATCATTTGGGACGTTAACAGACTTAATAAGGTTGTTAAGCAAACGAGAATTATGATCTGTTTCTTTCTTTTCTAATAACATTTTATATTCTCTTCTAGCTTTACAAAAATCAAATCTATCATTCTTGTCTAAAGTTTTACGAAAATATCTCAACAATCTCTTAGTCGAGCTTTTTGTCATTCGACATTCAGCGTCAAACCATGCATCATCCCGAGACCCATTATCCACCCTGATCTTTTTTTTTCATACACTCACTCTGCTTCATGATACAATTATCAAATACATTTAATGCCAAATTAATATCAGCATCTATAAAGTTAATGGCTGATTTCAATAATAATGTCACATCCTGACTGTTCATCAGATTACGAAACACATCAGCATGTTCTTCCTGCCAAACAAACTTTTCAACATATTTCTTCTCAGTAGCATTATCTACATGCATATTACATTTAGCACCTTTCTCCAAGTTAACATGGAATTCTAGAGGCATATGGTCTGACTCAATACGTTCTTGTACATATAGATAGCTAACTGGCTGAATGGAAGAATATAGGTCTGTGGAAGCCACAAAATAGTCATTGACACTATTTCCAGCATCAGATATATAAGTATAACGACCTACACGATCCCCATTGCACACACCATTCAAAATGCATAACTGTAGAGTTGTACACATGTTAAGCAAACATTTTCCGTACGTATTCACTACTTTGTCTTCAGATTCCCTATGAGTAGTATACAAATCATTTTTTAAAGCACAGTTATAAGCAACATTATCATCATGCATTTCCTGACCAACATTAGA
>CM065706.1:19832837-19837837 GCA_017654935.2 Phymorhynchus buccinoides | reverse complement strand
TCTCTCTCTCTCTCTCCTCCTTCTCTCTCTCTCTCTCTCTCTCTCTCTCTCTCTCTCTCTCTCCCTCTCTCTCTCCCTCACTGCGTGACTTTGTCATAGGAGCGTGTGTATATTCCCTATGTGTGGAGACTAGTAGCAGCAGTCAGACAGCAGACGGTCACACTCAGTCACAGCACTCTGGGTCGTCGGGGACTCTTTGAACTGTCTCTTCTGCCTGGATTGGTTCTCAGATGCCTGTCACCACCACCACCTCCCCTCCGCCGCCCTCTTTCCTCCCCTCCCCTCCATGCTCATCGTTCACCCACTTACCCCGTTCCATCCCCACGCCTACACCCCCTCCCTCTATTGACCCTTTCTTCATAATCATTCTCCTCTATTCTCTTCTGCCCTACCCCCCCCCCCCCCCTATTGACCGCTAGAGTATGGTATCAAAATAATATGGTATTTTACTTTTTGTGTGTGCGTATAATACTACTCAGTTCCTAGTTCTGAAAGAACAGGTGAACTTTGCGACCAGAATAGGAGAACAATGCGACAAGAACCTTGCGACCAGAATGCGACAGCTTTGCCACTGGAATAGGAAAACATTGAGACCTATGATAGAAGAGCTTTGCCACTGGGATAGGAAAACATTGAGACCTATGATAGAACAGCTTTGCCATTGGAATAGGAAAACATTGAGACCTATGATAGAAGAGCTTTGCCACTGGAATAGGAAAACATTGAGACCTATGATAGAACAGCTTTGCCAGTGGAATAGGAAAACATTGAGACCTATGATAGAACAGCTTTGCCACTGGAATAGGAAAACATTGAGACCTATGATAGAAGAGCTTTGCCACTGGAATAGGAAAACATTGAGACCTATGATAGAAGAGCTTTGCCACTGGAATAGGAAAACATTGAGACCTATGATAGAACAGCTTTGCCACTGGAATAGGAAAACATTGAGACCTATGATAGAAGAGCTTTGCCACTGGAATAGGAAAACATTGAGACCTATGATAGAACAGCTTTGCCACTGGAATAGGAAAACATTGAGACCTATGATAGAAGAGCTTTGCCACTGGAATAGGAAAACATTGAGACCTATGATAGAAGAGCTTTGCCACTGGAATAGGAAAACATTGAGACCTATGATAGAACAGCTTTGCCACTGGAATAGGAAAACATTGAGACCTATGATAGAAGAGCTTTGCCACTGGAATAGGAAAACATTGAGACATATGATAGAAGAGCTTTGCCACTGGAATAGGAAAACATTGAGACCTATGATAGAAGAGCTTTGCCACTGGAATAGGAAAACATTGAGACCTATGATAGAAGAGCTTTGCCACTGGAATAGGAAAACATTGAGACCTATGATAGAAGAGCTTTGCCACTGGAATAGGAAAACATTGAGACCTATGATAGAAGAGCTTTGCCACTGGAATAGGAAAACATTGAGACCTATGATAGAAGAGCTTTGCCACTGGAATAGGAAAACATTGAGACCTATGATAGAAGAGCTTTGCCACTGGAATAGGAAAACATTGAGACCTATGATAGAAGAGCTTTGCCACTGGAATAGGAAAACATTGAGACCTATGATAGAAGAGCTTTGCCACTGGAATAGGAAAACATTGAGACCTATGATAGAAGAGCTTTGCCACTGGAATAGGAAAACATTGAGACCTATGATAGAAGAGCTTTGCCACTGGAATAGGAAAACATTGAGACCTATGATAGAAGAGCTTTGCCACTGGAATAGGAAAACATTGAGACCTATGATAGAAGAGCTTTGCCACTGGGATAGGAAAACATTGAGACCTATGATAGAACAGCTTTGCCACTGGAATAGGAAAACATTGAGACCTATGATAGAAGAGCTTTGCCACTGGGATAGGAAAACATTGAGACCTATGATAGAACAGCTTTGCCACTGGAATAGGAAAACATTGAGACCTATGATAGAAGAGCTTTGCCACTGGAATAGGAAAACATTGAGACCTATGATAGAAGAGCTTTGCCACTGGGATAGGAAAACATTGAGACCTATGATAGAAGAGCTTTGCCACTGGAATAGGAAAACATTGAGACCTATGATAGAAGAGCTTTGCCACTGGGATAGGAAAACATTGAGACCTATGATAGAACAGCTTTGCCACTGGGATAGGAAAACATTGAGACCTATGATAGAAGAGCTTTGCCACTGGAATAGGAAAACATTGAGACCTATGATAGAAGAGCTTTGCCACTGGAATAGGAAAACATTGAGACCTATGATAGAACAGCTTTGCCACTGGAATAGGAAAACATTGAGACCTATGATAGAACAGCTTTGCCAGTGGAATAGGAAAACATTGAGACCTATGATAGAACAGCTTTGCCACTGGGATAGGAAAACATTGAGACCTATGATAGAAGAGCTTTGCCAGTGGAATAGGAAAACATTGAGACCTATGATAGAAGAGCTTTGCCACTGGAATAGGAAAACATTGAGACCTATGATAGAACAGCTTTGCCACTGGAATAGGAAAACATTGAGACCTATGATAGAAGAGCTTTGCCACTGGAATAGGAAAACATTGAGACCTATGATAGAAGAGCTTTGCCACTGGAATAGGAAAACATTGAGACCTATGATAGAAGAGCTTTGCCACTGGAATAGGAAAACATTGAGACCTATGATAGAACAGCTTTGCCAGTGGAATAGGAAAACATTGAGACCTATGATAGAACAGCTTTGCCAGTGGAATAGGAAAACATTGAGACCTATGATAGAACAGCTTTGCCACTGGGATAGGAAAACATTGAGACCTATGATAGAAGAGCTTTGCCACTGGAATAGGAAAACATTGAGACCTATGATAGAAGAGCTTTGCCACTGGAATAGGAAAACATTGAGACCTATGATAGAACAGCTTTGCCAGTGGAATAGGAAAACATTGAGACCTATGATAGAAGAGCTTTGCCACTGGGATAGGAAAACATTGAGACCTATGATAGAACAGCTTTGCCAGTGGAATAGGAAAACATTGAGACCTATGATAGAAGAGCTTTGCCACTGGAATAGGAAAACATTGAGACCTATGATAGAAGAGCTTTGCCACTGGAATAGGAAAACATTGAGACCTATGATAGAAGAGCTTTGCCACTGGGATAGGAAAACATTGAGACATATGATAGAAGAGCTTTGCCACTGGAATAGGAAAACATTGAGACCTATGATAGAAGAGCTTTGCCACTGGGATAGGAAAACATTGAGACCTATGATAGAAGAGCTTTGCCACTGGAATAGGAAAACATTGAGACCTATGATAGAACAGCTTTGCCACTGGGATAGGAAAACATTGAGACCTATGATAGAACAGCTTTGCCACTGGGATAGGAAAACATTGAGACCTATGATAGAACAGCTTTGCCACTGGGATAGGAAAACATTGAGACCTATGATAGAAGAGCTTTGCCACTGGGATAGGAAAACATTGAGACCTATGATAGAAGAGCTTTGCCACTGGAATAGGAAAACATTGAGACCTATGATAGAACAGCTTTGCCACTGGAATAGGAAAACATTGAGACCTATGATAGAAGAGCTTTGCCACTGGAATAGGAAAACATTGAGACCTATGATAGAACAGCTTTGCCACTGGAATAGGAAAACATTGAGACCTATGATAGAACAGCTTTGCCAGTGGAATAGGAAAACATTGAGACCTATGATAGAACAGCTTTGCCACTGGGATAGGAAAACATTGAGACCTATGATAGAAGAGCTTTGCCAGTGGAATAGGAAAACATTGAGACCTATGATAGAAGAGCTTTGCCACTGGAATAGGAAAACATTGAGACCTATGATAGAAGAGCTTTGCCAGTGGAATAGGAAAACATTGAGACCTATGATAGAAGAGCTTTGCCACTGGAATAGGAAAACATTGAGACCTATGATAGAAGAGCTTTGCCACTGGAATAGGAAAACATTGAGACCTATGATAGAAGAGCTTTGCCACTGGGATAGGAAAACATTGAGACCTATGATAGAAGAGCTTTGCCACTGGGATAGGAAAACATTGAGACCTATGATAGAACAGCTTTGCCACTGGAATAGGAAAACATTGAGACCTATGATAGAAGAGCTTTGCCACTGGGATAGGAAAACATTGAGACCTATGATAGAAGAGCTTTGCCACTGGAATAGGAAAACATTGAGACCTATGATAGAAGAGCTTTGCCACTGGAATAGGAAAACATTGAGACCTATGATAGAAGAGCTTTGCCACTGGAATAGGAAAACATTGAGACCTATGATAGAAGAGCTTTGCCACTGGAATAGGAAAACATTGAGACATATGATAGAAGAGCTTTGCCACTGGAATAGGAAAACATTGAGACATATGATAGAAGAGCTTTGCCACTGGAATAGGAAAACATTGAGACCTATGATAGAACAGCTTTGCCACTGGAATAGGAAAACATTGAGACCTATGATAGAACAGCTTTGCCAGTGGAATAGGAAAACATTGAGACCTATGATAGAACAGCTTTGCCACTGGGATAGGAAAACATTGAGACCTATGATAGAACAGCTTTGCCACTGGGATAGGAAAACATTGAGACCTATGATAGAAGAGCTTTGCCACTGGAATAGGAAAACATTGAGACCTATGATAGAAGAGCTTTGCCACTGGGATAGGAAAACATTGAGACCTATGATAGAAGAGCTTTGCCACTGGGATAGGAAAACATTGAGACCTATGATAGAAGAGCTTTGCCAGTGGAATAGGAAAACATTGAGACCTATGATAGAAGAGCTTTGCCACTGGGATAGGAAAACATTGAGACCTATGATAGAAGAGCTTTGCCAGTGGAATAGGAAAACATTGAGACCTATGATAGAAGAGCTTTGCCACTGGGATAGGAAAACATTGAGACCTATGATAGAACAGCTTTGCCACTGGAATAGGAAAACATTGAGACCTATGATAGAAGAGCTTTGCCACTGGAATAGGAAAACATTG
>CM065706.1:19807837-19820337 GCA_017654935.2 Phymorhynchus buccinoides | reverse complement strand
TATTGTGAGTGCGGTAACTTTTGACCTTTCGTAAAGAAATGATAAAGTTTGTTTGAATTGATGTACGGCTGATATAGATTGGGGTACGTTCTGAATCTCTCTCTCTCTCTTGCCTCCTCTCTCCTCTCTCAGAAGAATCCTGCTTCTCGATGCTCCCCGTCTGCACCACCCCTCAACTCTCTGACTCGGTCCCAGTCCAGATCGCATCTTCTCATCTTCTCGCAAGCACCTCCTCTATCTCAACACAAAACAAGATCGCCTCAATCCCACTCTTCTCTCTCTCCAGATATTCCTGCGTGGACTCTCAATCTCCATTCTCTTTATCATCTCTCCCTCCTCTCTTCTCCCTCACCTCCCTCTCTCTCCCCAGCTCTTCTCATGCTCTCCTCTCCCTCTCGGTCATCTCTCATCTCGCATCGCTCTCATCTCTCTCTCCTCTCTCTCATCCTTCTCCTCTCTCTCTCTCATCTTTTCTTCCTTTTTTTTTTCCTTTTCTCTCTCCTCTCTAATAATCTAATTCGTTCTACTCTCTTTCCGTCTCTCTATCTCGTCGTCAGCCCTCGTCATATCTCTCTGCTCTCTCTCGTCTCCGGGGTCATCTCATCTCTTCCTCTCTAATCACTCTCCATCCCCCAAGTCTTCTCATCATTCGCCTCTCCTCTCCCCCCCGCTCTCCTCGTCTCTCGCTCACACGTCCTTCTCTCTCTCTCTCTCTCCTCCTCCTCTCTCTCTCTCTCTCTCTCCTCTCTCTCTCCCTCTCTCTCCATCGCTCTCTCTCTCCCTCTTTCATTCTCACCTCTCTCTCTCTCTCTCTCTCCACATGAAATATAGTCTTTCTTCTTTCATCTCTCCACACTTCACTTTCTTTCTTTTCTCCCCCACTGAGAATTTTGTAATTCAGCCCACGATTGTACTTCTCTTCTCCCGTCTCTGGGGGAATTTGAAATTGTTACAGGACAACTTCCAATTGGAGTTGGTCCCACCTATGTTTCCAAATGAAATTCCAATTGGACGATCCCCCGGGGAAACTCCAATCCAATATAAATTGGACTTTTATTCGGGGGAATTTGAAATTCCCTCGAATTGGAGATTCATCCATCACATATATAATATGTACAACAGCAATAATTATAATGGCACTATGCCATTGCCATTCTATTCCTTACTAGTACTGACATACTCCCCTCACCCCCCCCTTTCCCATCCCCAACCCCGGCCGCCCCCTCGCATTTCTCTTTACTAACCGTCTGCTTCTTTTTTCTTTTCCACCC
The DNA here is from genome assembly GCA_017654935.2 of Phymorhynchus buccinoides. Classification (NCBI taxonomy): domain Eukaryota; kingdom Metazoa; phylum Mollusca; class Gastropoda; order Neogastropoda; family Raphitomidae; genus Phymorhynchus; species Phymorhynchus buccinoides. The sequence continues at coordinate 19,819,066 of CM065706.1, read as the reverse complement.
CCACCTTCCACACCCCTATCAACCAACACCACACACGATACAGACCACACACAGACTGCACACAGAGCACAAACACACACACACACATACACACACACCACACCACACCACAGCACACAACACACACACACACACACAGACAGACATACACACCACACACACACACATAACACACACACACAACAAAAACACATTCACACAGACACACAACGCACTAACCACACACGACGACGCAACACACAGACACACACACACAACAGACACACACCCACAGCCACACACACACACAACACACACACCCACACAGACACACACACACACACACACACACACAGACACACACACAGCACGCAGAACACGCACACACACACACACACACAACACAGGCACACACACAACCAACCAACACACTCTCTCTCAACACACACACACACACCACACACACAAGCACACACCACACACACACCACACATACACACGCACACACTCACTTACACACACACACGACACACATTCACACCCACACACACACACACACAACAACAACACTACACCACACACCACCACCACCACAACACAGCACACCACAGCAGCACACACAACACCACAACACACACACACATTATATATATACAATCACACACACACGACCCACACACACACAAACACACACAACACCCAAAACACACACACCCGAGACACACACACAAACACCACATTATTAGTGTTGTCGCTCGGATCATTGTCCATTTTCTACTTATTTTTCTAAGAGCCCCCCCTACACAGAAAACCCCCACACTCCTCCGCCCAACCTTGAGCTTTAGTCACCCCTCTCATGTTAACGACCCTCAATCTCAATCTGTGCTTCTTTATGCTAGATGACCTTGGCGACCCCTATCCGTTTCCCTACAATGGCACAATGTGGCCTTCTTAGTGAACATTTTCAATGCAAAAAATAAAATGTATTGAGGGGGGTGGGGGGGTGACCAAAGTACAGGATAGACATCCTCCCACCGCCTCGACCGAGGCCTCGCACCGCCACACTTCCTCTCCGTGCCCATGCACGACACTCCCACCTTACTTGTCTTCCATTCCTACTGCCTCCCCTTCCCTACCCTGACCCCCCTTATCACGCTTCTTCCTTGTCTTCCATTCCTACTGCCTCCCCTTCCCTATCCTGACCCCCCTTATCACGCTTCTTCCTGGTCTTCCATTCCTACTGCCTCCCCTTCCCTACCCTGACCCCCCTTATCACGCTTCTTCCTTGTCTTCCATTCCTACTGCCTCCCCTTCCCTACCCTGACCCCCCTTATCACGCTTCTTCCTTGTCTTCCATTCCTACTGCCTCCCCTTCCCTACCCTGACCCCCCTTATCACGCTTCTTCCTTGTCTTCCATTCCTACTGCATTCCCTACCCTGACCCCCCTTATCACGCTTCTTCCCTTCCATTCCTACTGCCTCCCCTTCCCTACCCTGACCCCCCTTATCACGCTTCTTCCTTGTCTTCCATTCCTACTGCTGCCGCTTCCCTATACTCTGACTCCCCGTGTCCTACCTACCCTGACCCCCCTTATCACCTCCCCTTCCCTACCTTGTCTTCCCTTCCTTCTGCCTGGTCTTCCATTCCTACTGCCTCCCCTTCCCTACCCTGACCCCCCTTATCACGCTTCTTCCTTGTCTTCCATTCCTACTGCCTCCCCTTCCCTATCCCCTTTCCCCACCCTAATTCCCTGACCCCCCTTATGACCCCCCTTATCCCGCTTCTTCCTTGTCTTCCATTCCTACTGCCTCTCCCTATCCTGACTGGCCTCCCTTCTTCCTTGTCTTCCACCCTGACCCCCTTCCCTACCCTGACCCCCCTTATCACGCTTCTTCCTTGTCTTCCATTCCTACTGTCTTCCCTTCCCTATCCTGACCCCCCTTATCACGCACTTCCTGACTTCCCTTCCTACTGCCCCCCTTCCCTACCCTGACCCCCCTTATCACGCTTCTTCCTTGTCTTCCTTTTTTACTGCATTCCTTACTATACTGTCCCCCCTTTTCCCGCTTGCCCATATCCTGACATTCCTACCCCCCCTTCCCTATCACTGACGGCTTCTTTTTCTTTCGAGTCTTCATTATCATCCCCCCCCCTCAAATTTTTTTGCATTCAAAAGTTTCACACTGAGAAGCAACAGTCCTGGGAGATCAGCCTAGGATTATGCTAGACAACATCCTGGCCTTTTTATTTTTAGAGGTAGGAGTCAGCAGGGCTAAGACGTTGATTTTGATAATAGAGGGTGGTAGATTAAGATTGTAAGATTAAAAAATTATAGCCCCCGCTCAACCGACCCACCCCAGGTAAGGCCATGTGGTGTTTTCACAGAGTCTGCTGTCACCTGAGGCGACGTTAGATCATGGTTATTATTAAGCCCTTTGACTGAATAAGTCTGTCTGTCACAGAAGTGGACTTTTAGATTGAGGGTGGTAAACATGAAAGTAGGGTGTGTGAGACTAAAGTACAAGATTGCTCATAGCTCTCTCCTCAGTCTCCCTCTCGACTCCCTGTACCTTTTCTCACCCTTACCTTATGTCAATGTCTGTCTGTCTGTTTTGTCTTGTCTCTACCCCCCCCACTCTCTTAATTCTACCCCCATTCGCCCCCTCCCCCACCCAATCTCTCTAGCCCCACCCCAGACCACCCCTCTTCTCTAAGCACTACTTCTCTATTCTCTCTCTGAGTCGTCTGGTGTTTTCACAGAGTCTGTTAGGCTGTCACGGTTATATCTGAGGGGTAATAAGCGTCGTGGCCGAGCTGTGGTAGCATCATAGGTTCCATTATTAAGCTCTCCCATCCCGCCAGAATAGTATCTGCCCCCTTGGTATCTTCATATCGGAAACGAACCGTCTGTCTGAGTTACACTCGTTGGAATCATGATTATGCCCCCCTTTGCCCTGGGAGTCTCTGTCTGTCGGTCTGTCTGTCTGCCTGTCTCTCTGTCTGTCCACGCTGTCCCTCTTCTTTCTCTCTCTCTAAACTAGTCTGTCGCTCTTTCTAGCAGTCTCTTCTCCTCTGCTCAGAAGAGGGCAAGATAGACTTCAGTGGTCTTCTATCGTTGTCTCTGTGTCTCTGTCTGTCAATCTCTCTCTGACTCTCTGTCTCTATTTCTGTCACTATTTATGTCCTTCTGTCAGTCTGTCTAGCTGTCTGTCTGTCACTGTGTCGCCTTTGCTGTCTATACTGTTCAGAAAAAGAAGCACAACAGTGTTCAGAAAGGCTGCACTGTAATACCACAGATCCTGCTGAGTCTGGAAGTCACGCACTGGACAGGTACTCACTATACAGCTACACGCCCCTGTTAAAGCCCAAAATGTAACAACTGCCCACAAATGTAGCAATTGCCCCAAATGTTACAACTGCCCCAAATGTAAAAATTGCCCCAAATGTTACAACTGCCCCAAATGTAAAAATTGCCCCAAATGTTACAACTGCCCCAAATGTTACAACTGCCCCAAATGTTACAACTGCCCCAAATGTAGCAATTGCCCCAAATGTTACAACTGCCCCAAATGCTACAACTGCCCCAAATGTTACAATTGCCCCAAATGTAACAATTGCCCCAAATGTAACAATTGCCCAAAATGCAACAATTGCCCCAAATGTAGCAATTTCCCCAAATGTAACAATTGCCCAAAATGCAACAATTGCCCAAAATGTAACAATTGCCCAAAATGTAACAATTGCCCAAAATGTAACAATTGCCCAAAATGTAACAATTGCCCAAATGTAACAACTGTTAATAGCGAGATTGAAATCATAATTAGCCACATTCATATAGTAAAAAGCCAACTGTCGGTCCGTCCGTGTGTGTGTGTTGTGTGTGGTTGTGTGTGTGTGTGTGTGTGTGTGTGTGTGTGTGTGTGTGTGTGTTGATGAAAAACACAAAACGGCCTTATAACTCCGAAGTTTTTCGACCGAATCGCTTCAAATTTTGCTGTGAGCCCTAACGGGGCGATGGAAACGGCAACCGAGGCGGCCGTGTCATTTGCTCGGTTTAGCAAATGCGCGAAACGCGTATCCACCGCCCTCTCGGCGCCCGTATCTCCGGCGTTTCTGGGCGATTGCCTTCGAATTTGGCAGATAGAGACCTGGGCCGGTGACTATCCGTGTGCCAAACCGGAAGCGGATCGGTTCAGAAACGCGCGCGCTATACACCGCTTCACCTTTTCACGAATAACTCCGCCCTTTCTTAACCGAATCGCCTCAAATTTTGCTGTCAGGCTTGCTATGACCCGGGCAAAGAATGGCAGGAAATGTGAACAGCATCCGTTCATAAATGCGCGCGATATCCACTATAAACTAATTAGGCGAAACCATCCCTCCAGAATAGTATCTGCCCCCTCTGCTATGGGCATGGCAGTCACACGTGTCGGAAACGACAGACAGGCCACAACATGGGTGGGGTACTAAAGTGTTGTGGGGGGGGGGGGGGGCTGAGATTATTAGGCTCGTTGGAATAATGATTTATGTTTAGCACTGCACACCCCTTTGTTCAATACTGCCATGTACCAGGGGCGACAGTTTGAAAAAATAGTTTCTTCGTACATATGATAAATCGTAAAAGCCACATAGTCGGACAAAGATCAGCATCGCGTATTCCCTCACCCAACCTACAACCCCCCACCCCCGCCCCCCCTCTACTTCACCCGCTTTCCTGCCCCCCCCCCACCCCCCTCAACTCTGCTTCTTCACAAAATAGTTAGTCTCCTCCTCCCCTCCTTTGACGCATTCTATAAAGCACACTGACCCACGCTATTAAATCCCTTGGGTTTTTTTCTGCCCCCTGTGACCCCATACAAATGCCCCCATTTCAAATTTAGGCGCTCATTCGCATGAGTTTTCCGCTTTTTTGCCATTTGATGCCCCCCCAAGACAAGATTTTGTACCAGCTATAATAGGGAAAACACGTAAAACGCGTGATTTTGACCCGTGATCTGGTGGGTAACAATATGGCTAGTGACCTCGACATCTACTAGTTCTTCACTATATGCACTTTCACTTTGTATGTCTACTCCTCCCCCTCCCCAAGCTCCCCCAAATCCTTTCTAGAGACATTTTTTTCATTCCATGCTAGACTAGTGACCTTGATATATAGTTTCTATTCTTCATGATAAGTACTGATACTCTTTCTCCTTTTCATATCCCCTCCACCCCCCACCCATCATTACATCATCACACTCTCACCACACCATCATAATCACTCACCACTTTTCCTCTACGTCTTCCATGCTCCTTGGCAGTACTCCTCATGGGTTAATCACCTCACCACCACCATGATAATCATCACCATCCTTTAGTAGTCCCCTAGTTTTTAGTCAGCAGCCTCAGCAGCATCCCAGTATCTGTAGATCACTGTGTCGCCTTTGCTGTCTATACTGTTCAGAAAAAGTAAGCACAACAGTGTTCAGAAAGGCTGCACTGTAATACCACAGATCAGCCAGCACCAGTCTGGAAGTCACGCATCTGGACCTAGGTACTCACTATACAGCTCTTTGCTACGCCCCTGTTAAACCAGCATCATAACCAGTAACCATGTTTCACCTTTGCTCCTCCTCCAGGGCCTCCTCAACTCATGTAGCAATTGCCACCCAAATGTTCACAACTTGCCCCAAATGCTCGGGGGGGGGGGGGTGCCCCAAATGTTCATCAATTGCCACCAAATGTAACAATCCTTTTCCCAAAATGCCAACAATTGCCCAAAATGTGCATGTTACAGGCATCTGCCCAAAATGTTACAGTGGAGGCAGGCAGGATGTGCCTCCAAGAATCTAGACAATCTCATCATCATGCCCAACCATGTCATCACAATGGCCGCCATCCTTTTCCTCCTACGAAGCACCTGCCCCCTGACTGATCAGGTCATCATCTTCCTCTCACAACCACCATCATAATCATTGCCCCAAATGTCTCCTACCAATTGCCCAAAATGCAACAACTCTTGCCCACAAATGTAATCATACACCACAATTTCCCCAAATGTAGCATCCCCTCGCCCCAAATGTATCAACATCACATTCACCACCACAGATCATAATCATCAATCCTTCACCTCATACGTCTCCTCCTCCACATTTCACACAATCATCATCATCAACCATCATCATCACAACACTGTAACAATTTGCCTATTGGCCTCCTCCTCAGTGAATCCTGGTATGATCATCAAAATGATTGACACTGATTCACCTGCACGATCATAATTGTCAACATCCTGTTGGGTCCTACGTCTGATTGATAGTCATTGATTAGCCTCATCATTCATGATCACTCTGATTGATCACCATCATAATGTCACGTCCGTTTCCTCCTACGTCTGTAATTGTGTGTGTGTCATGTGTGACATCATCACAGAGTGTGTGTGTGTGTGTGTTTGCCTGTGTGACAGTGTGTGTGTGAAACACAAAACGTCATCATCATTATAACTCCTTGCCGTTTTGAATAATTGATCCGTGATGATCACTTCAAATTTGCTCGTGAGCCCTAACGGGGGCTCTCACCGCAACGGCATAATCGAGTGTAAGGCCGTGTTGATTTCTCTTCTCCTCTTCCTCATCATATCACTCTCGAAACGCGGCATATCCGTCGGCCTCTACGTCTCCTCCCTCTATCTCCGGCGTCTTCTGGCCCGATCATGCCTCTCGATTTGGCAGGAAGATGACCGGCGATCGTTGACTATCCTCGTGTGCCAAACCGAAAGCGAATCAGTTCAGAAACGCGCGCGCTATACGCCGCTTTCGACCTTTTCACGAATTGCTACGTCCGTTTCCTCCTCCTCCCCTCCTTTCATCGATAATCATCACCATCCTGTTCAACTCCGCGTTCTCCCGGCCGTTTCCTCACAACATCATCACTTCACCACCGAATCGCCTCAAATCATTTCTGTCAGGTCCTCCTGCTCCTCCTCCCGGGCATCATCAGCATCATCACCACACCATCTGTCCTCGAACAGCATCCTTTTTCCTCCTACTACGTCCTCTCTCCTCCTCTCATATCCTCACCAATCATCACCAGTTTCACCTCATACTAGGCCAAACGTCATCCTGTCCAAACCGTGCTCCTTCCTCCTCATCATCATCATCTCTTCACCACCACTCATCTCGTCACCATCATTTTCCTCCTCATCCTTCATCATCATCATCCTTTCTCTGGGGTCGACGAGTAGTCCTCCTCCTCTCTCCTCCTATGGGTGGTCACTCCTAGGGGGTGGGTCGGGTGAGTCAGTCAGGCGAGAGACGCTCCTCCTGGTGGGGGGGGACATCATTAGTGGAGACCACCATCATAATCATCACCATCACCTCCTACGTATCCTTCCTATTCATCATCATTCATCAACTCTCACCACCACCATCATAATCATCACCATCCTTTTCCTCCTACGTCTCCTCCTCATCCTCCTCCTCCTCCTCATCATCATCATCACTCTCACCACCACCATCATAATCATCAACATCCTTTTCCTCCTAAGTCTCCTCCTCCTCCTCCTCCTCCTCCTCCTCATCATCATCATCATCACTCTCACCACCACCATCATAATCATCACCATCCTTTTCCTCCTACGTCGTCCTCCTCCTCCTCCTCCTCCTCCTCATTCATCATCACTCACACCACCACCATCATAATCATCACCATCCCTTTTCCTCCTCCTTCTCCTCCTCCTCCTCCTCCTCATCATCATCATCATCACTCACCACCACCATCATAATCATCACCATCCTTTTCCTCCTACGTCTCTCCTCCTCCTCCTCCTCATCCTCCTCCATCATCATCACTCTCACCACCACCATCATAATCATCACCATCCTTTTCCTCCTACGTCTCCTCCTCCTCCTCCTCCTCCTCATCATCATCATCACTCTCACCACCACCCCATCATAATCATCACCATCATCATCACTACAGTCATCATCTTCACCACCAATCATAATCATCACCATCCTTTTCCTCCTTCGTCCTCCTCCTCCTCCTCCTCCTCCTCCTCATCATCATCATCACTCTCACCACCACCATCATAATCATCACCATCCTTTCCTCCTCCTACGTCCTCCTCCTCCTCCTCCTCATCATCATCCTCATCATCATCATCATCACCACCATCATAATCATCACCATCCTTTTCCTCCTACGTCTCCTCCTCCTCCTCCTCCTCATCATCATCATCATCATCATCACCACCACCATCATAATCATCACCATCCTTTTCCTCCTACGTCTCCTCCTCCTCCTCCTCCTCCTCCTCATCATCATCATCACTCTCACCACCACCATCATATCATCACCATCCTTTTCCTCCTACGTCTCCTCCTCCTCCTCCTCCTCATCATCATCATCATCATCATCTCACCACCACCATCATAATCATCACCATCCTTTTCCTCCTACGTCTCCTCCTCCTCCTCCTCATCATCATCCTCATCACCTCACCCACCCACCATCATAATCATCACCATCCTTTTCCTCCTACGTCTCCTCCTCCTCCTCCTCATCATCATCATCATCATCACTTCCACCACCATCATAATCATCACCATCCTTTTCCTCCTACGTCTCCTCCTCCTCCTCCTCCTCATCATCAAATCATCATCACTCTCACCACCACCATCATAATCATCACCATCCTTTTCCTCCTTGTCTCCTCCTCCTCCTCCTCCTCCTCCATCAAATCCTCCCACCACCATCATCATCATCATCATCATCATCATCGTCTCACCACCACCATCATAATCATCACCATCCTTTTCCTCCTACGTCTCCTCCTCCTCCTCCTCCTCCTCCTCCTCATCATCATCATCACTCTCACCACCACCATCATAATCATCACCATCCTTTTCCTCCTACGTCTCCTCCTCCTCCTCCTCCTCCTCATCATCATCATCATCACTCTCACCACCACCATCATAATCATCACCATCCTTTTCCTCCTACGTCTCCTCCTCCTCCTCCTCCATCATCATCATCATCACTTCACCACCACCATCATAATCATCACCATCCTTTTCCTCCTACGTCTCCTCCTCCTCCCTCCTCCTCCTCCTCATCATCATCATCACTCTCACCACCACCATCATAATCATCACCATCCTTTTCCTCCTACGTCTCCTCCTCCTCCTCCTCCTCATCATCATCATCATCACTTTCATCATCACCATCCTACTCCTACATCCATTCTCCTCCTCCTTCATCATCCTCCTCCACCTCCTCCACTCATCCTTACTTCATCACCTCTCAGTGACCACCCCCTCCATCCTCCTCATCATCATAATCATCACCATCCTTTTCCTCCTACGTCTCCTCCTCCTCCTCCTCCTCATCATCATCATCACTCTCACCACCACCATCATAATCATCACCATCCTTTTCCTCCTACGTCTCCTCCTCCTCCTCCTCCTCATCATCATCATCATCATCATCACCACCACCATCATAATCATCACCATCCTTTTCCTCCTACGTCTCCTCCTCCTCCTCCTCCTCCTCATCATCATCATCACTCTCACCACCACCATCATAATCATCACCATCCTTTTCCTCCTACGTCTCCTCCTCCTCCTCCTCCTCATCATCATCATCATCACTCTCACCACCACCATCATAATCATCACCATCCTTTTCCTCCTACGTCTCCTCCTCCTCCTCCTCCTCCTCATCATCATCATCATCATCACTCTCACCACCACCATCATAATCATCACCATCCTTTTCCTCCTACGTCTCCTCCTCCTCCTCCTCCTCCTCATCATCATCATCACTCCATCACCACCACCATCATAATCATCACCATCCTTTTCCTCCTTCCTACGTTCATCCTCCTCCTCCTCCTCCTCCTCCTCCTCATCATCATCATCATCACTCTCACCACCACCATCATAATCATCACCATCCTTTTCCTCCTACGTCTCCTCCTCCTCCTCCTCCTCCCTCATCATCATCATCACTCTCACCACCACCATCATAATCATCACCATCCTTTTCCTCCTACGTCTCCTCCTCCTCCTCCTCCTCCTCATCATCATCATCACTCTCACCACCACCATCATAATCATCACCATCCTTTTCCTCCTACGTCTCCTCCTCCTCCTCCTCCTCCTCATCATCATCATCACTCTCACCACCACCATCATAATCATCACCATCCTTTTCCTCCTACGTCTCCTCCTCCTCCTCCTCCTCCTCCTCATCATCATCATCACTCTCACCACCACCATCATAATCATCACCATCCTTTTCCTCCTACGTCTCCTCCTCCTCCTCCTCCTCATCATCATCATCACTCTCACCACCACCATCATAATCATCACCATCCTTTTCCTCCTACGTCTCCTCCTCCTCCTCCTCCTCCTCCTCATCATCATCATCACTCTCACCACCACCATCATAATCATCACCATCCTTTTCCTCCTACGTCTCCTCCTCCTCCTCCCTCCTCCTCATCATCATCATCACTCATCACCACCACCATCATAATCATCACCATCCTTTTCCTCCTACGTCTCCTCCTCCTCCTCCTCCTCCTCATCATCATCATCACTCTCACCACCACCATCATAATCATCACCATCCTTTTCCTCCTACGTCTCCTCCTCCTCCTCCTCCTCCTCATCTCATCATCACTCTCTCCCACCACCATCATAATCATCACCATCCTTTTCCTCCTACATCTCCTCCTCCCCTCCACCATCATAATCATCACCATCCTTTTCCTCCTACATCATAATCCTCACCATCCTTTTCCTCCTCCTCCTCCTCCTCCTCCTCCATCATCATCATCATCATCACTCTCACCACCACCATCATAATCATCACCATCCTTTTCCTCCTACGTCTCCTCCTCCTCCTCCTCCTCCTCCTCATCATCATCACTCTCACCACCACCATCATAATCATCACCATCCTTTTCCTCCTACGTCTCCTCCTCCTCCTCCTCCTCCTCATCATCATCATCATCACTCTCACCACCACCATCATAATCATCACCATCCTTTTCCTCCTACGTCTCCTCCTCCTCCTCCTCCTCATCATCATCATCATCACTCTCACCACCACCATCATAATCATCACCATCCTTTTCCTCCTACGTCTCCTCCTCCTCCTCCTCCTCATCATCATCATCACTCATCACCACCACCATCATAATCATCACCATCCTTTTCCTCCTACGTCTCCTCCTCCTCCTCCTCCTCCTCCTCATCACA
>CM065706.1:19775337-19795337 GCA_017654935.2 Phymorhynchus buccinoides | reverse complement strand
TTTATATTGAGGACAATTGTTGACACTCATTCGCTTTTGTTTTAGTTGTGTTATTAGCTTCTGTTTATATTGAGGACAATTGTTGACACTCATTCGCTTTTGTTTTAGTTGTGTTATTAGCTTCTGTTTATATTGAGGACAATTGTTGACACTCATTCGCTTTTGTTTTAGTTGTGTTATTAGCTTCTGTTTATATTGAGGACAATTGTTGACACTCATTCGCTTTTGTTTTAGTTGTGTTATTAGCTTCTGTTTATATTGAGGACAATTGTTGACACTCATTCGCTTTTGTTTTAGTTGTGTTATTAGCTTCTGTTTATATTGAGGACAATTGTTGACACTCATTCGCTTTCGATTTAAGGATTTGCTTTTTTTTCTTGTGCGGACGAAATGAAGTAGATTGTGTATCACGAATTAAACGACAATGAAATCAAGCTTTTATACTAAGAATTGAAAGATAATTCTACAGTCCTCAACACAAGTTAGGGTCACGTGCAATGTGGCATGCACCACAAAAAACCGCTGATGCAAAGTGGTTTATTTTTGGTGAACATTTAATTTGACATCTCATTATTAACATACAAACAAAATAAGCACGTAAAATTCGATTAGTAGGGACTGAGATGGTTTTTTACAAGAAGGTACCCCTTAAAATTGAAAATCACAAAACCCGAAGGTCCAATACCAGTATTCTGGCGTGCACCATGAAAACTGTTGAGGCAAATTGGTGTGTTTGGGTGTAAACATTTAATTCAGTATCACAGAATCAACGTGAAAACGAAATAAGCACGTAATAGTTGATTATTCATGTGTTACGATCGATGAAAAGAAGGTACTTTGGCTCGTTTTGAGAGGCCATGTTTTTTTATCTTAAAGTTGGGGTTGTGTTATTTGTCGAGCTATTTCTTCAAAACTACTGCTACGAATGCTATGAAAGTTTAGGTGCGGGTGTAGAGATTATTGAATTAATGATGTGTAAAATATGAACTGATTTAATTGAACCATTTTTGTTCTGCGCTCTTGTAAACAATTTTTTAAAACTTTTGTTGATTTCTATATGCGTGCGATAATTAGGCACGAAAGTGAGCACGGATTATGACCAGACGTGTAGTTTTGACACGAATCACAATTTGTCTCTCAGGGATCCCAATTTGTTTTCACTGAGCAATAAAATATAGGGATGTTTTGCCCAAACATTGACTTTTAAAGCGCATTCAACAAACTGTTTATTGGGAACACGCAGTGAAAACGACCCTCATCACGTTCAAAGTTAAGGCATAAAGTCTTACGGCATTGTACACGTTCATTAACTGTCCCCAGTTAACTGTATGTTGAATGCGTTTCAAAACTCCATGATTTAGCAAAAGATCCCTATATTTTGTTGCTCAGTTTAAAAATAAATTGGGATGCTCGAGAGAAGCAAGCTGAGATGCGTGTCACAAAAATATGCACATCTGGGCCTGTATTCACGTTGAGATAGCATGAGACTTAGCATGATGTTAACTTAGAAGCTCTTCCAAAAGTGAGACTTAGCATGATGCTAACTTAGAAGCTCTTCCAAAAGTCCTATAGGTCCTTTAATAGGACTTTTGGAAGAGCTTCTAAGTTAGCATCATGCTAAGTCTCATGCTATCTCAACGTGAATACAGGCCCAGGTCATGATCTGTGCTCATTTTCGTGCCTAACTTACTAAGCTCTCGTTTCCACAAACTTTAACATCACTTCAACATGCCCCAATATAGAAAATAGAGCGAACAGAACATAACTTATGTTGATGATTGTATAAATTATCGTTAATTTACCTTTTTGGGGTCTATCTCATTGCCTGTGTGTCTCTCTGTGTGTGTTTCTGTGTGTGTCTCTGTGTGTCTCTCTGTGTGTGTTCTCTGTGTGTCTCTCTGTGTGTCTCTCTGTGTGTCTCTCTGTGTGTCTCTCTCTGTGTCTCTCTGTGTGTCTCTCTCTCTCTGTGTGTCTCTCTGTGTGTGTCTCTGTGTGTCTCTCTGTGTGTCTCTCTGTGTCTCTCTCTCTGTGTCTCTCTGTGTGTCTCTGTGTGTCTCTCTGTCTGTCTCTCTCTCTCTCTCTCTCTCTCTCTCTGTGTGTGTCTCTCTGTGTGTCTCTGTGTGTCTCTCTGTGTGTCTCTCTGTGTGTCTTTCTGTGTCTCTCTCTCTGTGTGTCTCTCTGTGTGTCTCTCTGTGTGTGTCTCTCTGTCTGTCTCTCTGTGTCTCTCTCTTGTCTCTCTCTCTGTGTCTCTCTCTCTCTCTCTCTGTGTGTGTCTCTCTGTGTGTGTGTCTCTCTGTGTGTCTCTCTGTGTGTGTCTCTGTGTGCCTCTCTCTGTGTGTCTCTCTGTGTGTCTCTCTGTGTGTCTCTCTCTGTGTGTCTCTCTCTGTGTGTCTCTCTGTGTGTCTCTCTGTGTGTCTCTCTGTGTGTCTCTCTGTGTGTCTCTCTGTGTCTCTGTCTCTCTGTGTGTCTCTCTGTGTGCTGTGTGTCTCTCTGTGTGTGTCTCTGTGTGTGTCTCTGTGTCTCTCTGTGTGTCTCTCTGTGTGTCTCTCTGTGTGTCTCTCTGTGTGTCTCTCTGTGTGTGTCTCTCTGTGTGTCTCTCTCTGTGTGTCTCTCTGTGTGTCTCTCTGTTGTGTCTCTCTGTGTGTCTCTCTGTGTGTCTCTGTGTGTCTCTCTGTCTTTGACTGTTTGTGTCCCTGTGTGTGTGTGTGTTGTGTGTGTGTGTGTGTGTGTGTGTGTGTGTGTGTGTGTGTATGTGTGTGTGTGTTTGTGTGTGTGTGTGTGTGTATGTGTGTGTGTGTGTGTGTGTGTGTGTGTGTGTGTGTGTGTGTGTGTGTGTATGTGTGTGTGTGTGTGTGTGTGTGTGTGTGTGTGTGTGTGTGTGTGTGGTGTGTGTGTGTGTGTGTGTGTGTGTGTGTGTGTGTGTATGTGTGTGTGTGTGTGTGTGTGTGTGTGTGTGTGTATGTGTGTGTGTGGTGTGTGTGTGTGTGTGTGTGTGTGTATGTGTGTTTGTGTGTGTGTGTGTGTGTGTGTGTGTGTGTGTGTGTGTGTGTGTGTGTGTGTGTGTGTGTGTGTGTGTGTGTGTGTGTGTGTGTGTGTGTGTATGTGTGTAGTGTATGTATGTGTGTGTGTGTGTGTGTGTGTGTGTGTGTGTGTGTGCGTGTGTGTGCGTGTGCGTGCGTGCGTGCGTGCGTGCGTGCGTGCGTGCATGTGTGTGTGTGTGTGTGTTAAGAGAGAGAGAGAGAGAGAGAGAGAGAGAGAGAGAGAGAGAGAGAGAGAGAGAGAGAGAGAGAGAGAGAGAGAGAGAGAGAGAGAGAGAGAGAGAGAGAGAGAGAGAGAGACTATCCATTGCTGTCATATGTGTGTGTAAAGGAAAAGAATAACAAAAAAGATGATTAATATGAATTAATTCAATTTAAGATTTAAGATTTGCAATTTAAGATTCATGAGAGCAGAAATGTCATAGTAGGTTATTTTGTGTGTGTGTGTGTGTGTGTGTGTGTGTGTGTGTGTGTGTGTGTGTGTGTGTGTGTGTGTGTGTGTGTGTGTGTGTGTGTGTGTGTGTGTGTGTGTGTGTGTGCAAATTTCTTAGTGGCTTATTGTGCCTGTATGATGATCATCATTGTCAGTTTGCCGTCGTTCAACACTACTGTTGTCTTTCTCCTTTATTACAAACAGACTTGCTGCAGAGGACAAAGGGTCTGTCAAGCTAGTTTCTTTTATAACCGATTAAAAAATGAATGATATATTTGTATTGACTTTCACGTTCTGACCTTTTTAAAGCTAGCACGCGCTGAGCCTTTGTTATCGGTTAGTACGGTTTTTAATTTGTTTTCTTGCCATTTTGAAAGCGTTTGTAATTTCTCAAATATTTGATTGCTGCTTTGTCTGTTTAACTTATTGTTTATTTGGATAGTTCATCTCGTTTATTTTATTTTTTTATCTGGCACTTTCGTTTTTAGTGTAACACAATAGGATGAACGAGAGCAGGAAAAAGCTTACCTAAAAAAATAAAAATAAAGGGGGAGGGGAAAAAAAAGGGGGGGGGGGGAGGGAAAAAAGAGAAAAAGAACAAGGAAAAAAGGAGGAAAAGAAGGAAAAAAGAAAAGAAAGGGTAAAAATGAAGGCGGATCGAAGTGGTGGTGGGTTGCATGATGAGTGAGCAAGATAGCGGAGAGCGGATGAATGATTGGGTGTGGTGTGAGAGTTATTTGTTAATGTAAATTTATGTTTCATACTTCTTTTTTTTTTTTTAATATTTTTATTTTTACACGGTGGAAGACAAGTTTCCATGTGCGTTGTACAATGCCAATGGACAATAAAGAAACTTATGACTTATGACTTTTTTCCGTTAAGTGTCTTTTCTCACGTTCCCCTATTTTTTCCTCTCTTTCTCTTTAGTTGATGGAACTGTCTTTCAAATGTGCATAATGGCAGACAGACTAAGAGAAAGCACGTAACAAAGAAAAACAACCCCCATAAATGTGCATGCCGGGGTAACACACATACACGAATGGACATATGCATACACGTACAACATCATATATACGCGCGCGCACACATGCTTATTCTTGCGTACTCAAATCTATTTTGAATTCCCTTTTGTTATTAACAATATGTTTGATTTATTGGCCACTGCAACTAGGGTTATTAACGCCCTTGACGGCAAGAGTTAATCCCTTGTTGGTCAGTATCCAAAAGGGAATTCACTCTTGCAAAAGGCAGCCATTCAGTGGCCTCAAATAGGGCTATTGGCGAGAGTTATACCCTTGTTTGGTCAGTACTCAACCACCTTCCCCCACCCACTAAGGGCATTCACTCTTGCAAAAGGTGGTCGTTGCAGTGGCCAATAGAGAACACATAGATTAAACTAGAAATCATAACAATGAGGGGGGAACGAAGTGTTTTGGTTAACTGGCTACCCAAACCGAGCGCGTTCTTTCATTAAACGTGGCTCATCAAACTTGGACCTCGTTCTGGTATCATTGTGTTAATTCTGTACAATATAACTGAAAAAAGTGCAATTCTACTGTGTGAGCAATGCGTTCGATGTTGTTGCTAAAAGGCAGCCAGTGTGGTACAAGTTGTTGTACAATATAAGTGAAGAAAGTGCAATTCTACTGTGTGAACATTGCGTTCGATGTTGTTGCTAAAAGGCAGCCAGTGTGGTACAAGTTGTTGTACAATATAAGTGAAGAAAGTGCAATTCTACTGTGTGAACAATGCGTTCGATGTTGTTGCTAAAAGGCAGCCAGTGTGGTACAAGTTGTTGTACAATATAAGTGAAGAAAGTGCAATTCTACTGTGTGAACAATGCGTTCGATGTTGTTGCTAAAAGGCAGCCAGTGTGGTACAAGTTGTTGTACAATATAAGTGAAGAAAGTGCAATTCTACTGTGTGAACAATGCGTTCGATGTTGTTGCTAAAAGGCAGCCAATGTGGTACAAGTTGTTGAAATATAATACAGAATTATAAAAAATATATATTTTATTCCTTCTTCAATGCTTCTGTGGAACTCTTTACTAGACCATAATCAAAGCATACGACTCTTTATGTGCAATTAAGCATTATTTATAGAACCAAGCTACAAAAACGGGTTTATACGCTTGCCATCTTGTTTTCGTTTGTTTCCCTTTCGTTTGTTTGTTTGTCTGTATCTTGACTCCTGACTCTCTCTCTCTCTCTCTCTCTCTCTCTCTCTCTCTCTCTCTCTCTCTCTCTCTCTCTCTCTCTCTCTCTCTCTCTCTCTCTCTCTCTCTCTCTCTCTCTCTCTCTCTCTCTCTCTCTCTCTCTCTCTCTCTCTCTCTCTCTCTCTCTCTCTAGCTGTTCATTTGAGCTTGAATTTCCCCCCATGTTCTTCCATTTACTGTGAACATGCCTGTTGTTATTTTCTATTCTTTTTATGCATTTTATACTTTCTTTTGGTTTTCCTTTTCTTGTTATTTGGATTCTCTTTTTCCCCTCGAGGGCATGGTGTAAAGAAGCTTGAGCTTATCCGTTTACCCTCATTAAACATTCGTATTCGTATTCTATCTCTCTCTCTCTCTCTCTCTCTCTCTCTCTCTCTCTCTCTCTCTCTCTCTCTCTCTCTCTCTCTCTCTCTCTCTCTCTCTCTCTCTCTCTCTCTCACACACACACACACACACACACACACGCTCACTTCTACTCTCTCTGCTGCTCTACCTCTCTACTTTCTTTCTCCCCCTCCCTCTCCTTCCTTGTCTTTTTCTCCTTTTTTCGCTTTCTGTTTTCTCACTCCTCTTTCCCTCTTTCTCTTCTTTCTGTACGTGTGTCTTTGTTTCTGCTTCTCCCCATCCTCTCTTCATCTCCGTCCTCCTGTCTCTCTCGTCCCAATGTCTTGTTTTCTTCTCCCCATCCTCTCTTCATCTCCGTCCTCCTGTCTCTCTCGTCCCAATGTCTTGTTTTCTTCTCCCCATCCTCTCTTCATCTCCGTCCTCCTGTCTCTCTCGTCCCAATGTCTTGTTTTCTTCTCCCCATCCTCTCTTCATCTCCGTCCTCCTGTCTCTCTCGTCCCAATGTCTTGTTTTCTTCTCCCCATCCTCTCTTCATCTCCGTCCTCCTGTCTCTCTCGTCCCAATGTCTTGTTTTCTTCTCCCCATCCTCTCTTCATCTCCGTCCTCCTGTCTCTCTCGTCCCAATGTCTTGTTTTCTTCTCCCCATCCTCTCTTCATCTCCGTCCTCCTGTCTCTCTCGTCCCAATGTCTTGTTTTCTTCTCACCATCCTCTCTTCATCTCCGTCCTCCTGTCTCTCTCGTCCCAATGTCTTGTTTTCTTCTCCCCATCCTCTCTTCATCTCCGTCCTCCTGTCTCTCTCGTCCCAATGTCTTGTTTTCTTCTCACCACACTCTGTAGAGTCGTGCATGCCTGTCTGTCGTTTCCGACAATGACTGCCAGATAGCAGAGGGGGGCAGCTGCTATTCCTGCGGGCTGGGCTAAAATTTGTTAATAGCGGAGATGCCTTGCCCAGGGTTCATCCCCACTCTCTCGGCCAAAGGGAGTTGAGGACATATGGCGTTGGGGAAGGTCCCCAAAGGCCAACCAATCCCTTTGGCTGCAGGACTAGAGCCG
The DNA here is from genome assembly GCA_017654935.2 of Phymorhynchus buccinoides. Taxonomy (NCBI): domain Eukaryota; kingdom Metazoa; phylum Mollusca; class Gastropoda; order Neogastropoda; family Raphitomidae; genus Phymorhynchus; species Phymorhynchus buccinoides. The sequence continues at coordinate 19,788,251 of CM065706.1, read as the reverse complement.
GTGCAAATGTCCCCTAGTTAGAGAGTCAGAGTCTTCCACGAAACACTAAGCTGTACCATGGTATTCCAGTACTGTTGTAAATCTGTTATTGAGTAGCTCTCCTGTGACTGTTGGACCTTTCTACGGGCTAATGTCAACCAATGATTAAAAAGCATTTGAGTAAAAGACCTCCGCAGAGGTACAGTGGAACCTCCTTTTATAAGACCCTCGGTTATAAGACTCCCTCCCACTTAAGACCTACTTCTCTGATACATTGCCCTTCTTTGCAAGCGTTAAAATCACCTCCCTTATGCAACCCCCTCCCATTTAAAACCTCATTTTGGGTGATTTTTGAAGGGCTGGGTCCAAAAGCTTTTAATCCGTTTCCGGGTCCGTCAACACTGTCCTTTGTCTCCCCTGTTTGTCCTGGCAGTTGATTCGGCTTAAGGGGTGGGGGGTGGAGGTGGAGGTGGGGGAGATGAAGAGTGGAAGGAGGAGGGGGTGGGGGTGAGGGAGAGAAACAAAGACACACAAAAAGAGAAAGAAACATGTTCTGGGCTGGTGGGTGAGTAGTACAGAGAAGACAAAGAAGATTGATTGATTGATTGGTTGATTGATTGATTGAACATTACATTGCGTTACGATTTAGGCACATTTAATGCCTTTTTACGAATTTGCCCATAAAGAAGAAGGAGGAGGAGGAAGAGGAGGAGAAAGAGAAAGAAGAAGAAAAAGGAGAAGAAGACGGAGGAGGAGGATGAAGAAGAGGAGAAGGAGAAGAAGAAGGAGAAGAAGAAGAAGAAGAAGAAGAAGAAAGAAGAAGAAGAAGAAGAAGAAGAAGAAGAAGAAGAAGAAGAAGAAGAAGAAGAAGAAGAAGAAGAAGAAGAAGAAGAAGAAGAAGAAGAAGAAGAAGAAGAAGAAGAAGAAGAAGAGAAGAAGAAGAAGAAGAAGAAGAAGAAGAAGAAAAAGAAGAAGAAGAAGAAGAAGAAGAAGAAGAAGAAGAAGAAGAAGAAGAAGAAGAAGAAGAAGAAAAAGAACATGAATTAGAAGAACAAGAAGAAGAAAGAAAGATAAAAAGAAAGAAAGAACGAAAAAGAAAAAAGAAATAAAGAAATAAAAAAGAAGGCGAAAAAAAGAGAGAAAGAAAGAAGAAAGAAAAGAAAGAAGGGAAGAAGAAGAAGAAGAAGAAGAAGAAGAAGAAGAAGAAGAAGAAGAAAGAAGAAGAAGAAGAAGAAGAAAGAAGAAGAAGAAGAAGAAGAAGAAGAAGAAGAAGAAGAAGAAGAAGAAGAAGAAGAAGAAGAAGAAGAAGAAGAAGAAGAAGAAGAAGAAGAAGAAGAAGAAGAAGAAAGAAGAAGAAGAAGAAGAAGAAGAAGAAGAAGAAGAAGAAGAAGAAGAAGCAGAAGAAGAAGAAGAAGAAGAAGAAAGAAGCAGAAGAAGAAGAAGAAGAAGAAGAAGAAGAAGAAGAAGAAGAAGAAGAAGAGAAGAAGAAGAAGAAGAAGAAGAAGAAGAAGAAGAAGAAGAAGAAGAAGAAGAAGAAGAAGGAAGAAGAAGAAGAAGAAAAAGAAGAAGAAGAAGAAAAAGAAGCAGAAGAAGAAGAAGAAGAAAGAAGAAGAAGAAGAAGAAGAAGAAAGCAAAAGAAGGAGAAGAACAATACCTTTCTCACACCACCACACCCTCCCCCTCCACATTCTCCCAACGCTAACCACCACCCCTCTCCCTAATGTCCCCCAGGACTCCCTCATTCACACCCTTATTTATCCACCACCATGCCAGACCGTACACCATTAGGAGTGAGTTAGCAAAACAACTCTCTGTCTCTTTGTCTCACATAGTGTCTGCTTTAAGCCGTAAGAAAGAGAAGACGAGACGGGGGGGGGGGGGGGGGGGGGGGGGGAGGAGGGGAGTGAAGGGACAATAGTGTGGGTGGGGGATGGGCGGTATCTCTGTGCTGGGGAAATAGGGGGTGGGGTGGGGAGACGGGAGGTGTGATTAAACATAGTTATAGTTTTTCGTGTTTTTACCCTCAATGTGCCCCCTTTCCTCTCACCTGTCTTTCTCTCTCTTTCTCTCTGTCTGTCTGCCTCTGTGGCTGGCTGTCTGCCTGTCTGTCTGTCTGTCTGTCTCCGTGTGACTTACAGCTCACTGCGTTGCCATGGGGAACTAGTGATATTTTGTGAATAATGTTAACGTGTACACAGACCTTTAGAGACCTAGATATCTTTACTGACATTTTTCCAAGGTGCATACCCGCATTCTCAGCTTCCGTTCATAAATGAATTGTACGTCTGTCTTCAGACTGGAGCGGCTGGAGACCCTGGAGATGGCCGACAACGAGCTGGAGACTCTGCCCCTGCACTTCCACGAACTGAGATCAGTGAAAACCCTGGACCTCTCCGACAACAAGCTGGTCAGCACTGAGGTCAGTATGGTGATGGTGATGAGGGGGAGGAGGAGGAGGAGGAGGAGGAGGAGGAGGAGGAGGAGGAGGAGGAGGAGGAGGAGGACGGCGATGATGATGAGGATGATGATGATGATGATGATCAATGAAAACCCTGGACCTATCCGACAACAAACTGATCATCAATTAGGTCAGTGTGGTCATGATAGTAATGATGGTAGTGATGATGAGGAGGAGGAGGAGGAGGAGGAAGAGGAGGAGGAATATGACGGCGACGATGATAATGATGATAATGACTGTGATGGTATTGATGATGTTGTTCATGAAGGAAATGAAGAGGATGACAATGACGTTGACTAAGCGGATAATAATGATAACAACGACGACATCCGTGATGACAAAATATCACTTTGTCAACGTGAACCCATACGTGCTCTCACACCCCCCCCCCCCCCCCCCCCACGCCCTTACGCCCTTGCTGTCTCTACATGTATCTGCTTCTAAAACATGGCCGACAATAACCTGTAGACCCCAGAACAGCCCAAGTTCGCAAATATGATTCCACGTGAAAGTAGCGCAATGAAGGAAATACACTACGGAAGGAAGGAAGGTGGCAGAGTGCTAAGACGTTCGCCTGTCAATCCAATGCGTGAGTGTCTCCGATTCGAATCAGAGCCTCTATTTGATTCCCAGTCCGATGGGAAAGTCGAACTGAACACCGAATCGTTCAGACGGGGTCTAAAACAACTCTGACCCGTGCGCTTAACGCACATTAAAAAAACACCAACGGCACTGAAAAGTCGGCAAGAGCAGGGAGGAGTCCCGCTACCTGGTATGCACTAAATTAATAACTAGGTTTCCCGAGCCCAACCCCCTCACTGCCCGATTCTTTGTGGCCAGAAATATAATAGAAAAGGCAAAAGTACAAAACTACGAAATAAGGATAATACAGTAAAGTAAATGCAACACAATCCAACGCAACACAGCGCGATACAATGCACGTGCTTGCAGGTGATCAGTCGGATCAGGACGTGCCAGCATCTCAAGATAGCGCGGAACTCCCTGACGTCCCTGCCGGAGGACCTTCACCACCTGAAGAACCTCATCACACTGGACGTGTCAGGAAACTTCCTCAAGGTCAGTATAGCAGGAGAACAATGAACAACGCTTCGCTGAGGAGCCGGGCCATCTGCCCATGTCAAAGGGAACAGCGAGGTAGGGGCTAGCTGCATGGCGATAGATCAGACCCGTATCAATCTCAAGACCCCTTTGCAGACAGAGAGAAAAGAAAGAAAAGAAGGAAAAGAATGAGAGAGAGAGAGAGAGAGAGAGAGAGAGAGAGAGAGAGAGAGAGAGAGAGAGAGAGAGAGAGAGAGAGAGAGAGAGAGAGAGAGAGAGAGAGAGAGAGAGAGAGAGAGAGAGAGAGAGAGAGAGAGAGAGAGTGAAACCCTGTTGCTAAGTGGTCTCTTCCAGCATTGGAATTCAGTAGAAATTGGTGATGAGAAAGTTAATCCGAGTGTGACCACAGAGTCAAGATCATCGCCACACCATACTAAAGGTAAAAAAACACGTTGATAGTTTTCACTCTTTCCCCATGGCAACACAGTGATAGACAAGTAATATCATGACTACAGTATCACTGTGTTGCCATGGGGGGGAAGTGAAAACCAACAACGTGTATTTCGACCTGAAGTGTTACTGCTGCATGAGACAACTTACAAACGGGCTGTCAGATACATGCGCGTCTGGGCTAGAGCCATTTGGGCATTTTCCCCGAAGGTCAGTGTTGGGACATTTCTTAAAATGTCTTTCTTTGGGAAAGTGTCATAAGGTCAGTATGGGGAAACTTAGTATATTGCAATTATATTATATAGTAATATTCAGGCATCAGAATAGTCTGAAGTCCAATCCTCTGAAAATGGCAGTAAAAGGGCCATCAAGGCCCTAGAGTGAAGAGGGACAACACTGAAATGAGTTCCCAGCATCACCAAAAAGACTTAATATCTAGTGAAAAAACACTTTAAAATGCAACTTATCAAAAAGTATAACACTGAATAAAAAGGCAAAACCTCTGACAAGAGAAGCCAATCATCTGTCAGAAATTCTTAATCCTCTGAAATTTGCAGATCCTCTGACAATTCTGATGCCTGCGTAATAATAATAATAATAATAATAATAATAATAATAATAATAATATTAATAATAATAATAATAATAACAATAATAATAATAATAATAATACTAATAATAATAATAATAATAATAATAATAATAATAATAATAATAATAATAATAATAATAATATTAATAATAATAATAATAATAATAATAATGATGATGATGATGATGATGATGATGATGATGATGATAATGATGATGATGATGATGATAATGATGATGATGATGATGATGATGATGATGATGATGATGATGATGATGATAATAATAATGATGATGATGATGATGATGATGATGATGATGATAATGATGATAATAATAATGATGATGATGATGATGATGATGATGATGATGATGATGATGATGATGATGATAATAATAATAATAATAATAATAATGATGATGATGATGATGATGATGATGATGATGATGATGATGATAATGATGATGATGATGATGATGATGATGATGATGATGATAATAATGATGATGATGATGATGATGATGATGATGATGATGATGATGATGATGATGATGATGATGATGATAATAATCATCATCATCATCATCCTGTCTGCAGGTGCTGCCGGAGTCCGTGAACAGCATCCCCACCCTGAAGCACCTGCTGATGGCTGAAAACAAGATCTCCTCCATCCCGGAGTCCCTGGGGGAGCACCAGCTGCTCATCACGCTGGACTTTGGCAGGAACAGGGTGTCCGCCCTGCCCCAGGAGCTCAGCCGTCTGAGGACAGTGGAGGTAGTACAACTCGTGTATGCTGATCAGGGTTCCTGATTGGGCCCGCTCCCACAGGGTTTGCGCACCCCCTGTTTTTAGTTCTAAAGCAGGGTTTTTTTCTGCGTTTCAACCCCAGTTTCATAGTCTAAAAGGTAAAATCGATTTCGTTTGGTATTAACTGAAAACAAGTACTATTTGGGCAAGTTAAGCCAGCTCGACTCTTACACACACACGCACGCACTTTTTCTTTTTAGCTTTCCAGAACTACATCTAGGCTTATGTAAGCGCAAATGCAGAAAGAAGCCTACTATAGCCTAATCATGCACATGCACATGCACTCATATACATGCAAGCCGTGCATGCACGTCAAGGGCACACACATAACGACAAACGTGCATGCACATACATTCATGGGGTCAAAGTTTAATCGTTTTTGGCATTTAATCTCTTCATTAGAAATCAAGTTTCTCCAGTTCATGTGAGTTTGAAAAGCAGATCAATTTCTTGTCATTGTATTTGAATGTCTTTTATGAAATAGATGCTTTTGAATGCCTCAAAAGACATTTAAATATTGGAATACCGTGTGTAGGCATATATAGCATGTGTATGAAATTATAATATTTTATTAGAGAATGCGAAGCTTTGTCGCCAGCAAGTGATACAATTCAAGAATAGAGCTTCCTGCACGACAGCTGGCAGCATCAAACTGTAAGCAATGCTGCTAGCTTCTGAAAAGTGACACTGTCCCAACGCACGAATTAAAAGGTTAATCCCACCCCTTACCTCAGATTTTAAAGGGTAATATAGCCTACACGCATAGTTTGAAATTCTAAGGGGTGAATTTGATGTTCTAGTGCGTACATACGCACAATCTGTACGTTTTCAGGAACCCTGCTTCTTCGTTTTTTTACAAGTATGCTAACGATTTACAAACACAGAATGGCAAAGGCAACAGTATCACAAAATCAAGGCACAATTACGTCATTCTTTCCCTTACTATAACAGAAATGCTTTATGCATGTATAAGACTACCATTGTGTTTATCACTTTTTAGTTTTCCGAGCACATCAGCAAACAGAAACGAAAAAGACATGATGGGTTGTAGATTTGTTGTTGTTGGTAAATGTATTAACTGGAGAGAGAGAGAGAGAGAGAGAGAGAGAGAGAGAGAGAGAGAGAGAGAGAGAGAGAGAGAGAGAGAGAGAGAGAGAGAGAGAGAGAGAGAGAGAGAGAGAGACAGAGATTGACAGAGACAGAGAAGGAGACAAAGAAAGATAGCAGGAGATAGATACAGACATTTAGAGAGACTGAGAGAAGAGAGAGGGAGAAAGAGAGAGAGAGAGAGAGAGAGAGAGAGAGAGAGAGAGAGAGAGAGAGAGAGACAGACAGAGAGAGACAGAGAGAGACAGAGAGAGACAGAGACAGAGAGACAGACAGACAAACATAGAGAGAAAAAACCCAGAAACAGCTAAACAAAACAAAAGATAAAAAATATCTAAACCATCCTGATTCTTCGATAATACTTTCCTTTTTTTTCTTTCCTCTCCCCCCCCCCCCCCCCACACACACATACGCACACACCACCACACACACACACACACACACACACACACACACAGATCCTCCGCCTGGGCCACAATCAGATCTCTGGCCTGCCCAAGGGTCTGGGGGACGTGCTGAAGGAGCTGTGGGAGCTGGACATCTCCGGGAACAGCCTGACGGAGATGGTGATCCCCAAGTCCCTCACCTCCCTGTCCCTGGCGGAGAACCCCCTCTTCCTGCCCTCCCAGGACCCCAAGTCCGTGCTGACCCTGATCGGGGAGAAGGAGCACGCCAAGAAGATCACCTTCCTCGACATCTCCAGCGTGCGTCTGGACGAGGTCAGATTCGTGTGAACAAACCATCCCCCTGTATTTCTGACTAAAGGGCGCACCTTGTTATAAGGCGCACTCCTCGAAAGTTTCACAAAATTCAAAAGTTGTTACTTTTTGGTTTACTGTAATTGTTAGTTATATTAAACGACCATGTGCATGGCACAGCACACAATTCCCCACATTCTGTTCGCTTTTAGTTTTCCTTAAAAAAAAGCTTTTTTTTAGCTACGACATGCACTTGTACAGCAAACAAAAGAATAAAAACTTAAAATGATGCTGGTGGTGAGTGCTACAAAAGGGCTAAACACGAAACTAAAAGGACTTAAAATGGGGTGCTGATAATAATGGTTGGTGTGTTGAATAGTATGTCTACTGTGTGTGTGTGTGTGTGTGCGTGTGCGTGTGCGTGTGCGTGTGCGTGTGCGTGTGTGTGCGTGCTTGTGTGTGCGTGCGTGCGTGTGTGTGTGCGTGTTTGTGTGCATGCGTGCGTGCGTGCGTGTGTGCATGCGTATGTGTTCATCTGTATATGTGTATGTGCGTCTCTGCGTGCACGCGTAAGTAGCTCCAAGTTCAAATCTATAAACGTTCAACTGAAAAAGTTTAAGTAATATATTATACTAAAACGTCTTTTTAGTTTCACGTGTTTAACTTTACCTTTACTTTTTTCTTGAACTTTATCGAAGGACAAGTAATATACTATTCTATGCTAGTTCCCATAACCATAACAGTAACTCAAGCCTAGCGGGAAATGGTGCCATTGCCATTTACAGCAGTACCGAAACGTGAAGCATATTAATATCATTGGAAATCCCTGTGCTGAGAATAAATGACACAAAGAAAGGACATGATTGACCTTAAAAGTGCATCGTGTCACATAAAAATTAAAAGTTTGTCAAAGTCAATTACGAAGACCTATAATGACCCCACAGGAATGGTAACTTTGGCCTATGTTTTGTAACTGTTTGGAATCCAGAAGTATAACATTGTAACCAAATAGCCTAGCATACATTCGTTACGATCCATCTTTCGCTTTTTTCTATTTTTTATTTTTGTGTTCGTAAATTGTTATTTTATTGCAAAAAACAACATCATAACGTCACGTTATGACGACAGGAGGAAAAAAAGCTTTGTTTAGCTTATTCCTTTATCGTCAATAAAGATCATTTTGACTTGACCTGACTTGACTTGACGTTAAAGAGATTTGTTTAAAGAGATGACAATGCAAAAAGTGGAAACAAACCCCACAAAAATGTCCCATATGGCTTCGGCCGGGAGGACGTAAAGCATAAAGTAGCCACACAAACCATTAAATGTTCGTCCTTAATAGAACTTTGTCGAAGAAATGAATCGGGGAATGAACGTTTCGAAAGTAGGCTTATGTGGTTTTATAAATAATGACTATGATATTACTTTTATTCTAATGAAATGTAATGTAAGGGTACGTAATGCGGTGTGTGTGTGTGTGTGTGTGTGTGTGTGTGTGTGTGTGTGTGTGTGTGTGTGTGTGTGTGTGTGTGTGTGTGTGTGTGTGTGTGTGTGTGTGTGTGTGTGTGTGTGTGTGTGTGCGTGCGTGCGTGCGTGCGTGCTTGCGTGCGTGCGTGCTTGCGTGCGTGCGTGCGTGCGTGCGTGCGTGCGTGCGTGTGTGTGTGTGTGTGTGTGATTATCGTTTATTTCACAATCAACGCCATCATCATGGTGTGTGAAATGAGAGACCCTGACGCCGTGCTGTAATCATCACGATCGTCATCACTGTCATCATCTTCAGGTGCCCAGCGCGGTGTGCCAGCTCAAGCTGTTGAAGACCCTGCGGATGGCGCACAACCAGCTGAAGAAGCTGCCTGACGAGATGATGAAGCTTCGCATGCTGGAGGATCTGGATGTGTCTGACAACGAGCTGACGGAGGTGCCCGACACCATCCGCCACTGCTGCAGGCTGCGCTCCCTCAACGCCTCCTCCAACGCCATTCAGACCTTCCCGTGAGCCTTGATTATCATCACGGTTTTTTTGTGTAGTAATGTTAGCACCAAACTCCTCACAAAAAAGCTATTCTTGATTATAATAACGATTTGGGGGGTAATATTAGCACCAAAATCCTCAGTAAAAAGCGCCATTCAGACCTTCCAGTGAGCCTTGATTATAATAAAGATTCAGTTGGTAATTTAAAACCCTCACCAAAAAGCGCTATTCAAACCTTGAGCCTTGATTATAATAAGGATACATTTAGTCATTTGATATCCTCACCAATAAAGCGTGCTCTGTGAGCTGCACAAGATCCCTCTTAGTGCTGCGACCTTGGGGGTCAGTTGGCCTTTGGGGGATATCTCCAACACCAACTGCCATAGCTTCCACCTGGCCGAATGAGTGTAGGTGTACTCCGGGCAAGGAATCGATCAATCCATTCCCGCCCAGTTTCCAGAGTAGCCCTCCCCTCCTCTGCTATCTGGCGGTCATATTCGGACACGGTAGACTAGCCGCAGGCCTACATAAAAAGAATGAAGAACGTGAAGTAACATTGAAAAGGGAAACAGCACCTCGTCCTAAACTACAGATCCAATCAAGGTGAACATTCACACAATTGTCCCTAATCAATGATGGTCATTATGATCATTTACCCAAACGACAAGCCCAAAGTTAAGATGTCGGCCAGAAAGGGCTTCAATGAAGTTGCCAAACTTTGGGTGAAAACTGAAAAGACAATCTTCACGTCAGCCGCCCGAAAAGAGCAGAGGGAAGTCTCACGAATCGTACGACACATGACTGACGCGTGTTGAAGCCGCTAGCGTAGCTGGGGGGCATGGCCAACATTCGCTCCTTTTAAGCACATTTACACGGCCCTAGCATCACCTCATTCACTCGTATTCTACATTTTACTCTTTTCCATCTTGTTCTTTCCCCCACCGTTTCTCCTTTATTCAGCGAGGGCCTGACCCTGGCAGCCAACCTGGTGGACCTCAACCTCAGCTACAACAACATCGCGGAGCTGCCGGAGAACTTTGGGGAGCTGGTGCGCCTGCTGACCCTGAACCTGTCCAACAACGAGCTGATCAAGCTGCCCGAGGACCGCATCGACGTGCTGGCCTCGCTGCTGGTGCTCAACGTCAGCCACAACCACATCAACGCCGTGCCCACCGACATGCCCTACCTCTACAGGGTCAAGGTAAAGGCTGAAGGGGTGTGTTTGTGTGTGTGTGTGTGTGTGTGTGGGCGGGGGGTGATAGTGGGGAGAAAAGGCTTGACGCTTCAAATACATGGCCTTATTGTGATGGACATCGGCCCACACCGTGGGAGGGAAAGGGATGAGAGAAAGGAAGAGAGAAAGGAAGAGAGACAAAAAGAGTGAAGGGGTCGCTACACTGCATACGCTCCGATCCCAATGCAATGCGATTTGACATGTCTGAGGCATGCTACTCGTGAATTCTGCTGTCTAAATCAATCTGATGAAATCCTACTTGCTATGTTCACTATGTTTGTGGTCCTCCGTACACCAATCTGATCAAATACCTGTATACTATGTTTGTATCAGACATTTGATCTGATTCGTGTATTGGGGTCTACATGAGTAGAGTGAGCGAAAATAGTAGAATTATTTTTAGACGGAAGTATTTCACGTGAATCACGACTCACAGACATCGTCACAATGGGATCGCAATCGCGTCGTATCGTATGCAGTGTGGCTGGCCCTTAAGAGGAGGAGGGAAGGAGCAAAGTGAGGGAGTGGGAGGAAATCTAAAGGAGGAAAGAAAGAAGCGAGACAGGTCGAATGAGACAGATATTGACAGGGAGAGAGAGAGAGGGAGAGAGAGAGAGAGAGAGAGAGAGAGAGAGAGAGAGAGAGAGAGAGAGAGAGAGAGAGAGAGAGAGAGAGAGAGAGAGAGAGAGAGAGAGAGAGAGAGAGAGAGAGAGAGAGAGAGAGAGAGAGAGAGAGAGAGAAAAGTCGAAGTCGAATGGTTTATTCATTCAAAGGCCAAGACCCCATATGAATAAGGGTCACTAATTAACAATATTTATACATCAGTGAATTATAGCACTTGAGAACGACAACAAATCGCTTTGGAACACAAGAATGTATTAGCAAACAATTACAAACTAGGACATAATTGTCTCTCTTAACCGAGAGAGAGAGAGAGAGAGAGAGAGAGAGAGAGAGAGAGAGAGAGAGAGAGAGAGAGAGAGAGAGAGAGAGAGAGAGAGAGAGAGAGAGAGAGAGAGAGAGAGAGACACACATTCATGGACAAAAATCAAGGTCAGTGTGAACAAGTTATAGGCCTAGTTAAGTTACTCGATGATAATTATATAAAAGCTTCATGTAGCCTTTCACTGGGCAAAAGCTAAAGTGGGTCTGATGCAGTAGTTCAGAAGATATTACACGGACAGACAGATACAAGAAATGACGAAGAAGAAAAAGCAGACATGAACCCATCGCATAGCTCCCCCCCTCCCCCTCTCAACCATGATGACAAAGGATAATGCATGGTAAGACAATGACGTTTGGTAGAGACTTAGCTCTGTGAAATTCGGTCTGCTCCCACCTGGAGAGCGCGTCGCCGCTAGCGCAGCGCCATAAAACCACGATAACCAAAGTGTGTGGTGTGTTGTGGTGTGGAACAGATCCTGAACATGGGGGTCAACGACCTGTACGAGCTGCCTGCCGACATGGGCAAGATGACGGGCCTGGAGACCCTGGACCTTCACGACAACCTGCTGGAGGCCCTGCCGGACTCCATGTGCAAGCTGCCAGTCCTCACAGACCTGGACGTCTCCGACAACAAGATCAAGACCTTCCCGGCCAAGATGGACGCCCTGCGCCAGCGCTGCAAGGTCAAGGCCGACAGCCAGTCGGCCTACAAGACCCGAGAACCCGTGGAGGGCTTGAAGCCCGGGGAGGTGCAGACCGACAGTCCTGGTGCGGAGCAGGCTAAGCACGAGGAGGACGAGGCTTGAAAGCATCAGCATCAGCATCTGGAGAGGGCTCTGTACCGGTAGGCACTGTCATTCTTCTCGGGTCAAAGCCTGGAGGTACTAAGCAAACAGACGTCTGTGTTCATGTCCATCAAGAACAAGAATAAGAACAGAAAAGAACAGAAATTATTGTCATGAGAAAAACGGGTTTTGTGGGACACTGATGCATTGTTTCGACACAAAGAACAGAATGTATTGTCATGAGAACAACAGGTTTTGTGGGACACTGACGCATCGTTTCGACACTAGATAGTTGGACACACAGTAGGCCCTACATTCTGGGTCTGGTCTGAGAAGAAAGATTGTACCTTCTGCCTCGATTTCAGGCAAAGTCTCTCTCTCTTTAGCTTACTATCTGTCTCGTCTGATGGTTGCCTCTTGACTACAACGGTGTGAGGTAGATTGGCACAGTCTGCCATGGAATTACTGGTCGTTAGGAGATCTATGTCAGTGGGTACATCAGGAGTGTGACTGTGTTCCATGGCTAGAGCCATGACGTGTTTGAAGCTTGAGACTGGTTGAACCATGTTGTTGTCTGGAAACACGAAAATACATAGCCCAGATTGTTGCTGCTAAGTGGTCTCTTTCCCCGTGGGGATACTGGGGGCTCTTTTGTAAAAATAGTTCTCCCACCTTCTGGAAGTTCTGTGCTTGTAACTTCCTCTAATCTGCTACTGTCTTTGACTCTGCCTTTTTCCTTTGCTTACTGTCATCTACTATCTTTCTGATTTATTGGCCCAATTCTCCTGCCTTTTTTCAAAACAATCTTCCAAATATTTGTTTTCACCT
>CM065706.1:19752837-19770337 GCA_017654935.2 Phymorhynchus buccinoides | reverse complement strand
TGTGTGTTCTGTCTGTCTTTCTGTTCTGTCTGTCTTTGTGTTCTGTCTGTCTTTGTGTTCTGTCTGTCTTTCTGTTCTGTCTGTCTTTCTGTTCTGTCTGTCTTTGTGTTCTTTCTGTCTTTCTTTTCCTTTTTCTTTATGTCTTTCTGTTCTGTCTGTCTTTCTTTCTTTCTGTCTTTCTTTTCCTTCTGTCTTTCTGTTCTGTCTGTCTTTGTGTTCTGTCTGTCTTTCTGTTCTGTCTGTCTTTGTGTTCTGTCTGTCTTTCTGTTCTGTCTGTCTTTCTTTCTTTCTGTCTTTGTGTTCTGTCTGTCTTTGTGTTCTGTCTGTCTTTGTGTTCTGTCTGTCTTTCTGTTCTGTCTGTCTTTCTTTCTTTCTGTCTTTCTTTTCCTTCTGTCTTTCTGTTCTGTCTGTCTTTGTGTTCTGTCTGTCTTTGTGTTCTGTCTGTCTTTCTGTTCTGTTTGTCTTTGTGTTCTGTCTGTCTTTGTGTTCTGTCTTTCTTTCTTTTCCTTTTTCTTTATGTCTTTCTGTTCTGTCTGTCTTTCTTTCTTTCTGTCTTTCTTTTCCTTTTTCTTTCTGTCTTTCTTTTCCTTCTGTCCCTCCCCCTCAAATGGAACATTTTCAACGAGAAGCAATATTCTGACTTTCTCAGGAAAAGAATAGGGTTAGGATCAGCCTGGGGTTATTGTTATAAAACTGAAAGAAGCAGACTTTGAGATTGATGGTGGTAAACTTGAGGAGGGGGGTGGGTGACAAAAGTACAAGATTGCCGAGGTCTTGCCAAGGGCACATCCTCAATCTCTCCGGGCCTTCAGAACAACCGGCCAGACGGCACATGGGGATTGTCCCCTAAGAACAACTCGTGCCCAAGGCTGCTGCACCAACCAGAGCAACGCCTCTGGAGGGACCGACACACTGCAAACGACTCAATCCAAATGCGATCCGATTGAGACGTTTGTGAGGCATGATTCTCGTGTAATTATACCGTCTGAACGAATCTGATGAAATCCTACAAGCTTTGTTCACTATATTTGCAGTCCCCCGTACACGAATCTGAGGAAATATCTGTATTGTTGTATCAGACATTCTATTGGATTCGGGTCTGCATGAGCATAGTGAACGATAATAGTAGACATGTTTTAGACGGAAGTGTTTCACGTGAATCATGACCCACACATCGTCACAATCGGGTCGCATTTCCATTGAACCGTACGCAGTGGGTCTGCCCTTTCAGTTTAGGAGTCACAGTCAGGGGCCACAGACAGTGGGTCTGCCCTTTCAGTTTAGGAGTCACAGTCAGGGGCCACAGACAGTGGGTCTGCCCTTTCAGCTTAGGAGTCACAGTCAGGGGCCACAGACAGTGGGTCTGCCCTTTCAGTTTAGGAGTCACAGTCAGGGGCCACAGACAGTGGGTCTGCCCTTTCAGGAGTCATAGGAGTCACAGTCAGGGGCCACAGACAGTGGGTCTGCCCTTTCAGCTTAGGAGTCACAGTCAGGGGCCACAGACAGTGGGTCTGCCCTTTCAGCATAGGAGTCACAGTCAGGGGCCACAGACAGTGGGTCTGCCCTTTCAGTTTAGGAGTCACAGTCAGGGGCCACAGACAGTGGGTCTGCCCTTTCAGTTTAGGAGTCACAGTCAGGGGCCACAGACAGTGGGTCTGCCCTTTCAGCTTAGGAGTCACAGTCAGGGGCCACAGACAGTGGGTCTGCCCTTTCAGTTTAGGAGTCACAGTCAGGGGCCACAGACAGTGGGTCTGCCCTTTCAGTTTAGGAGTCACAGTCAGGGGCCACAGACAGTGGGTCTGCCCTTTCAGCTTAGGAGTCACAGTCAGGGGCCACAGACAGTGGGTCTGCCCTTTCAGCTTAGGAGTCACAGTCAGGGGCCACAGACAGTGGGTCTGCCCTTTCAGCTTAGGAGTCACAGTCAGGGGCCACAGACAGTGGGTCTGCCCTTTCAGCATAGGAGTCACAGTCAGGGGCCACAGACAGTGGGTCTGCCCTTTCAGTTTAGGAGTCACAGTCAGGGGCCACAGACAGTGGGTCTGCCCTTTCAGTTTAGGAGTCACAGTCAGGGGCCACAGACAGTGGGTCTGCCCTTTCAGCATAGGAGTCACAGTCAGGGGCCACAGACAGTGGGTCTGCCCTTTCAGCATAGGAGTCACAGTCAGGGGCCACAGACAGTGGGTCTGCCCTTTCAGCATAGGAGTCACAGTCAGGGGCCACAGACAGTGGGTCTGCCCTTTCAGTTTAGGAGTCACAGTCAGGGGCCACAGACAGTGGGTCTGCCCTTTCAGTAGGAGTCACAGTCAGGGGCCACAGTCAGTGGGTCTGCCCTTTCAGCATAGGAGTCACAGTCAGTTTAGGAGTGCCCTTTCAGTTTAGGAGTCACAGTCAGGGGCCACAGACAGTGGGTCTGCCCTTTCAGTTTAGGAGTCACAGTCAGGGGCCACAGACAGTGGGTCTGCCCTTTCAGTATAGGAGTCACAGTCAGGGGCCACAGACAGTGGGTCTGCCCTTTCAGTATAGGAGTCACAGTCAGGGGCCACAGACAGTGGGTCTGCCCTTTCAGCATAGGAGTCACAGTCAGGGGCCACAGACAGTGGGTCTGCCCTTTCAGCATAGGAGTCACAGTCAGGGGCCACAGACAGTGGGTCTGCCCTTTCAGCATAGGAGTCACAGTCAGGGGCCACAGACAGTGGGTCTGCCCTTTCAGCATAGGAGTCACAGTCAGGAGACAGTGGGTCTGCCCTTTCACAGTCAGGAGTCACAGTCAGGGGCCACAGACAGTGGGTCTGCCCTTTCAGTTTAGGAGTCACAGTCAGGGGCCACAGACAGTGGGTCTGCCCTTTCAGCATAGGACTCACAGTAGGAGTCACAGTCAGGGGCCACAGACAGTGGGTCTGCCCTTTCAGTATAGGAGTCACAGTCAGGGGCCACAGACAGTGGGTCTGCCCTTTCAGCATAGGAGTCACAGTCAGGGGCCACAGACAGTGGGTCTGCCCTTTCAGCATAGGAGTCACAGTCAGGGGCCACAGACAGTGGGTCTGCCCTTTCAGCATAGGAGTCACAGTCAGGGGCCACAGACAGTGGGTCTGCCCTTTCAGCATAGGAGTCACAGTCAGGGGCCACAGACAGTGGGTCTGCCCTTTCAGCATAGGAGTCACAGTCAGGGGCCACAGACAGTGGGTCTGCCCTTTCAGCATAGGAGTCACAGTCAGGGGCCACAGACAGTGGGTCTGCCCTTTCAGCATAGGAGTCACAGTCAGGGGCCACAGACAGTGGGTCTGCCCTTTCAGCATAGGAGTCACAGTCAGGGGCCACAGACAGTGGGTCTGCCCTTTCAGCATAGGAGTCACAGTCAGGGGCCACAGACAGTGGGTCTGCCCTTTCAGCATAGGAGTCACAGTCAGGGGCCACAGACAGTGGGTCTGCCCTTTCAGCATAGGAGTCACAGTCAGGGGCCACAGACAGTGGGTCTGCCCTTTCAGCATGGGAGTCACAGTCAGGGGCCACAGTCACAGTCAGGGGCCACAGACAGTAGGGAGTCACAGTCAGGGGCCACAGACAGTGGGTCTGCCCTTTCAGCATAGGAGTCACAGTCAGGGGCCACAGACAGTGGGTCTGGGGCCCTTTCAGCATAGGAGTCACAGTCAGGGGCCACAGACAGTGGGTCTGCCCTTTCAGCATAGGAGTCACAGTCAGGGGCCACAGACAGTGGGTCTGCCCTTTCAGCATAGGAGTCACAGTCAGGGGCCACAGACAGTGGGTCTGCCCTTTCAGCATAGGAGTCACAGTCAGGGGCCACAGACAGTGGGTCTGCCCTTTCAGCATAGGAGTCACAGTCAGGGGCCACAGACAGTGGGTCTGCCCTTTCAGCATAGGAGTCACAGTCAGGGGCCACAGACAGTGGGTCTGCCCTTTCAGCATAGGAGTCACAGTCAGGGGCCACAGACAGTGGGTCTGCCCTTTCAGCATAGGAGTCACAGTCAGGGACCACAGACAGTGGGTCTGCCCTTTCATCATAGGAGTCACAGTCAGGGGCCACAGACAGTGGGTCTGCCCTTTCAGCATAGGAGTCACAGTCAGGGGCCACAGACAGTGGGTCTGCCCTTTCAGCATAGGAGTCACAGTCAGGGGCCACAGACAGTGGGTCTGCCCTTTCAGCATAGGAGTCACAGTCAGGGGCCACAGACAGTGGGTCTGCCCTTTCAGCATAGGAGTCACAGTCAGGGGCCACCACAGACAGTCAGGGTCTGCCCTTTCAGTATAGGAGTCACAGTCAGGGGCCACAGACAGTGGGTCTGCCCTTTCAGCATAGGAGTCACAGTCAGGGGCCACAGACAGTGGGTCTGCCCTTTCATCATAGGAGTCACAGTCAGGGGCCACAGACAGAGGGTCTGCCCTTTCAGCATAGGAGTCACAGTCAGGGGCCACAGACAGTGGGTCTGCCCTTTCAGCATAGGAGTCACAGTCAGGGGCCACAGACAGTGGGTCTGCCCTTTCAGTATAGGAGTCACAGTCAGGGGCCACAGACAGTGGGTCTGCCCTTTCAGCATAGGAGTCACAGTCAGGGGCCACAGACAGTGGGTCTGCCCTTTCAGCATAGGAGTCACAGTCAGGGGCCACAGACAGTGGGTCTGCCCTTTCAGCATAGGAGTCACAGTCAGGGGCCACAGACAGTGGGTCTGCCCTTTCAGCATAGGAGTCACAGTCAGGGGCCACAGACAGTGGGTCTGCCCTTTCAGCATAGGAGTCACAGTCAGGGGCCACAGACAGTGGGTCTGCCCTTTCAGCATAGGAGTCACAGTCAGGGGCCACAGACAGTGGGTCTGCCCTTTCAGCATAGGAGTCACAGTCAGGGGCCACAGACAGTGGGTCTGCCCTTTCAGCATAGGACTCATAGGACAGACAGTCACAGTCAGGGGCCACAGACAGTGGGTCTGCCCTTTCAGCATAGGAGTCACAGTCAGGGGCCACAGACAGTGGGTCTGCCCTTTCAGCATAGGAGTCACAGTCAGGGGCCACAGACAGTGGGTCTGCCCTTTCAGCATAGGAGTCACAGTCAGGGGCCACAGACAGTGGGTCTGCCCTTTCAGCATAGGAGTCACAGTCAGGGGCCACAGACAGTGGGTCTGCCCTTTCAGCATAGGAGTCACAGTCAGGGGCCACAGACAGTGGGTCTGCCCTTTCAGCATAGGAGTCACAGTCAGGGGCCACAGACAGTGGGTCTGCCCTTTCAGCATAGGAGTCACAGTCAGGGGCCACAGACAGTGGGTCTGCCCTTTCAGTAGGAGTCACAGTCAGGGCCACAGACAGTGGGTCACAGTCAGGGGCCACAGACAGAGGGTCTGCCCTTTCAGCATAGGAGTCACAGTCAGGGGCCACAGACAGTGGGTCTGCCCTTTCAGCATAGGAGTCACAGTCAGGGGCCACAGACAGTGGGTCTGCCCTTTCAGCATAGGAGTCACAGTCAGGGGCCACAGACAGTGGGTCTGCCCTTTCAGCATAGGAGTCACAGTCAGGGGCCACAGACAGTGGGTCTGCCCTTTCAGCATAGGAGTCACAGTCAGGGGCCACAGACAGTGGGTCTGCCCTTTCAGCATAGGAGTCACAGTCAGGGGCCACAGACAGTGGGTCTGCCCTTTCAGCATAGGAGTCACAGTCAGGGGCCACAGACAGTGGGTCTGCCCTTTCAGCATAGGAGTCACAGTCAGG
Source organism: Phymorhynchus buccinoides (assembly GCA_017654935.2). Lineage (NCBI taxonomy): Eukaryota > Metazoa > Mollusca > Gastropoda > Neogastropoda > Raphitomidae > Phymorhynchus > Phymorhynchus buccinoides. The sequence continues at coordinate 19,764,625 of CM065706.1, read as the reverse complement.
GGCCACAGACAGTGGGTCTGCCCTTTCAGCATAGGAGTCACAGTCAGGGGCCACAGACAGTGGGTCTGCCCTTTCAGCATAGGAGTCACAGTCAGGGGCCACAGACAGTGGGTCTGCCCTTTCAGCATAGGAGTCACAGTCAGGGGCCACAGACAGTGGGTCTGCCCTTTCAGCATAGGAGTCACAGTCAGGGGCCACAGACAGTGGGTCTGCCCTTTCAGCATAGGAGTCACAGTCAGGGGCCACAGACAGTGGGTCTGCCCTTTCAGCATAGGAGTCACAGTCAGGGGCCACAGACAGTGGGTCTGCCCTTTCAGCATAGGACTCACAGTCAGGGGCCACAGACAGTGGGTCTGCCCTTTCAGCATAGGAGTCACAGTCAGGGGCCACAGACAGTGGGTCTGCCCTTTCAGGAGTCATCAGGAGTCACAGTCAGGGGCCACAGACAGTGGGTCTGCCCTTTCAGCATAGGAGTCACAGTCAGGGGCCACAGACAGTGGGTCTGCCCTTTCAGCATAGGAGTCACAGTCAGGGGCCACAGACAGTGGGTCTGCCCTTTCAGCATAGGAGTCACAGTCAGGGGCCACAGACAGTGGGTCTGCCCTTTCAGCATAGGAGTCACAGTCAGGGGCCACAGACAGTGGGTCTGCCCTTTCAGCATAGGAGTCACAGTCAGGGGCCACAGACAGTGGGTCTGCCCTTTCAGCATAGGAGTCACAGTCAGGGGCCACAGACAGTGGGTCTGCCCTTTCAGCATAGGAGTCACAGTCAGGGGCCACAGACAGTGGGTCTGCCCTTTCAGCATAGGAGTCACAGTCAGGGGCCACAGACAGTGGGTCTGCCCTTTCAGTTTAGGAGTCACAGTCAGGGGCCACAGACAGTGGGTCTGCCCTTTCAGCATAGGAGTCACAGTCAGGGGCCACAGACAGTGGGTCTGCCCTTTCAGCATAGGAGTCACAGTCAGGGGCCACAGACAGTGGGTCTGCCCTTTCAGCATAGGAGTCACAGTCAGGGGCCACAGACAGTGGGTCTGCCCTTTCAGCATAGGAGTCACAGTCAGGGGCCACAGACAGTGGGTCTGCCCTTTCAGCATAGGAGTCACAGTCAGGGGCCACAGACAGTGGGTCTGCCCTTTCAGCATAGGAGTCACAGTCAGGGGCCACAGACAGTGGGTCTGCCCTTTCAGCATAGGAGTCACAGTCAGGGGCCACAGACAGAGGGTCTGCCCTTTCAGCATAGGAGTCACAGTCAGGGGCCACAGACAGAGGGTCTGCCCTTTCAGCATAGGAGTCACAGTCAGGGGCCACAGACAGTGGGTCTGCCCTTTCAGCATAGGAGTCACAGTCAGGGGCCACAGACAGTGGGTCTGCCCTTTCAGCATAGGAGTCACAGTCAGGGGCCACAGACAGTGGGTCTGCCCTTTCAGCATAGGAGTCACAGTCAGGGGCCACAGACAGTGGGTCTGCCCTTTCAGCTTAGGAGTGCCCTTTCAGCATGGGAGTCACAGTCAGGGGCCACAGACAGTGGGTCTGCCCTTTCAGCATAGGAGTCACAGTCAGGGGCCACAGACAGTGGGTCTGCCCTTTCAGCATAGGAGTCACAGTCAGGGGCCACAGACAGTGGGTCTGCCCTTTCAGCATAGGAGTCACAGTCAGGGGCCACAGACAGTGGGTCTGCCCTTTCAGCATAGGAGTCACAGTCAGGGGCCACAGACAGTGGGTCTGCCCTTTCAGCATAGGAGTCACAGTCAGGGGCCACAGACAGTGGGTCTGCCCTTTCAGCATAGGAGTCACAGTCAGGGGCCACAGACAGTGGGTCTCCCCTTTCAGTATAGGAGTCACAGTCAGGGGCCACAGACAGTGGGTCTGCCCTTTCAGCATAGGAGTCACAGTCAGGGGCCACAGACAGTGGGTCTGCCCTTTCAGCATAGGAGTCACAGTCAGGGGCCACAGACAGTGGGTCTGCCCTTTCAGCATAGGAGTCACAGTCAGGGGCCACAGACAGTGGGTCTGCCCTTTCAGCATAGGAGTCACAGTCAGGGGCCACAGACAGTGGGTCTGCCCTTTCAGTTTAGGAGTCACAGTCAGGGGCCACAGACAGTGGGTCTGCCCTTTCAGCTTAGGAGTCACAGTCAGGGGCCACAGACAGTGGGTCTGCCCTTTCAGTTTAGGAGTCACAGTCAGGGGCCACAGACAGTGGGTCTGCCCTTTCAGTTTAGGAGTCACAGTCAGGGGCCACAGACAGTGGGTCTGCCCTTTCAGCATAGGAGTCACAGTCAGGGGCCACAGACAGTGGGTCTGCCCTTTCAGCATAGGAGTCACAGTCAGGGGCCACAGACAGTGGGTCTGCCCTTTCAGTTTAGGAGTCACAGTCAGGGGCCACAGACAGTGGGTCTGCCCTTTCAGCATAGGAGTCACAGTCAGGGGCCACAGACAGTGGGTCTGCCCTTTCAGCATAGGAGTCACAGTCAGGGGCCACAGACAGTGGGTCTGCCCTTTCAGTTTAGGAGTCACAGTCAGGGGCCACAGACAGTGGGTCTGCCCTTTCAGTATAGGAGTCACAGTCAGGGGCCACAGACAGTGGGTCTGCCCTTTCAGTCACAGTCAGGGCCACAGACAGTGGGTCTGCCCTTTCAGCATAGGAGTCACAGTCAGGGGCCACAGACAGTGGGTCTGCCCTTTCAGCATAGGAGTCACAGTCAGGGGCCACAGACAGTGGGTCTGCCCTTTCAGCATAGGAGTCACAGTCAGGACAGACAGTCACAGGAGTCACAGTCAGGGGCCACAGGGGCCACAGACAGTGGGTCTGCCCTTTCAGCATAGGAGTCACAGTCAGGGGCCACAGACAGTGGGTCTGCCCTTTCAGCACAGTAGGAGTCACAGTCAGGGGCCACAGACAGTGGGTCTGCCCTTTCAGTTTAGGAGTCACAGTCAGGGGCCACAGACAGTGGGTCTGCCCTTTCAGTATAGGAGTCACAGTCAGGGGCCACAGACAGTGGGTCTGCCCTTTCAGCATAGGAGTCACAGTCAGGGGCCACAGACAGTGGGTCTGCCCTTTCAGCATTAGGAGTCACAGTCAGGGGCCACAGACAGTGGGTCTGCCCTTTCAGCATAGGAGTCACAGTCAGGGGCCACAGACAGTGGGTCTGCCCTTTCAGTTTAGGAGTCACAGTCAGGGACCACAGACAGTGGGTCTGCCCTTTCAGTTTAGGAGTCACAGTCAGGGGCCACAGACAGTGGGTCCCTGCCCTTTCAGTTTAGGAGTCATAGGAGTCACAGTCAGGGGCCACAGACAGTGGTCTGCCCTTTCAGCATAGCCACAGTTTCAGCATAGGAGTCACAGTCAGGGGCCACAGACAGTGGGTCTGCCCTTTCAGCATAGGAGTCACAGTCAGGGGCCACAGACAGTGGGTCTGCCCTTTCAGCTTAGGAGTCACAGTCAGGGGCCACAGACAGTGGGTCTGCCCTTTCAGTTTAGGAGTCACAGTCAGGGGCCACAGACAGTGGGTCTGCCCTTTCAGCTTAGGAGTCACAGTCAGGGGCCACAGACAGTGGGTCTGCCCTTTCAGCTTAGGAGTCACAGTCAGGGGCCACAGACAGTGGGTCTGCCCTTTCAGCATAGGAGTCACAGTCAGGGGCCACAGACAGTGGGTCTGCCCTTTCAGCATAGGAGTCACAGTCAGGGGCCACACAGACAGTGGGTCTGCCCTTTCAGCTTAGGAGTCACAGTCAGGGGCCACAGACAGTGGGTCTGCCCTTTCAGCATAGGAGTCACAGTCAGGGGCCACAGACAGGGTCTGCCCTTTCAGCATAGGAGTCACAGTCAGGGGCCACAGACAGTGGGTCTGCCCTTTCAGCATAGGAGTCACAGTCAGGGGCCACAGACAGTGGGTCTGCCCTTTCAGTATAGGAGTCACAGTCAGGGGCCACAGACAGTGGGTCTGCCCTTTCAGCATAGGAGTCACAGTCAGGGGCCACAGACAGTGGGTCTGCCCTTTCAGCATAGGAGTCACAGTCAGGGGCCACAGACAGTGGGTCTGCCCTTTCAGCATAGGAGTCACAGTCAGGGGCCACAGACAGAGGGTCTGCCCTTTCAGCATAGGAGTCACAGTCAGGGGCCACAGACAGTGGGTCTGCCCTTTCAGCATAGGAGTCACAGTCAGGGGCCACAGACAGTGGGTCTGCCCTTTCAGCATAGGAGTCACAGTCAGGGGCCACAGACAGTGGGTCTGCCCTTTCAGTTTAGGAGTCACAGTCAGGGGCCACAGACAGTGGGTCTGCCCTTTCAGCATAGGAGTCACAGTCAGGGGCCACAGACAGTGGGTCTGCCCTTTCAGCATAGGAGTCACAGTCAGGGGCCACAGACAGTGGGTCTGCCCTTTCAGCATAGGAGTCACAGTCAGGGGCCACAGACAGTGGGTCTGCCCTTTCAGCATGCCCTTTCAGACATAGGAGTCACAGTCAGGAGCCACAGACAGTGGGTCTGCCCTTTCAGCATAGGAGTCACAGTCAGGGGCCACAGACAGTGGGTCTGCCCTTTCAGCATAGGAGTCACAGTCAGGAGCCACAGACAGTGGGTCTGCCCTTTCAGCATAGGAGTCACAGTCAGGGGCCACAGACAGTGGGTCTGCCCTTTCAGCATAGGAGTCACAGTCAGGGGCCACAGACAGTGGGTCTGCCCTTTCAGTTTAGGAGTCACAGTCAGGGGCCACAGACAGTGGGTCTGCCCTTTCAGCATAGGAGTCACAGTCAGGGGCCACAGACAGTGGGTCTGCCCTTTCAGCATAGGAGTCACAGTCAGGGGCCACAGACAGTGGGTCTGCCCTTTCAGCATAGGAGTCACAGTCAGGGGCCACAGACAGTGGGTCTGCCCTTTCAGCATAGGAGTCACAGTCAGGGGCCACAGACAGTGGGTCTGCCCTTTCAGCATAGGAGTCACAGTCAGGGGCCACAGACAGTGGGTCTGCCCTTTCAGCATAGGAGTCACAGTCAGGGGCCACAGACAGTGGGTCTGCCCTTTCAGCATAGGAGTCACAGTCAGGGGCCACAGACAGTGGGTCTGCCCTTTCAGCATAGGAGTCACAGTCAGGGGCCACAGACAGTGGGTCTGCCCTTTCAGCATAGGAGTCACAGTCAGGGGCCACAGACAGTGGGTCTGCCCTTTCAGCATAGGAGTCACAGTCAGGGGCCACAGACAGTGGGTCTGCCCTTTCAGCATAGGAGTCACAGTCAGGGGCCACAGACAGTGGGTCTGCCCTTTCAGTATAGGAGTCACAGTCAGGGGCCACAGACAGTGGGTCTGCCCTTTCAGCATAGGAGTCACAGTCAGGGGCCACAGACAGTGGGTCTGCCCTTTCAGCATAGGAGTCACAGTCAGGGGCCACAGACAGTGGGTCTGCCCTTTCAGCATAGGAGTCACAGTCAGGGGCCACAGACAGTGGGTCTGCCCTTTCAGCATAGGAGTCACAGTCAGGGGCCACAGACAGTGGGTCTGCCCTTTCAGCATAGGAGTCACAGTCAGGGGCCACAGACAGTGGGTCTGCCCTTTCAGCATAGGAGTCACAGTCAGGGGCCACAGACAGTGGGTCTGCCCTTTCAGCATAGGAGTCACAGTCAGGGGCCACAGACAGTGGGTCTGCCCTTTCAGCATAGGAGTCACAGTCAGGGGCCACAGACAGTGGGTCTGCCCTTTCAGTTTCAGTCACAGTCAGGGGCCACAGACAGTCATAGGAGTCACAGTCAGGGGCCACAGACAGTGGGTCTGCCCTTTCAGCATAGGAGTCACAGTCAGGGGCCACAGACAGTGGGTCTGCCCTTTCAGCATAGGAGTCACAGTCAGGGGCCACAGACAGTGGGTCTGCCCTTTCAGCATAGGAGTCACAGTCAGGGGCCACAGACAGTGGGAGTCACAGTCAGGGGCCACAGACAGTGGGTCTGCCCTTTCAGCATAGGAGTCACAGTCAGGGGCCACAGACAGTGGGTCTGCCCTTTCAGCATAGGAGTCACAGTCAGGGGCCACAGACAGTGGGTCTGCCCTTTCAGCATAGGAGTCACAGTCAGGGGCCACAGACAGTGGGTCTGCCCTTTCAGCATAGGAGTCACAGTCAGGGGCCACAGACAGTGGGTCTGCCCTTTCAGGAGTCACAGTCAGGGGCCACAGTCACAGTCAGTCAGGGGCCACAGACAGTGGGTCTGCCCTTTCAGCATAGGAGTCACAGTCAGGGGCCACAGACAGTGGGTCTGCCCTTTCAGCATAGGAGTCACAGTCAGGGGCCACAGACAGTGGGTCTGCCCTTTCAGCATAGGAGTCACAGTCAGGGGCCACAGACAGTGGGTCTGCCCTTTCAGCATAGGAGTCACAGTCAGGGGCCACAGACAGTGGGTCTGCCCTTTCAGCATAGGAGTCACAGTCAGGGGCCACAGACAGTGGGTCTGCCCTTTCAGCATAGGAGTCACAGTCAGGGGCCACAGACAGAGGGTCTGCCCTTTCAGCATAGGAGTCACAGTCAGGGGCCACAGACAGTGGGTCTGCCCTTTCAGCATAGGAGTCACAGTCAGGGGCCACAGACAGTGGGTCTGCCCTTTCAGCATAGGAGTCACAGTCAGGGGCCACAGACAGTGGGTCTGCCCTTTCAGCATAGGAGTCACAGTCAGGGGCCACAGACAGTGGGTCTGCCCTTTCAGCATAGGAGTCACAGTCAGGGGCCACAGACAGTGGGTCTGCCCTTTCAGGAGTCATAGGAGTCACAGTCAGGGGCCACAGACAGTGGGTCTGCCCTTTCAGCATAGGAGTCACAGTCAGGGGCCACAGACAGTGGGTCTGCCCTTTCAGCATAGGAGTCACAGTCAGGGGCCACAGACAGTGGGTCTGCCCTTTCAGCATAGGAGTCACAGTCAGGGGCCACAGACAGTGGGTCTGCCCTTTCAGTTAGGAGTCACAGTCAGGGGCCACAGACAGTAGGGAGTCACAGTCAGGGGCCACAGACAGTGGGTCTGCCCTTTCAGCATAGGAGTCACAGTCAGGGGCCACAGACAGTGGGTCTGCCCTTTCAGCATAGGAGTCACAGTCAGGGGCCACAGACAGTGGGTCTGCCCTTTCAGCATAGGAGTCACAGTCAGGGGCCACAGACAGTGGGTCTGCCCTTTCAGCATAGGACTCACAGTCAGGGGCCACAGACAGTGGGTCTGCCCTTTCAGCATAGGAGTCACAGTCAGGGGCCACAGACAGTGGGTCTGCCCTTTCAGCATAGGAGTCACAGTCAGGGGCCACAGACAGTGGGTCTGCCCTTTCAGGAGTCATAGGAGTCACAGTCAGGGGCCACAGACAGTGGGTCTGCCCTTTCAGCATAGGAGTCACAGTCAGGGGCCACAGACAGTGGGTCTGCCCTTTCAGCATAGGACTCACAGTCAGGGGCCACAGACAGTGGGTCTGCCCTTTCAGCATAGGAGTCACAGTCAGGGGCCACAGACAGTGGGTCTGCCCTTTCAGCATAGGAGTCACAGTCAGGGGCCACAGACAGTGGGTCTGCCCTTTCAGCATAGGAGTCACAGTCAGGGGCCACAGACAGTGGGTCTGCCCTTTCAGCATAGGAGTCACAGTCAGGGGCCACAGACAGTGGGTCTGCCCTTTCAGCATAGGAGTCACAGTCAGGGGCCACAGACAGTGGGTCTGCCCTTTCAGCAGGGGCCACAGACAGTGGGTAGGAGTCACAGTCAGGGGCCACAGACAGTGGGTCTGCCCTTTCAGCATAGGAGTCACAGTCAGGGGCCACAGACAGTGGGTCTGCCCTTTCAGCATAGGAGTCACAGTCAGGGGCCACAGACAGTGGGTCTGCCCTTTCAGCATAGGAGTCACAGTCAGGGGCCACAGACAGTGGGTCTGCCCTTTCAGCATAGGAGTCACAGTCAGGGACCACAGACAGTGGGTCTGCCCTTTCAGCATAGGAGTCACAGTCAGGGGCCACAGACAGTGGGTCTGCCCTTTCAGCATAGGAGTCACAGTCAGGGACCACAGACAGAGGGTCTGCCCTTTCATCATAGGAGTCACAGTCAGGGGCCACAGACAGAGGGTCTGCCCTTTCAGCATAGGAGTCACAGTCAGGGGCCACAGACAGTGGGTCTGCCCTTTCAGCATAGGAGTCACAGTCAGGGGCCACAGACAGTGGGTCTGCCCTTTCAGCATAGGAGTCACAGTCAGGGGCCACAGACAGTGGGTCTGCCCTTTCAGCATAGGAGTCACAGTCAGGGGCCACAGACAGTGGGTCTGCCCTTTCAGCATAGGAGTCACAGCAGGGGCCACAGACAGTTCTGCAGCATAGGAGTCACAGTCAGGGGCCACAGACAGTGGGTCTGCCCTTTCAGCATAGGAGTCACAGTCAGGGGCCACAGACAGTGGGTCTGCCCTTTCAGCATAGGAGTCACAGTCAGGGGCCACAGACAGTGGGTCTGCCCTTTCAGCATAGGAGTCACAGTCAGGGGCCACAGACAGTGGGTCTGCCCTTTCAGCATAGGAGTCACAGTCAGGGGCCACAGACAGTGGGTCTGCCCTTTCAGCATAGGAGTCACAGTCAGGGGCCACAGACAGTGGGTCTGCCCTTTCAGCATAGGAGTCACAGTCAGGGGCCACAGACAGTGGGTCTGCCCTTTCAGTTTAGGAGTCACAGTCAGGGGCCACAGACAGTGGGTCTGCCCTTTCAGCATAGGAGTCACAGTCAGGGGCCACAGACAGTGGGTCTCCCCTTTCAGTATAGGAGTCACAGTCAGGGGCAACAGACAGTGGGTCTGCCCTTTCAGCATAGGAGTCACAGTCAGGGACCACAGACAGTGGGTCTGCCCTTTCAGCATAGGAGTCACAGTCAGGGACCACAGACAGTGGGTCTGCCCTTTCAGCATAGGAGTCACAGTCAGGGGCCACAGACAGTGGGTCTGCCCTTTCAGCATAGGAGTCACAGTCAGGGGCCACAGACAGTGGGTCTGCCCTTTCAGCATAGGAGTCACAGTCAGGGACCACAGACAGTGGGTCTGCCCTTTCAGCATAGGAGTCACAGTCAGGGGCCACAGACAGTGGGTCTGCCCTTTCAGTTTAGGACTCTAAGAGCTCTGTCAACTGGTTTACCTTGGCTGCAGATATTAGTATTGCATTTTGCATACCGTACAATGCATGCAACTCTCACTCTCACTTCACTGTTGGCCCGAAAACTAAGGCCTGTGTCAGTTGTTGTCGTTGTTGTCTCACCCTGGCTTAAAGTCTCCAGGGATCATTCCAACAGCCGAAGCACTTGAACACAATGGTACAAATGCACCAGCTAGGGATGAGAACATTACGTGTGTGACCGTTTATGATTACCCTACGACATGGGCAGCCTCACTCCGACTTCGGAGGATTTTTGAGATTGATGATGTTATACTATGAGCTTGTCATGGTTAAAGACAGTCCCCGCATAACTATGCGTGGCATAGCAACATTTTGATGTAGCCTTGGTGTTCTAGCTCATGTCAATTGGTCTGACACAGCCTTATGCCAACGCAGGGCTTGTGTTAATCAACCACGTTAGAAAGCCATTGGAGCAACTTTACGCTTCAGATCGTCAAGATCTAGCCTACCACTTTGGTGGTGTTGAAACGCAAAGCGATCGTGTAGGCTTGTTTAGCATCTGATGTATTTGGTATTTGGTATCTTCTAGTCACAGACACTCGTCTCTGTCAAATTCGGGCTGCTCACACATGGAGAGCGCATCGCTGCTAGTGGAGTACCACCTTTTATTTCATGTTCATTTATTTCATTTTGAATCACGGAGCACTGTTACCTTCCCTGGCCGACCAGTGTCTGTCTACCGCGGGCAATATGATCATGATGCCATAACTTTTCATATCACAACTGAACACTTTTTTCTCTGGCAGCGAAAGGGTTAATGGAGAAAATGTTTGCCATTGCGTCTCGGATAGCCTTTTGCAAGACCATTTGTGTGGTTACGCAATAAGATGAAAGCTTCTCTTTGTTGTGAAGTTATTGTTGTGTAAGCGTCTAGTGATATCATAACGCGTGTCAACTATCTAACTGTTCGATCGCGTATTTGCGTTAGGAAAGTCAAGACAAACAAGCAAGCTGAAAGGCAAAGAAAACAAACGAACAACCAGTAGCTCCGAGAGGCTATTCGATAGGGCTTGGTCTCAAAGAAAGGTTTAAACAAATAATGCTCCATTTTTGTTGTTCGTTTCAGTCTTTCTCGGGAAATAATTCTCCCAGAAATAATAATGCAGCAACAGTTGTAGGACAATGGGTAAGGTTAACGCCCTCCTGAATTCTGAACAGAAAGAAAGGAAGAAAGAAAATAACCGACAGGAGACCAAAGAAAAAACAACTAAGCAAAAACCATGCGTTGTTGGTAGTCCAACCTCCTGACACAGGAGAGGGAGAGTAGAGTAGAGCAGGGCTGGGGAGGAAGGGGGGAAGGGGGAGGGGGCGTTTAGCGCTATCGCTGCAGACTAAGTACTTACATTGTTTGTTTAAGTCGATACATTGTACACTCCATTCCTATTTCTCACGAAATGTTTTTTGCACACGCAAGCGCGCGTACACACAAACACATACACGGAGAGAGAGAGAGAGAGAGAGAGAGAGAGAGAGAGAGAGAGAGAGAGAGAGAGAGAGAGAGAGAGAGAGAGAGAGAGAGAGAGAGAGAGAGAGAGAGAGAGAGAGAGAGAGAGAGAGAGAGAGAGAGAGAGAGAGAGAGAGAGAGAGAGAGAGACAAGACAGACAGACAGACAGACAAACAAATTGAAAAGACTTCCTTTTAAACTGTTGCTTTTTATTCTTATCCAGACAGTGTCACTATTGGCAGTGTTCTATTTTCCTACAGTCTTATTGTCTGAAAATAAACAGAAATATTGAGTATCGATGATGTTGCTGTGGTTGTTGTTGTTGTTGTTTTTAATTGTCTCGTCTGTTCTCCAGCCAACCTCTGTACGCGTGTCTCAGTGGCTTCCTGTGTCTAATAGCCTCAATAGCACGACAATCATAATAAGCGATTGCAATACCCATTAAAAAGGAATTGTGTGTAGTGCCAAAGGCGGAGCTAAATACGGAACGGTGATGGCATGACAGTTGATATTGACATAAGTGACAAAGAAAACAAAATGACATTGTCTGTATCGTGATAGCTGAAAAGAACATGGGGGGGGGGGGGGGGGGACAGAAGAAGAAAAAAAAAAAACAAGACCAACAACAATAGCAAACAATAATCACAACAATAATGGACCGACCATGGAAAAGGGAAAGGACAAACTGTCCTGAAACAAGGAAATCAACAGGACAAAATGTCCTGAAACAAGGAAATCAATAGGACAAACTGTCCTGAAACAAGGGAATCAATAGGACAAACTGTCCTGAAACAAGGGAATCAATAGGACAAACTGTCCTGAAACAAGGAATCAATAGGACAAACTGTCCTGAAACAAGGGAATCAATAGGACAAACTGTCCTGAAACAAGGGAATCAATAGGACAAACTGTCCTGAAACAAGGGAATCAATAGGACAAACTGTCCTGAAGCAAGGGAATCAATAGGACAAACTGTCCTGAAACAAGGACATCAACAGGACAAACTGTCCTGAAACAAGGGGATCAATAGGACAAACTGTCCTGGCTCTGGCGGAAAACACACACCAGGACAGCCCTCCAGCGGTAAATGTCAATAGGTAATTTATTATGATGTTCTGCCATGGGAGGGGGGAGAGTGGGAGGGACACAATAAGAGGTTTTCAGTTTGAATATATAAGTATTTTTATGTC
>CM065706.1:19690337-19747837 GCA_017654935.2 Phymorhynchus buccinoides | reverse complement strand
TTCTTCGTCTCATAAATCTTGTGGATTCGGATCCACATATCAAATTTTTTTTAAAAAGAACCACAAAACGATCTGGGGTGTTTGGCCCGAGTGCTTCCTACATCTCTTGTACAATCAGTTCTGAACAAAGCACATTTTGAGAATTAAACAAAAAACAGATGAAAGGTTTGACAAAAATACACAGTAAGAAAATGCTTCCCTTAAAAATCAATTAATTAAAACTTACAAATGTGTCCCTTGCTTTTGTTGCCCCAACCCCACACACTAAACAACATCAACTAGTATTTCATTACAACAAATATGCACGCTGATGATGGTTATACTGTAATTGCTTATCAAAAATGGTTATTCACAGATTGGATTGTAGAGGGGAAGTATTGTTTTGTCCTTTTACTATTTTTGCTGTTTGCTGTCTTTGCTGTTTTCTTGTGTGTCTGTGTTGATAGAGGCGCATTCGCCGAAATATCCAGTTGTTTTGTTGTGTATCTTGTGAATAAAATAACGTCACTTCACACTTGTGTGCATGTTTGTTTGTTGTATGTTCCAGTGACGTTGCAGTCTGTTTCAGTTTGTAATAGCTGTAACTGTTAGTACCTTTACTGTTGCTTGTGCAAGGGCCATTCTCGTTATCCTCATCTGCTCGGAGAAAAGATTCATGTCTGCTGGCTAAGTTTGTTTTTCTATCATATTGTTTAAACAAAGTTAAGGACCAACTAGAGCGTTAAGACAATAGACCATCAGCCGCGCGGCAGCCTTTTCGGGTCCAGTGACCTTGACCTTTGATCTAGGACCTTGATTTTCGAACTTGGTCTAGATATTCTTAGTATCTATTCAAAAGCAAAATTTGAGTGTCCTAGGTCCCGCCGTTCAAACGTTGTTGTGCCAGGTGCTCGGCAGCATTTTCGGCGCTAATGACCTTGACCTTCATTTTTTAACTTGGCCTAGATATCCTTAGTACCTATCCGCATGCAGAATTCGAGCATCCTAGGTCCCTCAGTTATCGTGTCAGGTGTTTGGCAGCATTTTCGGCTCCAGTGACCTTGACCTTTGATCTATGGCCTTCATTTTTGACTGTAGCCGATATATTCTTAGTACTTAACTGCATGCAAAATTTGAGCGTCCGAAGTCCATCCGTTCAATCGTTATCGTGCCAGGTGCTCGGCAGCATTTTCGGCGCCAGTGACCTTGACCTTTGACCTATGACCTCCATTTTCAAACTTGGTCTAGATATTCTTCGTACCTATCCGCATGCAAAATCCCTCCGTTCAAACGTTATCGTGTTCACATAGAATCCACTGAAAACATTACCAGCTTGGCTCACTTTGTCCGCGGCTGGCAATCAAGTGAACATTAGCCGCCGTTTAAAAATGGTATGGTGCCCTTTGAAACAAAAGCAATATCTATGTTGAGTCAAGCATGGTTTGTTATCCAGTACAGAAAAAACCCAAAGAAACACATTTTAGCCATCTACAAAACTGTAAGGTGGTAGTGGTGTTAATATGCATAACATATTCTTTTCTTCAAATGAACAAATATTACAAGAAGGAAACAAACGATATAAACCAATTACCATAGACTTGATCTTTACTCATTGTTATAATGTCACAGCAAAATGACATGTAAAGATAATATATTTAGCGGTCTGTCGTGCCCATAGTCTGTAACAATCCTGACTTGACGATTGTATAAAGGATAGATCGTGCAACAAATAATATCTACATTATAAAAAGAAAAGCCCCCAAACAAAGTCAGTCGCCCATTCCCTTAACCATTGCAAGCAAAATTGAATCGTGTCCTTGGTAAAGAAAACAATTAAAACAGAATGTATTTTATGGTATATAAACAAGATGTCTTTAGAAATCGAGACTTGTCGCCAAACATAGTTATCTATGCGATAGTTTAATTAAAGCGATATTCAAACCAAAGGAAACAGATCTTGCGCCATTGTACAATAAACCAACCAACATGGGGGAGGGGGGGGGGGGTGCAGATTAAAATCTGAAGCAATCTTTTTTTATATTTAGCAGAGTGAGTAAAATCATCAATTAAAGTGCTTCACTGATTACGTAGAAATAACACATTGTAATGTTTTGTTTGAAAGTACAACAACAAACAACAACAGGAAATGAAATTTAGTACAGAAAACATTCCACTCAGTAAGTGGAATTTCAACTGAAGAAAAGTGCCCAGAGCCGTTGACAGCAATATTTGCATCAGACCAGTCGATTATAAAATAGAATAAAGGGGGTTTATGAACATAACAAACATACAATACATGCTATAATTACATTCAAGTGATGAACATTTAAAAAAGTGAATCTGACATGTGCAAATTTCTAGACTTATGATTACATAGGGGGAAAATACTGAAGTACCTGATGTAATAAAACATACAAAGAAATGAGGTTTGTTTCAAAATATCCTACTTAACAAATGTTTTAGCTAGCTTTACTGACAACGTAATGTCAAATAAACAGTTTTATCATTGTACTATATTGTACTGTAAAATCTTACATTGACAGTTATTTTCCCTCTTTTATTTTTGAAAGACATATAGACGAAAGCTTCAAGCAGACGTTCATATTACACAAATATAATCAGCATACACAAACACATCTGATACATGTAATATTTTTTTTAAAGCAACAAAACTCCTCTGATGATTAGAACTGTGTACATTAGACTGGCAATCCAACTAAAATCGTGTACAAGAAATGATTATATTGCAACGTCTTATTCTCATGAAAATGAATACATTGGCTTTAATCAACCTGTAGCTCCTTCATGAGAAAACAATACAACAATTAATAAACATACAAATAAAAATCGTTTTTGGCAAGGAAAGGAAGAAAGCCAGACTATAAATAAACCTGGTCAGTAGCAAAAATTACTACAAGTCTACAATTACTATACTGCAAGTCACAACAAACGCAAAAGCAGCAATTAAAAAAACAAAAAACAAAAAACCCCAAGAAATCGATTACATAAAACTAATAACTAGTACTGGATTTGCAAAGTGTATTTAAATTATCCAAGAAATTTTGATTCCGGCGGATCAAACAATATAGTTGTTATTATTTGATTTATATTGTTAATGATTTTATTTATTTTTATTATTTCATAATTATTATAAAGAGTGACTAAAATGCTTATTGGGGCCAGTATGTGCCCTGAAATGACACAAAAGATAAACCAAACGCAATGCTGGCTTTGTGGTGACAGTTTTAGAGAGGGAAGAGAGTTGAAAGATAAGAGGATCAGAGAGTAAGAAGCAGGGATACAGTTAGTTACAAAGAGATTAAGAGCCAAGCAGTTAGGAACTGCTTGAGATTTCATCTCAAACGTTCTGAAATCATCTCAGATTAGCCATATAAAGAAGTTTTATCTCTTTCCTTCTTCGCAAGGTTGTATGCATTTGATATGAACATTTACATGATAGGAGCCAATCTTGAAGAAAACTTGTTGGAAAACCCCCACAAAAGTAACAAAAACAAAATATCCACCAGCTCAAAAATAAATGCTTGAAATAGTTGCGTTTAGTTACACGAAGCCCAATTGCTTTCATTTTCCATTTGCGGCAAGATTTTAACAAAATGTTGAACACTTAAGCTACAAAGTAAAAACTGACAATAGCTGTAAACTCAAAAATAAAAATAAAAGTTTCTTGCTGAACGTTTTCTGAAAAACGCTGTTTAGCAGAAAGCAGAAATATTTGGAATAGAAGAGGGAATGCATCATACTACATCATTATTATGTACACTATTTCATCAATAATTACGGTTTAATTGTGCGTAGTTTCTTGAAGACCATTGACTACAATTTCAATTTGGTAATTTTAAAAATGGATTAAAAAACTACACACACAATGTTTAAGCTTAACCATGGAGTTGGGATAAAAATACAAAACGAAATAGAATAAAAATGTAAGCCATAATTTCATTCAAAAGTGGCTTGACAACAATGTGGTTTTGTTTGTTTGCTTCTTTCTTTGTTGTTCTTTGTTTTGTTTTGGTTTTTAGGGGCGAGTGGTCTGTGTTAGGCTCGTAAAACGCATCCATAAAAACAAGCCCAATATTATGTTTCTTAATAATAGTTCTTGATGTTAAAATTGAGTCAGTTGAATTCAGTCGAATGCAGCCTTCAGACGAAAATATATGGTGGATTATATATTGTAGCCTACAGTCGAAACGTTACGCTGCAGCATAGAGACGAATATACGATGCAGCCTGGAGGTGAATATATGGTGCAGCCTACAGTCGAAACGTTACGCTGCAGCATAGAGACGAATATACGATGCAGCCTGGAGGTGAATATATGGTGCAGCCTACAGTCGAAACGTTACGCTGCAGCATAGAGACGAATATACGATGCAGCCTGGAGGTGAATATATGGTGCAGCCTACAGTCGAAACGTTACGCTGCAGCATAGAGACGAATATACGATGCAGCCTGGAGGTGAATATATGGTGCAGCCTACAGTCGAATCGTTACGCTGCAGCATAGAGACGAATATACGATGCAGCCTGGAGGTGAATATATGGTGCAGCCTACAGTCGAAACGTTACGCTGCAGCATAGAGACGAATATACGATGCAGCCTGGAGGTGAATATATGGTGCAGCCTACAGTCGAAACGTTACGCTGCAGCATAGAGACGAATATACGATGCAGCCTGGAGGTGAATATATGGTGCAGCCTACAGTCGAAACGTTACGCTGCAGCATAGAGACGAATATACGATGCAGCCTGGAGGTGAATATATGGTGCAGCCTACAGTCGAAACGTTACGCTGCAGCATAGAGACGAATATACGATGCAGCCTGGAGGTGAATATATGGTGCAGCCTACAGTCGAATCTACAGTGCAGCATAGAGACGAATATACGATGCAGCCTGGAGGTGAATATATGGTGCAGCCTACAGTCGAATCTACAGTGCAGCATAGAGACGAATATACGATGCAGCCTGGAGGTGAATATATGGTGCAGCCTACAGTCGAATCTACAGTGCAGCATAGAGACGAATATACGATGCAGCCTGGAGGTGAATATATGGTGCAGCCTACAGTCGAATCTACAGTGCAGCATAGAGACGAATATACGATGCAGCCTGGAGGTGAATATATGGTGCAGCCTACAGTCGAATCTACAGTGCAGCTAACCCTCTCACCGCCAAAGTCGCATTTTAGCACCACAGTGATTTAACACCTATGTCACTAAAAGGCATCAAATTGGGGTCCATTATCCAAAGACCCTATTGTCTTAGTTTTGGGAAGTAAGGATAGCCTTTATGTTATATGATGTCACAGAAGAATCCTCAATACTGCAGATGGATTTTGTTCTCTACCCAGGTAAACGTAATGGAAAGTTTCGGCTGAAATATGGCTAGCGGTGAAAGGGATAAAGTAAACAAATGACATTGCAGTGTACAGTCGCATGTGCAGCGTAGCCTACAGTCGAAAAATGACATAGCATCCTGCAGTTGAATGTACGAGAGCAGACTACAGTCCAAAAATAACAATACGGCCTACAATCGAATCTGCAGTGCAACCTACAGTCGAAAACTGGCATTGCAGCCTTTAAGAATGTATGTGATGGCCAAAATAATGTGTGTGTGTGTGTGTGTGTGTGTGTGTGTGTGTGTGTGTGTGTGTGTGTGTGTGTGTGTGTGTGTGTGTGTGTGTGTGTCTGTCTGTCTGTCTGTGTGTGTCTGTGTGTGTGTGTGTGTTGTTTTGTTTTCTTTTATTAACATCTTTTCACTTGGCGGAGGGGAAGGGAGCAGGGGTAAAGAATGGATGGGGACACGCAGCATGCACACATATACACACTCACACACATAGACACACTTTTTGTTTAGTATCATGTGCAGTGGATAGACATTAAATTACACACACAACCATGTGCACACGGAGAGAGAGAGAGAGAGAGAGAGAGAGAGAGAGAGAGAGAGAGAGAGAGAGAGAGAGAGAGAGAGAGAGAGAGAGAGAGAGAGAGAGAGAGAGAGAGAGAGAGAGAGAGAGAGAGAGAGAGAGAGAGAGAGAGAGAGAGAGAGAGACGCAGACAGTTTATTCTTAAAGGCCATAGCCCCTTAGAAGGGGGTACATATATATAACAAACATATCTTATTACAAAATTAGGCAATTTGCAATCATATCCTTACGGACTTTAAATGCTTTATATACATACAAAGACAATTTTTTAACAGTATTTTCATTAGTTGTTGTTAATAGTAAAACTAATCTGAACAAACAAGGATGCTTAGAGTATTTCGAAGGGATTAACTGATCTCTAATACTTTGCATAACTGGACAAGACAAAACAAAATGAATCTCATTTTCCTCACCTTTATACCAAGCAGGGCAAATAAAGTTACGATCATCAACAGGCCTGTAGCGATTAGAATGTACACGGATATCAGAAATACCAAATCTTAATTTTGTTGCATAACATTTCATTTGCCTATTTATATTCATCATTAAATAAGTTGGAATGCAATTCAACGGGTTTAGCAATTTGTAGAATCAAATCGATTACTAGCCTGCATATGGGAACTCCATCTCTGCCAATTAGAATCTATCAATCTTTGCCTAAAGGCACATAAGAGATTGAGAGAGAGAGAGAGAGAGAGAGAGTATCTTCCTGTGTATACATTATTTTGACCATCGCATAGGCTGCAATGGCATTTTGTAACTGTAGGCTGCATTGTAGATTCGACTGCTGGCTGCAATGTCATTTTTAGACTGTAGGCTACACTGCACATGTGACTGTAGGCTGCAATGTCATTTTTTGACTTTAACCCTTCCACCACCAGCCAGACAGTAGGGTGCAATGACATTTGTCAACTCTAGGCTGCATTGTAGATTCTACTGTACGCTGCAATAACATTTGTCAACTGTATGCTGCTTTATACACTGGATCATGGTTTGTAGGCTGCAATGTCATTTTTCGACTGTAGGGTGCACAGTAGATTCGACTGTAGGCTGCAATGACATTTGTCAACTGTATGCTGCATTATGCATTGGATCATGGACTGTAGGCTGCAATGTCATTTTCCAACTGTATGTTGCACTGTCGATTCGACTGTAGACTGCATCATATATTGGACTGTATACTGCATGGTAAATTCGACTGTAGACTGTACTGTACATTCGAATGTAGGCTGCGTGGTATATTCGACAATAGTCTGCATGGTATATTCCACTGTAGGCTGCATTGCATATTTGACTGTAGTCTGCATGGCATAGTTGACTGTAGGCTGCATGGTATATTCCACTGTAGGCTGCATTGCATATTTGACTGTAGTCTGCATGGCATAGTTGACTGTAGGCTGCATGGTATATTCCACTGTAAGCTACATGCTATATTCGATGGAATTCCGCTTTCCATTGACACAGTTATTGAATGATACCAACCAAAATATCAGCCATCCTTTCCAGGGGAAACACACCACCAGGTTGCAACTGCCAACATAGATTTACAGGATTGTTTTTTCTTATATCAAAGTACGTGACTGTCAGAACAACGCCTCCTGGAATCTGACAGCACACGGGTCAGTGCATGAGGAAACCAGGCATCATGGAATGGTTTGCATTCGTTGAAACGGGACATGAAATTCTGAATAACTGCACAGACAACAGACTTTAAATATATTTTCTATTATTTCAACGTACAAGAATTGAAGAAGAAGAAAAAACCCACACCATTAAACTTTCCCCTTATATATATATATATAGTTTGCTTTGATAAAACTTTTTTTGTATCCAATGTATGTTTTGTGAACCTAAGAAACAAACTCAATTACTTTAACTTTAACTTTACGATTTGTTTTGTGTTCTGAAAAGAAGAAAAAAAAATAATGTGCTGATTTACTTTGCTATTATTTCAGTCATTTGAAGTTTGCTATCCGAGATACATCATGTGCACAAATCAGGCATACAAGAGATAATATTAGCAATGTGTTTCGATTGATTAAAAATAAATTGAATCAACAAAGAAATCAATCAGACTTGTTTTCAAACTTTGGACAAAGGAAGAATGCAAAAACAAAGATACATATTGGTGATATTGGAGGGTTGTTGACTTTCTTTTCCCCTTCAGCTCAAAAATAAGTTGTGTGAATATGTGCATGCGTATGCGTTTGTATGTGTATGTGTTGTGTTATTTTTGTCATATGGTTTGTATTATTTTTTTTAGTTATGTTTATGTTCTGTATTTAAAAATGTAAAACAAGTTTCAATACAAATATAAAAATAAGTTGTAGGACTTACTCATGCTTTTGCACGATCCAAGATGCATCCTTTACTATAAAAAAAAAAGAGTGCAGAATCAACCATAGCACAATAACAATTATGCCGAAAAGGTAAGAGAACAACATGATTGAGTTCTTTTATTTTGTCTTTTATGAATAAACTAACATCAACCTGTTTCGAGGGCTTCCTGCCAGAACAGCATATCTGCGTTCTTTATTTCTTTTGTGATACGCTTTTCTGGCAGAAAACCTTTGTTTGTATAGTGTTTCAAACAATTTCTGTTCTTTACCGACCCATAATTATACTGCCAATGACCTGGGGCAGAATTATACAACAAATATAATTATACATACTTTGGAAGAAGCTTTTAAAAACTGCTTCCAATAACGTCACAGCATAAGGTTTCAATGGCCACACACGGATGAGGATAAAAATTCAGAAGCAACACGTAAACAATACACACTGTGATCTTTCATCAGCAAACAAGAAAATAACCAGCTGAAGAAAATGGCAGGATCATTGTAGAGACTTACAGGGGGTTGTAAGCACGTACGTTACTATATATTTGTACCGAAAAGGCAATACGTCAGGGGGTTGTAAGCACGTACGTTACTATATATTTGTACCGAAAAGGCAATACGTCAGGGGGTTGTAAGCACGTACGTTACTATATATTTGTACCGAAAAGGCAATACGTCAGGAGATGCAATAAAAATGATGTACTTATATATCTGAATTCCCAGTTTCAATACCTGAAGCCATTGGATGAAAATTGAATTAGGAAACATGGAAAAAGCTTCTTTTGGTGTAAGGAAACACGTCAACAAAAACGGTAAAGATGTGTTTAAACAAATTAAACAATCGACAATGCATTATTTTCTTGGGATAAAAATTAGTGTTTTAAATGGGCATAATGTTAAACAAAATTTTATGTGTCCTTCTGAATGACTTTATTTTGTGCTCACACACACAACCATGTGTGCATTTGTTCAGCATATAACAGCATTTTAAATGTATTTGATCAGGAGAAATGAGTTCTACTGACAATTATGATATGGAGACAAGTCACATGTTATGAAGAGAGATGGGTGTGAAAAAGATGGAGAGAGAAGAAACAGGGGAGAAAAAGAGAGGGGGGGAATAGAGACAGAGAATACAGAGTAGCTACTAAGCAATGCAATGTTCAGGGTATAGTGCAAAAATATGTTGATCTCAATTCACTATCCTCAGATTGTCAGGGTGTCTCATAAAAAATGCCACAAAAAACCCGCTAAATTGGTGGGGAAAAATGATTTACAAGATATCATTTCGATTTTCGGGTTTATAAAGAAGATTCAACGCGTGAAAGATGACAACAATTTGTTTGTCCAAGATTTGTTTGTGTGTTCCAGAAATTAACAGTTTCCATGGTACCCCATTTTCAGAAGAAGCCCTTTTTGAGGTCCAGAAACACTCGCAATTTCAATGTGTTCTTTTACAATTTCAATTCCTACAGTATCTCAACAATTTGTTCAGTTATTATGTGGGCTCAAAAAGTCGGGGTACACACTGCTGTCTTGCATTTTAATTTTCGGGGGTGGGGTGGGGGGGGAGAGCCAGTTATTTTCGAGAAACAGACAATTTGTGGACAAGTGAAATTTTCTGCGTTAGTGATTTTACACCTAAAAAATGGACTTTTCTAAATATGGATTACCATGGAAACGGTTATTTTTGGGGAGGTCTCCTATGCATCTAGAAAAAAAAACACTCTTGCAGCCCTTTATGCATTGAATCTTCTTCATAAACATAAAATTTCAGAACGATAGCTTTAGTATTGAAAATTGTATTAACGATTTTATGGGTTGCATTTTGCAATCACCCTATGCTACTAATTAATATACCCTATTGTACATTACCCATAGCTTCCATGATGTGAAACGCTTTCTCGCCCCCAACACAAAAGGCACAATGCAGGACAATCTTTGAACCAAAATCCTGAAACCAAACAAAACAAAGCAACAACAAACATACAACAACAACAAATAAACTCAACTCAACACAGCAATGACACAAAAAATATATCACATCTCACCTCCAAGATACTGACCCTCATGCAGATGCTTCTTTATATGTGGCATTTATAATCGAATCCGATTCAATTGTTCCATAGTTATATGATACATATATTGTTGCCTGTGTACATATTTCTATAAATCTTCCAATATTTGCTTTTTTTTATTTCCCCCACTTAACAATTATACCAAAAGAATTCAAATATATTTTTGGAGAGCATCTTAGACACCGGACGGAACAAAGGCGTTAAAATATGACTTGTATTTAACTATTACGCTTACAACCGCATAAACATTTTGCAAAGCTACTGATTTTGAATATGGTTACCTAAAAGTGGTATCAGCAGAAAGTTTGAGAGAAAACACCAGGAATTCTGTATTGGTTACGCAGATACAAAACAAAGTAACAGCAAGCAGAAACATGGAAAAGAAAAGCATCAGCCAAAGCGATCATCAATCATTGTAGAAATAGTAAAGGCATGCTCTGCGCAAAACAGTATGTAGGGGAAGCCATTAGGACAAGAAGAAAAGGTGGAAAATCATATAATAAAAAGCCAAGTGTCCGTGTGTATGTCTGTGTGTGTGTCTGTGTGTGTGTCTGAAACACAAAATGGGCCTTATAACTCCGCTGTTTTTCGACCGAATCGCTTCAAATTTGCTATGAGCCCTAACGGGGCGATGGCAACAGCAACCGAGGCGGCCGTGTCATTTGCGCGGTTTGGCAAATGCGCGAAACGCGTATCCACCGGCCTCTCGGCGCCCGTATCTCCGGTATTTCTGGACCGATTGCCTTCGCATTTGGCAGGTAGGTGACCGGGGATGGTGACTATCGATGTGCCAAACCGGAAGCGAATCGATTCAGAAACGCGCGCGATATACGCCGCTTCACTTTTTCACAAACCGCGGCAAAATCACACAGGACAGTAACTCATAATTTGGCACATGCATGACCAGGGACAGGGACTATCTTGGTGCATGTGGGGGGGAGGGAGTGGGGATGGGTGGGGGGGTAGGGGAGTGGGGGGATAGGGGGGGGGATGGTTTTGGGCAGTGGGGAGTCTGTATGTCTTTCTGTCTCGGTCTTTTTCTGTCTGTCTCTCTCTCTGTGTATGTTTGTCTGTCTGTGTCTCTCTCTCTCACTTTGTGTCTCTGTCTCCCCCCCCCTCTCTCTCTCTGTCTTTGTCTGTAGGGCCTATGTCTTGCTGTCTGTCTGTCTCTCTCTCTCTGTCTGTCTGTCTGTCTCTGTCTGTCTTTGTCTGTCTGTCTCTCTCTCTCTGTGTCTCCTGTCTCTGTATGTCTATGTGTCTCTCTCTCTGTCTCTCTCTCTGTCTGTCTGTCTGTCTCTCTCTCTCTCTCTCTCTCTCTCTCTCTCTCTCTCTCTGTCTGTCTGTCTGTCTCTCTCTGTGCCTGCTCCGGGGCGGAGGACGTTAGACAAATTTTCATTCATCCAACCGGAACAGCAGTTGTCCTCTTTGCTCTCTGTCTATGTCTCTCTGTCTGTCTGTCTCTCACGGCTATTGTCTTCCACCTATTTGGGGGGCGGGTGGGGGGGCGGATGGTTTGAGGGGAGGGGGGGTGGGGTGCGGTGGGGAATAAAACAAGATTTAAAAAAATTAGAAAGAAACAAATAAACAAAAGTAATAATATCATATTTCGCTGACCCAGCAAAACCAGTACTCAGCATTACCAGTACTGGGCGTTACTGCTACTCGATATTGGCTAGTGAAAATAAATTTTTAAAAACCCAATAAAAGACAATGTTTAGATAAATTAGTAAATGAACAACAAGAAAGTAAAACTAAAACCAACAACAATAACAAAATAATTTCAACCACAAGACGCTATTGAAAGTAAAGACTGACACCACAGCGAACATCATGCTGCATGTAGGGAGGAGGAGGAGTAAGAAGTGGGGATTAACACATACATTCTTATATAGAAATAAAAATTCATATCTAGCTATTTTTAATGGGTCATTCTTTGGTGATTATCTTTACTTTCCACAATCACTGTTACTTGTCAATTGCAAGTTCTCTAAAAGCAACCTGCTGAAAAATATACAAGGCACACCCAAACTAAAACACTTTGCAAACATATTTCTTATGTACTATATTCAATAGTAGGCCTCCTTCGGTCGGTGCTGAACATGGATATTGCGCCTTGGATATAAGCAAGGGTCATGTTGCTTCACGGCTGGGATCAGCGTCTGCTCTGACTTGTCCGCCCTATTCTGGAGTGGCAGTCCCTACCACAACGGGTGCAAATGTGGCAGGATGAGGGGTTGCTTCCACTGCAGCTTGGCTTTCCTCTGGCTCTTTTCTCCTCAGCCAGGTTGTGGATCTGTTCTTCTCCTTTCTTCAATTGTCTCTGGAGCATGCTTCGCCACTTGCTTCGGTCAGTTGCTGTGTCCTCCCAAGTCTCATCGTTGATGCTGAGTGCTCTCATATCCCGTCTGCAGACAGCCTTGTAGCGCAGCTGGGGGTGGCCAACAGGTCTTTTTCCAGAGGCAAGTTCTCCATACAGGATGACCTTAGGAATGCGGCCATCTTCCATTTGGCACACATGGCCGAGCCAGTGTAGTCTGCGCTATCTGCGAAGCGTGTACATGGTGGGGAGGCTAGCACGAGCAAGGACTTCGACGTTTGGTACTTTGTCGCTCCATTTGATGCCTAGGATGTAACGAAGGCAGCGCATGTGAAAACTATGTAGCCTGCGCTCCGGTCTGGACTATGTTGTCCATGACTCATCGCCGTATAGGAGTGTGCTGATGATGCAAGCATTGTACACAGCCATCTTGGTGGAGACTGTGAGATTAGGATTCTCCCAGACAAAGGTGGTGAGATGGCCTAGTGTTGTTGACGCTTTGGTTGATCTCAGCATCAAGGGACAGATTGTCTCTGAAAGCGGACCAAAGATAGATGAACTGGTGAACCACCTCTAGTACGTAACTGTAACCATATTGAGTATGGATACTTTAAAAAAAAACCACTCGTTTTAAAGATAAGTTTAAAATGCCTTAGTGAAACTCATAACGAGCAACATCCTTCATTTTTCACGTGTTTTCCTGTTTTAATACAGTTCAAAGAATTATAGCTAGCTAGGCAACTTACACAACAAAACTTGCTGCGAAATCATAAAAAAAGTATGAAATCAATACAGACACAAACAAAATCAGTTCTGAAGCCTCGAACTAATGATGATTCTTGTGATGTCACTTTTACTTAAAGGAAGCAAAATACAAGAAGGAAAGCAGAACAAAAAAGAGGGTCAGTAATATTACTCCATAAACTAAATGATTGTACCATTGAGCACGTAATGAAGAAAAAAGTGTAAAACAATCCATATTCGAGTTTAAACCATATGATAACAGCAATATAAATATATACTAGTATAGGATACAAATATCAAATAGAAGTTTTTGTTTTCACAATCAAGGTTGTAGTTAGTGTTTTATTGAAAAGTGCCTCAGTCAGTCAGCAAGTTTTGAACCGCCTAAAAATTGTCATTTTCAAGAACGATTTTCAATTGTTTGATTATTTCAAAATAATCAAATCTCTATTTGTGTGTTCAGAATTGCCTAATTGAAGACAAAATCCTATGCAATTCATCATTTCCTTTAAGCTCATGCCACACCATTGCTTACAGTATCTAGAGTGATTAGCTCCTGAAATCCATGATCACCAATGTTGAAGCAAATTGACCAAATATGGTACTACCAAGGGCGTTACAACCCATCCTATAATCTGAGTGGCATGCATTGTACAGATTTCCACTCGCCTTAAACCCCAAACCATGATGCTGAAGATAGACAAATCTTCTTCTCGTGTCTCCCTTTCTTGGTTACTGTGTTTTTGTGGCAGGTGAAGGGGTCCTGGCGACGGTATAAGATCATGCACTACTCTGCTGCTAAGTTTGCTTTTGAAAAAGAAATCTCTGTGTTTGTCCTTCTGTCTTTTATTTTGTAATGGGGCTACACACTGAATGCAGTAAGCAATCTCGATTGGAATTCTTTCCTTCCTCTATTTCATAATACAATGGGCCGGACAATAAATGGTACAATTTTCAACAATGGAAACTAAACCCATAAATCTGAAAGCTAAGTGGCACTGTTTGGACTCTCTTCTCTGACACTAAGCAAAGACACAGTACACCGTGGTTGGCATCAGACTCAATCACATTTTGCTTTGTGTAAATTTGTTCTGTATTATATATATCCGCTATTTAGAAACAATATGACTGATGATAATTTAAGCATTGATTTTCAACATGTCGCAATTATGCATCACTCAGGCTCGTAAACAACATCATAAACAAATTATTTTTTTGTAAAAGAGTTTGTACCATAAATCATAGCTTGAAAACCATGTCCTTTGAAATTATTTTCAAGCTGATCAAAATTAATCACGCACAACGAAATCATTTTCATGGCCAAAAATTAACGAATCAAGATTGAAATTATTCACAACTAAGTTTTGTTTATGTTTTAGTGATCAAAAGCAGTATTATACAGGGTATAAATTATTAATACTTGGTATAATAAGATAAACCAAGAGGTTTTTCTCACTGTTTTCTAAAACGTTCAAAGGCATTACAAATCATTGTTATATTTCATCCATTGAAGCTTTTCTCTTAATCCTAAAAAGTCAGAGTGACAGCATGTTTAATAAAAGTTTCATTAACAAGTTTGTAGGTGGCATTTTGGGGGTGGGGGGTGGGTGGGGGTCATCTTGTATCTGGGGAAGGATATTTCCATCAGTCAAGTATCAATGCCTATCTTAAGACTAATATTTTTAAGAGGAAAAAAGACCTTGATTAATTGAAACTGAACATTGACATCAAGCAGATCAAACAATGTGTTCTTTTAAAAGTTTTATATTTTATGGACATACATTTGTATTTGCCTTGTAAAAAGACACCTTAGTAGACAACTAGAAACATAGAAATTAACAAATATTTCATTCTTTGCCCATGGGGTGAAACACAAAAAATATATTCACATTGCGGCCCAGATATTCTTTTCTTTTTTTAAACACGTTAACTGATTATCGATATATGTTCTAGAAAATGTCAGCACGGGTTGAAATAAAATTGTTTTGCATTTAACAAGTACATAGCCTAGTCGAATCTTGCAAAACCATAGGTCCAATCAGTGGGGGAAAAAGCATTGCACATCAAGAAGTTATAATATATATGTATGTCGTGTCCAATAGGCTTAATTGCGCATTAAGCTTAATGAGCAAGACAATTTGCGCAATAACCTTAATGCGCAAAAGTACCTGCTCAATAAGCTTAATAGCAATGTTGTGCACATTAAGCGTAATGCGCAACAACAATGGTCTGCGCATTGACCTTAATGATCACGGAGTGAGCAAAGCCTCAGACTAGAATCGTAAAGCTGACAAAGATGACCGTTTATGTCACTTTTGGGGGTCTGCTTTCGTGATTTCCTCTCAGCACGATGACTGAGTTTTGATCAACTGATTAGTATTTCTCATTCAGAGAACTGCTGTTATCACATATTCCGATTGCTCCTGTTGTTATCACAGATTGAATTTAGGAAATGGACAGCTACGAGAAAAAGCATACCTTTGAGCTGGAGCTGTATCGTATGCAGTCAACGAGTGACAGGAGACAAATGAACGCCCTTTTCCGCAAGGTGATGACTCTGCGTTCTGCTGTGGAAAAAAACACCTACCTGAGGAATACGACTTTTAACCCTTTCACCGCCAAATTCGCATTTTAGCACCACAGTGATTTAACACCTATGTCATAGACTAAAGAATTTTTGCTGTGACAAGCTTGTTGTTTTGGTTTTCCATTTTTAAAGTTAAAGTCACGTTCCCGCGATATAAAAAAAAAAGCCGATAGTATTGATATTTCCCATGATCCTTCAAATAGTTTGTCGCTTGTTACCTCGATAGCAGCCACAAAACGTTTGCGGCAAACGTCGGCAAAAGAGGTGTTTCTTAGTACCGTTTTTTGCCGATTTGAGCTCACGCTACGTAATGTTAGACCTTGTGAAACGACCCCTCAGAGTAAATCCAGCCTCTGTCTGTCTGTCTTGCTCTTTCTCACTCACTCACCCACTCTCTTCATCACAGTCTCCACCTCACATTATCTTCTCTCTCTCTCTCTCTCTCTCTCTCTCTCTCTCTCTCTCTCTCTCTCTCTCTCTCTCTCTCTCTCTCTCTCTCTCTCTCTCCTCTGCTACTCTCTCTACCTAATATGTCTTTCTGTCTGCCATTCGCTTGCTCAGTCTCTCTCTCTCTCTCTCTCTCTCTCTCTCTCTCTCTCTCTCTCTCTCTCTCTCTCTCTCTCTCTCCCTCTCTCTCTCTCTACCTAATATGTCTTTCTGTCTGTCATTCGCTTGCTCTCTCTCTCTCTCTCTCTCTCTCTCTCTCTCTCTCTCTCTCTCTCTCTCTCTCTCTCTCTCTCTCTCTCTCTCTCTCTCTCTCTTCTAAAAAGAATACTAACTAAATTCAGAGTTGGAATATCAAATTTAAACAAAAATTATTTTTTATTGCAGGGATCATGAAGATAATGAGTTATTCTGTCATTATTATCAAAATGTAATTGAAGATAATTTTGTATTCACCTGTCCATTATATGATGATCTCAAAAGAAAATGTATTCCTGCTAAGTTCATTCGTAATCCCTCTGTTTAAGCTTATAATGTTACTCGCCTCTAGCAATGAAAATGTTATAAAACAATTTGCTGTTTTTCTTTATCATGCATTTAAGCTCAGATATATATATATATATATATATATATATATATATATATATATAAATTAGATGAATGTATTGTTTGAATGTTCATGTTTTCCCCCTTCAAATGTGGCCAAGGCCTTTTGAAAAAAACATTCGCATTCGCATTCTCTCTCTCTCCATCACTGTCTTCATCTCACACAATCTGTCTTGTCTACCTCTCTCTCTCTCTCTCTCTCTCTCTCTCTCTCTCTCTCTCTCTCTCTCTCTCTCTCTCTCTCTCTCTCTCTCTCTCTCTCTCTGGGTACATGGGCACATTATTGTGCATTGTATTTTCTACCTTAAACCTCTCTCTCTCTCTCTCTCTCTCTCTCTCTCTCTCTCTCTCTCTCTCTCTCTCTCTCTCTCTCTCTCTGGGTACATGGGCACATTATTGTGCATTGTATTTTCTACCTTAAACCTCTCTCTCTCTCTCTCTCTCTCTCTCTCTCTCTCTCTCTCTCTCTCTCTCTCTCTCTCTCTCTCTCTCTGTATAGGGTGGGGGGAGTTTGTTTGTACATGGTTTGAGAAACTCCATCGATTTGTAGAAAATTGCTCGGAATGAGAAATACTAATCAGTTGATAAAATATCAGCCATCGTGCTGGGAGGAATTCACGAAAGCAGACCCCCAAAAAGTGATAAACGGCCATCTTTTTTAGGATTACGATTCCAGTCTGAGGCTTTGCTCACTCAGTGCTCATTAAAATTAATGCGCAGACCATTACTGTTGCGCATTAAGCTTATTGTGCACAAAATTGCTCATTAAGCTTATTGAGCAGGTAATTTTGCACATTAAGCTTAATGCGCACATTTTCTTGCTCATTAAGCTTAATGCACAATTAAGCCTGTTGGACACGACAAACATACATAGAAGGGTGAAAAAAAGCCATACAACAATTTTCCATTCTTAACCTGGGAAATGGTATGAACAGTGCTTTATTATATGGTTTAAAATGTGCCCTGTATGTGAAAGCAATTATATTGCAACCATTACTGTATACTTGAAATTCCTTTGTAAAAACAATACTATGCCATAGCATGCCACAATAACAAATAGCCATTTACAGCAACTGAAAAATACACAGACCAAATGAACAATACATTTGATTTCAAAGTGGCGTATTGGAAAATCTCTTTGAAATGTTGGCTAAACAAGAGGTTGCATTCAAAATCCTTCAGTCGAAAACACAAAACATAGATAAACACAGAAGTGGTGATTCGAGTTTATGCATAGATATCCAAAATCTTTAAAATAGTTGGCCCGTAAATGGGGACCGGAGTGATATCGAAGCAAATTGAAAGAAATCTGAGTGAAGTATTAGGTGCATGTATGTTTGCCGAGATTGATCTGTACTAATGGCTTGCTTTTACCTTTTAACTTACGCCAACATGCATATTACCATTATAAAACGTCTAGTTCTCTCAACTGATAAATTATGATTATTGGATTTACTTCTAAATATATTTTTGAGTTGATTTCAACATCTACCATGTATACCCATGTAACTGACAAAACCTGCTAACGGCTATACTTCACACATGTTAAGACCTACATTTAATTTCTATTCTTCGTTTTTATTTAAAATCTGTCACATCTTTGGCATGTTCGCGCATGCAAATGCAAACACAAACGCACACATTACATATTTATTGTGACACTACAAAAGATGTAAGCGCGTTTTCTACAATAACAAACAAGTGAACAAGGTCGTAAATGGTAGAGAGAATAAACACTGAATGTGAGTAAACAAAGACAATCAGGTGGTTTTTTAAACGAATACTAGAGAAACACAGAAACATGGAATATCCCACGTGGAATTTCCAGCCAAGGTGTTAATCACCAAACTTGGGTTTAAAGGGGGGAAAGATCTCTTGCCATTCTCAAAAAGTATGCATTACCAGCTGAACAAACTCCTTGTAATTTCACACAAAGAAAAGTACATTAGAACTATTATGCATTATCATTTATACTTTGAAATATTTTCCAAACACAATATACCATGTCCAAATGAGAAGAAAAAAGTAACTACTGACAAAACGACCGGTCACATACACAGAGGAATTCATGTTTAATAGTCTGCAAGGTAATCTATAAAAAGCTCACAATCATTTCCATTTCTGAAAAACAAAAAAGCAGGGGGGGGGGCTAACAAAAATATCGCACGTTTTAATTAAAATGGCATAGTTAAAATAATTCAAACAACAATAATCATAAGATGTAGGTGTAATAATTGTCTTCCAATTTTCAATAATGGATCAATTGAAGTTTGATCAAAGTGGGGGGCAATGGTATTGGGTGGCATCAAATGGGAACAGAAGTGCAGGGCTGTGGGGTGGAGGTGGAGGGAAAATACGCCAAACAATTAAACAAATTGAAGAAATTATAAAATAAGTCGGCAGGCTGCGTTAATTCCTTGAGTAAAATAAATGTATCCGTTTGCTTAAGCCAGAGTCTTTTGCAACAACCCCCCTGCCAAAAAAAAAACACCTTTAAAAGTACAAGTATTTAAGGAAAGGGCAAAGAGCTGAAAGTGTGGATTGGGAAATAGGGTCAGAGAATATAACAGACCACAATGATCGTGAATAGTCTGCGGTGCATAGTCTTGTGGAAAACACATAAACCATGAACTTGTATGTCAGACAACTAATGTTATTTTCCCAATCACTATAATATTAACGTGAAATGCACACAAGGGTGGGGGGGGGGGGAGAGAGAGAGAGAAAGGAAAAGTTAAAATAAAACTTTTGAGTGTATCAAACATATTTCCTAACAAAAAGAAAATGCATTCATAAGCAATCAA
The DNA here is from genome assembly GCA_017654935.2 of Phymorhynchus buccinoides. NCBI lineage: Eukaryota > Metazoa > Mollusca > Gastropoda > Neogastropoda > Raphitomidae > Phymorhynchus > Phymorhynchus buccinoides. Next base: position 19,727,992 of record CM065706.1, on the reverse strand, counting down.
TATAAACCATTGGCCTATCTGTTTTGTCTTAAAAACAACAAAACAATTCAAGAACTAGAATTAGAAGCTATCCGATGGGATTTCAGATGTTCACTCTTTTCACATAGTTAAATGCCAGGTTAAATATCCATGCAGTAAATATAGCCGGTAAAAGCATTGTACACAACTAGTATAAAATTGTATGGTGTCAATGATAGTCAGTTTCACTTTGAACGCACACATACACACACACATTCGCGCGAGCACGAGAGAGAGAGAGAGAGAGAGAGAGAGAGAGAGAGAGAGAGAGAGAGAGAGAGAGAGAGAGAGAGAGAGAGAGAGAGAGAGAGAGAGAGAGAGAGAGAGAGAGAGAGAGAGAGAAGGGGGGTGGTTATTTATTGATTGATTGATTTATTAGGAACAGTCATTTCTATAGCGCTTATATCATCAAAGCTGTAAACGCTTTACGTCTTTTTTTTTAACTAAACGATACATATTAAACACACATATAAACAAACACACTTCAATGAAATATGGACAACAGTCTGCAGACAAGAACTATCCCATCCTCTCACCCCTTACCTCTCAAAGAGCAACTGAAGACCTGGACTCCCTGCACACCAATGGAGCCAGGCTGTATCTAACTCACAATTCCAGGATGCCCCTCTAACCTTTTCTGTTGAAGGTTCAATGATGACATTCAAACCCACACCCATCCCCTTTTTTTTCAAAAAAGGATACACTTGGATAAAATAATAATCCAAGTGTTCTAAAGCAGCTATCCTATCTCATAACTAATATTGAGATGCCTAAAATATAACCCATGATGTATTTTAGAATAATGTTATAAGGTTGTTTGTTGTCTCTCACTTGTGGAAAATGACAAGAATTTCTTTACACACACAAAAACTTTAAAAAATGAGAATATTGAAAATCACATCCAAAAGTGTAAATGAAACTGCACATTTTAAATTGCAAAGCTTACAAGAAAAATTCATAAATTTCTCCCATAAAATAAAATGTTACATAACGTGTCTGAATCAGGCTGATAATACGGTGCGTCGTGCTGTAACATTAAATACTTATAGTCATATAGTTTGATATTACCATCGTTCACAGTATGCCGGACAGCGTCGTCATATGCTAAACAAAAAGGTGGTAAAAACGTAAACTTTCATACATGTTCACATTAAAAATTATTTTAAAAAGATGTTAAAAAGATACGTCAACCTGTTTTGAAACCATGAACTTACTGGTGAATAATCTTCTCTAAAAGCAACAAAATTAGTTTACCTGTTCTGAAGCTATGAACAGAACAGATTATTTACAAGCTTCGCATGAACAGCACTAGTGATGAATTGTACGACGGACAAAGCTCCCCTTTCAAGAACAGATTTCTTCACTCAGTATACTTTGAGACTCTCAAAGCCAGTGGGACAGGATTTTGTGGAACCAACTGAAGGAGAATAACCATGATTTCCATTTGCTAAAATGTTCCAAACTCTGTCATCAGAAAGACATGCTTCAACCATTCAGTCATGTATTACGTTTCATTTGCATTTTTAGACAACAAGAGGGTTTGAAACAAATGATAATTTGGCCGTTGTTCAATCTAATCACATGCTTAAAATGGACTCAGGTTTTCGTGGTTTTGACATACAGTGGAATCCAGTATAGCGACCATCTCGCAATTATGGACAGTTTGGGCCAGTCGGTAGGGTGGTCGCGATACTGAGGTTGGACTGTAGTAGTAACTTTGATAAACAAACGCACAAACAATTTTAAAAAAAACACAACAGTTAAATGCCACCCACCAGCATCTCACTCTACACAAGTATATTTTAAGTCCCTTAAGACCCTGTTTATCACAAAATTAATGACTGATATATAAATGTCTGTTCACTTAAACATTGACATGTGCTCACTTTAGAACACATTCATCTGTCTGGGACAATCTGAACATGCTTAAATATTCTTGCAGATTCGCGGGATTAATCTTATGCAAAGTCAGAGAGTATGAGGGAGATTAGGATGAAATGGGAAGAAATAGTGGAGGGATATAAACGAGGTGAGTGGAAGAGACTGACAATTAAATAAAATACCATTTCAGAATATTAGAAGACATCTTTAACTTAGATGAACACAGAATACCAGCAAAATATTCAAAATATTTCCCCAAAACAAAACCGTTTCTTAAAGTAAAATTTGCCCATTTAGCGTACATAAATCTGACGAAATTTACCTTATTCTCTTACCTTGAAAAGGTATACGTAAATATGTGTTATAATGAAGCATTTTAAACACAATGATCACCATATTGTACAGGCATTATTTATTAGTAAGCGTCCAGGCGGATTGTGAATCATATTTTGAAAGCATTTTCCATTTGAATTAACAATTATCTTTTAGAGAACCTTGCAATCAAAGAAATAATCAGACATGTATATCACTTGCATTATTTGATTAACAAAAATCACGCTGTCGGACTAGAAAACAATAACATTTATTATCATGTCAATAATAATTTTCAAGAAGTGGATTGCCGAGCGGCAGATAAGTTCCCGAACGGCTGAACCGAGCAGCAGACATATCCTTTACCCGTTACGCCCCCTACCTCCTCTTCCCTTCACATCTTAACCCCCGTCATGCTTGCGTCCTTTGGATGATACACCTATTTTCACTTTAAAATCGTGATTACTTGCATTAAAACCGGAATTAAAGGCTGATCCAAGTTGTTCCTGAGGGTAATCCAGGGTGGTCCTTAGTGGTGGATCACCTGGATCACCCTCAGGAACACCCTCAGGAACACCTTCGATCACCCTCAGGCCGATCCAGTTTGTTCCTGAGGGTAATCCAGAGTGGTCCTCAGTGGTGGATCACCTGGATCACCCCGATCACCCTTAGGTGCACCCTGGATCACCCTCAGGAACACCCTCGATCACCCTCAGGCCGATCCAGTTTGTTCCTGAGGGTAATCCAGAGTGGTCCTTAGTGGTGGATCACCTGGATCACCTCGATCACCCTCAGGTGCACCCTGGATCACCCTCAGGAACACCCTCGATCAACCTCAGGCCGATCCAGTTTGTTCCCGAGGGTAATCCAGAGTGGTCCTTAGTGGTGGATCACCTGGATCACCCTCAGGTGCACCCTGGATCACCCTCAGGAACACCCTCGATCACCCTCAGGCCGATCCAGTTTGTTCCTGAGGGTAATCCAGAGTGGTCCTTAGTGGTGGATCACCTGGATCACCCTCGGTCACCCTCAAGATACATTCAACCCCAAACCAAAATTCCAGCCTGTGAACTAAAGAAACGATGAGGATATCAATGACTAAATTAACTTTAGAACACAACCTAGTCTTTTCATGGGTAGATTAGAAATGCACCAACATGCATTAGTTCACAAGCAAAGAACCTTTTTAACCCAAACAATGACCTACATGACAACAGCAATGACGGGGACATGACAACGACGTGCTTTATGTGTTCAACATTGCAAGACGTTCTGGTTACATGATTTCAAGCTGATGAGGCATGGGCCATAATGAAAATCCAATTCAACAATATTCACCCCCCTCATCTTCTATCAAGACTTTGACACGTAAAAACGATAGCTTTGTGTCCGAGTGCCATTCTTCGGCATTGTATTTGTACCTCCGGCCCCTCCTCCAATGCCACCAATTAAATGGTAGTGCTTAGGCTGTTGCAAACAAGAGGGGAACATCCTCATTCATTTTAAGACAGGACATATTATGTCTGCCATACAAGGAGTGTTACGCCACAATGTGTGACAATTTGCCTTTTGTCGCAATATCACACAGTGTGAGCATGAATACATTGGGAGTTCTTTTTTAAAATTTGTTTATAATTCTACATTTTGAGGGCCAATGTTCATGATTTTGTTTAGTTGCTGAAAGCTTATTAAATGATTGTAGTCCTCATAATCTGATTAAAATATTTAATAATATTAAATAAATTAATAATTATCTTGCTTTTAGAAGAGAACTTGACAAATATAAACCATACACACAGTACACTGTATAAACCAAAATAGCAATTTCTATATATAAAGTAAATGCGGACCGTTACAATTCGAGATTACTAGCTTGCAAGCAGAATAGAAATGCAGAGCAATGACTCCAATAAACAAAGCTGTCGAAAAACCAATAAGCAAAATAATGTTGCCCTTTTTGAGCAGCGACAGCAGCCCGTCATGAACCAATTTGTTTAAAAACGAGCATGTCATTGGCCAATGAACTAGACCAATGACAATGTTTGGGGAAGTAGGGGAGCGTATCATTAGCCAATACGATGTTCCTCATCTGGACCCTTTACAAAGACCAAAACGTAACCATCAGCTAATATAGATTGCCTTCACTGTTTGCACAGGTAAATATAACAATCAAGATAACTAAAGATAATACTAGTTCGTGTGATTCTAAGGAAAACGCTTATTCTTATGAATCTAAAGAAATGGGTTGTTACGTATTGCCTTTAAAAATGCATTAAAAAAACCCACCTAAACTTGAATCCAGTTTTTTTCTTCTAAGCACATCAACAAAATTCACACTAACTATATCATGATCTAACGAGATAGAGCAAATGCATGTACGTGTGTGTGTGTGTGTGTGTGTGTGTGTGTGTGTGTGTGTGTGTGTGTGTGTGTGTGTGTGTGTGTGAGTGATGAAGCTTACTGATGACCTACACGGCTTAATAAGTCATTATCAAAGAACACATACCCAACCACGATAATGAAATGGCGTGAAGCCGTTTTGGGGGAAGGAACATTTTAATGTTTGCCAATAATTGTTTTAGACAACAATTTTTTTTAATTTAGGCTGTGTGCACATACACGCTATCTGGATCTCCGTCGCATTGCTTCTGTTCGTCATCTTCCCTCTGAAGACGCCACCAAAACTCTATCTCTGCCTTTGTTCTCTCTCGCTTAGACTACTGCAATTCCCTTCTTGCTGGTTGCCCACAAAATCTTCTCGCTAAATTGCAGAACATTCAGAACAATGCTACTCGCCTTGTACTGAGGTGTTCCAAATTATCTCACTCTACCCCAATGCTTGAATCTCTTCACTGGCTTCCTGTCGGAAGGCGTATCGAATACAAGCTCTCTCTCTGCTCTGTTACAAATCCCTGAATGGTCTGGCTCCTTATCTCGCTGATCTTCTGAACCTTTACACACCTCTTAGACAGTTACGCTCCTCTTCTGACACTTCTCTCCCCCAGATCCCTCGTTATCGCACCAAGACCCTTGGCGAACGCTCCTTCTCTTTCCAGGCCCCCTCCTCTTGGAATAGACTCCCTTAACCTCTCCGTTCTGCCAACTCCCTTTCTTCATTTAAGTCTTCTCTCAAAACTACTCTTTTCAAATCATAGCCTGCTATATTTCTTTTCAAAGTACTGTGCCCCTTCCATCCGCGTGTGTTTGTGTGCATGCATGTTGTTTGTGCGTGTGTGTTGCGTGTGCGTGTGTGTGTGCGTGTGCGCGTGTGGTGCGTTCGTGTGTGTGTTTGTGTGTGTGTCTGTTTAGTCCGTGCGTGTGTCTGTGTTTAGTGCGTGCGTGTGCGCGCTCGCGCGTGTGTATAATATATTTTTGTCAATTCTTTATTTATATTGCTTGCTGGTTTATTCATTTATTATTGTAAGCGCTTAGGGCTTTTTTAAGATTAGGCGCTATAAATGCTTAGTAGTAGTAGTAGTAGTAGTATAAATACGTGCAAATTATGTACTGAAACCAATCCGCAATCCACACAAAAATGGAAGTAGGAAATATGAAGGCGTGCAAACAAACATCCGTATATCCCATCCGATTATTTCTTACTTTCTGTTACTGTGTTTGCGGACTGTGGATGGCTACTGCCCATGCTTTCCGCATACATGTGCACACGCCTTTATTCTGAATTTGAATTCATCATTGAGTCAGTTTATGCATCTACTTCACATTTATACATATACTACTTACTTCATATTTATACGTCAACTACTACTCAAAGTAAATGTCAAGTCAACATGGTGTCTTTATCTTTTGAAGATATATTTTTGCTAGACACCGCGTAGCCGTATTTAACAATTAATACCCAGACTAAAAATTAACAACATACTTAGTTTAAGCATCACGTTCACATTTATACATCTACTACTTACTTCAAATTTATACGTCAACTACTCAAAGTAAATCTCAAGTCAACATGGGTTTTTTCCCACAGCTAAACAAAAAGAACAAAGAATGACTAACAACTCTCTCTGTATCTCCTCTCCCACTGATCCCCCCCCCCCCCACACACACACACACACACCTCATTTTAAATGACATCAACAATGAACATTGCATTGAAATAACAACAACAACAACAACAACACACAGTATTGATACGGCGCTGAATCTTGATAAAAATCAAATCAAAGCGCTCACACACATTAGCATTCATAACGCATTCAAACAAAAATGCAATACAAAGCGAACACACACGTATGACATGAATGGCATACAGCAGAAACAGACCTAAAGGCAATATAGAGAAGAGAAAGAGAGTGGAGCCTCAATGACGGAGGAACAGGTGGGTTTTTATGTTAGATTTGAAAGCAGAGAGGGTCGGTCGCTGACAGAGGGAAAGAGGAAGTTTGTTCCAAGATGTCGGTCCTGAGACAGCAAAAGAGCTAAAGGCAAATACACACACATCCTTTACCTTTGGCAATTACGTTGCGAAAACAACAACAAGAACAAGAAGAACAAGAACAACAACAACAATATAGTCGTGTTACATAATTATAAAGCATCGAAAAATGCAGTTGAATAAATCGCCAGTTGCCCAATTAAGCCTTAAAAGCATGTTCAATTACTAACGCAAGAGAACGAATTCCTTCCCCGATCAGCCTAACCACCGACCTTTTAAAAATAATAAAAAATGTGTGAATAAGCCAATAGAAATGAACGTACAATTGGCCACATGTTTTTGTGGTTTGGGGGTGAAGTGTGTTGGAGAGATGAAGTGTGTTGGAGAGATTCCACCAGCAATACTTCCAAAAGTATAAGGCACACTCCCTGTCAGATTTGCAGCATGAGTGAGGAAAGCCTTTATTACAAATTAGTTGGATTTTTGTTTTTTAAATTTAGTTTGCTTGCATTGAAAAAATAGTCATCTAAGCCGAACAGACATACTGTGCCCTCTGCTTGTTTTGTATTTTTGCCCATCCAAAAAATCAACATTATTAACATAGCAGTACAATTTAATAGAGGCAGCAAAAAACAAAAACAAAAATAAACAAACAAGCAAACAAAATTACTCGAATATTGATATTGAAAGGTTCAACGTTCATTTGCAAAACATCTCCATAGGATCATTACAACAAGAACAAGAACAACAAAGAAAAAAAGAATGGGATATTTGTTGCGTCGGTACCACTGTTTATGAAAAAGTACGGATCAAAATACATCTGAATAAAGTGTTGGGAATAAAATATTTCAGACACCTCAACTTAAAAACAAAGAAGAAGAAAATGATAAACGGCATTGTGTACAGTCCAGAAAAATTATATCAGCACATAAGCAAAAATAACCAATTAACAAAACTATTCAAAAATAGCAGGTTTTACACAATTATTCGTACTTTTCCGGTGAATACGGATGCTCCGCGGCCATGACAAGAGATATGAGAGATGACTTCAAAGTGACGGTTTATTGTACACCAATAGCACTGTAATGTAAAAGAAAACAAACAACTCAATGGCAAGGCATAGAAGCACACACGCATATTTCGACGTAAACTGACAAAGAGGCAGATTTCAAAACATGGTGAACCATTCCGTGACTTTTTTCCCCTAAATGTGTCGACTAATTCTGAATTCATTCAATTCATTCATACCGCAAGACTAACAAGATTGAAGGATGAAATATTTAAATCTTAATGTGCTCGCGCGCACAGGTACACACACACACACACACACACACACACACACACACACACACACACACACACACAGTGACATGACAAATTGACAGCAAATGATGTAAAAGACTCAGAAACAGGAGTTCATCGTAACCAAAAAAAGCAGATTTTTGCCATGAAAAATATGTTCAAATGTTGCCTGATGTTTGCATCTATCCTCTTATACGGTTTCGGTGTGGTAACCATAAACTCATAGAAATTGGCATATTATATTGGAATACCCCGTGGTGACGATGGTGACGATTGGCGACCAGAATGACCTTGGTGACGATTTAAAAAAAGAAAATGTCCCAAACACGATATTAGAATTCAGTTTATCTCCAGAAATTTCACATGTGTAAAGACCGTATTTAAGTATTGAAATTGACATGCGTAAAGTCCATGTTTAAATTTCAATAGTTTATTTATTTATTTCCATTATAGTCCCGTCAATAGCTATGGTCATCTCAGGATTGTCACCGCGTAAAGTTCGACCACTTATTACAAAACACTCGTCAATGTATCTTACCAACGTTCAACAACCTGTAAACAACAAAACATACAGTACAATTCATAACATGACACCTCCATCATTGCACCCTATAGCACATAAGTCCACACAGTGCTGGAAACGTTGAGCCACTCTACTCTATTCATCGGATCCAGGTTATAAAAAAAACAGTTAAAAAAGGATAACAAATACATACTAGTAAGCTAAAATACTTTTTTTTTAAAGGCTATATAAGCAAATATGCACTGCAGAATGGACAACAGGTGCCCACTCAAGTGCGCAAAGTCTCACGTGTGGATGCCAGTGTACAATAATTTAAAAAAACCTGGCATGTCATAAATTGTAAAAAGGAAAAACGTGGAAGAGTTTTATAGACAAAATGCAGGTGAATGGACCAATAAGGCAGAAAAAAGTAGACGCCAGAAAGCAAAAAGAAGAGAAAAGGCAGAGTCAAAGAGAGTGATAGAGTAGGGGAAGTTACTAGCATAGAACTTCCAGAAGAAGGGGGAAATATTTCTGCTGAAAGACCCCCTGGTATTCCCACGGGAGGGCCCTAAGTAAAAAATAAGTAAGTAAATTGTCGCTTGCTCTGTGAATGTGATGGTAAAAAGGGTGTTATTAAATTTAGCAAATTTTCTAAGGATTAGTAAAGTTGTCAAGTCAAAATGATCTTTATTGAGGGTTAAAGAATAAGCGGACAAAGCTTTTTTGTTTGTGGCACAAGCCACAAACCTATAACTCACTTTGTCGGTCTGTTGGTCGTTCGGTCGGTCGGTCCAAAATTGTCGCACATATTGTAAAAGAGAAAGAAAAGCGTGCCACAAACGATTGCGAATCCGCGCTTGTTTCATCCTGCCCTTGTGAGCTAATTATAATAGTTATCTTTTTGTAACCGTTTTCAACTGTTCCATTTGGATTTGCTTGATTTGTTTCAAGTCCTCCGTGTCCCCAACGGGGTCAAAGGATTAAACCATCTTCGAATCTTCGCGCGTGCACGTGTGTGTGTGTGTGTGTGTGTGTGTGTGTGTGTGTGTGTGTGTGTGTGTGTGTGTGTGTGTGTGTGTGTGTGTGTGTGTGTGTGTGCGTGTGTGCGTGTGCGTGCGTGCGTGTGCGTGTGCGCGCGCGCGCGCGCGTGTGCGTGCGCACGCATGTGTGTCTGTGTGGGTGATGCATACAGGTGTATATGTATGCAAGAAAAACAAGTCAATAATGAAAAAGAAGGGGGTGGGGGTGAGAAGAAAACACAATTAAATAATCTACTGTAGTAAGTATAACAAATTTAAAATCCTAGTTGGATAATATGACTGTTGCAAAATTCCAATAATTTCAGGGCTGTAAATGATGTCTTTAAGATGTCCTACTTTTGTTACTTCTGAATCTGGATCTGGGCACATAGTATAAAGGGCCATCTTGTGGCATAGCATCGACGAAACACTGGGGAGAGCACTTCCGAAAATCCCTACAGATTAAAAACTAAGTGACCTGGCCAGCCAGTGCCCGTTCATCGAGTCACCAGCGTGATGCCAAGTCCGGCAATCACCTAACCATCTAAACAAAACGTTATTTCCTTCTTGTTCCTCTTTCCTTTTCTTTTTTAGTGTCTGCCAGTATAATGTTTGACGAGAGGGAAGAGGGGGTGGGGGTGTGGAGGTAGGGGGTAATGACGGTAGGCACAAGACGTGGGGGGGTCGGGACAAGGTGGGAGGGGGAGGAGCCGGAAGGATGATCGTTACATTTGGTTGTGGGTCTGTTGGAGGAGGGTCTACTTGCATCCCAGTAGTGTTGTATAGCGAGGATAAAGCCGAACATTCCGAAAGAATGTATTCACTGAAATTGAGTGACCACAAGCGTATTCTACATCCTTAGAAAATGTGGTATCCCATGAATTTAATTGCATTTCATAAATCAAACTAGAAAGAGATCTTGAACATGACAATATTTTAGTTTTTGAAGGACGCCTTTCATTATAGGCTACACACTATCTTCTAAGATTGAATGCATCTAATGTGGAGGGGGGTCAGTTTTGATGTATGGTAAGGTAGGGCAAAAAGGCAAACCGAGTTTTGCATGTATTGCCTCTTGCATGTGAATGATTCTTTCAAATGTTAAACGGCTGCAGTGTTGCTGGGCCTCTACCGTTTACATTTAATACAAAATGTATGTAGGTTCAAAGAGGAGAGACAAAGAATCTCTTGCTTGGGGAGGGGGGGGGGGACTATGCTATCTGAAAACGTTCTAATATAACCTTCTTTCGGTCACGCTGCAAGTCGGTAAACTGAGAAACTGCATCATCCTTTGGAAACCTTTGAGTCATTTTACATTTTGATCGTTTCACAAGTTCATGCTCTGGTAATGGCAAGACCCTTTTCATTCACGCAGATACAAACAGACAGCAGACAAACGCACAGACAGACATAGATATAAATAGAAACACAGAGACCCTGGGTCCAGTTGTGAGATGCTCTAAATGTTATATAACTGGGAATAAGTAAACAGCACAAGAAAGAAAGAAAGAAAGAAAGAAACATTATTTGCGGCCTAAAAGAGGACAGACGGAACAGGAAAAAATGGTTGGCACGTAACAACTGATTGACAATGTTCCCAATGCAGGCAATACTAAATGTGTCGCCTAGCTGAATGTAAAATAAATAGAGAGAGAGAGAGAGACAGACAGACAGACAGACAGATAGACAGACAGAGAACAAGAGAGAGAGAGAGAGTAGGGTTGGGGATGGTGAGAGGCAATAAGCAGTGAGAGACAAAGGGGGAGATACGACAGTGGAAGCGGGAAACATAGTAGATAGTAAATGGGAAAATCGGGCACTGAAGAAAGGTGTTAGAAAATGAAGAAAAATACCCTCCCTCCCTATCAGGACAAAGAAAACGCTCCTTCTTTACTTGCCAAGAGGCAGTGAGAGAGAGAGAGAGAGAGAGAGAGAGAGAGAGAGAGAGAGAGAGAGAGAGAGAGAGAGAGAGAGAGAGAGAGAGAGAGAGAGAGAGAGAGAGAGAGAGAGAGAGAGAGAGAGAGAGAGAGAGGGGGGGTAGGGATATAAAAATGCACGAAAACCCCCGGAAAAAAAGGATTTGCAATTGTTATGTAGCGGATATACCTGATAATGGACAGAATGTTCTTTTGCCGGAGATCACAAATACTACACTAGAGCGTTAAGACGCTAAATCACCAATCGCGCGGCAGCGTTATTCGGCTCAAGTGACCTTGACCTTTGATCCATAACCTTCATTATCGAACTTGGCCTAGATCTTCCTACTACCTACCCGCATGCAAAATTTGAGCACCCTAGGTCCATCCGTTCAAACGCTAGAGAGGATACATACAAACACCACCTCAGACACGAGTGAAAACATTACCAATCCGCTCTCTACGATCACGGTTGGTAAACATTCAATCAGTAGACGATAGGGATTAAGAGGGGGGAAAGTTTGGGGAAGACCAGCACTGTATATAAAATTATAAACAAGAACATGAACGATTAGGCTATAATGAATGCATAAAAAATGTAACACAAAAAATGTTTTTTGAAAATGAAAAAAAGCTTCGTGCTTAACATTTTCAGCACCAAAATGGCGATTAGGATAGTTCACACACACACGCACTCAACTAATGTTTGTCACTGTTTTAGTCTTAGCTGTATCAAGACCATTTCCCAAAACAAAACAAAGAAAATAGAGTACTAACAGGTCTGCGCGTTGGTTGGGTACGTGCGTACCCCCCTTGAAATCGTAGAGATTGTAAAGAAAGTACGTAATGCTTGCGTCATTGTTTGCGTCATTTTGAGGGGTACGCAACCCCTTTTGGTACTCTAATCATCGAGCTCTAAACGGGATCTTTTTCTTTTTTTTTTTAAATCCAAGCAGAAGTGTAGGTTTCACAGCATTATCACCATTATTGTCTTTTTCACCGTTAGACTCATGTCAGAAAATAGTGCATGTGAAGAAAATTACACTTTACGTTCGATAAAGGCTGATAAATATAATTATAAAAAAACCTTCACAGCTTTTCTTTGCGTCATTTCCTCCGCAAGTAACTAACGCTGTTGGATGATGTCACACTGACGTAATCAGCTGGCTCTGAAGAAACTCAGTTGAAAGAAGAAGAAGAAGAAGAAGAAGAAGAAGAAGAAGAAGAAGAAGAAGAAGAAGAAGAAGAAGAAGAAGAAGAAGAAGAAGAAGAAGAAGAAGAAGAAGAAGAAGAAGAAGAAGAAGAGAAGAAGAAGAAGAAAAGAAGAAGAAGAAGAAAAAGAAGAAGTAAAAGAAGAAGAAGAAGAAGAAGAAGAAGAAGAAGAAGAAGAAGAAGAAAGAAGAAGAAGAAGAAGAAGAAAAAGAAGAAGAAGAAACAGACTACAACATAGACTATACAATTGATCGATCACGAGTGTGACGGTTTCCAGTGTTGTCATGAGGGTGATGCACAGGGGGGGGGGGGGGGGGGGGGGGGGGGGGGGGGGGGGGGGGGGGGGGGGTAGGGGCACAAAAATAGCCATGGCACAAACACCATCCAAAAAAAACCTCAACGTCAATTACAATCGGAAAAAACAAAACAACTTAAAATGTAAATATGGTTCTTATTTTGACAAGTCACCGCGTCACAACATTAATAAAAGAGCGAACAGAACTTTATGCAAATCGAGTGACAAGCATAGAGGTAGATAGGCTCATTTGGAAGCCGACGCTGATTTAATTAAAAGGTACTGTTGTGCACTAGGCGAGATGTTATGAGATGCGTTTTAACTGCACACATAATATAGAGCAGGACATGAGGTGCAGAGTCAATAAAGGTACGCTTGCTGTTCCTTGTTTTATGTTCTTGATGTTGTGTGTGCGCGCGTGTGTGTTTGTTTTTACCTTCTTCAAACAGATAATTGAAACCAGCATTACTTTATTGTGCAAAGAAAATAGAGTTAGGCTATAATGTCCTTTTATACTAAGCTGCCCACATAAAGTTAGGGAACACTTGCAAAACGCACATGCTTTACATATTCGCTTGTAGCTTTAAAACACTTCGTAACTGGAACGCCAAACTTTGCAGTCGCATAAGTAAGTGGCATGGCCTTACACTGAATGCTTAAAAGTTTTGCGCTTGCAGTTAGTTGCTATGGAAACGTCGGTTGAAAAGGCGCCAAAATCCCCAAAACGTGTCACAGATTTAGCGAGTTTTTGAGAAAAACTGTTCTCAGCACATGGTAGTCGGGGACTTTGATAATGAGTACAACTCACAAAAGAACCATTTTTTAACCAATGACATGGTGCACTTAATCGCTGAATCATGATGGTTCCATAGTAAAAAGAAAATGAGCCTTTCGGATCTAGGGAGAGCCCTGGCATGGCTGGTGGAGGGTGTAGCTGTGCTGAAATTGGGTCACCGACTTTCAACTCCCCCATCAATCATAAAAAGGCTGAAACAGCGGTTCCAGACCACCAGCCAAGCCCAGGACAGGCGACAGTCATGGAGACTCAGAAGGACCACCACGCGGGTGAACCAGTACCTTGCCAGGCACGACCTGCCTGACCAGATAACCCCGACCAGCCACACCAGGTGGCAGCTACGGACAGCAGTAGACATCAACAACTCCACTCGGACAGGGTTAAGCCTCCTGCACCAAATCCAGCTCTATGCTCATCACACAACATAGCGTGTCAGGCTAACACGCTAACTCCAGAGCCGATGTCGCCATTATGGATGATGGACACGTCAACAGGGTCATTAGTTCTTATCACTGACGAGTTTCAGATCACCCTGGATCATCCTCATGGACTCGTGGAGTCTGGAAAACGCCGGGCGAACGGCTCGTTGAAGACTACATCCAGCACGGGACAGCCCATGGCGGGGGTTCCATCATGGCATGGGCAGTCTTCTCGACTCATCACAGAACCCCACTGTACCTCGTTCGAGGAAACCTAAACAATCAGAGGCTCCTCAACGAGACCCTAGGCCTTCTTGTTGCGGCAGCACTTTATGTGCTTGCACTAGGGACTGGGTTCCATGATGACAATGGTCGTACTCACCAGGGTCGTGTCCCAAACAACTGGATCCAGCAGCCAGGAGGGGTACAACTAACTTGGCCAGCATGCAGTCTGGATCTCAACCCTGAGGAAAACCTTTGAGACCAACTAAGGCGTCGAGCACGCAAGAACTATCCTCCCCAACAGACATTGGAGCAGCTACTGGATTTACTCCAGCTGGAGTGGCAGGTCATTCCCCAGGAACAGACAATGAGGTTTGCACACTGCGTGGGATGATGCTGCGCAAAGTGCACGGCAAATTCTGGTGGATATACCCGTTTGGGGGTCTTTTTTGACATTCTTAATTGACACTTTCTTGATACTCGTGACATTTTCTGATGTGATTTTTTAAAAGTAGAGTACCCCTGTTTAAAAAAATTATAAAAATGTTTCTGCTCAACATATTGCTGTCGAGTTTTGCACGCATTTTGTCAATGCATTTAATGAACTACTGGTAAAATTTCAAGGACGTAGCTGTTGTCGTGTTTTGAAATATCGATGATTTGGTAAATGCTCCCTAACTTTTGTGGGTAGTATATGTATAAATACACTTCGTGTGTAAATAAAAGCTAGCGCACAATTTGACATTTTACGCAAGGTATTTCAAATAGTTGTCTTTGAATGGTCATATATGGGGGCCGAGGCAATCGAAATTCATTAAATACCGTCGCTGCATGTAAACGACAAATGATAATTTGCACATAGTGCATTCTTTAGGCATCACATAGACCCTAACTTCAAGCATAACTGATTCCATTTTCATTTGTTTCGTGTCTTTGGGTATCATTGTTTACTCAACTAGTCGAGGTAGTGTTTTATTATAAATCTTAAGAAAAATACTCTCTTTGTGAAAAAGTCATCAGTATGCCTTTATATGCTTCCTAAAATGTCGAAGTAACTGCTAGTTCGCTCATTAAGTCTAAAACAGTGTATGCGCTTTCTACTTGTTAAATCAAGAAAATCGTTGCTTAAAATATCCTATGTGCGCTTGGAAATCTGGCTTAAAATCTGTACTCCAACAGCGCCATAGAACAGAAAATGTCCATGTCCAGCGCTGCTTGCAGTCAGAACTAGTGTGCCTTTTTTTGTTTAGGAGACCCAGTCCTGGCTTAAAACCCTTACTCCACCAGGGCCATAAAACAGAACAACTCAATGTGCATTGTCCAGAATTGCTTGCACTCGACCACGATTGTGTCCAGTTTTTCTTACGAGACCCAGTCGTGGCTTAAAACCATTACTCGGCGCCCCAGTTTTTTGTTGTTGTTTTCGTTTTCCTTAGGAGACCCAGTTCTCCTTGAAGGGCTCGTAGTTGGGGATGGTGTGCGGGTACTTAACGTGCCAGACGGTGTGGAACATGAACTCGATGCGGTCCTGGCAGTGCTTGCCGCAGGAGGGGCAGCGGAAGGGGTAGTCGTGGTGCGGCAGGTGCAGACTCTCATGCAGGTGGAACATGGTGAAGTCGGAGAACACGATGCTGCAGTGGTGGCAGTGGTGGATGCCGTTGTCCGCCGCCACCGGCGTTCCCGAGGAGGTGGTCGTCACGTCGCGTTTCTCCTCGCTCTCGGGGGAATCGCTGCCGGCAGTCAGGAGGGCGGCGGATGCGGCATCGTCGGAGTTGCGGTCCTTGGAGCGTTGGTACGCTTCGGAGTGTGAGGCGGGGTGAGCGCGATGCGGGTTCTTGTTGATGCTGAGGTCCATGATGCTGTCATAGGCATGTACCTGGGGCTCCCCTTTGACCACGCCCCATCCCTCCGCGTGCGTCTCCCTGCCTGCGGCGTCTTCTTCGCACAGGGCGGCTGGCAGCAATGGGGGCACGGGCATTGAATGGTGGCCTTCTGACCGCGACACTGAGGGGTGGGAAGAAGAGTGGCGAACATGACTGAACAGGGGGTGGGAATGGGGCTGGTGACCCACAGAAAGAGCGAGGGGTCCCGAAAGAGGGTCGGGGGGCGGGGACTCCGCGTGGTAGGGTCCCTGGCTCACGGCAAGCAGCATGGGGGGAGGGCGGAGGGAGTTGGAGAGAGACATGGGAGCACGGCTGGGTGAGGGGGGGAGGAGCGCAGGGCTGACGCAGCTGTGTGGCACGGTTGACGAGCCAGGTTGAAGGTTGGCTGGCATGCCCTGCTGGAAGGCCCCGGGGTTGCCGTGTACGTCAGGACAGTTGTGCTGCAAGGCAGCAGTACTGGGTCGAAATGCGGCTGGGCCGGGCGGCAAGCCCGCGTGGTGATTGTGCCGTAAGTTCTCTCCGCAGTCCTGAACACCTGCCGGGCTGCATCGGAGGAGGGCCTCATGGGAGGGACACTGCGAAGAGGGTGACCCGTTCATCATCATCATCGTCATCATCGCCGCTGCGCGTTTGTGGCCCATCCCCCGTGCCTCGCCCAACGTGCAAGGGCCGGAGATGGGCACGGAAGCTGTGGGAGGTCCTGGAGGAGACCCGTGGTGGAGGAGGTGCTGAAGATGGTGGTAGTTGTTAGGCTGGCAGGGCTCCCTCAGCACGCCCCCACCACCGCTACCTGCTCTGCCCCGGGGAGACTGACCCAGGGCCGCACCTTCCTTGAAGGCACCCAGCACGGGAGGCTGAGCGAAGACTGGTCCCTGCGGAGGGATAACAGAACCATGCACGTAGCCCTCGTAACTCAGGGCCCGCTGCAGCAGGGCTCTTTGCTGCAGGGCGAAGGCTTGGTAAGCCGCCAGGTTAACCGGAGGAGGACCCCCTCCACCACCACCTCCTCCGGCTGCCCCTCGCCCTCCTCCTCCTCCTCCTGGCCCCAGCCGGTAGCCCAGCATCTTGGTGCCGCGCATGTGCACGTTCCGCTCGTGGCGTCGCAGGTCATTGGACTGGGTGAAGCTGCGGTGGCAGATCTTGCACTTGTAGGGCCTCTCCCCCGTGTGCACGCGTTCGTGGACCTGTGTGGAATGGGAAGGAAAGACAGACGGCGTGAGTGAAGAGAACCAGTGTAGGTGAGACAAAAACAAACAAGATGGAAAGCTATGTCATCGAACTCCCAGTCCTTAATGCGAGAATCAGCGATGCACCGATAGGACCAACTGTCCTGAAACAAAACGATCAACAGGACATAAATCAATAGGACAACGTCCAGACAGGAGAAACATAATAGGACATTTTTAGATTTAATAGGATTATGTCCTAAGACCTGGACCGCGGGAAAATCACACACACACACACACACACACACACACACACACACACACACACACACACACACACACACACACACACACACACACACACACACACACACACACACACACACACACACACACACCATGTAGTTGTAGTGGTTGTTGCAGTGGCCAAAATCCCTTGTTTGGTCAGTACTCAAGCAGCTACCAAGGGCATTCCTTATAGGCCACTGCAACAACCATGTTTTGCTAGAGTGAATGCCCTTGGTAGCTGCTTGAGTACTGACCAAACAAGGGTATAACTCTCGCCAATAACCCTATTTGAGGCCACTAAATGGCTGCCTTTGGCAAGAGTTAATGCCCTTTTCAGTACTGACCAGCAAGGGATTCACTCTCACTGTCAAGGGCGTTAATAACCCTAGTTGCAGAGGCTATATTGTATGCTTAAAAACGAGCATGCTCGCCTGCGCACGCACACACGCGCGTACTCACACACATGCATACACACACACACACACACACACACACACACACACACACACACACACACACACACACACACACACACACACACACACACACACACCTTAGCGTGTGTATGTGTGTGCATGCGTGAGTTAACATACGCTTGTATGTGTGTGTAAGTACGCGGCCATGCAAGAGAGAGACAGAGAGAGAGGGGGGGAGAGGGAGCGCGTGTGCGCGCGCGTGCATGCACGTTTATCGTGCGTGCACGCATGAATATGTCCAGAATAAAACGAAATTCGGGCAGTACTGATTATCAGCGACTCTCTTCAACCTAAATAATTGTTCTAATAAACGTAATATGGGGAATTATTCGAGATCAACCTCCAACTACTCGTACAGAGGTGATGAAACGTTCATTGTTAAAATCGCTTTCCACGAATTTGAAGCCACGCTATGATATATTAATCCCTCGGGCTTTTACTATCAAGACAGTTAATAAATCACCGTTAAAGAAAACACAAAGAAATCGACAGGGTAACTCTGCCAATCGAACGGAATTCAAATACCCTGAGATAATTCCATTCGGATTAGCATCTTATTGATTATCCCATAGATCATCTAATTCGAATGGAAAGCTGTACGCATTTCAAGGGAGCAGGGCCCAGACAGAGATAGGAAAGCTTACTCGGATATTTAGAAACTGTCAACCGAGTCAGGTTTGAAACGTTAAGCTGTGTAGAGCCTATTAGTATTACATCTTCAATGGCCACAAATTACTTTTTTTGTTCTCGTCAGTTCAGCATCCGTCCTGGTGCAATTTATAATAGCTGGAAAGGTGTATTTAACTTAATAGGGGTTAGAAATCGCGACAGAAATCGCATATAAGCCAGTGGAGAAAATCATATAGGCTTAAGGCTAATTTTACAGGATATGGAGCGAAAATGAATGTACACTTACTAAGATTGATTTTAATGACAATTGGAGGGACTCTGCGTGATGTTAGAATTGCGAACTCCATCTGTTTGGTCAGATACGATTTAATTACAATATTGTTCTTTTAGTTTTTAATTAGCTATTTCATGTATAGGCCATTTCTAAATGTTGGTTAATCAATGATTAAGCGGTAGTTGTTGTTTTTGTTGTTGTTTTGGGGGGGTTGTTTTTTCTGTCCCATCTTCTGGACCGTACAGTGGCGTTGCTCCTACGCCGCTCGTTCCGAATCCCAATTCGCAGCCACACCCGGGTTTGTTCAAGTCGCAGAATCCGAGACCAGCAGTCCAAGGGGAGCGAATCTATGTTAGTCCGTCAGGGGGCAACCAACCGAGGAGACACTGCACTGCTGCTGAGTCACATCGGTGGAGTTCAGTAGAGCCTGTTCAGGACACCATCTACTAAGCCCCCTACTGACGACACTATTGTCTTATTCGCGGAGCCAGCGTGAGTGAGGTCCTCCTCCGAGGGCGCCACCACGACCGTCAGCTCCCCAGAACACACTGATCCCCATGACTTTGACCCGAACGCACCAAGGCATAGACTGGATTGGAAACCGAAACTGAGGTCACCATGAGAGCAGGGCATGCAAAGCCACATAATTTGAGACTTTTTTTTAAAATTTTATGATTGATGGAAAATGAGGCCGATGATAACGATGATGATGATGCTAAGGAGTTCCGTATCGGTCTGAGACTGCATGGCAGGGCTGTGTTCTACGCTTCCTTTCATAATGATGTCCCGGCGTCAACCAGGCCCAGGAACTACAGAACCAACTACAGTGTTGGTCTTGCAATTAGAGCCCATAGCCACTCACTCTGGGTAGGAGTCGGTCCATGGCCGAAAAAACCCTCGCCTCTGATGGGATTCGAACCCAAGACCTCCCAGCCAGTAGTCCGCGACGCTAACCACTACAACACGGCGGCTGATGGTAGTTGTTTAATAGCTTCATGTATCTATTCGTTTCAGACAGCCTAATCTAGCAGACATGGTAGTAAAAAATCAATTACCCTAGCCTAATCAGAAAAGGGGTAGGGTTGTATGGTGCACCTAAATCATACAACAAATTGGATGGTGAGAAGTCAGCCAGCATTTGGGGCATCGTTAAAAATGACACAACACTTATCTGTCAGTATGATTTTTGTTTTAAAGCAAATATTATCCGTTTGGTTTATCCAGATAATACCCCACCAATAAAGTGCCATAGAAAAGAGAATGGCGGTAAACATTTATCAAAGAAATAGTTGTGATTTTTTTTCTCTGGAAAAACTGGTTCTATATGGCCTCAGTTCACCTCCCAGAGAGATTAAAACGTAAATATATATTTTAATCAAAGACCCTTTGGATTTGCTGTCCACGCTTGGTACCCAGTCTCTCCCTAGTTCAGTGTGACAACGCAGTGACCACACAGCTGCAGCTACTGTGAACAGTTTGCATGAGAACAGAGTATTACCTTTGCAGTGTGGCTGGTCTCCCAACCACTTATTGTTTTTACTTATTCCCTGATGACTGTTTCATATTATCATATGTGAAACACTAGTGAAGGGGGAAGCAAATCTAGATAGTTGAATATGCTTGAGCGTTCATCGAGGGCACTATTTTTGGCATACCTCAGTTGACCTGGTCTGGTGCCATAACCGTTTTGTTTGAAAGGATATCCAGGTGCATGTGTTCTAGTAAGGGATACTTTAAAAAGTTGGACTAGGCAGAAGGAAGGTACACACTGCCAGTTCGTCACATTGCAAAATATATGGAGCGCCACTCGTATATTTTTTTGGGGGGATTTTTTTTTTTTTTTGGGGGGGGGGTCACACGCAGTGGGGAAATGACCAAACACAAAAACACACAAAAAACAAAAACAATGCCTCGTTTTTTATTATTTTTGCTTTTCTGTTTGTGCATCTCAGTTGCATTTTGTTGCCGTCGCTTTGCAGTGGTTGAACAGTTAGGCCCGACGTTCAACAGACAGTAAAGAGAATTTCTTTCAAAAACAAAAAATAATTTCCATGAAAATGGAAAACTAAAAGGTTACGAGTGACGGATAAATAGTGAAATATACTAATGTTAGGAATCACGACCCCATTATATTCCGGGTGGGTGGAGGTTTCATTTCAACTTTTTTATGTCTCTCGCATCTTGACAAACAGCTAGGGAGAGAACGGAGAGGGGGAGTAATAAGGAGTGGGTCGTGTGGGTTAACCGCATGTGAAAGGAAGGTTTCCATTGCATTGAACATCGACAGGAACTAAGCGACGGTTATGCAATCTTCTGGCGTGTGTGCCATGTTGCGGGATGCAGAAACAACGGAAAAGAGCGGTATTGCATTGCAACACCGTCACTCAGACACACACACACACACACACAAAGAGCGTCTCGTTTCAAAAAGGTCTATGTCTGCTGTTAAAATGTCAGCGAAACAAATAGTTAACTTGCCTGCCTTCGCAGATCCAATTACAACTTGTCGTCTGCTTCGTTTTTTGTTGTTGTGTTGTTCGTTTATTTTTTCGCCTGGAGCGCCACCTGTCTCAGGTCACGTGGACTGAAATGTCGCTGTCATTTCCGGCAGCCATATGGCAATTTGTTGCGATCCCAAGTCGTTTCGTTTCAAATTGAGTTTCTTTTTTACCCACTAAGAATGTAGCGCACATAGTCTATACTTCATGTACAAAATGTGTACAGAATTACACAGTCCAAACTCCGGGGGGGGGGGGGGGGGGGGGGTGGGTACAGGGTTTCCGGACACCACCCCCCGCCAAACAAAAAAAGGAGGAACCCCCCTGTCGCCCAAAATGTACGTTATATAAGGTTGAAAAGTTCCAAAATTACATGATTTTTGGCTTAATAAGCAATAAAATGGCAATGTAGCGCCCCGCAAATAGTGTGATTGAGTGTTAGAAGGCAAGGTAGGCCGTGAAAGCAGTTTCCGGACCCCCCCCCCCCCCTCCGCCCCCCAAGAACCCTTATTTTATTAGTCTTTTTAGCAAGCCACGAGATGTTGTTAGATTCATTACTTATTTATTTCTGAATTAATACTCAATTATAGTTCATTTACTTGTCATAAATTATTTTAGCTCACTTGTTAATTCATTTCTAATTCTATGCTCTGATTAATTTTATTCTGATAGCTCAAAGGTGTGTGTGTGTGTGTGTGTGCTTGTGTGTGTGTGTGTGTGTGTGTGTGTGTGTGTGTGTGTGTGTGTGTGTGTGTGTGTGTGTGTGTGTGTGTGTGTATGTATGTGTGTGTGTTTGTGTGTGTGTGTGTGTGTGTGTGTGTGTGTGTGTGTGTGTGTGTCTGTGTGTGTGTCTGATTGTCAAATGTTTGCTTTCACAAGTAATAGTACTAATTAATACTTAAACTTTTATGCATATTTGTCTGAACAGTAGCTAATTGGATTGTTGTTGGTGTGTATGTGTGTGTGCGTGCGTGCGTGTGTGTGCGTGTGTGTGTGTGTGTGTGTGTGTGTGTCAAGTCAAGTCAAGTCAAGTCAAAATGATCTTTATTGACGATAAAAGAGTAAGCTTGATAAAGCTGTTTTACATGTGTGTGTGTGTGCTTTAAAGTTTTGTTGTCATATTTAAGTTGTCTTCCTAAACATTACTTGTGTCGTGTCTTATTATTTATAAAATGTGCATGCCAGGCAAAGAATTTATTTGCTTTTTGTTAAGACAATAAAATGATTGAAATGAATTGAATATTGGCTCTACACTATAACCAACGCCCCCGGCGGGCTTCCACCTATCATGGTGGGGGTGGCAGGGGCTTACGGAGAGAAGCCCAGAACCCTCCTAAAGTCCTACCCGCACGTCATCGTCGTAGGAGGCGGGCAACGGCTTAAGCTGGCTAACGCGGATAGCCCCCCCCCCCCCCCTGTGGGGATACCGGGGGGTCCTTCAGTAGAAATAGTTCCCCCATCTTCTGGAAGTTCTATGCTAGTAACGTCCCAACTCTGTCACTCTCTTTGACTCTGCCTTTTCTCTGCCTTTTGCTTTCTGTTGTCTACTTCTTTCTCCCTTATTGGTCCATTCTCCTGCATTGTTTCTAAGCTATCCACAAAAAGTTAAGGATCACTTGCAAACTAATTCATAACTTTCCAAATAAGAAAGCCAATGCGTTGAATTTTGGCCAACATTTAATTCAATGCTTTAGTGATAACGATACACAATTGCCTTCAATTTCGAGCAATCGTTTGGTCTGTACATTTGATCAAAGTGGGTACGTATCGAAATTTGATTTCCCAAAGTCATTGAAATCACAAGACAGGGCATTCTGATGCTCCCAAAAGTTCAGTAATGCGTGTATCCGCCATGGCTGTTCTGGCACTCGACGCAGCGAGTCCTCATGGAGTTGACCAGGGTGGTGAAGATCCTCTGTGGAAGCGCCTGCCACTCAGCCTGCAGCATCTGGTAGAGGTGCTGGGCATCCCTGGGAGGGGGGTGGTTGCTCCTCACTTTGCGATCCAGCTCATCCCAGAGGTTCTCAATCGGGTTGAGATCGGGACTGCATGCTGGCCACTCCATTCTGTTGACTCCAGACTGCTGCAGGAAGTCGTTGACCACCCTTGCCCTGTGGGGGCGAGCGTTGTCATCCTGGTAGACAGCCGGCGGTCCCATCTGCTGCAGTGTAGGCACAGCCAGCGGTCGAAGGATCTCATCCCGGTATCGGAGGCCAGTCAGGTTACCCTGTACATGATACAAGGGTGTTCTGTGGTGAAGGCTGAAGGCCCCCCAGACCATTACAGAACCTCCACCAAAGGCCACCTTTTCTTGGACAGTGGCGTCAATAAAGCGTTCCCCTGGGCGCCTCCAGACCCTCAGTCGGCCGTCGTTGTGGTTCAGGGTGAAGCGTGATTCATCACTGAACAGGACCTGGGACCATTGCTGACGTGTCCACCTCACGTGACGTCTGCAGAAGGCGCGGCGTGCTGCCCTATGGGCTGGAGTTAAGCGTGGCCGTACAGCTGGGCGACGAGAACGGAGGTTAAACCCATGAAGGCGGTTCCGTATGGTCTGCTGGCTGATGTTGATGTTAGTAGCCACCCTCAGCTGCCTTCGAATGATGCTGGAAGAGGCTGTTCTTGTCTGCAGGGCTTGTCGTTCAATGAGACGATCTTCACGTGGAGTTGTCTTCTTCGGTCGACCAGATCTGCGTCTTTCATGGACCCTCCCAGTGGCTGTGAAGCGTTGAATCAGTCTGACAATGACCGAGATGGACACCTGAAGTCGCCTGGCCACTTCTCGCTTGGGAACACCATCTTGGAACCATGCAACAGCTCGTCCCCTATCCAACTCGCTCAATTTTCGTCGTGGAGGCATTGTGAAATCAGGCCTAATACTGGTGGTATATCTTCTTATAAAGCCAAGCAAGAGACAGCATCTCACACATAAACAGCAGTGCTTGCATGTGCATAATGGTTTTTCCATCTGGCTTGTGCAATGTGTTCATGCAGAACGATCCAAAACAAGGTCCTTTTTCGCAAGTTTCCGCTTTTTCTTTTGCTGCCAAGCTCAGTAATAGAGAATCACGTGCAATGTTTCCACTAACACAACATCGCCCACTTACAGCTGAACAAGAATTCATAACAATTTGGCTTGACTGAGAAATAAATAACAGGAGCGAACGGAGTTTATTGCGCACCTGTTTTCTCATAGTGATCCTTAACTTTTTGTGAGTAGTGTGTATAAAAATCCTTCCACATGTTTCCTTTTTACAATTTATGACATGACAAGGTTGTTGTTGTTTTTATTGTTAACTGGCTTCCAGACGTGAGACCTTGCGCACTTCAGTGGGCATATTTGACTATAATGTCCTTTTCCTATATTTAACTTACTAGTATGTGTTTGTTTTCTTTTTGTACTGTTTAAAAAAAAAAATCTGAACTCGATAAATAGAGCGGAATGGCTTACGTTTCCAGCACTGTCTGGAATTATGTGCTATAGGGTACAATGATGGAAGTGTCATGTTATGAATTGTAATATCTTTTTTATGTTTTTTATGTTTTAATAATAATAATAATGGGAATTTATGTAGCGCTCTTTCTCACATGAGCTCAGTGCGCTTTACATTGATAACAAGAACATTAAAGGCAAACCAATAATGAATCATTAGAAAGTAAAATAAACACGATGATTGTACGCAACGTTCTCTTTCTTCCTCATACACACGCGCGCGTGCGCACGCGCACACATACACATACACGCACACGCACACACGCACGCACGAACGCATGCATACGCGCAGGCACACACATACATACACACATACACATGAACGCACGCACGCACACATACACACATACACGCACGCACACACACACACACGCACACACAATTATACAAGAGTAAAATAGTTACAATATGAAAAACCGAAAATTCTAAGAAGAAACATAGACCACATTCACCTTCTCATTCAAGTTTAGATACAATACTGCAAATAAAATCATACTGTCATCGACATACCAGCTACATGACTAATTATAATAGACAATTTTGTTCAAGAACAAAGATAACCTTCTACCTCATTTACATGCGTTTAAAGCGTTTTCAGGTTACGGGACTATAGTACACTAACTAACCCTAAGCCTACGGCTACGAATAATCTGGTCCGCCCCTGAGCATGTACATATATGGCATTGATTTTGAAAGAGAGCCGAGTGTCGGCGGTGATGATGATAATGCAACTAGGTCGCCTTCCGGAAAGACGGGTGCAGCGTAGGACTATCATATGACATGAAATGAATAAACCAATCAACACTGGATGGGTTCGATTTCCAGAACTGACACGTTGCACGACAAAGGTAAACTGAAACAATAAAAAAGAACTATGATAGAGTAAAAATAATAATAATAGTGAATCATTTATATAGCGCATTCCTCCACCAATGTGGAGCTCTATGCGCTTAACAACAACAAACATTAAGAAGCAACAAATTCAACAACACGAAATAATCGCTCACGCACATGCAAATAGGCATACACATACACACCCCACCCACACATACACGCACGTACCGGCACATACACACACACACACACACACACACACACACACACACACAGACACACACACACACACACACGCACACACACGCACACACACACACACACACACACACTCTCACACACACACACACACACACACACACACACACACACACACACACACACACACACACACACACACACACACACACACACACACACACACACACACACACACACACACACATACCGTTACCATCACCACCACTCACCCCACCCAAAAAACACAATACAAAATACAATCAGTTGAACAAAGCATCAACACACACACTCTCTCTCTCTCTCTCTCTCTCTCTCTCTCTCTCTCTCTCTCTCTCTCTCTCTCTCTCTCTCTCTCTCTCTCTCTCTCTCTCTCTCTCTCTCTCTCTCTCTCTCTCTCTCTCGCGCGCGCGCGCGCGCAACAAAGAGTATCGTATTTTAGGCCTATCTGTCTGTGTCACTCATCATTATTTTTCACTCTTCTTCTGTTTCTTCTTTTGAGTGTGTATTTACACATAGCCTACATCGTTTTCATTGTGATTCGTTTTCTTTCGAGTTCTAAACTTTAATAAGGCTTTAAACTCAAACGGCCTCTATCACTGGATGATATCAGTTGAGCCAATAGTACAGTGAAAGTGAGACCTGATTTTCTACAATAATAGAAAATAAGTTTACAGCTTAGCCTTGTGTGATTGCTAGGGGCGGATCAGCTGGTGAAGAAAAGGGTGGTTCCAATGGATTAGTTGAAGGGGTGGGGGGGCAAATCCCCCAAGAAACTGACACTAATTTGAATGTTAAAGATGCAATGAAGGAATCTCCTGTGAGAATAAGCTGACATGAGGACAAATATTTTCCTTCCCTTTTCTTCTTTTTTTCTCTTTTTCTTTTAGGAAAGAGGGGGCCCTTGACCCCCGTAACCCCCCCCCCCCTCCCACTCCACCCCGAATCCGCCTCTGCTTGCCTATGACTTTCAAGCCATGAAAACGATCTTTCCTGGCTACTAGTGCAGCAGCATCAGGGGTTTGCTGGATTTTGAAGGGTGGCGGGGACCATCCCAAACGCTTAGGAACCGTACCCTGGGCAAGGGGGGAGGCATGTCGACTTTGAACAAATTCCATCCCAGCTTTCCATAATAGGGATCGCCTCCTGTGCTGTATCTGGTGGTCACAGACTCTTACTCCAATGGCTATGAGTGCCTCATGTGCTGTATCTGGTGGTCACAGACGGACACCTTTACTCCAATGGCTATGAGTGCCTCCTGTGCTGTATCTGGTGCTCACAGACAGACACCTTTACTCCAATGGCTATTAGTGCCTCCTGTGCTGTATCTGGTGCTCACAGACAGACACCTTTACTCCAATGGCTATTAGTGCCTCCTGTGCTGTATCTGGTGCTCACAGACAGACACCTTTACTCCAATGGCTATGAGTGCCTCCTGTGCTGTATCTGGTGCTCACAGACAGACACCTTTACTCCAATGGCTATGATTGCCTCCTGTGCTGTATCTGGTGGTCACAGACGGACACCTTTACTCCAATGGCTATGAGTGCCTCCTGTGCTGTATCTGGTGGTCACAGACGGACACCTTTACTCCAATGGCTATGATTGCCTCCTGTGCTGTATCTGGAGCTCACAGACGAACACCTGTACTCCAATGGCTGTGAGTGCCTCCTGTGCTGTATCTGGTGGTCACAGACGGACACCTTTACTCCAATGGCTATGAGTGCCTCCTGTGCTGTATCTGGTGGTCACAGACTCTTACTCCAATGGCTATGAGTGCCTCCTGTGCTGTATCTGGTGGTCACAGACGGACACCTTTACTCCAATGGCTATGAGTGCCTCCTGTGCTGTATCTAGTGGTCACAGACTCTTACTCCAATGGCTATGAGTGCCTCCTGTGCTGTATCTGGTGGTCACAGACGGACACCTTTACTCCAATGGCTATGAGTGCCTCCTGTGCTGTATCTGGTCGTCACAGACGGACACCTTTACTCCAGTGGCTGTGAGTGCCTCCTGTGCTGTATCTGGTGGTCACAGACTCTTACTCCAATGGATATGATTTCCTTCTGTGCTGTATCTGGTGGTCACAGACGGACACCTTTACTCCAATTGCTATTAGTGCCTCCTGTGCTGTATCTGGTGGTCACAGACAGACACCTTTACTCCAATGGCTATGATTGCCTCCTGTGCTGTATCTGGTGGTCACAGACTCTTACTCCAATGGCTATGATTTCCTCCTGTGCTGTATCTGGTGGTCACAGACGGACACCTTTACTCCAATGGCTATGATTGCCTCCTGTGCTGTATCTGGTGCTCACAGACGGACACCTTTACTCCAATGGCTATTAGTGCCTCCTGTGCTGTATCTGGTGCTCACAGACGGACACCTTTACTCCAATGGCTATGAGTGCCTCCTGTGCTGTATCTGGTGGTCACAGACAGACACCTTTACTCCAATGGCTATTAGTGCCTCATGTGCTGTATCTGGTGCTCACAGACAGACACCTTTACTCCAATGGCTATGAGTGCCTCCTGTGCTGTATCTGGTGGTCACAGACAGACACCTTTACTCCAATGGCTATGAGTGCCTCCTGTGCTGTATCTGGTGGTCACAGACAGACACCTTTACTCCAATGGCTATTAGTGCCTCCTGTGCTGTATCTGGTGGTCACAGACAGACACCTTTACTCCAATGGCTATGAGTGCCTCCTGTGCTGTATCTGGTGGTCACAGACAGACACCTTTACTCCAATGGCTATTAGTGCCTCATGTGCTGTATCTGGTGCTCACAGACAGACACCTTTACTCCAATGGCTATTTGTGCCTCCTGTGCTGTATCTGGTGCTCACAGACAGACACCTTTACTCCAATGGCTATGAGTGCCTCCTGTGCTGTATCTGGTGCTCACAGACAGACACCTTTACTCCAATGGCTATTAGTGCCTCCTGTGCTGTATCTGGTGGTCACAGACGGACACCTTTACTCCAATGGCTATGAGTGCCTCCTGTGCTGTATCTGGTGGTCACAGACTCTTACTCCAATGGCTATGAGTGCCTCCTGTGCTGTATCTGGTGGTCACAGACGGACACCTTTACTCCAATGGCTATGAGTGCCTCCTGTGCTGTATCTGGTCGTCACAGACGGACACCTTTACTCCAGTGGCTGTGAGTGCCTCCTGTGCTGTATCTGGTGGTCACAGACTCTTACTCCAATGGATATGATTTCCTTCTGTGCTGTATCTGGTGGTCACAGACGGACACCTTTACTCCAATGGCTATTAGTGCCTCCTGTGCTGTATCTGGTGGTCACAGACAGACACCTTTACTCCAATGGCTATGATTGCCTCCTGTGCTGTATCTGGTGGTCACAGACTCTTACTCCAATGGCTATGATTGCCTCCTGTGCTGTATCTGGTGGTCACAGACGGACACCTTTACTCCAATGGCTATGATTGCCTCCTGTGCTGTATCTGGTGCTCACAGACGGACACCTTTACTCCAATGGCTATTAGTGCCTCCTGTGCTGTATCTGGTGCTCACAGACGGACACCTTTACTCCAATGGCTATGAGTGCCTCCTGTGCTGTATCTGGTGGTCACAGACAGACACCTTTACTCCAGTGGCTGTGAGTGCCTCCTGTGCTGTATCTGGTGGTCACAGACAGACACCTTTACTCCAGTGGCTGTGAGTGCCTCCTGTGCTGTATCTGGTGGTCACAGACAGACACCTTTACTCCAGTGGCTGTGAGTGCCTCCTGTGCTGTATCTGGTGGTCACAGACAGACACCTTTACTCCAGTGGCTGTGAGTGCCTCCTGTGCTGTATCTGGTGGTCACAGACAGACACCTTTACTCCAATGGCTATTAGTGCCTCATGTGCTGTATCTGGTGCTCACAGACAGACACCTTTACTCCAATGGCTATTTGTGCCTCCTGTGCTGTATCTGGTGCTCACAGACAGACACCTTTACTCCAATGGCTATGAGTGCCTCCTGTGCTGTATCTGGTGCTCACAGACAGACACCTTTACTCCAATGGCTATTAGTGCCTCCTGTGCTGTATCTGGTGGTCACAGACGGACACCTTTACTCCAATGGCTATGATTGCCTCCTGTGCTGTATCTGGTGGTCACAGACGGACACCTTTACTCCAATGGCTATGATTGCCTCCTGTGCTGTATCTGGTGGTCACAGACGGACACCTTTACTCCAATGGCTATGATTGCCTCCTGTGCTGTATCTGGTGCTCACAGACAGACACCTTTACTCCAATGGCTATTTGTGCCTCCTGTGCTGTATCTGGTGCTCACAGACAGACACCTTTACTCCAATGGCTATGAGTGCCTCCTGTGCTGTATCTGGTGCTCACAGACAGACACCTTTACTCCAATGGCTATGAGTGCCTCCTGTGCTGTATCTGGTGGTCACAGACAGACACCTTTACTCCAATGGCTATTAGTGCCTCCTGTGCTGTATCTGGTGGTCACAGACAGACACCTTTACTCCAATGGCTATTAGTGCCTCCTGTGCTGTATCTGGTGGTCACAGACGGACACCTTTACTCCAATGGCTATTAGTGCCTCCTGTGCTGTATCTGGTGCTCACAGACGGACACCTTTACTCCAATGGCTCTGACCACTGGCTGCCATTTGGCTGTAGGAAGGGATACAGGGCCGGATCAAGTGATTCATGAGGGGGGGGGGGGTCCACCTGGGGTCCAGGGGGCAGGACAGGCCCAGAGGTTAAGGGGAATAGCCCCTTTGGGGCTCCAGGGGGCAAACTAAAATTGTTGCGATTTAGCGATTTTTAAAGCACAAATCGAGCCACATTCTAACATGATGGATCCACATTGGTTACTTTTCTACCTTGTATAAGGTTCATGTAGCCATGTAGACAAGGTCATCGCCACATCCTACTAAGCTATAATGCTGGAACGCCTTAGCAACGATATTTTGATATTCATACGCATCTGGTCCCCACCCATAGCCTAGTCTTTCGTGGAAGACAGACTCTCAAACTAGCGGGCATTTGCACTGGCTCTAGTGCTGCAGCCAAAGGGGTTGGTTGGCCTATGGGGACCTTCCCAAACGCCAGCTGTGCTCAAGTCCCTTTGGCCGAGAGAGTGTGGATTTACCCTACTGGGCAAGGCTTCTCCGCTGTAAACATATCTTAGCCCGGCCCATCGGAATAGCAGCTGTCCCGCCCCTCTGCTATCTGGCTGTGACAGTGTCATGCCCAGAAACGACAGACAGACACAATAGACAAACACGACAGAGAAGTAGCCTACAGAAGAAAAAACCCGCAAAAGTTCCACGCGGGTTTCTATGGTAAAAAGCGCACAGGCCTTGTGACAATACAGCACGTGCTTGCTGGGGCGAGGTGACCTTCGCCTTGTCTGGGTCTGTTATCGAGCATCCCCGTTTCTTTCTTTCTTTTTCTTCTTTTCTCTCTTTCTCTCTTTCTTTATTTTTGTGGTCGTGATCTGATCTTCTTTGCCATACTGATGCTCATGAGACGCGTGCGTGTTTCTTTTGTTTTGTTTTGTTTAATTTAACGTCTTTTCATTTAAAGTGTTTTTAGACGAGTGTGTGTGTGTGTGTGTGTGTGTGTGTGTGTGTGTGTGTGTGTGTGTGTGTGTGTGTGTGTCTGTCTGTGTGTGTGTGTGTGTGTGTGTGTGTGTGTGTGTGTGTGTGTGTGTGTGTGTGTGTGTGTGTGTGTGTGTGTGTGTGTGTGTGTGTGTGTGTGTGTGTGTGTGTGTGTGTGTCTGTGTGTGCCTCTGTGTGTGTGTGTGTGCCTGTGAAAGTCTGTTGCTGCTTCATTTTTGCTTAGTGGATGTTGATCCGTAGGCTATATGATTATAATGTCAGGGAAATGTCGAGATGTGCTTCTTTTATTTTATGTCGTTTCAATATTGTTTTGTTTTGTTTGTTCTATGATCAATGCCACAACCCGCTTGTATGTAATGGTTTAAAGTCAAGTTGATTTTTTCCTCTTTGATCTTCTGGTGCCGCCTTCTGTTGTATAGTTTAATTGTAGCATTGATATTGTCTTCTCTTTTCTTGCTGCTCTTAATAAACGTATCGATTGCAACGTTCTTCAGCTTCTTCTTTCGTTGATGTCACTTTTTTTAATATATATTAAAAAAATCTTGTTTCCATCAGATTTGGAGTACATTGAATTGATACCAGGGCCCGTGTGCGTATCTCTATCTGTCTGTCTGCCTTTCTCTCTCTCGCTCTCTCTCTCTCTCTCTCTCTCTCTCTCTCTCTCTCTCTCTCTCTCTCTCTCTCTCTCTCTCTCTCTCTCTCTCTCTCTCTCTCTCTCTCTCTCTCTCTCTCTCTCTCTCTCTCTCTCTCTCTCTCTCGCTCTCTCTCCCTGAAGAAGAACTAGGAGTACGATTGAATGTCAGGCCAGCTTCTTTTTGTTCCCTTATAAACCGTCTTCCACTGTCACGCGTATTATTCTTGTTATATTTACATATATTTGTTTTAACATTTTTGCTTCTTATCTCGTTAGTCATTTGTCACTTGGTGGATGTTTATTTGTTCCCTTGCCATCGATTGTTCGTGGTGTGTTATTTGTTTGTGCGTCGTATTACGTGCGACATTTCAATAGAACAATGAAGAACAACCGGTATTTATTTTATTTTTATTTATTCTTAAATGTTTTTATTTGAACACGATATCGGAAGGCCCAAGTCTGTAGAAAAGGTTTGAGGGGTAAAAACAACAAGGCGAGGGTATGGGGAGGGGCGAAGAGTTGCGGTAGGGCAAGCTGACCTTACACTATAACACCCAGGGATTGTGTTGCACCTTTTATATATATATATATATATATATATATATATATATTTATTTGATATATATACCCGCTTCTGTCTCTCGAGTCCTGAGGCGGATTGGCCTTCTTGTTCGTCACACCGTATCGATCAAAGCAGTTCATTGAATTGTCTTGTCACTCACGCTGGAGATGGGTAGACAAGACAACACAAGAGATTTACGGTTTGAATTCTGACGATATATGATCCCTGAAATAACCATGACACCATCCACCCGTCCTTCCATGAAAATAGACTGGCATCTTTTCCCTGTAACCTCTCTCTGTCTCTCTCTCTGTCTCTCTGTCTCTAATCTATATTGTAATGGGTCAAGGCCTCTATACAATTAAACCATCAATCAACCAATCTCTCTCTCTCTTCTCTCTCTCTCTCTCTCTCTCTCTCTCTCTCTCTCTCTCTCTCTCTCTCTCTCTCTCTCTCTCTCTCTCTCTCTCTCTCTCTCTCTCTCTCTCTCTCTCTCTCTCTCTCTCTCTAACCCTTTCAAAAAATGTCATTACCTGTGCAGAAATAATATATATTTACAATTGTTTCTCCTTGTTGGCTTTTCTGTTGCCTAATATTGATCTCCAGTTTGGCCAATGGTAAAGTGAGGGTGTGAGCATTTTGACAAGCAAAAGTCTACAGTTGTGGATAGTCATGTCACAGCTTATTGGTCTATACTATAGTGAACCGATTAATAAAACGAATGTAACAAAACTGGATTTGTCCACAAGGAAACCGTCTCTAAATAGACTATAAAACGGGATTTTTCTTTTCTTTTTTTAAATTCTTTTAGATGGCCAGAAATGTCCAAGTGGTATGATGTTTAAGAAGTATTATGGTAAGAGATCGCCGACGCGGATTGTGTCTTGACGCGGTTATAATTATCTTCATATTGATCAGGATAACAGAGGCGATCTCTGACCATAATGCTTTTAAACACCATACCACTTGGATATGCTTAGCCATCTAAAAGAATTTTTTTTAAAGGTACATTTCGAGACGGTTTCCTTCTGGACTAAACGACTTTTATTTGAGGATCACTACAAGTGCGTCTTGTTTGAGGATCACTACAAGTGCGTCTTGTTTGAGGATCACTACAAGTGCGTCTTGTTTGAGGATCACTACAAGTGCGTCTTGTTTGAGGATCACTACAAGTGTATCTTGTTTGAGGATCACTACAAGTGCGTCTTGTTTGAGGATCACTACAAGTGTATCTTGTTTGAGGATCACTACAAGTGCGTCTTGTTTGAGGATCACTACAAGTGTATCTTGTTTGAGGATCATTACAAGTGCGTCTTGTTTGCGGATCATTACAAGTGTATCTTGTTTGAGGATCACTACAAGTGTATCTTGTTTGCGGATCATTACAAGTGTATCTTGTTTGAGGATCATTACAAGTGCGTCTTGTTTGTTTGAGGATCATTACAAGTGTATCTTGTTTGAGGATCATTACAAGTGTATCTTGTTTGAGGATCATTATAAGTGCGTCTTGTTTGCGGATCATTACAAGTGTATCTTGTTTGAGGATCATTACAAGTTTATCTTGTTTGAGGATCACTACAAGTGCGTCTTGTTTGCGGATCATTACAAGTTTATCTTGTTTGAGGATCACTACAAGTGTATCTTGTTTGAGGATCATTACAAGTGTATCTTGTTTGAGGATCATTACAAGTGTATCTTGTTTGAGGATCATTACAAGTTTATCTTGTTTGAGGATCATTGCAAGTTTATCTTGTTATTGATCACTACAAGTTTATCTTGTTTGCGGATCATTACAACTTTATCTTGTTTAGGGGTCATTACAAGTGTAAACATCTTCACGACAGGGAATTATTCTGAAAGCGTGACGATGACGTACAACTATGAGATCTGTCGACATGACGACATCCCAAAAGCCTGAATGTATATTGAGGCTTTTTGGTTACACCCCTTTACGTCTCCCAATGAACAACAACAAGAAACAATGTCAAAGAAAGCAAGGGGGTGAACCTGGAGGTGCAAGCGTAAAGTTCCCTCGCATGAGTAAGTTCCCTTTGATCACAGACCGGCGGATGGACGCGCGGACACAAAACAAACACATTCATGCTGCTTCTCTCAGAAACTAATAACCGTGGGGAAATTCACAGGAGACGCAAAGGACAGTAACTGTGGAGATGGCGTTTCATGCTATGCTACTAACCTTGAGGTTGGATGACCAGAGGAAGGACTTGCCGCACGTGTGACACACGTAAGGGCGGTCCGCCTTGTGCAGCTGCTCGTGCTTCCTGAGCGTGGCCACCTCCTTGAAGGCCCGCTGACACGTGGCGCACCGGTACGGCCTGAGCAGGGACGAGGACGAGCAAGAAATGGAAGAAGCCGAAGACCCGGAAGAAGACGAGGAGGAGGAGGAGGAGGAAGAGGGGGAGACGTAGGAAGCAGAGGAGCAGGCGGGGGCTGTAGGGTGTAAGGCGAGGGGCGAGTAGTTCTTGAGGATGGAGGTGGTGGTGGTGGTGGTGCTGCTGCTGCTGCTCTCTCTGCTACCAGTGCTATCGATGCCTCCATTCTCCATGTCTGCAAAGTGAACGGAGGTCAAAGTTCAAAATGTGTTATTTGTCAGACCTCTGGCCCACAACAACTGAGTTGAACTCTGCACGTAAAGTGAACTCTGCTAGACGAGAGAGAGACTTCAGACTAAGGAACATTATTTTACAAGGATGAGAATTTAGGCTGAGCTTATTCTTACATTCTGTTCTTGTATGATATATCTGCGTTCATAATTGACAGGAAACTATCTAAGCGATCGAAGAAGAATAAGAAGACTAGTTGTTCTTTCAACTTACACGTTTTCTTCCTTCTGAGCGATCGAAGAAGAAGAAGAAGAAAGAAGAAGACTAGCTCTTCTTTCAGCTTACGCTTTTTTTTGGCAAGGCAGTGGTCATCTACTGCTCCTTGATCTCTCAATGGTCATCTACATTGTAGAAGGCATAGTAGTACTC
Organism: Phymorhynchus buccinoides; assembly: GCA_017654935.2. NCBI lineage: Eukaryota > Metazoa > Mollusca > Gastropoda > Neogastropoda > Raphitomidae > Phymorhynchus > Phymorhynchus buccinoides. Next base: position 19,692,132 of record CM065706.1, on the reverse strand, counting down.
ATGACACACTTAAATAGTGAAAGCAATTAAATAGTGAAAATGTGGACATTACGTCAAAGTGACCACTGGTCATTGTCACTGACCACTGGTCATCTATATCGAACAAGGTACAAACATATCCACAGTCTGCCGTAGTTTAGTCCAGCAGGCTCCATCCCAATCGTCTGTTCTCTCTCTCAAGTCAGACTTCACTTTTTCCCTTCATTATCCTATATTAAAAACACTTCCGTTCCCAAAATGCAACAATTGTTACATCTTGGGCAACATCTTTGCCCAAAATATAACAATTGTTACATTTGTGGCAATTGTTACAATTTGGGCAATTGTTGCATTTTGGGCTGTTGTAGTAAATATTGATTTAGCCCAAAATGTAACAATTGTTGCATTTGGGGCTTTAACAGAGTGTCGGCGACTACTACGACCACCAAGTGCCCCCTCCCTCTCCCCCACCGACCACATGTTTATAAATCTTGAGCGATGCCTTCAACCCCTTTGGAATGAGTAAACACTCCATGAATTCAAAGTCGTGCCGCGCAACTGCTTGGAGACACGTAGCCCGAACAGACAGACAGACAGATCAACTGCTTGGAGACACGTAGCCCGAACAGACAGACAGACAGACAGATCAACTGCTTGGAGACACGTAGCCCGAACAGACAGACAGACAGATCAACTGCTTGGAGACACATAGCCCGAACAGACAGACAGACAGATCAACTGCTTGGAGACACGTAGCCCGAACAGACAGACAGACAGATCAACTGCTTGGAGACACGTAGCCCGAACAGACAGACAGACAGATCAACTGCTTGGAGACACGTAGCCCGAACAGACAGACAGACAGATCAACTGCTTGGAGACACGTAGCCCGAACAGACAGACAGACAGATCAACTGCTTGGAGACACGTAGCCCGAACAGACAGACAGACAGATCAACGAAGGTGAAACAAATAGACGTGAACCAAAACATAGTCCTCTTTTCCAGCATGGAAGGACAGGAAGACGATAAGACTGGCTGGCCAAAATGTACCTTACACCCCCCCCCCCCCCCCCCCCCCCCCCCGCCCCTCTCCTGTTTGCAACCATCAATTTCAAAAGTCTACTTTTTTCAGTTTTATTAAAAAAATAATCATAGGGCTGATCCTAACCCTATCCTTTTCCCGAGAATGGCAAAATATTGGTTATCAATTAATGTTTTTTTCAATATGAACATTTGAGAAAGGGGGAGGGGGTGAGCGTAAAGTACAGATTAGACCGATTGACTACCCCTCAAAAGATAGAAGCCCAAAGTGAAAACAACAACCACCAAAAACAAGCGGTTCGGGAGATATCCTTGGGACAGACAGGGGGGGGGGGGGGGGGGGGGCGGCACGGATTGTCTCCGCTGCACGGATTGTCCATCTGTGCAGCAGAGACAATCCGTGCCGCCTAAGACGGCACGGATTGTCTCAGGGCACGGATTGTCTCAGGGCACGGATTGTCTCAGGGCACGGATTGTCTCAGGGCACGGATTGTCTGATCTGTGTCGACCCTTACAGCACGGATTGTCTCCACTGCTAGCTTTCTTTCTCTTATTTTTCTGTCACTTTCTCTTTGTCACTGTCTCTCTCTGTCTTTCTCTGTCCCTCTGTTTCTGTTTATCCATGCAGGCGTGCCTGCGTGAGTGTGCGTACACGCGCGCGCGCGCGCGCGCGCGTGTGTGTGTGTGTGTGTGTGTGTGTGTGTGTGTGTGTGTGTGTGTGTGTGTTTTACTTTAACGTCTATCCACAACTCGTGATATTATTAGAAGTAAGT